>BSWB01000003.1:138630319-139230319 GCA_033239125.1 Fagopyrum homotropicum | reverse complement strand
TTCCTAGTTCAATGCAAGCCTACGATGAGACTTACCCGATAAAGGTTGATTCTATTTCCTTACCCGATAAAGGTTGATTCTATTTCCTTAGTTGGAGTGTTAGTTCGAGGATATAGTTCTTTTCCTTAATTCCTTGAGACTTACCCGGTAATAGGAGTTACGGTTTGGGATTAGTGAGTAGTGAGACTTACCCGGTGATCTATTCCACTTTAGAAACACCTTCCCTATGCAAAAATCTCAGCTTTGTCCGCTTATCTTTAGATCTTGAGTTGGAACCACAACTAGATGCTTTAATCTCTAGAATTGCATATTTCCTTTATTGACTTTTTATCATCTTTGATTGTTTTAATCGCTTTTGTGGTTAGTAGTTGCATTGACAAACCTATACCTGTTTTGTTTCACTAAGTCCCTGTGATCGACCCCTAGAATTTCTTGCTTTTTACTACGATTGACCCGTACACTGCGGGTTCGCATCCTTGTTTTAAACTTACATCTAGGGTTATAAATTTAAAGCTTGCACGCACCGTTTGGAGCGAACACCGTGGAATCTCAAGATCTAGTTGTGATTTTCTCTGTTTTACGACCTTTGCTTTTGATTTAATCCAAAGTTAAAGATTTGCTTTAACCTAGCCTTGACTTGCCTTTCCTAGGTAGTAGTGAGACTCAACATCCTCTATTTCGGTTTCGAGTGTCAAAACCTTAACCGTTTTAGTTCATCTTTGATTCCTTGGGTTTGGGCTTGGGTATTTGAGATTAATTCTTGTCCTTTGATCATTTCTATACCGCAAACTCAACAACCTTTATAGAGAGGGTCCTTGGATGAGACATATAAGGTTTTGGAACTTCACCGTACTCAACCTTTCCTTAGTTATACCTTTGCAATCTCGACTCTGTCCTTATATCTATAGAATATCTTGAATCGATTGCCACAATTGGATACCTGGATCTTTAGGGTTGCTGTTTTCCCCAATATTTGCAAAGCTTCTATACTTTATTCGCTTGATAATTAGTGAACTGATTTTGTTTCACCAAATCCCCGAGTTCGATACTCTCGAATTCTTGCTTTACTACGCCAATCCGTACACTACGGGTTCACTTGCTTTTATTTCAGTTTTATAAATTTAAAACTTATTTGCACGCACGCTTACGGGCGAACAAATTTCATACCAGAAATTCATACTAAAAAATAGAATAGAAAATAAAAATGAAAAGATGAAAACAAAAAAAAATAAAAAACAAAGTCAAGAATTGCTTGTACGTAACAATTTCTGATTGATTTGTAATGTTTGTTTCTTTTTATTTTATATAGAAGGGACCTACCAATAAATGTAAATGGCCGGTAAAAAATAATGGGGTACACAAACCTAATGGAAATAGAAAAGGACCTATTTGGCCAAATTCTTTCTTATAATAATGCTATAACAGATTTAAAGCATAATTTTTAAAAATATTCATTTGAATAATCTGGAAAGTCACATTAATTTCTTTGTGGACAACTGACAAAAATTACTTCTGCTATAACTAAAGATGTCAAAACAATACCGTTATTCTTTGATACTCGTAGTTCAATTCAGTTTTATTTTGGAGTTAACCAACAAAAGTTAGACTAAGCCAATTGATTTGAGGAAAATACCTTTTGTATATCAGATATCATAGTCAAATTGTCTCACAAATCATCCTTCAAAGCATTTTTAAGTGTGAAAAGAACCGAAACTGTGTATTCTTGCTCTCATTTTCATATACATTGTAGGCTTTAGGGATTTTTTTTGATTTTCATTCATGGCTATTGCTAAAATTACAACTCCACCATATATTGCCCTTTTTTCGGAATATTTAGATTTGATTTTACATCTTTAGTGAGCTTCTCTACTGCCTAATACATATTTGTCACATGATCAAACTCATTTAACCTCGTGTAGGTGTCTCGGACCACTTTTCCGTAATGATTCCAAGGCCGACAAGACGAGACGACTTGACAAGAGATGCCATCAAGGCACCATTTGACAAGGTCAATAGGCCTTTGGGTTGTGTTGTCTTGTGGTTGGTGGGACGGGAATGTAAAGTTGATAAAGGCCGTAAGATAACGCAAGATCTTAAGAGACCTAATAAAAAGATATGAACTCAAAAACGCTTCTTTTGAAATCAAACATGTTTGGTGGAAATGAACGAGAAATACGATAATATGAGACCGTTAAAGAGAGGTTGTAATGTGAAGTTAATGAAAGAATTGGGTGAAGTAAGCTATTTTTCTATAAACTTTTGTTTTGTATACCCTTTATTTTTACCACTTTCATTAATATTAGGTAAAAGTAATTGGTCCGTTTTTAACCCCTCTATTAAAAAAAGGAAACAAACAGATATGAAGAGAATATATGGAGAGAGTACAAGTTTACAAAAAATCATGTTAAATGAAATTGGAAGGCTCGGTCAGATGTGCAAAGAAGAAATCAGTGTGCTCATTGCAAAGAACAAATTAGTGTTTTCATGATATGTTGTTGCCATTTTTTATCGTAACTAGTTTCTGGTATGTGTTTCTAGTTATGTGTTTCTGGTATGAGTTTCTGGTATGGTTTCTGGTATGAGTTTCTGATATGGTTTCTAGTTGAGTTTCTAGTATGGGGAGTCGCTAACCGTCGCTTTCGTAAAGTACCTGAAAAGATTTAAGATTCAGTGGTTTTATTAAAATCCGATAAGGCTACCTAAGATATTGGGGATAGTAAGAGACGTAACCTTTCAAAGACCTATGTAGCGATAGTTGTAACCTCGGGAGTGACGAGTTAGGGCTTGACCTTGTATGTGTGATATTGTTTGACTACTTGTTTATTTCATAATTGAGTGTTTAGTCAGTGATGTGTGCTTTTGATAACCTTGATGTGCGGGATACTTAGATGTGGAAATGACGAGACTTTTGTGTAGTGATCAGACACACCCATTTGGTGCCTTAAAGGCCGATCGGGATTGTCTTACCCTAAGTTTCAGGACGAAACTTATTGTTAAGGGGGTATTGATGTAATACCCGGAAATTGTCTTCTGACTATTTTCGAAACAAATCAGAAGTTGACCGATTATGATTTTTTTCGGCGCTTTATTTCTTTTAGTATAGACTTCGTCTTTATGTTGCCTTCTTTTAAGTTTTGGGATGAAACTTATTTTGAGGGGATCTGATGTAACGACCGGAATTTCCGTTACGTTTTGATAGTTTTAGAGGAATATTTGGAGCCGTGGGCAAGGGCTCACGCCCTTGCGGTTTAGGTTGCGCAGTCGAGTAGGCCGTAGGTACGGCTAGGAGTCCCATAGGGGAGTGACGCGCGATGGCGGGGTATTAGCGTTTTCGATCAACCTTTCACCTTCCTATCTTTATAACTCACCTTATTAATGTTGAGGGAGTTCATGGTTGAGGGTCCCTTGACATTCCCCTCCTTTATGCAGCCACTTCTCCTTTCCCTCTCATTTCATTCACGTTACTTAGTTTTCCCTCTTCCAAAACATCACTCTCTTGCTCTCTTCTTCTCCATTCTTCTCCTTGCTTGCTCCAGCATCGATCCATCTTCCATGAGGCCGGAACTGCAGTGACGTGACAAGGCTAGACCTTGGAGGGAGGCTAAGACCTAGTGTGGAGGTGGGAAACGTCCATAGCAGCCATGGAAGACGACTAGAACAACTGTTACATTTCTGAGTTTCCGGAAGTGACGAACAGTAAACTTCGAGTCCAGATTTGAATAAGTTATAATCCTCCTTTTCTGCTGAATTTTGGATATCTTATAGATAATACTTTATAGTAGAACATATTAAAATTTGGGATAAATCCAGCGAGTGGTTTAGGAGTTACGATTTTTCAAAGTTGAGACAGTGTGCAGTTTTGTTGTTTGCTGAATTTCCTAAGTGTTGGAAAAACTGCTAGTTTTGTGATCCTGATTTGGGTAAGTTAGAATCCTCCTTTATTTCTGATTTTCGGATATGTTATAGTTGGTATTTCATAGTAGAACATACTGAAATTTGAGAAGAATATGAGTTACAGTTTAATAGTTATGAGTCCCAAAGTAGAGACCTTGAGCAGTTTATTGGTTGGGCTGAATTTTGTCTAAAACTGCTTGTGATCCAGTTTTGTGATATAGATTTGATTGAGTTATATTTCTCAGTTAGACTTGAATTTTGGATATGTCATAGTTAAGATTTCATAGTAGAGTATATCAAAATTTGATAGGATTCCATTGAGAGGTTTAGGAGTTATGATTTTTCAAAGTCGAGCCTGTAAACAATTTTCTAGATGGTTGCTGAAACATTCTAAGTGTTAGAAAAACTGCTTGTGATGTAGTTCTGTGAGGTAGATTTGGAGGGGTTATTGACCTCTGTAGGACTTGATTTTTGGATATGTTGTTGATGGATATACAAAGGAGCATGTGGTAAAAGTTGAGAACGATCTGTTGGTTTAATCCAGATTTAGGATGTTCCGAAGTTGGGTATAAGTATAGCTTGGTTTAGAAGAGTTATGTTAGGTTTTAAGTGTCGATCTATCTTATGCGTTTATGTTCTTGTGAGGATGGTGAGCCTATAAGTCAACGGACTTCTAGTTGACTAGAGTGTTGTTGTTCTTGAGAGGATGTTGAGCCTAGAAGTCTAAGGACTTCTAGTTGACTAGAGCGTTGTTTGATCCGTGTGCCTTGTGTTGAACAGGCACTGCGTGTTTTCCCGAGGGAACTTGAGAGTGTGGTGATCTGGTGCGCTTGGAGACTGGTAAGTCCACGGACTTAATTAGCTGGCTTCTTGTATGAGTGTAACGTGTATGAGTGGTGTTTGTTAGTTATGATAAACAACAAAAACGGATTAGGCCGACTTTATTATTTACGTAATTGACCCAAGTGTATGATAACAGGTCGTGACATCATCTGCCTAGCTCTTGCGAGAGTCTAGGAGGTTCCCTGCGACCAGCCTAGTCAGGTAGACGGTCAGATGCATTAGTACCATTCCTCGTTGGTAAACGGGGACAGGGGTGAGGTTTGGGAATCCCTCGTGTCACAAAATAAGTATCATTAGTAATGACATATCACCTAATTAAAAGATAATAAAATGATTGAGTGTTGCATGTTGATTGTGTATGTTGTGTGTTTGTGCTTTTACCTTTATACTTATGCATAGAATGTTAGCTAACGGTTTTTTCCGTATTGTAGATTTGTAGAGATAGACAGTTGTAGAGAGATCCGGAACGGATGGTCAGCCGGGTCCAAGTATTCATTAATTAGATGGGGACAGGGGAGTCTCCCATACGGCATGCATGTTATGTATATATATATATATATATATATATATATATATATATATATATATATATATATATGTTTTTGTAAGGTTGTCACATGTGTACATTCATACATTAAAAATAATATGTTTTGAAATTGTTTTAAATACATTTATGCCTTGTTGTAAGATCCTAGTAAAATTGTTGTCAAACTAAGGTCGGGACCCATTGTGAGGTCCTAACCAGTAGCTCCCCGAGTTTTGAGAATTTGGGGTGTTACACTAACCAACATGGAGTTGACACTTTTCCAATATTTAAATTCATTTGAAGTAGTTGTAGGGATTGAGATCGAGTTATCCAAGAATCCTTCTTTGCATTTAGGTGAGAAGGCTGTAGTGATAGCTATTTTTCATTCCGAAAAACTGCCAATTGTTAGAGATAATTAACAGATATTTAGACCAGGGTGGTCAGAAGGATTAAGATAGAAATCAAAAGATTGGTTTAGAGGTAGATTTGCCATAGTAGATAGATAGAATGGGAGAATTTAGATAGATTGAGTTTTAGAAGATGATGATCGCTTTTAGACTGTTACCATGTAGAATAGATAGATTGAATAGAATGCAGTAACTTGATTATTCATGAAGCAACAACCAAGATTTATACACAAGAGAATAGCCTAAAAGAAATAGATATGATGCATAAAACAAGGTGTGAAATAGAGGGAATAAAGGAAAATATAATCTTCCTAAAATATATACACATTATACCCTAAAGTATATTCAATCTAAATCCTCGAAAAGAGGTCAACTTGATAGTTCGCGACCAAGGCATCATGAGTTGTCAGCTATGGATATAGAGAGTGGAGGGAATACGGTGGCATACACAAACTTGGAAAGACAATCATGGAAGTGGACGTCCCTGCTACTATTAGTGAGTATGTACATCCACCTATTAATAAGGGGGATTTTTTCCTTGGCAGGGCTGGGGATCCTTATGTAGGCCAACAATGTATTGTTGAACAGAGAGGTGCGATTGACGTGGGGATTGTACTTCTAACCATCCTACTACGGTTATGACTCTCTCCCCATGAAGATTCTATTTTGGAATTGTAGGGGAGTCGCTAACCGTCGCTTTCGTAAAGTGATCCGTTATATGATCAATCGTCACCAATTAGATATTTTGGCTCTCCTTAAGACTAAGGTTTTTGGAGAATTAGCAATTTCCATTTGTAGGCAGATGGGTTTCACAAATCACACAAAGGTCGACGCTATAGGCTTCACTTGTGGAATTTGAATTTTGTGGAATGAACTTCACATCAAGGTCATGGTGGGGCACACCGGAGACCACTTTATTCAGTTTAAAGTAGGAAGAAATCTGGATTTGTTCGAGATAATCTCTGTGTATAACCTTCCCACGCAGGAATCAATAGTTGAAGCATGGACGAGCTTGCTTGTGGCTGTCCGGAGTATAGACGGTCCTCTCTTTATTGAGGTGACTTTAACTCCACCCTTCAGATCGAGGACCATTCGAGGGGCTCTCTCATCGGATTTGAACAAATTCCGTAAATGGGTTACTGATGTAGAGTTGATTGATATGGGTTTCTTTGGACCGGCGTTTAGGTTGACAAGGGGGAGGATGTTACGAAATATACGACAAACCTTAGTATTCGAACAAGACTACAAAAAATTATAACGTCGTAAAGTGTGAATTTATCAAAACATTTACTACAAAATTCTATTAATAAAAATAGGGTAAAATAATTAACCATAACAAAATCAGAAATTACAAGAATATGTTAGAAATCACAAGAACGAGCGAAGAGAAATCAATTTCAAAACAATAACTTATATATGACAAAAATAAATATGTTTAAACTCGGATGCTGAACCTCAAAATCGAGCAAGAGTACAATCAATTTCAAATAGAAAAAACTAGAAATAAAACCAAATTTGGAGCACCTCCTAGGCGAAGAGCAGGAAACCAACGAAGAAGCAAACAACGAAGGATTGGAGGTATCGGGTCTCTTTTCTTTTCATTTCATTTCTTAAATACTAACTAATGAAAATTAATTTTAAACTAATGGTTTCGATAATTTTATAAATGTCCGATGTGAATCTGAGAGTACCCGTATATCGATCTGAGTATTTTATTTTAGACTACTCGTGTAGCATCTAAAATTTTTATTCCGGTTGTCGAGAGGTTTATCGATCTTTCCGAGTGCGAGGCTCAGTTTTTTCCGCAAGCAAGGGGTGCTGAGTGTCAGGATTTATTCCTTGAACTCTTTGTTTTCCCTCTCTCCTCACTTTTCATTTCACGCTTCTCTTCCTCACCCATTTCTCTCTTGTGCTTCCTTTCATCTCCTCTCTCGATTTTCTTGTGTGTGAGCTGTAGTAGAGGAGATTCAAGATCCAGCTTGGTAAGATTATTCCTCTTCCTCTCTTCTCCTCCTTTGTTGTTTATCCCATCTTCTCCCCTCCTTCATCCATTGCCATGGAAGAAGCTCTTGAGGAAGCTTTTTCCTTAAATCCTTGCATTAACGTGTTCTTAGCTCATTTAGGTCGTGGAGAGGAGTCTAAGATCAGTGATTAGTGTTTGGAGAAGACTCCACAAGAAGAGGAGGACAATGGAGCCCAAGATCCACAGTCAAAGACGAAGAAGACGACGTTCTATTGCATGCTCAAATCGCGGGAGCGAATCATCAGAGGCGCGGAGGCGGATCAAGGCCACTGATAACACGATTTATTGCGTAGTTTAGGTAAACATTTAGATAGATTTCTCACTCATTCATGCATGGTTTAACATTAGTTCACGACGTTTTGCACTCAATTCACGTATTTTGTCGAGATAGACGTCTACGCGGACTTTTGCTTGCTTTATAGGTATTTCGGGAGATTTAGGAGCTAAAACGATACGTTGGAGGATCGTTCATCTAGATGACACACCCTCGGATTCATTAGGACACAAGCTGAAGGCTAAGGAGACTCATGGAACCTTGCCAACACAAGCCATGCATCAAACCATGGCGCAACGAGCCTAGAAGAAGCTTCTGGAGCAAACCACGGTCTAGACCAAGACCACGACCGTGGTTCTACCCGTGGATTTTGTCAGATTCTTGTGACAGCTGTGCCACGACTCTCATGGCCAGCTCATGCAAAATTTGTTATAAAAGTGGTCCTTCATTGGCTGAGAGAAGCATCTTGGAGCAGCTCTCCATTATCAAAATCTTCCAATCAAAAATACTCTCTCAACAAGAAGTCTTTCTAGGAAGGAAAGTGACAAAGAGGAAGAAGAAGAGCTCCATTGAAGAGGAGAAGAAGAACACACACCATTACCACACCTTGATAGTTTTTGTAGTGAAGAATTCCGGATTCTATTTCTAGAGTTGTATGAACCATTTGAACCTTCTTTAAGAAGGATTGTGAGTCACTCTAATTCTATTTTCAGCTTGGTTTTGTTTTAGTTTACTTGTTCATCTCTTTTCCTTCACTATCTTGCAAATGAATGCTACGAGTTTATGTATGATGATTTCGATTGTTATGATGAATGTTGTAGGTTAAATAGATGTGATTCTAGGGTAAGGAAAGGATGATTGTGGCTAGGACTACGATAGCATGCACTTAGATTTACCTTTGGATGAGTAACTTACAAGAACGAACTCTCTGTTGAAGTCCACGGGTGGATCTTCCCATTCCACGGCCGTGGATGTGTAGAACAACCCGTAGTTTCTCCTGGATCGATGAATCTAGTTTTAGATTGTTAGAATGTTGAAATCCTAGGTGTTTGTTGAGTTAATCTAGCCTAGGGCGACCTAGTGTTAGCTACTAAGTGTTAGAAGAGACCTACCCGGTGATTCTTACCCTTAGATTTCGAAGATTATAAACCCTAGGTAGTGGTGAGCCTCACAAGCCGCCATTGGACTAAGTGTGCTAGGATAGCTGTTTAGAACTTCCCTTTCCGAGACTTACCCGGTAAGGATAGGTTAGACCTCTAGGCAACAAATCCGGTTTGTGTAGAATTCCAATCCTTAGGTTCTTAGAGACTTACCCGTTAATGAGATCTTAGGAATGGATTAGTGGACCATGAGACTTACCCGGTGATTGATCCCACTCTAGAAACACTTACTCCCGACATATCATAGATCATCCAAGGAATGATTAGATAACTTGAGTCCTATGCCATAATCGAAATTTCCAACCCCTAGAATCGGTTTCTCTCTTTTGATTCATATCTCGTGTTTAGCTTGTTTCTTTGTGTTGATTCGTTAGCTTAGTTGATTGCTTACTTTTGCATGAATTGTGATCCTTGATTGATCACCTAAAAACCAACCAAAAACAATTGAGATTTTCATTTCTTTATTTCTTTCTTTTCTTAACCTAGATCTTCACTAAACTCTATCATAAACCGAATCAATCTCAGCTTAGTCTTTGTGTTCGACCTCGGAATACTATCCATACTACGAACGTCCCGTACACTGCGGGTTTCGCTAGGTAGTTTAGGATTTAGTTCGAGTTATAAATGTAAAGCTTTTTGTGCTACATCCTAGCGTGAACAAGTTTTTGGCGCCGTTGCAGGGGACTAGGTCTAGATTGAGTCTTTTTGTGATTGTTTATAGTGTAGATCTTTCTTATTGCTTTTGATCTCTTTTTGGTTTGTGTCTTTGCTTTTCAGGATATCTCACTCTTTAGGTGTATGCGAAGATCTCGTGGCAAGGATTTAGCTCCATTCGATCCCGAACCGGAGAAAACCCTTAGATCTAGATCCAAGAGCATTAAAAAGGGAAAAGAGATGGCCGGAAGAGATCTCCAAGCTGAATTAGATGAGGCTTTAGAGCAAATAAGGATAAGGGATGAAGCTTTGGAGAATGAAAGGAGACTTGCCAATGAGAGGCAAGAGGCAACTAGAAGGGAGATTGAGGAGATTAGGAAAGCTCTTGTGCAAAGAGAGCTCAACCGTCAACAACCTCCTCCACCTCCACCACAACTGCAGCCGGCGGTGAATATTAGGGTTGTTCCCATTGCATTTGAGGAGCCACAAACCCTAGGGAGACGTATGGATCCGGCACAAAGAGCACACCGACCGGGTGTGAACTTAGGAGATCCCGCAACCCACAACTATGAGCTCCGCCCTCAAGTTCTACAAATGATCCGGCATAATCAATTTGGAGGGATGGAAGGAGAGTCTCCTCATCAACACTTGATGAACTATGAGATCTTGATGGAGACTCTTAGACCGCCAACATTGGAGAGCAACAACCATAAGCTTAGGGCTTTTTCCTTCTCTCTTAAGGATAAAGCCTTAGCTTGGTATCAATCTATTCCACAAGGGCGAGTTGGTACTTGGGAGGAGATGACAACCGAGTTTTTGACTAAGTTCTTCCCACCTTCCAAGACTACCGAATTAAGAGGGAAGATCAATGCTTTCGTGATGAAGGATAGAGAGAGTTTATTCAAGTCTTGGGTGTAACACCCCAAATCCGCGGGACTCGGGGCGCTACGGGCGGAGACCTCACAATGGGTCCCGACCCTTAGCCTGACAACAATTTCACCGGATCTTGCAACAAGGCACAAATAAAGGCCAAAACCAAAATACATTTTTATGCAATGCTATGAAACCCGAAAATAAAAAGAAAGGAAAGACTTCAGCCGTCCTTACAACAACATCAACACAATATACAATAACAACAACACAAGAACTCCAAAACCCAACTCAACCTAAAATGTATGGAACCCCGGCTGCCCACTCCTCCGGATCACCCGGCCACATCCTATCCTGCACATCAACTACAACAATCGGTATAAAACCGTTAGCTCACATTCTAGGCATTATAAAGATAATATGGCACAAACACACACAGGAGAACACAAGGCACACAACATGAACATTCATTCCATAATATCTTTTTAGGTCGTTCCATATCTAATTCATTTGTTTCAAGTGTGACACAAGAGTCTTATAACTCTTGCCTCTGTCCCCGTGTAACCAACAGGAGTGTGGCGGCGCCCAACCCGTATACCCTGAGGGAGTGATGAAGAAGCCCGCCCGTATACCGTGTATGGCCTGGTCGTAGAGATCCCCCTAGTCTCCCTCGGGAAACTAGGCGGTGATGTCACCGCCCGATAATAATAATAGTAGTAACGATGGGCCAATAAATAAGGTCAAGTAAATCCTAATCCATTTTCATGCTTAAAAGTGGTAAACACACACCACCATATATATCCAAATAAGGCATAAAAGCGGCTAAGTAAGTCCGAGGACTTACCTCGTCTAAAAGCTACCCGAAACCGATAACACTCTCCAAAGGAATATAACCAAAGCCTGTTCAAGACAAGGCACAATAATCAACAACTACTCACAAGCTAGAAGTCCTAAGACTTCTAGTCCTATATCATCTTACTAGGTCATACACTCTCATAAACTAGGATACTCTCCTAGCCCTCATAAACTCACGAGATCTCAACTATAACCACATGGTAGAATTCTTCCATCCTAACTCCACAATCTCAACAAACACATACTCACAACCCCAACAAAGCTCACATGATAACATACACACCTCAATCCTTAGAACGTTCAAACCATCCTCAAATCCTCACATAAATCTACCACGAGGCTCACAAATGTATAACAACTCAAGATCAACACACCACATGACATAGAACATCAATAACCTCAAACACTCACCTAAAGGTTTCAAGCCACTACTTGGCATTTACCCTAAGTTATGCTAAATCCAACCTAGCATGATTCTACCACTAAACATAACTAGATCGAGGAAGAAGGTACTCACACACGATCCAAGGTTGAAGATGATCTACAGACGTCGAGATTGGATTCGTTGGTTTATAACGGTCGCTTCCGAACCTAAAACCAAAGCTAAGGAAATTTAGCTCATATGCTAAATTTGAACGGAGGATTTAACGTATAATATTCTAAGAAAAAAAAATCTCGCTTTGAAAACAAGGTTAAAAACCCGCCAAATATTTTCCGGGATGATTTATACCATTTTATAAAGATGGGTAAAAATCCGAAATCGACTTTTCTGGGCAACTATGAAACTCACCAAACTCGGGTCATATATCCGAAATACGCTTTGGGTCAAAACTAAGTTTATTCACAAGGGCAAAAACTACACATTACAAAACATAGGGCCAAAACTGCAAAATAATATATGGGTCAATTTATGTAAATAAATTTGCAGGAGGGTATAAAAGTTCGTTTCTAAAAATCAGGGTTCACCACTGCAAATATCCAGCAATTGGGCACAAAGTGTAATAAACAACAAATAGAGGGTTGAAATTAAAATGACCAAAAAAAGGTCTTCTTCAACCTAATTCAACGCTGCAGAGAAAGGGAAAAGAAAGAGGCCGGCCGCCGGCGCTTCAACGGCCCGTCTTGGCAGGGAAGACGGGGACAGCAGCTGTGGGAGCTCCGGCAGGGCAGGCGTGGCTCCGGTGTGTGGAAGGGAACGACACCCTCAGTTCGGCGGTTGCAGAGAAGAAGCGGCGGCAGGGAACGTTGGCTGCACATGGCTCCGACAGCGAGGACCTCTCCGGTGGAGGCAGGGGAGCACAAACGACCCTTCTCCTTGGCGGCAGAGGCTCCTGGTGTTGTCCCTGGCGTGGCTCGACAGAAGAGAAGGAGTGTGTTTGCTTCTGCTATGCTGCGAGAACAGAGGGGAAGAGGTATGAGCAGAGGGAGAGCGAGACGGCGGCGGCGAGGACAAGGCAGGTAGGCTAGCTTCTCCGTCAGTGTCGGTGGCGGGGTCCCTGGTGGCGCAGACTCTTCAAACTAGTGCTGCAGCTTCTCAATTGTTTTCCAGGGGCTGCCATAGAGAGAGGAAATGGGAAGGTGTGAGAAAGGTTGTGTGAAGGGTGATGAAGAGGGAGATAGGGCACAATAGAGGGCCTTGTGCAGAAGCTATTCAGGGGCTGCAGAAACGAGAGGTCGGGAAGTCAAGGGGTCGGGAGGGGATAGGTGCAGCACGACGTAGGGCTGGGTGGGCTGCTCATCAGCCAGCAATAGAGGAAAGTCAAAAGAAAAGGGAAAAGGAAATTGATTAAAGGGGAAAGAAATAAAAGAAAAGGGGTAAAAAGGAAATATAGCTATTTAACTCGATTAAACGATCGGAACGGGATTTCCGAATCAGGATGATTATTCGAACCTTTTCGCAAGTAAACCAAAATATAATTATACTCGGGAATTTATTATTATAATATTTTTTTGTCTCAAAACACTTTAAAAAGAGATATAAATATAATTTATAATAAAAATATCGATAGAAGTACGTGAGAGGGGAAATGTCGAAACCGGGCGTTACATTAGGTCCCCCTAAAAACAAGTTTCGTCCCGAAACTTGCTAAACGTGAAATTATCAACCGACCTCGTCTCGATAACCTCACGGAATACTATAATGTGGCAACTACGACCCTCTAATCCAAAGTCTACTCGCCTAGACACACCAAGACTCGCAAGATATACACATACGAAACACATATAAACACATTACGTCACAAATCACATAAGCATAAACAAGGAAAGATCTCGGGACTAACCTGACGGTCCTATAGATGTCATTAAATCTGCGTAAAAAAAAAAAAAAAAAAAACGACCAAAATACTATCCTACGTCTTCCAGTTAGCCTCATTGGTTCCTCGTCTGCCACTAGATCATCACGACGGACCATCCGTCTCGAGTCATGTATGCACTCCCTCGACTAATACACGTGAACCCCGGGTGAAAACCCTCTACTCTCTATGGTCACGCCACCCGGTAAAACTACTTCCCCCACTCGCTCTTAAGATTTCAAAAAGGTCTGATACATCGGAAACTCAACTTCTTTCTGGGGTCTTTCTCAATACAATATTTTCATTATGTGTCTCTTTTATTGTCTTTAACAAAGAAGACCGGATTTTCAATATACACCGTTGGCTTTGGTTCTTGTCAAACCAAACTTTGTTGTTACGCTTTCTTATTTCTTGTTGCGAGTTCCAAGTAATGAAGGTAGTACTTTACTTCACACTGCTACTACTCAAGAGACACGTATGCTATTACTTTTACATCGTTCCTCAGTACTCCATTAAGACCTTCTCTAGGGGAACCGCTTGTACCCTTCAAACCCATCATACCTCGAGACAATTTCAAAATAGTGGTACCAATAAATCTCCTCTTAACTCTCAACATCTCTATTGTCAATTTTCTTCTCACTCAATACTTTATCGTCGTTCGGAGTAGGTTAGCCATAGATGGTGTTACTTAGAAATCTCCCCACAAATCCGGTAATGACTAGCACATCCAAGGAAACTTGTAACTTCATCCACGTCCTTCGTGGGTTGCCATCCCGAGACAACTTGTCATACACTTTTTCCCTTCTTTCAGAGTAGATCCAAATATCTTATCCAGGCATTAGTAAGCCCCTATGGAATCACTAAAACTCGTAGTGACCATAGTTGTCCGGAATGCCGTATTTGCAATATACGAGTCTCGAATTCTCAATTGGCGGCAATCAAACCTTAAATCATTCTTAGAAGATACTACCGACCCTTGCAACCGGTCGAGTAGATCCCCTATCCGTGGTGAAAGATACTGGGTTCTTCATGGTTATCTTGTTCGGCTCACTGTAATCGATGTACAAACGAAGATAACCGTCTCCCATTTCGCAAACTGGTGTTCTCCATAACAACTTCAAATCAAGAGTTTAAGATATATTCCAATATGAACTTCAATTCTTCTTAATGGTAAATCCACCTCCCGATGCATTGGAATCCGCTATCTCGGGTTCCAGCTTTTCTTCTCCCATCACATATCGTAAGATATCGGCACAACTTGTCTTAACATTGGTCAAGTGGTCCACCCCGATAAGTTGAGGTGACGTCCATCGAACATGTGGTTTAATACTTCTTTAGGTGCAATGTTCAACGTCCTCTTTCAAAGATCCTTCATCTCTAGAACTCGGGAGACTTGCTGTAATAAACTTTTTAAGATTTCACACTTATGTGAAGTCATGAAGGTCCTAACTACATGACTTAATCACGGCTTTTAATATATTAGTATTACCTTCTTCGTATTCTACCAAAGCTTGCATCATTCCTTCGAGTAGGTGTAGAACTTACTCCCTTTTCTTATGTAACGTCCGATCGACTTTAGAGGTTCTAACCTCAATATTTCATGTACTTCTTGTACATCTCACATCGACTTCAACTTCAAAATTTCAGTCTTCTCTTACTATTGTTGGTCACCTTCTGCATTTCTCGGTATTCTATGTACAACTACAATGGAAGCCTCATCTTACAGTTGATCCACTAGCTCCCCTTACCATGATCAAACCTTTAAACGTTGTAACCCGTGGCATTCCTCCATATGTCAATCCCATGACCTAAGAAGGTCGCGTAAGATCGTTACAATCTCCTCCTCGGAAGTCTTGTTATAAGTACTTGCTTGAACTCTTTCCACATTATTTGATTTAAAACAAATGCGCTCCGTTGATGTACCTCCTTACTATTGATATTGAATCACTGGAAATACTCCAAGCTCTTGTTACCATTCTTTTATGAACCCACAACCTGGGTTGCTCTTCCCATCCACATTCATCCATAGACAACCCGCACAAGCGCATTCTCTGTTGTCGTCGATTAGCTTATAGTTGACCTTCTCCAATGTCAATGACTTACCATTCTTCTATACTTCCATGTTACCATTCTCATGAAAGCTACCCTCCTTGGGGTACTCTACCTTAACTCCATTAGTTCCTTCTTCATTCCATGCTTCTTCTTCTTTATAAGGTACTATATCTTCTTTGCCTTGTGGTTTCGTATAACTCCCTTTAATAGGCTTAACCATTCTTCCATGATGTTTTGGAATGCACTTCTCAAATATTCTAACCTTAGTCATCATCCATCCGTGTTCCTATTGGTTGGTATCTTAAATCTTTCGATTAAAACTCTTTGTTTCCTCTTTCATCTTCTTAAACCATCATCTATATGCACTTCCTTCTTCTTGGTGTTGTTTTGCCTTCTCACCATAACGAAAAATGGTTGACCCTCTTAAAGACATTCTACTATGTGAACCTTCACCACATGATTCTTCTCGTAGCCTCACATATCCGAAGAAAGTCATCCCCTTGGGATCTCATAAAATAGACGCTTCACCCTCTAATACCTCCGTAAGCTTAACTTACGGGTCTCGTCAATCTTTCCAAATTCTTGGACCACTCTTTTCATCTTGACTCCCATACTTAGGATCGCCTATTGAAAAACCGTCTTACTTAAAATGCCACTTTTATTCTCGAGCGAGAATGTAGTTCTCTTTACTTGATTTGCATCTTTAGTTCATCGACACCGCACTTGGGAAAATCTTACGTTCATTGTCTCTAGTTGCCTTATTGATGCTCCTTCATTGTCTCCTTGATACCACTCTCATGTCTTCATGTCGCTTTTATATTGGTATGGTTTTCATCTTGGTATTGCTTAAGTCGACATGAGGTCCTCTTTTATTTGTTTGTCATTTGGTTACGTCATCTCTAGTCCTCTTCTTCTTCGACGTCCTCTTAAAGGAGTCCGGGGAATCACCGGGGTGCTTGCGAAAAATTGATACTCAATTGGATAACTTGAGCATACTTATCTTCGTATGTATACTATCCTAAGCCAAAAGGCGTTGTCCAAGGGGGCGATGATAGCTTTCTATCATCCTAGTTATAAGGTCCACTATCACTAATATGATATTAGCATACCATATGTTTATTTATATATATAAAGATATAAATATCATGCTACTACTATAAACATAATCAGTCCATAAACAATTTACAAATGAATATACAAGTATAGTCCAAAACATCCTAAGTCCACATATACATATCTACATATATATACATAATATAATAATCAATAACTATGTCGCCGAGATCCGCGGAGGAAGTGGTGGTCCCGTACATTCTACCCCAACTGACTCATGCACATGATTTGAAAACGAAATCCATTTCTGTAAAACTCAGAACCCTTGAGGGTTCTGTTTATTTTTATTCGGCCTTTAGAAGATTGCGAGTGCCATTGTTGTCAACCTAGGGCTCTGATACCACTTTTGTAACACCCCAAATCCGCGGGATTCGGGGCGCTACGGGCGGAGACCTCACAATGGGTCCCGACCCTTAGCCTGACAACAATTTCACCGGATCTTGCAACAAGGCACAAATAAAGGCCAAAACCAAAATACATTTTTATGCAATGCTATGAAACCCGAAAATAAAAAGAAAGGAAAGACTTCAGCCGTCCTTACAACAACATCAACACAATATACAATAACAACAACACAAGAACTCCAAAACCCAACTCAACCTAAAATGTATGGAACCCCGACTGCCCACTCCTCCGGATCACCCGGCCTCATCCTATCCTGCACATCAACTACAACAATCGGTATAAAACCGTTAGCTCACATTCTAGGCATTATAAAGATAATATGGCACAAACACACACAGGAGAACACAAGGCACGCAACATGAACATTCATTCCATAATATCTTTTTAGGTCGTTCCATATCTAATTCATTTGTTTCAAGTGTGACACAAGAGTCTTATAACTCTTGCCTCTGTCCCCGTGTAACCAACAAGAGTGTGGCGGCGCCCAACCCGTATACCCTGAGGGAGTGATGAAGAAGCCCGCCCGTATACCGTGTATGGCCTGGTCGCAGAGATCCCCCTAGTCTCCCTCGGGAAACTAGGCGGTGATGTCACCGCCCGATAATAATAATTGTAGTAACGATGGGCCAATAAATAAGGTCAAGTAAATCCTAATCCATTTTCATGCTTAAAAGCGGTAAACACACACCACCATATATATCCAAATAAGGCATAAAAGCGGCTAAGTAAGTCCGAGGACTTACCTCGTCTCAAAGCTACCCGAAACCGATAACACTCTCCGAAGGAATATAACCAAAGCCTGTTCAAGACAAGGCACAATAATCAACAACTACTCACAAGCTAGAAGTCCTAAGACTTCTAGTCCTATATCATCTTACTAGGTCATACACTCTCATAAACTAGGATACTCTCCTAGCCCTCATAAACTCACGAGATCTCAACTATAACCACATGGTAGAATTCTTCCATCCTAACTCCACAATCTCAACAAACACATACTCACAACCCCAACAAAGCTCACATGATAACATACACACCTCAATCCTTAGAACGTTTAAACCATCCTCAAATCCTCACATAAATCTACCACGAGGCTCACAAATGTATAACAACTCAAGATCAACACACCACATGACATAGAACATCAATAACCTCAAACACTCACCTAAAGGTTTCAAGCCACTACTTGGCATTTACCCTAAGTTATGCTAAATCCAACCTAGCATGATTCTACCACTAAACATAACTAGATCGAGGAAGAAGGTACTCACACACGATCCAAGGTTGAAGATGATCTACAGACGTCGAGATTGGATTCGTTGGTTTATAACGGTCGCTTCCGAACCTAAAACCAAAGCTAAGGAAATTTAGCTCATATGCTAAATTTGAACGGAGGATTTAACGTATAATATTCTAAGAAAAAAAAATCTCGCTTTGAAAACAAGGTTAAAAACCCGCCAAATATTTTCCGGGATGATTTATACCATTTTATAAAGATGGGTAAAAATCCGAAATCGACTTTTCTGGGCAACTATGAAACTCACCAAACTCGGGTCATATATCCGAAATACGCTTTGGGTCAAAACTAAGTTTATTCACAAGGGCAAAAACTACACATTACAAAACATAGGGCCAAAACTGCAAAATAATATATGGGTCAATTTATGTAAATAAATTTGCAGGAGGGTATAAAAGTTCGTTTCTAAAAATCAGGGTTCACCACTGCAAATATCCAGCAATTGGGCACAAAGTGTAATAAACAACAAATAGAGGGTTGAAATTAAAATGACCAAAAAAAGGTCTTCTTCAACCTAATTCAACGCTGCAGAGAAAGGGAAAAGAAAGAGGCCGGCCGCCGGCGCTTCAACGGCCCGTCTTGGCAGGGAAGACGGGGACATCAGCTGTCAGAGCTCCGGCAGGGCAGGCGTGGCTCCGGTGTGTGGAAGGGAACGACACCCTCAGTTCGGCGGTTGCAGAGAAGAAGCGGCGGCAGGGAACGTTGGCTGCACATGGCTCCGATAGCGAGGACCTCTCCGGTGGAGGCAGGGGAGCACAAACGACCCTTCTCCTTGGCGGCAGAGGCTCCTGGTGTTGTCCCTGGCGTGGCTCGACAGAAGAGAAGGAGTGTGTTTGCTTCTGCTATGTTGCGAGAACAGAGGGGAAGAGGTATGAGCAGAGGGAGAGCGAGACGGCGGCGGCGAGGACAAGGCAGGTAGGCTAGCTTCTCCGTCAGTGTCGGTGGCGGGGTCCCTGGTGGCGTAGACTCTTCAAACTAGTGCTGCAGCTTCTCAATTGTTTTCCAGGGGCTGCCATAGAGAGAGGAAATGGGAAGGTGTGAGAAAGGTTGTGTGAAGGGTGATGAAGAGGGAGATAGGGCACAATAGAGGGCCTTGTGCAAAAGCTATTCAGGGGCTGCAGAAACGAGAGGTCGGGAAGTCAAGGGGTCGGGAGGGGATAGGTGCAGCACGACGTAGGGCTGGCTGGGCTGCTCATCAGCCAACAATAGAGGAAAGTCAAAAGAAAAGGGAAAAGGAAATTGATTAAAGGGGAAAGAAATAAAAGAAAAGGGGTAAAAAGGAAATATAGCTATTTAACTCGATTAAACGATCGGAACGGGATTTCCGAATCAGGATGATTATTCGAACCTTTTCGCAAGTAAACCAAAATATAATTATACTCGGGAATTTATTATTATAATATTTTTTTGTCTCAAAACACTTTAAAAAGAGATATAAATATAATTTATAATAAAAATATCGATAGAAGTGCGTGAGAGGGGAAATGTCAAAACCGGGCGTTACATTGGGAGAGGTTCAAAGATCTTCTCCTTGATTGTCCACACCATGGCATACCGAAAATTGAGCTATTGGAGATCTACTTTAAGGGACTTGATGAAGATAGCCAATTCAAGCTCCAATCTCTTTCCGGTGGGACTTTTATGGAGAAGCATGTAGATGAAGCTTGGGAGTTTGTGGAGAAGCAAGCTCTAGTGATTGAGAAATACTCCCATAGGAAGAGTGAAGGGAGAAAGGCGGGAGCATATGAGGTGAATGAAGTCACCATGAGCAATTTCAAGCTTGACGCCATCAACAATGAGTTGAAGTCCTTGAGGGAGTTGTGTGCTACAACTTTGAAGAACCAAGCAACTCCTCAAGTGCTTCCACAAGCCAACTTGTCTTTCAAGGAGGAGGATGTGAATTATATGGGAAGGGGCAACTATTACAACAATTATCAAGGCCCAAGGAACTTTAACAACAACCGGCAATTCAACAATTACCGGCCCAACCACAACCATCCCGGGTTTTCATACTCTAACCCGGATGGAGCCTTGAACCCTCCCGCTTCCTCAAGCACAACTCCACCACCAAAAGCTTCACAAGAACCTCCACCCGGATTTACTCAACCTCCAAAGGATAGAACCGAAATGATGTTTGAGGAATTGCTTGGAAGGTTAAGTGGTCTAGAGAGCACCGTGACTTCAATCTCTAAAGCTCAAAAGGTTTTGGAAGCACAAGTGTTCCAAAAGGCGGGTGAAGCCCATAGAGATCCGGGAAAGCTTCCCGGAAGAACCGAAGACAACCCAAGAGGCCAAGTGTTGGCCATCACTACAAGGAGTGGGTTGAGCATGAAGGATACTTTGCCCAAGGAGAGTGCTAAAGGGAAACAAGTGGTGATAGAGGAAGAAACTTTGCAAGGAGATGGAGGCAAGAGCAAGGATGTAGAGCCAACTTATGTGGCACCGCCTCCATACAAGCCACCACTACCGTTCCCTCAATCACGAGCAAGAGCTCGCTTGGACAATCATTTTGGTAAGTTCCTTGAACTAATGTCCAAATTGCATATTAACATTCCGTTCATGGATGCCATTTTAGGAATGCCGGCATATGGCAAGTTATTGAAAGAGATACTCTCCAACAAGAGGAAGTTGGAGGAGTATGGGGAGATAAGAATGACCAAGAGATCCTCGGAATTGATCCAAACAATGAAGGAGGAAATGCCTCCCAAGCTAAGAGATCCGGGCTCCTTTTGTGTCCCAATTGGAGTGGGAGATGTAAAGTATGAGGCCCTTTGTGATCTTGTTTAACACCCCAAATTCTCGGAACTCCGGGAGCTACTGGTTAGGACCTCACAATGGGTCCCGACCTTGGTTTAACAACAACTTTACTAAGATCTTACAACAAGGCACAAATGTAATTAAACAATTTCCAAAACATAATATTTTTAATGGTATGAAAGTACACATGTGACAGCCTTACAAACATACATAAAGATATATAACATGCATGACGTATGGAAGACTTCCCCGTCCCCATCTAATGAGTACGTGGACCCGGCTGACCATCCGCTCCGGATCTCTATGCAACTGTCTATCTGTACAGGTCTACAACACGGATAAACCGTTAGCTAACAATCCAAATATAAGCAAAAATGATAACAGCACAAACACAAGCAGAAACAAAATAAACAAACATCATGCTGGCACTCAACCGTTTATTATCTATTATTTAAGTGATTCACATTATTCAATTTAAGTTGTGGCACGAGAATTATTATTAGTTCTCGCCTCCGTTCCTTATCCAACTGGTGTAGGTCTAGCTGACTTCCACTGGTAGCATCACTACAAACCAAGTATGGACTAGTCCCTAAAGAAACCCCCAGTGCTCGCAAGCTACTGAGCAGAATGCCACCGCCCGTTACTCTTAGGCCAAAATATAGGTCGGTAAATATATATATCACAACCTATCTCTCTAAACATTTCAATCACACACCACTATCATCATTCATGCTCATATTTAGAAGTCAGCTAAGTAAGCCCATAGGACTTACCTGATATAAAGCTCGACTCTCTGTAAACCAACTCGCTCTGTAAACTGTAGCAACTCAGTTGCCTGTCAAAGGAGATAAGTGCATTAGCACACTCCTACGTAGTTAGAAGTCTAAGACTTCTAAAATAGAATAATGTATTAAGACATAACTAGTTGCAGTATTAATTTAGGGTAAAATGACCATTTTACCCTTGGTCCCGAAATTCCCGAAAATTCTAAAATTCATGTCTAAACTCCTATTTGAGATTCTAAAATCATATTCTAACTCCCAAAGCTTCGTTTGGTTCCAAGCTAACATTTTTCCTATGTTTCTATTTTCCGGGAAATCGTAAAGGTCTAACTTCGATTCCAAATATAAAATTCGTAACCGCTTATAAAAATTCCGACTTAAACCCCTAGATTATCTATGATGTCCTATCTAACTTTAGGAGAAAGAATTTCTCCAAACTGTTCATTCAACAGTTTTATAAAAATTCCTAAAGTTGACTACTCCCTTTACAAATTCTATACTTAGCCAAAATCTGAGTACACTTTGAAAAATCATAACTCCTAAACCACTCACTGGATTTATCCCAAATTTTGATATGTTCTACTATAAAATCTTACCTATAATATATCCAAAATTCAGCCGGAAAGGATATCAAGAGCTTATTCAAAATCATCTCACAAAACAGCATCACTTGCTGTTTTCCCCCAACACTCAGCACATATATAAAAACGTCAACTTTGAAACACAATAACTCTCAAACCGTAACTCCGATTCTTCCCAAATTTTAATATGATCTACAACAAGATGTCAACTATATCATATCAAAAATTCAAGCCTAACAGAGATCAAAAGCCTATTCAAAACTATCTCACAAAACAGCATCCCATGCTGTTTTTCTCAACTCAGCACATTTATAAAACTGAACTTTGAAACCCCATATCTCTCAAACCATAACATGGATTCCTCTGAAATTTTAGTATGATCTACTATACTATATCAACTATAACGTGTCAGAAATTCAAGTCTAACAGAAGTCAATAACCCCTCCAAATTTATTCCACAAAACTGCATCTCAAGCAAATTTCCTCAAACTCAGCACACTAAAAGAAAACTGCATGAGAAGCCAACTTGATAAAATCATATCTCCTGAACTATAACTCAGAATAGGCTCAAATTTCAGTATGTTCTACACTGCAATACCGACAACAACATATCCAAAAACCCGGAGCAAAGGAAGAGTCTAGCTTACCCAAATCTGACCTCAAAGTTGACTGTTCGTCACCTTACAACCCAGAAAAACGCAGCAGCTCTTCAAGCCATCTTCTAGGGCTTCTATGGAAGGTCTAAGGACATAATTTTGTACTCTCATCAGCACATACACAAAGAGATTAACGCAGAGAAGAGGTCGAGATCATTACCGGACAAGCGATGCTCGATGTGCTCACGTTCATGAGGCAAGGACGAAGCTATGCCCCCTGTCACTTTGGCGCATCTATGGCTGGGAAATGATGCACCAGCAGCCAGGAGGGACGAACTCACACGCAGATCTGCTCCTTGCTCTGCGCGAAGACGAAGGGGGAAGGCATGATGCATCCGAAGGCGAGGAGGTTTGGGTTGAGACGAACAACAACTGTGTGTGCAGAAGGGGAAGAGACGGTCTGTTGCTTCGCGAAGAGGAAGTTGTTGAAGGTTCTTCCATCCGTTGCTGGTGCGCAGGCCACAACGACAGTGCAATGGGCTGCCGCCGACGTCCGGTTGAAGCGAGGATGGAAAGGTTCAATGGCGCCCGGTTACTGGTTCTTGCGACCACCGCCAGTAGGGGAACGAAGCTAGGGACGGAGCTGTTGGAGGAGGCGACCCAGGCGGCATGAAGAGGAGCGAGCAGTAACTCCTAGGGTTAGTACGTGAAGATGGGAGTAGAACGTGCAACAGCAAACAGATTCTCCGGAACGTGAAAGGAAGGTGTAAAATCCTCTCTTAATTGCCTGTAACGTCTGATTGGAGAGAGAGGGATGAGCTGCGTAGAAGTTGGAAACCCTGGCTGCTGACTGGGCTGCTTATCACGTGGGAGCTCCTCCGGCTGGGCTGAAGTAGGTGTTATTTGGGCTTGCACTCATGGGCTGGCGGAAGCAAGGCTGGAATAAGATGAGAAGGAAGGTGGGCTGAAGCAAAAATATAAGGCTAGGAGTGGCTTGTCAACTGCTTGTCGGACTTCGTCATGGCCTCGTCATGGCTTTGTCATGACCTCGTCTTGGTCTCGTCAAACCTTGTCATGGTCTTGTCTTGGTCTCGTCAAAAGATTGTCATGATCTCGTCAAAAGTCTCATGACTTAGTTTAGGGTTTGGAACTCCATCATTTTATGTGAGTCAAACTTACATAAAATGATACAAATTTGTGTCGGTAGAGAAACCTAGGTATTATCAAAACGATCACGAGTCGAAATCCAATTTGACTCGGTATTATAAATGGAATTAAAAATTCCGGATATTACATCAGTGCCCCCTTAAAATAAGTTTCGTCCCGAAACTTAAAAGAAGACTCGTAACATTAGAGGCCATACAAAAGAACTAAAGTGCCGGAAAGAGGTCACATTTGTCGAGTTCTAATTTGTTCCCGAAATTGCCGAAAGAAATATTTCCGGTATTACATCAATCCCCTCTTAGAAAAATTTCGCCCCGAACTTAAAGTACGCTAGTCGGACGGTCCGTTCTCAAGGTACGAATCTAATGTATCAACTTGTTATCGCACAAGAGTCATCGTTTCCACATATAAGTATCCCGCATATTAAGGTCACTAATAACACACATCCCGACTAAGCACTCGAGCATGAAAATAAACAAGTAGTCAGACAATATAACACAAATATAAGGCCAAACCCTAACTCGTTGCTCCCTAGATTACACTATCTCCACAAAGGTCTCTGAAAGGTTATGTCTCATACTACCCATAGTATCCAAGGTGGCCTCGTCGGCTTTTATAAAACCACTCACTCTGAAATCTTTTCATGTACAGACCTCACAAGTGCCTACTACACGTTCTAGTGAGGTAACTAGATATCTCACCGGTATCATCCGGCTTCATTGCCCGATTCTCTAAGCCGATGTCCTAACTTTTGTCTGGTAAGTATACCTCTAACTGAATCCGTAGAAAACTAGGGTTACACTCTCCAATAGGGTGCGGATTACTAGTCCATCAATCACTTATAAACCACTTTACAGCCTCGAGTGGTCACATTTTGCACTCACCTCCAGGTCTTTTGATGACCGTAAAGCAAATAACCTAGTTAATTTCTTCCTTTCTTGATGATTACTTGACTACACACTCAGGCCAAAGGTCTTAGACTTCCGCCATGACTTGACCAAGTGCCCAATGCTCTTCGTATCCCGACTCACTTGGTCTTGTCTCTTAAGATGACTCAGTCATATGGTTCCTCCATTAAAGAATCATCATCTGCTCATTTTTCGTCTGAATCTTGATATAACTTAACACTCAAAATCCGATGATCAATCTTTGTGTTCTATCGACGTCATCATATTATTTTTTATAGATCTTTAGTTTACTCAAACTTCTTACGTAGTATCCAAGATCTTAGGTGATATAGAATGTGTCCACAATGACAACACTAGACACAAGGTGATCTCGCATCACCATCGTTTGATCATAACTACTCGATACTGCTAACACACCATCAGCATTGCAGTCTTATATCCCCACGTTTATCAGACCGATAGTATTTCTCTGACTTGCAACGCAACTCGGATCCTTTCTGATATAACATTACACGTACCCTCTACCCGATTTTGCTTTCTCTATGCGCGATTATTGTGTTGCAAGCATACTCCTGTTGCTTCCTTCCTTATCTATCTTCTGCCTCGGTAGGGTAGTTATTCACTTTGAGCTTCCTAGGGTAAACCCTGCACAATACTTTTGTTACCTCATTAATTCTTCTCCTAATCCCTCAAGAAAACTCACTCTAGTAACATGTAACGAAGCCGTCATTCTTCCCTCAGATCCATAATAGGGTAACCTTCTTTTTCTATTACCTCTATATCCCCATACAGTCTTTCCAGTAACTTTGCGTAGCCTATCGCACGTTCTTTCCAAACAATGTACTTTTGAGCTTCCAGCTCTGTGGGTTAGGACTCACCACGCTTCCGCTGTGTTACCTTGATAATTTCGTTGTCATTCATAAGGACATTTTGTGTGAGTCCAAAATGATTGTCCCCAAAACTCTTTCTCCCGATTACACTCTAAGTCCTATCTGGGTGAAGTACTAGATACTTTCCTTGGTTTAAGAGAATAATATAGCGGTTGGAAGACAAACTTTTCTGTTTACTTTCTTACTTCTTTTAACACGGATCCAAACTCCCTGACTCGACCGGAGTTTGATCTTAACCAGCCAGTAAGAAATCTCTAACACGATTCTGTTATGCATTTAGTTCATCCAAGAAGGTTGTCGTTACCTATTTGAGGAAATCCTCTAAGGCGTCGGTAAAGCTACTTCATAGATCCATAGTCACAAATATCTCTTCTTGACGACACATAACTTGTCACTACCAAACAATACTTGCACGTCCTCGGTTGACGTCGGTCGGTCTGTAATTGACTGATCTCAATTTCCCAATTTACCCTTTTTTTTTTTTTTTTTTTTTTTGAATTTCCTGGTGAGCACTACTTACTCGAGTTAATCCCTTTATACTCCTTTAGATCGTTCTACATTAGAACTTCCAGTTCCTCCGTGAGCTAACTCCATTTCTCGAGTCCAACTGTGTCGTCCATCTGACATCGGTGGTCCTTTCTAGTTCCTCCACTATAGCTTGTAAGCAAGTCTACACGACTCTCATGACCTTAAATTTCATCCACTTGCAGTTTACCTAGTATGGGATGCTACGCATTCTCTGTCTGGATTGACATAGAACCTTATCAAAATTATATACTCCTTACTCTTCCAGTTCTTCTTTTACAATTCATCTCTACTGGTTGTGATATGTACTCTTTTCCTAGCTAGTAGGTAGTAAATCATTCCCACAATTCCCTTGGTCTCAAATGGCATAAGAGGGTCATTCTTGGCCGTCTAGTTCTTCTTCTTAAGTTCTTAATTAGAGTTAGTGGCTCGAACTCACTCCATGTTATTAGTAAGGATACTAGCACTTGTATAGATTTAGCATCGCATTTGTCGTCATTGTTCTCTTGAAGGGTCCCCCAGATGTCTATAAAATTCTTCCATAAGTCTATAGTTATCCTCTTTATCTGCCAACCGGTTACAACTAGTTGACCTGCACGCGTTATGTCTTAGTTATTACCAACTAGTCCGTAGTTGACCTCCTATAAGATCACGGACTTATTGTTCTTCTATTTGTTTTGAAGTTTGATATATTTGGTGGAAGTCTATCTCCTCCTTTTTCTTTGTTAATACTCCTTTAGCTCATTCCAAGTCTGCACTTTTCTTGTTCTCTTAGGGTATCACTATATTCTTCTGAGTCTAGTCCTAACATTCGTCTGCCGTCAATGAGTTTATCAAGTCTTCCACGATAACTTGTAAGCGTGTCTTCACAATTATTCTTACTTTAGTCATCATCTGTTTGCGGTTCTCTGGTATGAACCGTTAGTGTTGGTAACCTAAATCTCTTTGTAAATGAGAAATTATTGCGGACCTTTGAGTCCACCAATATCATTCTCAAACATTCTTCCGAATTGGTTGGCGTAGTTTTGTGATTCCACCTTTATAGAAATATGTTGTCGAAATTTCAAACTTCTATTTTATTTGATACTTGCTTCATGATTTCTTTCAAAATTCTTGAATCTTTAAAGAAGTCAAGCCATCTATATGATGAAGAAATTTATTTCTCATCTGTAAACTCATTTTTCAATCTCTGTCTTTGTACTTCTTTAATTCTTCACATCGGGGTCAACACCATATCTTCTTTGTACTCTCAGGCCCATACTTGCCTATGACGTCGTCCACCTTTGTTGCACTGTCATTTAACCCGCCAAGTGTAGTTGTACTCGACACCACTTAATTTGTATTCCGATTTTGTCCGCTTCAATTTGCGCTTCTTATCAGTCCTTACGTATATTGTGGAGTTTCATCTCTCGTCTTCCCACCGCTAAATTCCTTGTATGGACTTCTATCACTTCTATCTGAGTTTATTTGATATTTTTTCTTATCTAATTATTCTCGTGGTTAAGAATCATCTTTTAATCTTCACTTTATGTCAACTCGTTCTTCAAATGATTGTAGGAATCGCCAGAATGTACGTCAGGATACATTACTTTACTCCGAGGTCGGAATCCATTACACATTACTTTACTCCGAGGTCGGAGTCCATTATTTTCCTATAGAGATACTCTTTACGATCTACTAAAATTTTATCATAAGGCGATGATCGCATGATATTAACTCAACTAAAGTATATTTCCTTTTCTTTAAGGTACTAAAAAGTTACATGCATATAGATATACATATAACCTACATAAACATACAATACTATAAGTCCACAAACTATTTCTCATCTACTAAGATGCAGAGATCCACGGAGAGTGATGGTGGTCCGACGTACTACTAACACAACAACCCGACTATGCACTTGTGTAAAAACAGAAATCCGTTTTGAAAATCTTAGACCCCTTTCGGGTTCTAGTTATTTTATACATTCGGTCTTTTAGAAGATTTCAAGTGCCATTGTTGCCAACCCAGAGCTCTGATACCATGTTGTAACACCCCAAATTCTCGGAACTCAGGGAGCTACTGGTTAGGACCTCACAATGGGTCCCGACCTTGGTTTAACAACAACTTTACTAAGATCTTACAACAAGGCACAAATGTAATTAAACAATTTCCAAAACATAATATTTTTAATGGTATGAAAGTACACATGTGACAGCCTTACAAACATACATAAAGATATATAACATGCATGACATATGGAACACTTCCCCGTCCCCATCTAATGAGTACGTGGACCCGGCTGACCATCCGCTCCGGATCTCTACGCAACTGTCTATCTCTACAGATCTACAACATGGATAAACCGTTAGCTAACAATCCAAATATAAGCAAAAATGATAACAGCACAAACACAAGCAAAAACAAAATAAACAAACATCATGCTGGCACTCAACCGTTTATTATCTTTTATTTAAGTGATTCACATTATTCAATTTAAGTTGTGGCATGAGAATTAGTATTAGTTCTCGCCTCCGTTCCTTATCCAACTGGTGTAGGTCTAGCTGACTTCCACTGGTAGCATCACTACAAACCAAGTATGGACTAGTCCCTAAAGAAACCCCCAGCGCTCGCAAGCTACTGAGCAGAATGCCACCGCCCGTTACTCTTAGGCCAAAATATAGGTCGGTAAATATATATATCACAACCTATCTCTCTAAACATTTCAATCACACACCACTATCATCATTCATGCTCATATTTAGAAGTCAGCTAAGTAAGCCCATAGGACTTACCTGATATAAAGCTCGACTCTCTATAAACCAACTCGCTTTGTAAACTGTAGCAACTCAGTTGCCTGTCAAAGGAGATAAGTGCATTAGCACACTCCTACGTAGTTAGAAGTCTAAGACTTCTAAAATAGAATAATGTATTAAGACATAACTAGTTGCAGTATTAATTTAGGGTAAAATGACCATTTTACCCTTGGTCCCGAAATTCCCGAAAATTCTAAAATTCATGTCTAAACTCCTATTTGAGATTCTAAAATCATATTCTAACTCCCAAAGCTTCGTTTGGTTCCAAGCTAACATTTTTCCTATGTTTCTATTTTCCGGGAAATCGTAAAGGTCTAATTTCGATTCCAAATATAAAATTCGTAACCGCTTATAAAAATTCCGACTTAAACCCCTAGATTATCTATGATGTCCTATCTAACTTTAGGAGAAAGAATTTCTCCAAACTGTTCATTCAACAGTTTTATAAAAATTCCTAAAGTTGACTACTCCCTTTACAAATTCTATACTTAGCCAAAATCTGAGTACACTTTGAAAAATCATAACTCCTAAACCACTCACTGGATTTATCCCAAATTTTGATATGTTCTACTATAAAATCTTACCTATAATATATCCAAAATTCAGCCGGAAAGGATATCAAGAGCTTATTCAAAATCATCTCACAAAACAGCATCACTTTCTGTTTTCCCCCAACACTCAGCACATATATAAAAACGTCAACTTTGAAACACAATAACTCTCAAACCGTAACTCCGATTCTTCCCAAATTTTAATATGATCTACAACAAGATGTCAACTATATCATATCAAAAATTCAAGCCTAACAGAGATCAAAAGCCTATTCAAAACTATCTCACAAAACAGCATCCCATGCTGTTTTTCTCAACTCAGCACATTTATAAAACTGAACTTTGAAACCCCATATCTCTCAAACCATAACATGGATTCCTCTGAAATTTTAGTATGATCTACTATACTATATCAACTATAACGTGTCAGAAATTCAAGTCTAACAGAAGTCAATAACCCCTCCAAATTTATTCCACAAAACTGCATCTCAAGCAAATTTCCTCAAACTCAGCACACTAAAAGAAAACTGCATGAGAAGCCAACTTGATAAAATCATATCTCCTGAACTATAACTCAGAATAGGCTCAAATTTCAGTATGTTCTACACTGCAATACCGACAACAACATATCCAAAAACCCGGAGCAAAGGAAGAGTCTAGCTTACCCAAATCTGACCTCAAAGTTGACTGTTCGTCACCTTACAACCCAGAAAAACGCAGCAGCTCTTCAAGCCATCTTCTAGGGCTTCTATGGAAGGTCTAAGGACATAATTTTGTACTCTCATCAGCACATACACAAAGAGATTAACGCAGAGAAGAGGTCGAGATCATTACCGGACAAGCGATGCTCGATGTGCTCACGTTCATGAGGCAAGGACGAAGCTATGCCCCCTGTCACTTTGGCGCATCTATGGCTGGGAAATGATGCACCAGCAGCCAGGAGGGACGAACTCACACGCAGATCTGCTCCTTGCTCTGCGCGAAGACGAAGGGGGAAGGCATGATGCATCCGAAGGCGAGGAGGTTTGGGTTGAGACGAACAACAACTGTGTGTGCAGAAGGGGAAGAGACGGTCTGTTGCTTCGCGAAGAGGAAGTTGTTGAAGGTTCTTCCATCCGTTGCTGGTGCGCAGGCCACAACGACAGTGCAATGGGCTGCCGCCGACGTCCGGTTGAAGCGAGGATGGAAAGGTTCAATGGCGCCCGGTTACTGGTTCTTGCGACCACCGCCAGTAGGGGAACGAAGCTAGGGACGGAGCTGTTGGAGGAGGCGACCCAGGCGGCATGAAGAGGAGCGAGCAGTAACTCCTAGGGTTAGTACGTGAAGATGGGAGTAGAACGTGCAACAACAAACAGATTCTCCGGAACGTGAAAGGAAGGTGTAAAATCCTCTCTTAATTGCCTGTAACGTCTGATTGGAGAGAGAGGGATGAGCTGCGTAGAAGTTGGAAACCCTGGCTGCTGACTGGGCTGCTTATCACGTGGGAGCTCCTCCGGCTGGGCTGAAGTAGGTGTTATTTGGGCTTGCACTCATGGGCTGGCGGAAGCAAGGCTGGAATAAGATGAGAAGGAAGGTGGGCTGAAGCAAAAATATAAGGCTAGGAGTGGCTTGTCAACTGCTTGTCGGACTTCGTCATGGCCTCGTCATGGCTTTGTCATGACCTCGTCTTGGTCTCGTCAAACCTTGTCATGGTCTTGTCTTGGTCTCGTCAAAAGATTGTCATGATCTCGTCAAAAGTCTCATGACTTAGTTTAGGGTTTGGAACTCCATCATTTTATGTGAGTCAAACTTACATAAAATGATACAAATTTGTGTCGGTAGAGAAACCTAGGTATTATCAAAACGATCACGAGTCGAAATCCAATTTGACTCGGTATTATAAATGGAATTAAAAATTCCGGATATTACATCAGTGCCCCCTTAAAATAAGTTTCGTCCCGAAACTTAAAAGAAGACTCGTAACATTAGAGGCCATACAAAAGAACTAAAGTGCCGGAAAGAGGTCACATTTGTCGAGTTCTAATTTGTTCCCGAAATTGCCGAAAGAAATATTTCCGGTATTACATCAATCCCCTCTTAGAAAAATTTCGCCCCGAACTTAAAGTACGCCAGTCGGACGGTCCGTTCTCAAGGTACGAATCTAATGTATCAACTTGTTATCGCACAAGAGTCATCGTTTCCACATATAAGTATCCCGCATATTAAGGTCACTAATAACACACATCCCGACTAAGCACTCGAGCATGAAAATAAACAAGTAGTCAGACAATATAACACAAATATAAGGCCAAACCCTAACTCGTTGCTCCCTAGATTACACTATCTCCACAAAGGTCTCTGAAAGGTTATGTCTCATACTACCCATAGTATCCAAGGTGGCCTCGTCGGCTATTATAAAACCACTCACTCTGAAATCTTTTCATGTACAGACCTCACAAGTGCCTACTACACGTTCTAGTGAGGTAACTAGATATCTCACCGGTATCATCCGGCTTCATTGCCCGATTCTCTAAGCCGATGTCCTAACTTTTGTCTGGTAAGTATACCTCTAACTGAATCCGTAGAAAACTAGGGTTACACTCTCCAATAGGGTGCGGATTACTAGTCCATCAATCACTTATAAACCACTTTACAGCCTCGAGTGGTCACATTTTGCACTCACCTCCAGGTCTTTTGATGACCGTAAAGCAAATAACCTAGTTAATTTCTTCCTTTCTTGATGATTACTTGACTACACACTCAGGCCAAAGGTCTTAGACTTCCGCCATGACTTGACCAAGTGCCCAATGCTCTTCGTATCCCGACTCACTTGGTCTTGTCTCTTAAGATGACTCAGTCATATGGTTCCTCCATTAAAGAATCATCATCTGCTCATTTTTCGTCTGAATCTTGATATAACTTAACACTCAAAATCCGATGATCAATCTTTGTGTTCTATCGACGTCATCATATTATTTTTTATAGATCTTTAGTTTACTCAAACTTCTTACGTAGTATCCAAGATCTTAGGTGATATAGAATGTGTCCACAATGACAACACTAGACACAAGGTGATCTCGCATCACCATCGTTTGATCATAACTACTCGATACTGCTAACACACCATCAGCATTGCAGTCTTATATCCCCACGTTTATCAGACCGATAGTATTTCTCTGACTTGCAACGCAACTCGGATCCTTTCTGATATAACATTACACGTACCCTCTACCCGATTTTGCTTTCTCTATGCGCGATTATTGTGTTGCAAGCATACTCCTGTTGCTTCCTTCCTTATCTATCTTCTGCCTCGGTAGGGTAGTTATTCACTTTGAGCTTCCTAGGGTAAACCCTGCACAATACTTTTGTTACCTCATTAATTCTTCTCCTAATCCCTCAAGAAAACTCACTCTAGTAACATGTAACGAAGCCGTCATTCTTCCCTCAGATCCATAATAGGGTAACCTTCTTTTTCTATTACCTCTATATCCCCATACAGTCTTTCCAGTAACTTTGCGTAGCCTATCGCACGTTCTTTCCAAACAATGTACTTTTGAGCTTCCAGCTCTGTGGGTTAGGACTCACCACGCTTCCGCTGTGTTACCTTGATAATTTCGTTGTCATTCATAAGGACATTTTGTGTGAGTCCAAAATGATTGTCCCCAAAACTCTTTCTCCCGATTACACTCTAAGTCCTATCTGGGTGAAGTACTAGATACTTTCCTTGGTTTAAGAGAATAATATAGCGGTTGGAAGACAAACTTTTCTGTTTACTTTCTTACTTCTTTTAACACGGATCCAAACTCCCTGACTCGACCGGAGTTTGATCTTAACCAGCCAGTAAGAAATCTCTAACACGATTCTGTTATGCATTTAGTTCATCCAAGAAGGTTGTCGTTACCTATTTGAGGAAATCCTCTAAGGCGTCGGTAAAGCTACTTCATAGATCCATAGTCACAAATATCTCTTCTTGACGACACATAACTTGTCACTACCAAACAATACTTGCACGTCCTCGGTTGACGTCGGTCGGTCTGTAATTGACTGATCTCAATTTCCCAATTTACCCTTTTTTTTTTTTTTTTTTTTTTGAATTTCCTGGTGAGCACTACTTACTCGAGTTAATCCCTTTATACTCCTTTAGATCGTTCTACATTAGAACTTCCAGTTCCTCCGTGAGCTAACTCCATTTCTCGAGTCCAACTGTGTCGTCCATCTGACATCGGTGGTCCTTTCTAGTTCCTCCACTATAGCTTGTAAGCAAGTCTACACGACTCTCATGACCTTAAATTTCATCCACTTGCAGTTTACCTAGTATGGGATGCTACGCATTCTCTGTCTGGATTGACATAGAACCTTATCAAAATTATATACTCCTTACTCTTCCAGTTCTTCTTTTACAATTCATCTCTACTGGTTGTGATATGTACTCTTTTCCTAGCTAGTAGGTAGTAAATCATTCCCACAATTCCCTTGGTCTCAAATGGCATAAGAGGGTCATTCTTGGCCGTCTAGTTCTTCTTCTTAAGTTCTTAATTAGAGTTAGTGGCTCGAACTCACTCCATGTTATTAGTAAGGATACTAGCACTTGTATAGATTTAGCATCGCATTTGTCGTCATTGTTCTCTTGAAGGGTCCCCCAGATGTCTATAAAATTCTTCCATAAGTCTATAGTTATCCTCTTTATCTGCCAACCGGTTACAACTAGTTGACCTGCACGCGTTATGTCTTAGTTATTACCAACTAGTCCGTAGTTGACCTCCTATAAGATCACGGACTTATTGTTCTTCTATTTGTTTTGAAGTTTGATATATTTGGTGGAAGTCTATCTCCTCCTTTTTCTTTGTTAATACTCCTTTAGCTCATTCCAAGTCTGCACTTTTCTTGTTCTCTTAGGGTATCACTATATTCTTCTGAGTCTAGTCCTAACATTCGTCTGCCGTCAATGAGTTTATCAAGTCTTCCACGATAACTTGTAAGCGTGTCTTCACAATTATTCTTACTTTAGTCATCATCTGTTTGCGGTTCTCTGGTATGAACCGTTAGTGTTGGTAACCTAAATCTCTTTGTAAATGAGAAATTATTGCGGACCTTTGAGTCCACCAATATCATTCTCAAACATTCTTCCGAATTGGTTGGCGTAGTTTTGTGATTCCACCTTTATAGAAATATGTTGTCGAAATTTCAAACTTCTATTTTATTTGATACTTGCTTCATGATTTCTTTCAAAATTCTTGAATCTTTAAAGAAGTCAAGCCATCTATATGATGAAGAAATTTATTTCTCATCTGTAAACTCATTTTTCAATCTCTGTCTTTGTACTTCTTTAATTCTTCACATCGGGGTCAACACCATATCTTCTTTGTACTCTCAGGCCCATACTTGCCTATGACGTCGTCCACCTTTGTTGCACTGTCATTTAACCCGCCAAGTGTAGTTGTACTCGACACCACTTAATTTGTATTCCGATTTTGTCCGCTTCAATTTGCGCTTCTTATCAGTCCTTACGTATATTGTGGAGTTTCATCTCTCGTCTTCCCACCGCTAAATTCCTTGTATGGACTTCTATCACTTCTATCTGAGTTTATTTGATATTTTTTCTTATCTAATTATTCTCGTGGTTAAGAATCATCTTTTAATCTTCACTTTATGTCAACTCGTTCTTCAAATGATTGTAGGAATCGCCAGAATGTACGTCAGGATACATTACTTTACTCCGAGGTCGGAATCCATTACACATTACTTTACTCCGAGGTCGGAGTCCATTATTTTCCTATAGAGATACTCTTTACGATCTACTAAAATTTTATCATAAGGCGATGATCGCATGATATTAACTCAACTAAAGTATATTTCCTTTTCTTTAAGGTACTAAAAAGTTACATGCATATAGATATACATATAACCTACATAAACATACAATACTATAAGTCCACAAACTATTTCTCATCTACTAAGATGCAGAGATCCACGGAGAGTGATGGTGGTCCGACGTACTACTAACACAACAACCCGACTATGCACTTGTGTAAAAACAGAAATCCGTTTTGAAAATCTTAGACCCCTTTCGGGTTCTAGTTATTTTATACATTCGGTCTTTTAGAAGATTTCAAGTGCCATTGTTGCCAACCCAGAGCTCTGATACCATGTTGTAACACCCCAAATTCTCGGAACTCAGGGAGCTACTGGTTAGGACCTCACAATGGGTCCCGACCTTGGTTTAACAACAACTTTACTAAGATCTTACAACAAGGCACAAATGTAATTAAACAATTTCCAAAACATAATATTTTTAATGGTATGAAAGTACACATGTGACAGCCTTACAAACATACATAAAGATATATAACATGCATGACATATGGAACACTTCCCCGTCCCCATCTAATGAGTACGTGGACCCGGCTGACCATCCGCTCCGGATCTCTACGCAACTGTCTATCTCTACAGATCTACAACATGGATAAACCGTTAGCTAACAATCCAAATATAAGCAAAAATGATAACAGCACAAACACAAGCAAAAACAAAATAAACAAACATCATGCTGGCACTCAACCGTTTATTATCTTTTATTTAAGTGATTCACATTATTCAATTTAAGTTGTGGCATGAGAATTAGTATTAGTTCTCGCCTCCGTTCCTTATCCAACTGGTGTAGGTCTAGCTGACTTCCACTGGTAGCATCACTACAAACCAAGTATGGACTAGTCCCTAAAGAAACCCCCAGCGCTCGCAAGCTACTGAGCAGAATGCCACCGCCCGTTACTCTTAGGCCAAAATATAGGTCGGTAAATATATATATCACAACCTATCTCTCTAAACATTTCAATCACACACCACTATCATCATTCATGCTCATATTTAGAAGTCAGCTAAGTAAGCCCATAGGACTTACCTGATATAAAGCTCGACTCTCTATAAACCAACTCGCTTTGTAAACTGTAGCAACTCAGTTGCCTGTCAAAGGAGATAAGTGCATTAGCACACTCCTACGTAGTTAGAAGTCTAAGACTTCTAAAATAGAATAATGTATTAAGACATAACTAGTTGCAGTATTAATTTAGGGTAAAATGACCATTTTACCCTTGGTCCCGAAATTCCCGAAAATTCTAAAATTCATGTCTAAACTCCTATTTGAGATTCTAAAATCATATTCTAACTCCCAAAGCTTCGTTTGGTTCCAAGCTAACATTTTTCCTATGTTTCTATTTTCCGGGAAATCGTAAAGGTCTAACTTCGATTCCAAATATAAAATTCGTAACCGCTTATAAAAATTCCGACTTAAACCCCTAGATTATCTATGATGTCCTATCTAACTTTAGGAGAAAGAATTTCTCCAAACTGTTCATTCAACAGTTTTATAAAAATTCCTAAAGTTGACTACTCCCTTTACAAATTCTATACTTAGCCAAAATCTGAGTACACTTTGAAAAATCATAACTCCTAAACCACTCACTGGATTTATCCCAAATTTTGATATGTTCTACTATAAAATCTTACCTATAATATATCCAAAATTCAGCCGGAAAGGATATCAAGAGCTTATTCAAAATCATCTCACAAAACAGCATCACTTTCTGTTTTCCCCCAACACTCAGCACATATATAAAAACGTCAACTTTGAAACACAATAACTCTCAAACCGTAACTCCGATTCTTCCCAAATTTTAATATGATCTACAACAAGATGTCACCTATATCATATCAAAAATTCAAGCCTAACAGAGATCAGAAGCCTATTCAAAACTATCTCACAAAACAGCATCCCATGCTGTTTTTCTCAACTCAGCACATTTATAAAACTGAACTTTGAAACCCCATATCTCTCAAACCATAACATGGATTCCTCTGAAATTTTAGTATGATCTACTATACTATATCAACTATAACGTGTCAGAAATTCAATTCTAACAGAAGTCAATAACCCCTCCAAATTTATTCCACAAAACTGCATCTCAAGCAAATTTCCTCAAACTCAGCACACTAAAAGAAAACTGCATGAGAAGCCAACTTGATAAAATCATATCTCCTGAACTATAACTCAGAATAGGCTCAAATTTCAGTATGTTCTACACTGCAATACCGACAACAACATATCCAAAAACCCGGAGCAAAGGAAGAGTCTAGCTTACCCAAATCTGACCTCAAAGTTGACTGTTCATCACCTTACAACCCAGAAAAACGCAGCAGCTCTTCAAGCCATCTTCTAGGGCTTCTATGGAGGGTCTAAGGACATAATTTTGTACTCTCATCAGCACATACACAAAGAGATTAACGCAGAGAAGAAGTCGAGATCATTACCGGACAAGCGATGCTCGATGTGCTCACGTTCATGAGGCAAGGACGAAGCTATGCCCCCTGTCACTTTGGCGCATCTATGGCTGGGAAATGATGCACCAGCAGCCAGGAGGGACGAACTCACACGCAGATCTGCTCCTTGCTCTGCGCGAAGACGAAGGGGGAAGGCATGATGCATCCGAAGGCGAGGAGGTTCGGGTCGAGACGAACAACAACTGTGTGTGCAGAAGGGGAAGAGACGGTCTGTTGCTTCGCGAAGAGGAAGTTGTTGAAGGTTCTTCCATCCGTTGCTGGTGCGCAGGCCACAACGACAGTGCAATGGGCTGCCGCCGACGTCCGGTTGAAGCGAGGATGGAAAGGTTCAATGGCGCCCGGTTACTGGTTCTTGCGACCACCGCCAGTAGGGGAACGAAGCTAGGGACGGAGCTGTTGGAGGAGGCGACCCAGGCGGCATGAAGAGGAGCGAGCAGTAACTCCTAGGGTTAGTACGAGAAGATGGGAGTAAAACGTGCAACTTCAAACAGATTCTCCGGAACGTGAAAGGAAGGTGTAAAATCCTCTCTTAATTGCCTGTAACGTCTGATTGGAGAGAGAGGGATGAGCTGCGTAGAAGTTGGAAACCCTGGCTGCTGACTGGGCTGCTTATCACGTGGGAGCTCCTCCGGCTGGGCTGAAGTAGGTGTTATTTGGGCTTGCACTCATGGGCTGGCGGAAGCAAGGCTGGAATAAGATGAGAAGGAAGGTGTGCTGAAGCAAAAATATAAGGCTAGGAGTGGCTTGTCAACTGCTTGTCGGACTTCGTCATGGCCTCGTCATGGCTTTGTCATGACCTCGTCTTGGTCTCGTCAAACCTTGTCATGGTCTTGTCTTGGTCTCGTCAAAAGATTGTCATGATCTCGTCAAAAGTCTCATGACTTAGTTTAGGGTTTGGAACTCCATCATTTTATGTGAGTCAAACTTACATAAAATGATACAAATTTGTGTCGGTAGAGAAACCTAGGTATTATCAAAACGATCACGAGTCGAAATCCAATTTGACTCGGTATTATAAATGGAATTAAAAATTCCGGATATTACATCTTGGGGCAAGTGTAAGCATCATACCGCTTGCACTTTGTAACAAGGTTGGGCTAGGAGAGCCAAAACCGGTCAAGATGACCCTATACATGGCGGACCGTTCTATCACTCATCCAGTTGGGATCCTAGAAGACATCCCAGTGCAACTAGGAGGATTCTATGTGCCAATTTATTTTGTAGTCTTGGACATTCCGGCGGACTATCCGGTTCCCATCATCTTGGGAAGGCCTTTCCTAGCCACCTCCGGATGCCTAGTGGATTGCAAGAATGGGACTCTCTCCTTCAACATTGGAGAAGAGAACATCAAGTTCAAGTTGTCCACAATGATGAAAGGGCCAACCTTTGATGAGGATGTCTTCAGCATAGTCGAGCAAGAGGAATCTAGAGAAGTTGTGAGCTCGATCTTGATCAAGGATCCCTTGGAGAAGGTTCTTACCTTAAGTATGATGGAGGAAGGTGTTGAGAAGGATTGCAATGAAGAGGTCAAGGCCTTGGAAGCACTAGAAGAGGAGCCAAGAGTAGGATTTGAAGGCCACGAAGAGGTATTGAACAGCTGCAAGTTCCACGGTCGAGATTTATGTTCCACGGCCGTCAAACTCTCTGGACAACTCCGAGAAGCAGGCTTGGCAAGAACCACGGCCGTGGAAGTTGAGCAAACCGTGGTTCCAGCCGTGGTTTCCCCTGGATCGGCCCTTAATGATGATCAAGCTTCTAGGAGCCTTGAAGGGTCTTCATTTGCTTTGGATTCATCTCATCCAACATTGTTTGGATCGTCTTCAATCGATAAAGGTCCTCCTCAACTTGAACTCAAACCCCTCCCTTCTCATTTAAAGTATGCTTTCCTTGGTGTTGATTCTACATATCCGGTGATTGTTAATGCATGTTTGAGTGATGATGAACTTGCTAAGTTGTTGCATGAACTGAGATTGCATAGGAAAGCCATAGGCTATACTATTGACGATTTGGTTGGCATAAAACCTTCTTTGTGCATGCATAAGATAATGATGGAAGATAATCATAAATCCTCTATTGAACATCAAAGGAGATTGAATCCTATAATGAAAGAGGTAGTCAAAAAGGAAATCATTAAGTTGCTAGATGCGGGAATTATCTACCCTATCTCGGATAGTAAGTGGGTTAGTCCCGTTCATGTAGTTCCTAAGTAGGGTGGGATGACCGTAGTGACTAATGAGAACAATGAACTAATCCCGACTAGAACGGTTACGGGGTGGAGGATGTGCATTGATTATAGGAAATTGAACATGGCTTCTAGGAAAGATCACTTCCCTCTCCCCTTCATTGACCAAATGCTAGAAAGGTTAGCTCAACACTCTCATTTTTGCTATCTAGATGGCTATAGTGGATTCTTCCAAATCCCTATCCACCCCGATGACCAAGAGAAAACAACCTTTACATGTCCATGGGATACTTTTGCATATAGGAGAATGCCATTTGGGTTGTGTAATGCACCCGCCACCTTCCAAAGGTGTATGATGGCTACCTTTTCGGAATACATTGAAAATATCATGGAGGTGTTCATGGATGATTTCTCTGTTTATGGTTCTTCCTTTGATAATTGCTTGGCTAACTTGTCATTAGTATTGCAAAGATGTGAGGAGACAAATCTTGTCTTGAATTGGGAAAAATGCCACTTCGTGGTAAGTGAAGGCATTGTGTTAGGACACTTGGTGTCTAACCGCGGCATTGAGGTTGATAGGGCCAAAATTGAAACGATAGAGAAGTTGCCGCCACCTACCTCGGTGAAGGGGGTAAGGAGTTTCTTAGGGCATGCCGGTTTTTACCGGAGGTTTATTCAAGACTTCTCTAAAATTTCTAAGCCTCTCACTAACCTACTAATGAAGGATGTTGATTTTGTCTTTTCCAAAGATTGTCTTGAGGCTTTTTGTAGGTTGAAGAACGCCTTGATCTCCGCACCTATCATGCAACCTCCGGATTGGAGTTTACCATTTGAGATCATGTGTGATGCAAGCGATGTAGCCGTTGGGGCTGTTTTGGGGCAAAGGAAAGATGGGCGCACTCATGCCATTTATTATGCTAGCAAAACGCTAGATGATGCCCAACTCAATTATGCTACCACCGAGAAGGAGTTGCTAGCGGTTGTGTATGCATTTGAGAAGTTCCGCTCATATCTTGTCGGGGCGAAGGTCGTAGTCTATACGGATCATGCTGCGATCCGTTATCTACTTACCAAGAAGGATGCCAAGCCTAGGTTGATTCGGTGGATCCTTCTTCTACAAGAGTTTGATTTGGAAATCCGGGACAAGAAGGGATCCGAGAACTCGGTGGCGGATCACCTTAGTAGACTCCCACCATTGGAGCTTGAAAGAGATGACATCCCGATTGATGATTCGTTCCGGGATGAGCAATTGCAAATGGTGGAGGAATGCTTGTTCCAAGTGTCTAGAGGAAGTGAGCCATGGTTTGCCGACATTGTGAACTACTTAGTATGTGAGGAAGTGCCTCCCGGCTTGTCATATGCACAAAGGAAGAAGTTCTTCAATGATGTGAGGCATTACTATTGGAGTGAGCCACTCTTGTTCAAAAGAGGCCCGGATGGAATGTTTAGAAGATGCATACCGGAAGATGAAGTAGAGAGTGTGATCCGGCATTGTCACTCCTTACCATGTGGAGGCCATGCTAGCTCACACAAGACGTGTGCAAAGGTATTGCAATCCGGTTTTTATTGGCCTAACTTGTTTAAAGATGTGCAAGCTTTTGTAGCGGCATGTGATGCTTGCCAAAGGACGGGCAACATCTCAAGGAGGAATGAAATGCCCTTGAACAACATCCAAGAAGGTGAAGTATTCGATGTGTGGGGTGTGGACTTCATGGGACCATTCCCTTTTTCATGTGGCAATCTCTACATCCTATTGGCGGTGGACTATGTGTCAAGATGGGTGGAGGCAATCGCCTCTCCTACAAATGATGCCAAAGTGGTGGTGCGGTTCTTCAACCGAGTGATCTTCCCTAGGTTTGGTACACCAAGGGTGATCATTAGTGATGGAGGGAAGCACTTCACAAATAGGAACTTTGGAGCGCTTATGGCTAAGTATGGGGTGACTCATAAGGTGGCGACACCTTACCATCCCCAAACTAGTGGCCAAGTGGAGATCTCCAACCGGGAGATCAACGCCATTCTTGAGAAGACGGTCTCTAAGACGAGAAAAGATTGGGCTATGAAGCTCAATGATGCCTTATGGGCATATAGAACCGCCTTCAAGATACCGATTGGCACCACTCCTTACAAGTTGGTCTATGGCAAGTCTTGCCACCTTCCGGTAGAGATGGAGCATAGAGCTTATTGGGCCATTAAGTGGCTAAATTTTGATCTCAAGGAGGCGGGAGAAAAGAGATTGCTTGAATTGAATGCCCTTGAGGAGATCCGGTTGGATGCTTATGAGAATGCCCGGATCTACAAGGAAAGAACCAAGCGGTGGCAGGACAAGAGGATCATCCCCAAAGAGTTGAGTGAAGGAGACCTTGTCCTTCTCTTCAACTCAAGGCTAAGGCTTTTTCCCGGAAAGCTCAAATCAAGATGGACCGGGCCATATGTGGTGAAAAAGATCTTTCCCCATGGAGCTATTGAGATAGGAGGGGAACATTGTGGGAACTTTAAGGTGAATGGGCACCGGTTGAAGAAGTATATCGCAGGAGCTCCGGTGGACATAATTGCCCCACTTCACCTTGAGTAGACGCCCCCGAGTTTGGTCAAGCTAATGACCTTAAAGAAGCGCTTGGTGGGAGGCAACCCATTGGTAACGTTTTTCCCTTTTCATTTTTCGTTTTTGCTTAGATTTTTCTGTTTTTGTGTGCTTTGTGTGTGCTAGAACTTTAGTAGCATTGGAAGCCTCGCTTGGCAAATTGAATGATGATGATGAACCCCTCATCAATTATGGGTGGAGCGGACGCGGAACTTGGACGGCTAGCGGTGCCTAGCGCAGGTCCCGACGCTTTGAGGAATACTTAGAGCTCTCTACCATGGTTGATAGGATCATCCAACATCAATTCCACTTGAGAATCCCAAATACCGAAGCAAACCATTTTACATTGTGAGAACCTTCTTTCACTCTTCCTTACTTCATTTACACATTTGAGACAATGTGTTTCTAAGTATGGGGTGGGGTTTGCATGATCCTTTGCATGATGAGCATCTAGGATAGCTTAAAATCTTCACATGTCTTGCATTGTACATACATATTTCGAAAAATTAAAAAAAAAAAAATCAGAAAATTTAAAAATTTTGTGCTTTCTAGGCTTGGATATGATCCTAATGATGAATCTTGTCTTGTGAATTGGCTATGGATGGCCTCATGTGTTAGGATTGATGAATGCATATGTGGACATGAAGTACTTCTCTTGAATTCTATGAATGATTTGTGATCATGATGTTTGCCTAGAAATGATTGAGTATTGAAGATCGAAATTACATGATAGTTCTTGCATACCATCTAGGAATGAATGAGGCAATTCATCTTTCTCTACTTCTCATCTTAATCATGATTGCTTGAGCACCTCAATTGAGATAAAGTTGACCTCTTTTAACCCATCCGGGAATAGGAGCATGCTAGTGTGTTGATGTGTGTGAAAAGCAAGTGTGGGGTGAAGTTGTTGATGAAAAGAATATCATGCATAAAATGCTGAATTTGTTGTGAAAAGTGTAGCCAAAAATATAGGTTTGGGGACGTTGGTTTAAATGACAAGTAACTCGGTACACTTCACATAATCGGGTGTTGGTGCCTTGCCAAAGTCAAATAAACCAATAGTCCTAACGAGCTTTGGTATGTGTGCCCGGTGTGGATGCACCTCGAAAACTAAGAAAAAGCCCAAGGACGGCAAATCACCAAGGTTTCGGCTTTTGTACACCAATGCCATTGTCTCAAAAATAAGTTAAAGAAAAGAAAAGAAAAGAAAAGAAGGAAAAGATAGAGAAAAATATACACTTGAGGGAAGTTGATCGAGGACAAGATTGTGGAGTTAGTTCCATTCCCGGATTAGCATCACATAACCTAGAAAAATCCCCACCTAATCACTACGTTTCTTAGCCTTTTATTTTATAAGACCTTATGACCTATTTGCATATTTATAAGACTTAGTAATCTAGATTGGATATGCTCTCGATCTTCTTGGTTTCTTCACTTTTACATCTCATGCATGCTTTTGAGCTAAGTACAATTGTCTTTTTATGCCTTCAATTATTTGATGCGTGATTGCTTATCCATTGCCATGAAACATGACTATGAAGGTGATCCAATAGTAGAAGCACAAAACCAAAGAGACTTTACCATTTTTCTGCATGCATAAACATGTTATCTCGTAGTCTATAGTTAGGAATTTGCTCGGGGATGAGCAAACCTTAAGTATGGGGTATTTTGATAACACGATTTATTGCGTAGTTTAGGTAAACATTTAGATAGATTTCTCACTCATTCATGCATGGTTTAGCATTAGTTCACGACGTTTTGCACTCAATTCACGTATTTTGTCGAGATAGACGTCTACGCGGACTTTTGCTTGCTTTATAGGTATTTCGGGAGATTTAGGAGCTAAAACGATACGTTGGAGGATCGTTCATCTAGATGACACACCCTCGGATTCATTAGGACACAAGCTGAAGGCTAAGGAGACTCATGGAACCTTGCCAACACAAGCCATGCATCAAACCATGGCTCAACGAGCCTAGAAGAAGCTTCTGGAGCAAACCACGGTCTAGACCAAGACCACGACCGTGGTTCTACCCGTGGATTTTGCCAGATTCTTGTGACAGCTGTGCCACGACTCTCATGGCCAGCTCATGCAAAATTTGTTATAAAAGTGGTCCTTCATTGGCTGAGAGAAGCATCTTGGAGCAGCTCTCCATTATCAAAATCTTCCAATCAAAAATACTCTCTCAACAAGAAGTCTTTCTAGGAAGGAAAGTGACAAAGAGGAAGAAGAAGAGCTCCATTGAAGAGGAGAAGAAGAACACACACCATTACCACACCTTGATAGTTTTTGTAGTGAAGAATTCCGGATTCTATTTCTAGAGTTGTATGAACCATTTGAACCTTCTTTAAGAAGGATTGTGAGTCACTCTAATTCTATTTTCAGCTTGGTTTTGTTTTAGTTTACTTGTTCATCTCTTTTCCTTCACTATCTTGCAAATGAATGCTATGAGTTTATGTATGATGATTTCGATTGTTATGATGAATGTTGTAGGTTAAATAGATGTGATTCTAGGGTAAGGAACGGATGATTGTGGCTAGGACTACGATAGCATGCACTTAGATTTACCTTTGGATGAGTAACTTACAAGAACGAACTCTCTGTTGAAGTCCACGGGTGGATCTTCCCATTCCACGGCCGTGGATGTGTAGAACAGCCCGTAGTTTCTCCTGGTCCGATGAATCTAGTTTTAGATTGTTAGAATGTTGAAATCCTAGGTGTTTGTTGAGTTAATCTAGCCTAGGGCGACCTAGTGTTAGCTACTAAGTGTTAGAAGAGACCTACCCGGTGATTCTTACCCTTAGATTTCGAAGATTATAAACCCTAGGTAGTGGTGAGCCTCACAAGCCGCCATTGGACTAAGTGTGCTAGGATAGCTGTTTAGAACTTCCCTTTCCGAGACTTACCCGGTAAGGATAGGTTACACCTCTAGGCAACAAATCCGGTTTGTGTAGAATTCCAATCCTTAGGTTCTTAGAGACTTACCCGTTAATGAGATCTTAGGAATGAATTAGTGGACCATGAGACTTACCCGGTGATTGATCCCACTCTAGAAACACTTACTCCCGACATATCATAGATCATCCAAGGAATGATTAGATAACTTGAGTCCTAAGCCATAATCGAAATTTCCAACCCCTAGAATCCGTTTCTCTCTTTTGATTCATATCTCGTGTTTAGCTTGTTTCTTTGTGTTGATTCGTTAGCTTAGTTGATTGCTTACTTTTGCATGAATTGTGATCCTTGATTGATCACCTAAAAACCAACCAAAAACAATTGAGATTTTCATTTCTTTATTTCTTTCTTTTCTTAACCTAGATCTTCACTAAACTCTATCATAAACCGAATCAATCTCACCTTAGTCTTTGTGTTCGACCTCGGAATACTATCCATACTACGAACGTCCCGTACACTGCGGGTTTCGCTAGGTAGTTTAGGATTTAGTTCGAGTTATAAATGTAAAGCTTTTTGTGCTACATCCTAGCGTGAATAGCCACCGCAGAGGAGGATCAAGCCACCGCAGGGGCGGCGCCAAGAGACCGCAGGGGCGGTGACTAGGTTTTACAAGGGTGCCAACTTGACTCTGCGACAGTGTTTCTTCGACAATAGGTTTCTCTCCTCCTTCCTTCTTTGTTCCTTCCTTTATTTAGAGGTTTATACATGGTAGTAGCATGCTTAGGGTGGACCTAGGATAGATGAGAATGCCATCTAGTGGTTGTGAACCTAGGTGCCCCTAGAACTCGTTGGATTCGTTGTTGATCATGTGTATGTGATGACCTTATGATCTCTCCTAGCTTGTGACCTTAGTCTAGCTTGGGGGTGGTGTTTAGCCTTGTTTTAGGTTGCGGGCTTTTGTTTCTTCCTTTCCCATGCTTATCGAGTTTATGGCCTCTAAGAGCCTAGGAGTGTTTCTTGCTTTGATGTTAGGTCTTGTGTTCGGTTATTAAGTAGAAGTCCTTGAGTTCGTTTGTATGAGAGTGTGTTGACGTGTGTCTCTTATGGATCAGGCTGTGATTGTTTTCCTTTGGTGAGTTGTCGATCATTTATTATTGTTAGCTTGGAGACGAGGTAAGTCCACAAACTTACTTAACTAGATTTCGCATATGAGTTGTGACGTGCGGGTGGTGTGTATTTTTGTTTTGATCGTTATGATGTAACTATTAACCGGATTAGGGTATGGACATGTTTAATGTAATAATTGGCCCATGTGTATGATAACGGGCGGTGATCCTGTTCGCTCCAAAAGGTATGTGCAAGCTTTAAAATTTATAACCCAAGAAGTATGCTTGAACAATATGCGAACCCGCAGTGTACGGATCAATTGTAATAAAAGCAAGAATTCCAGGGGTCGAACACAAGGACTATGGTGAAACAAAGCACGAAATCAGGTAGTCTAATAACCACAAATTAAAGTAATCAAAGATGATATAAAGTCAGATAAAGGGAATGCGGATTCTAGGGATTAAAGCATCTAGTTGTGGTTCCGACTTAAGATCTCAAAGGATAACCCGGACAAAGCTGAGGTTTTGCAAAGGGAAGGTGTTTCTAAGGTGGGAATAGATCACCGGGTAAGTCTCACTAATCACTATCGCAAACCAAAGATCCTCTCACCGGGTAAGTCTCAAGGTACTAAGGAAAGGAACTATAATCTCAAACCAACACACCACCCAAGGGAATAGAATCAACCTTTACCGGGTAAGTCAAGCTAACTCCCAAAGATGGGATGAAGGCACACTCATACCCCAATAAAGGATAAACCTTTATTACCTACATTCACGATCTTGGGTAAACAAGCAAAGGAATTACCGGGAAAGTCTCATCCTAAACTTGCATTGAACCAAGAAAGGAGTCATAAGGATAGGATTTGACAAACTTTGAATCTTAACTCAGATAGGTGTTCGCCACTTAGCGTGCGTGCAATCAAGCTTTAAATTTTTAAAACTGAAATTAAGCAAGCAAACCCGCAGTGTACGGATCGGCGTAGTAAAGCAAAAATTCCAGAGTATCGAACTCAGGGATTTGGGAGGAACAAATTCAGTTGTAAATTGTCAAGCAAGTAAATGTATAAAGCTTTGCAAATATTGGGAAAACAACAACCCTAAAGATCCAGGTATCTAATTGTGGCAATCGATTCAAGATATACTAAAGATATAAGGATAGAGTTGAGGATTTTGCAAAGGTATACGAAAGTAAGGTAATGTACGGTGAAGTTCCAAAACCTTATATGACTCACCCAAATACGCTCTCTATAAAGGTTGTTAAGGCTTCAATATAGAAAGGATCTAAAGGTAAGAATTGATCTCAAATACCCAAACTTGTAACCCAAGGATCAAGATAGGCTCAAACGGTTAAGGTTGTGACACTCGGAACCGAAATAGAGGATGTTGATTCTCACTACTACCTAGAAAAGGCAAGCCAGGACTAGATTAAAGCAAATCTTTAACCTTGGATTAAAGTAAAAGCAAAGTTTGTAAACTGGGGTAAATCACGGCTAGATCTTGAATTTCACGGCCGTGGAAGTCCAAGAATAGACCGTGATTTTGGCTGTCGACGAAGTTTCTCTAACTCTCAGGGCCCAATCTGTTTACGATCGATCTATCATCATCTAAGTCACAACTATCAACCCTTCACCTTAGAATTGCTAAAGGGTTTTAGCCAGCAATCATCATTATGATATCCAAATTCAAGTTTAAGAAGAATGAAAGTTGAAAACCTTCGAAAACTCCAATAGAACTTGATAACACGATTTATGACTTAGGATTAGACACTTATTAAGATAGATTTTTCACTCATTCATGCATGGTTTAGCACTAGTTCACGACGTTTGCACTCAATTCACGTATTTTGTCGAGATAGACGTCTACACGGACTTTTGCATTGCTTTGTAGGTATTTTGGGAGATTTAGGAGCTTAATCGATACGTTTGAGGATCGTTCATCAAGATGACACACCCTCGGACTCATTAGGATGCAATCTAGAGGCTAAGGAAGACCCATGGGACCTTGTTGGTGCATGCCATGCACCAAATCGTGGCTTGATGATCCATATAGTGCAGGAATACCAAAACCACGGTCACTGGAGGAACCACGGCCGTGGAAACCAACCGTGGTTTTTGCCAGACGGTTGTGACAGCTGTGCCACGATCTCATGGCCGACTCTTGCAAAGTTTTGTATAAAAAGCGGTCCTGCAAGGCTGAGAGGGGTATCAAATTTCAGAATCAAAATCCACATTCTCTCTCACACTCTCAACAAGAAGATTCTCTCAAGGGAAGCTTGGAGGAGAGCTACCATAGGAGGAGGAGAGAAGAACACACCATTGCTAGTCTTTGATAGGTTTTGTAGTGAATATTTTCGGAATCGTTCTTTAGGGTTGTAAGAATCGATTAAACCTTCTTTTGAAGGGTTGTGAGTCTTTCTAATCTCATTTTCAGCTTGGTTTTTATTGCTTCACTTGTTCATCTCTTTCTCTTCATTATCTTGCAAATGGAAGCCATGATTTTATGTTTGATGATTTCGATTGTGATGATGTATGTTGTAGGCTAAATAGATGCGATTCTAGGGTAAGGAAAGAATGGTTATGGCTAGGACTATGAAAGGACGAATTTAGATTTGCCTTTGGATGATTCATCTATATGAACTGAACCACTATTGGAGTCCACGGTTCGTTCTTGCCAGTCCACAGCCGTGGAAGGGTAGAACACCCCGTGGTTTGCCTTGTTCGTTTGATTTGATGGATCTAAGTTCTAGATTGTTAGAATGTTGAAATCCTAGTGTTTGTTGAGTTAAATCTATCCTAGGGTGACCTAGTGTTAGCAACTAAGTGTTAGAAGAGACCTACCCGGTGATTCTTACTCTTAGATTTCAAAGATGATGAACTCTAGGTAGTGGTGAGCCTCATAAGCGGCCATTGGACTAAGTGTGCTAGGATAGTTATTTAGGACTTACCCTTCCTAGACCTACCCGGTGAGGATAGGTTAGACCCCTAGGCGACAATCCGGTTTGTGTAGAATTCCATTCCCTAGGCTCTTTGAGACCTACCCGGTGATTGATCCCAATCTAGAAACACTCACTCCCCAACATATTGTAGTTAATCCAAGGAATGACTAAATAGCTTGAGTCCTATGCCATAACCGGAATTTCCAACCCCTAGAATCCGCCTATTTCTCTCTTTGATCGTTTATATTTCGTGTTTGCTTTGTTTACTTATGGTGTTAGCTTAGTTGATTGTTTACTTTGCATGATTTGTGATCCTTGATTGATCACCTAAAAACCAACCAAAAACATTGAGATTTTCATTCCTTTATTTCTTTCTCTTTTCTTAAAGCCTAGATCTTCACTAAACTTAATCACTAATCGAATCAATCTCACCTCAGTCTTTGTGTTCGACCTCGGAATACTATCCCTACTATAAACGTCCAGTACACTGCGGGTTCGCTAGGAGTTAGGAGAAATATAACGAGTATAAATTTAAAGCTTATCGCGTGCACACGTTCTTAGCGTGACAGAACTCAAATCCAATCTCAAATCCATACACAAAGAGAATAATGTATAATAGATTCGGAAATAAACACAAACCAATAACAATCCTTGATAAGAACGAAGAACGGGATGTCAATCCGTCTTCTATATCAAATCTAAGGAAAAAGGGCGTAACTTCCGCCACAAGAACGGGATGTCAATCCTCAAACCTTAACGTCCTTCTATGCGCTGATAGCGTCGATGCCGAAATCTCTCTTTTCCAGCCTTTTTATAAGGTGAGAAAAAGATATCTTCTAGGCCCAATACGTAGAAAACGTGGCAATTAATGATTCGCCAAAAGATTGCCCAAATCACGGTCTCAAGGGGTTCCACGACCGTGGAAATAGGGCGTGAAAATGATTACGGTATCTTTAGCCTTCCACGACCGTAGTTTGTACCGTGTAACTCACTGGATTGCTCAAGGATTAAGTCCACGTTCATAATGAAAGTTCAACGGCCGTGGAAGTGGGGTGTGGAAGTGTTTCATCTCTTGTGTTGCCATTGTTTCGTGCCATTCTTCATCTTTGCTCCTTCCTTAGTTTCTCAATGTGTATCCTCATCTTCTAATATGATCAATTGCTCCTTGATTGCCATCAAACGATCCGATTCCAGCTCTTATTCACCTATAATCAACACAAAGCTAGTGTAGATCTCCATATCAAAAATATAGATGAACAAGCTAACAATTGCTTCTATACCCAATCCATGGACACAATAATGAGTGAAAAACAACTAAAAAAACGTGCCTATAATATCACAATATTTCATGCTAACAAAATACCCCATACTTGTCACTTGCTTGTCCCCAAGCAAGGTTTTCAAAAGCTTAGAATATAGTTAGGATGAAATATGCATGCAAACTCGAAACAAAACATCTTTTTAGGTGAACGTGCTTCTAGTCAATAGATCAACCTCAAACCTTGCTTCATTCATCCTTGAAAACACTCACATACACGAACCAAAGAATGTAGAGTAAAGAAACATCATAAGCTGCTCAATCATCAAAACAAACATCATAACCTTCAAGTATTGTCAAAATCAAGAATAAGAAACTTCAATTTAGATCACCAAGTCATATAACACTCTTTTGATCTTAAGGACTTCCAAGTAAGGTCTAGAATGCGGAAAGGAGGAAAACTTATAAGGGATGTGGTGCATGAATCCGGGAAAAGGAATAACCCAACTCTTTTACTTTTTCTTTTGATTTTGCAGCAACATCAACTTAGAGCTTTGCTCTTTTCTTTTTCACATTATTTTTCGACTTTACTTTTGGAAATATGGAAAGCGGTGCACAAAACCGAAGCCTAGGAGATTGCGTTTCTCAAATTCGAGATGCCTCAAACCCTTGATGCACATACCATAATCCGTTAGGAATATCGCTCAATCCGACTTTTGCAAGACACAAACACCCGGCTATGTGAATTGTGCCGAGTTACTCATCATCATGATTGACTTCCCCAAACCTACAAATTCTTTCTATTCTTTGAATGCAAAATTTTGCTTTCATGGCCCTCCCTCATCAAACATACCAAAACTCAACTCTTCCTAATTCCCGGATAGTTAAAGGAGGTTATTATTTCATTGAGGGGCTAAATGATCAAAGAAAGAAATAAGAAAATCGAATTAGCTTAATCATTTCAATAAGAAGTATAAGAACTCATCATACGATTTCAACCTCAATTTCTCAATATGATTTAGATAAAACTCTCACATTATGAAATTTGCAAGAAAGGATAAACAACTCATTCAATTTCTTTCCAATTCATAATTCCGTTTAAGCATGCAATTGTCATCAAAAACTCATTCCGCAAGTAAGATTTATCATAGGAATCATCTCAAGTCTTAGAAGCACAAAACCTTTCAAAAAAAATTTTCAAATTTTTTTTTTAATGGGTTTTTCAAAGCCTTTTTCATGCAATGCTATAATGAAACGTGTGACTATGGAATGAAACATGCAATAGTGTCATGGATAGAAGCAAACAAAGTAGTAGAGTTATTACAACACATAGTCACACCCCACCCCATACTTAGGACAAACATTGTCCTCAATGTTCAAAAAGAAATAAAGAAAACAAAGAAAAGAAAAATGAACTCACTAGACGGCGGTGGGGTGGCTGAAACTGTCGGCGGTAAAACTCGTCATTGCGGAGGCGGTGGTGGTGGAAACGGGCGGAAGTCATGGCTATAGTACCGCCCAAACTGCTGGCGGTATATATCACTCATCATCTCGTCATGCTCCTGTCTCCGCGTCTCCTGCTGGTCCTGGTGGATCTCCAAGTCACCCACTCTCCTAGATAGATCGTTGGCCCACGCTAGTAACTGCTCGTACCATGCCAGCGGCTGGCCATACCATGCTGGAGCCTCCTGTGGAGCTGGTGCTGCTGGTGGTGCTGGTGGTGCTGGTGGCTGTCCGTACCAAGGTGGTGGAGCTCCCATCCACTCCGGCTACGCTCCGTACCAAGCTGGAGGAGTATCCATCAAATTCGGCCTCTCGCTCACACTAGCACGGCGAGAGGAAGAAGCACCGGAATGTCTAGAAGGGCGGGGAGACTGTCTACGTAAATCCGGGAAGATGTCCGGCTGATCCGGAAAGGTGCCAAAATCTTGCTCATCACCTCCTCCTCCCTCATAATCCTCTCCTCCTCCCATCTCCTCCTCAACATCTGCAACTGGAGGCTCATCCGGGACACACGGAGGTGGTGCTAGTCTATTCGCATGCATATCAGCGAATGTATCCTTCCAATTATGGCGCCCGGCCATAATGGAATACTCTGGAATCCAAGCAATGCCCCTACCTCCTCTATCCTCCCATGGCATAGTAGTTGTAGGTGGGCTTGGTGTCTAGGAAAGATGATACCCTTAGTCGTAAGGCTATTGAGACCCAAAGGTCTCGCCGCTATCCTAGTACATGCGGAGTAGTCAATCCCGAGCTGCGTAGCAATGTGGGTCACCATCCCACCATAACCAATGTTCCCGGCCCTCTTGTTTTTCAGCATACTCATGGTGGAGGCTATGAGGGTCGCACAGTCAGCTGGTCTACCGTGGAGCATAAAATAAAGAAGAAATAGCTCATCGGTCTTTATTTTCAGTGGGGTCTCGGTCCTAGGGAATAGGCACTCGGAAAGGACCCTGTGAGCTATTTTCAAGGCTAAATGGTAGATAAGCTTAGCCTTGGTGTCGGCCGGTTTCCAACGATCCTCACTTGCATTGACCATAACAATCTCTCTCCAAAAATCCTTAGCGTATACACCGCTACGGAAACGACCGTCGAAGGTCTCATAGAACCCAAAGAAGGCTCTGAACTGCAGGATCGAGAACTCACAATCATTCTCCATCAGTCTAAAAGACACCGTCCTATCGACGGAACTATGCTCGAAGGAGATAACAAACTCCCTCGTGATCTCCTCATACGCATCCGCTCGAATAGCGGAGAAAACAATCAGTCCGGCACTATCCAAGAGTCATGTCAAGTCATTCACCACGTTAAGTGGCTCCAACTCCTCAAGCAAGAGGTATCTAGGTCCTATGATCGCTCTCTTCTCGATCTTTTCCAAAGCATCGAGATAGTTTTCGTGTATGGTTGAGATTCTAGGATGTGGGGTGATGGTGGTCCACTAGGGGGGGCTTGAGAAGAGAAGAAACTATCATCCTTTCTCTTCTTGTTTCGTCCAGATTTCCTTGTGAACATTTTCTCAAAACCAGTAGAAACCACGGCATGTTCTTCCTATTCCACGGCCGTGGAAGTTCCAGAGGCCGTGATTCTCCTCTGTTTTACTCAAATCTCAACAAAATCAACAACAAACTCAACAGAACCTGTCCTAGACTAATTCCAATCTCAATCCTATGCAACTTCTCTAAGTTCTTGCGAGAATTGAACCCGAATTGACAAAGAAGAGAAATAGAATAAAAACCTAGGGTTTTGGATCTTTGAATCCAAATTCTGCCTTCTGGAGGGATTGTTCACTTGTTTTGTTGATTGGATCTTGTAGAGGAATGAAAATGCTCCACTTTAGCACCAAGAATCGCTTGATTTGAACTCAAAACAAAGATTTGAGAGGGTAAGGGGTGTTTCGGTGCTTTGGGTCGTGGAAGAGGAATTAGGGGTGTTTTTGTGAAGGAAGGTGGTTTATATAGTGGCCGTAAAAAATTTTGAAAATCACGGTCTGTCCAGGTGTTCCACGGCCGTGGAAATGTACGGACCCGTGGTTTTTGTGATTTTTCTCAGCTTTTAAAGAATCACGGCCATTGTAGCTTCCACGACCGTGGAACTGGCCGTGAAACTCTTTGCATTGTTCTAAAGCTTAAGTTTCGTCAATTTTTTCAACTTTTCCTTCTTCCAATCCCTATTCCTTTCTCCTACATCCAAAAACACAACATACCGGAAGATATCGAGGGCAAAACAAAACAAAAACGTCTAAACTACTCTAAACTAAGAATGAAAAACAAAAGTGCAATAGCTTGGGTTGCCTCCCAAGTAGCGCTTGTTTAAGGTCCGTAGCTAGACCGTACCTGCATCTATTCAAGTGCGGTAGGTGCGAACTCCTCAGCTTGGAGCTCCGGTGAGTATTTCTTTAGTCGTTGACCGTTCACCTTAAAACTTCCGCCCTTTTCACCCCATACTTCAACTGCACCCGGGGAAAGATATGTTTGATTAGATAAGGTCCGGTTCAACAAGATTTAAGCTTACTTGGAAAGAGCCAAAGTCTCGAGTTAAAGAGAAGAACTTGATCTCCTTCTTTGAGGTCCTTTGGAATGATATGCTTATCATGCCAACGCTTCGCTCTCTCCTTGTATATCTTAGCGTTCTCATAGACGTTTAAGCGAAGTTCTTCAAGCTTGTTAAGATCCAAGAGGCGCTTCTCGCCTGCTTCTTTCATGCTGAAGTTCAACCACTTAATTGCGCAATACGCTTTGTGTTCTAGCTCTACCGGTAAGTGACAAGACTTCCCATACACTAGGTTGTATGGTGTCATTCCTATGGGAGTCTTGTACGCAGTCCGGTATGCTCATAACGCATCGTCTAGCTTCAAAGACCAATCTTTCCTTGTCTTTGAAACTGTTTTCTCTAGGATGCCCTTGATCTCTCTATTTGAAATCTCCACTTGTCCACTCGTTTGTGGATGATAGGGAGTGGCGATCTTGTGAGTCACCCCATACTGAGCTAGGAGAGCTTCGAATCGTCGGGCAATGAAGTGTGAACCTCCATCACTAATAATAGTCCGCGGTGTCCCAAACCTTGGGAATATAGTTCTATTAAAGAACTTTATGACAACCGCGGCATCATTAGTAGGAGAGGCTACAACTTCAACCCATCGTGAAACATAATCCACCGCTAGGAGTATGTATTGATTCCCGCAAGATGATGGGAAAGGTCCCATAAAGTCGACTTCCCAAACGTCGAAGATCTCTACCTCTTGAATGTTGTTAAGAGGCATCTCGTTCCTCCTAGATATGTTTCCTGTTCTTTGACAAGCATCACAGCAGGAAACAAAGGTTTGCACATCCTTAAACAAAGTAGGCCAAAAGAAACCGGATTGCAATACCTTAGCGCTAGTTTTTTTGGAACTAGCGTGTCCTCCACAAGGTAGTGAATCACAATGACGGATGACGCTTTGCATCTCCTCTTCCGGCACACATCTTCGAATGATGCCCTCTGGACCTCTCTTGAAGTGTAGAGGTTCGTTCCAAAAGTATTGCCGGACATCCTTAAAGAACTTCTTTCTTTGTCCGTAGGATAATCCGAGAGGTATTTCCTGAAAAACCAAATAATTAATAAAATCAGCAAACCATGGTTCGTTACCTCTTTTTATTTTGTCGATGCACTCCTCTATGATGTGTAGGTGTTCGTCCGGAAAGGAGTCATCTATAGGTAGGTCGTTGTCTTCTAGATGTGGTAGACGACACAAATGATCTGCAACCGAATTTTCTGAACCTTTCTTGTCGCGGATCTCAAGATCGAATTCTTGTAGGAGAAGAATCCATCTAATCAGTCTTGGTTTTGCATCCTTCTTAGCAAGCAAATACCGAATCGCCGAGTGGTCCGTGTATACAATCACCTTCGATCCTACAAGATAAGAACGAAAAATTTCAAATGCGTATACAACGGCCAAAAATTCTTTTTCCATAGTAGCATAGTTGAGTTGTGCTTCATCTAGCGTCTTGCTAGCGTAATAGATGGCGTGGGTGCGGTCATCCTTCTTTTGTCCCAGAATAGCCCCAACGGCTACGTCGCTTTCATCACACATGACTTCGAATGGAAGACTCTAATCCGGAGGTTGTATGATTGGGGCTGAGATTAGAGCCTTCCGGATCATGTTAAATGCATCTAAACAATCCTGCGAAAAATCACAAACTGCATCCTTCATCAATAGATTAGTGAGCGGTTTTGATATCTTAGAAAAGTCTTTGATAAAGCGTCTATAGAATCCGGCATGTCCTAGAAAGGTTCTTATCCCTTTCACCGAAGATGGAGGAGTGAGCTTCTCTATGGTCTCTATCTTAGCCTTATCTACCTCAATCCCTCTACTAGAGATCAAGTGTCCTAAGACAATGCTTTCTTTTACCATAAATTGACACTTCTCCCGATTGAGAACTAGGTTAGTGTCTTCACACCTTTGAAGCACAAGAGAAAGGTTAGAAAGGCAATGATCAAAAGAGGAACCATAAACAGAGAAATCATCCATGAAAACCTCCATAATCTCTTCTATGTACTCCGAGAAGATGGCCATCATGCACCTTTGGAAGGTGGCTGGGGCGTTGTAAAGCCCGAACGGCATTCTCCTATAAGCAAACGTACCCCATGGGCACGTAAATGTGGTCTTCTCTTGATCGTCCGGATGTATCGGAATTTGGAAGAAACCACTATAACTGTCAAGATAATAGAAGTATGAGTGTTGTGCTAACCTTTCAAGCATTTGGTCGATGAATGGCAAAGGAAAGTGATCCTTCCTTGTTGCGTTGTTCAGCTTGCGGTAATCTATGCACATCCTCCATCCCGTCACGGTTCTTGTAGGAATTAGCTCGTTGTTTTTGTTTTTGATGACCGTCATTCCTCCTTTCTTTGGGACAACTTGTACCGGGCTTACCCACTTACTATCGGAGATAGGGTAGATAATACCTGCATCAAGTAGCTTAAGAATCTCCTTCTTGACAGCCTCCTTCATTGTCGGATTTAACCGCCTTTCAGGTTGTCGAGAAGGCTTAAAATCTTCCTCCATTAGAATCTTGTGCATGCATAGTGATGGTTTAATTCCTACAAGATCCTCTATTGTATAGCCTAAACCCTTTTTATGTTTCTTTAGAATGGCTATGAGCTTATTATGTTCATCTTCACTTAAATCGGAACTAACATATACCGGAAAAGTAGAATTAGTTCCTAAGAATGCATACCGAAGATGTGTGGGAAGTGGCTTCAATTCCATTGTCATTAGAGTCTCAAATGGCTCTTGAGGAGTGTCCAATGCTTCCTTATAAGTCTCTAAGGGTGAAGGAGTGGTTGAATAAGGCTCAAGAGAATTGGTGGAAAGAACGTAATTGTTCTCAGAATTCCCTAAAATCATGGCACCTCTGTTACTTCCACGGCCGTGGAAGTCAATTACGGCACCTCTAGGAGTTCCACGGCCGTGGTTTTGGCCGTGTAACTTACTGGAGTGCTCTGAGTAGCTAATTACGGTCATGTTGGAGGTTTCCACGGCCATGGAATAGCACGACTGGCCGTGATTCCTCACGTTTTCTGACCCATCATAGAGTTTTTCAAACTCCTTTTCATGCACTTCTTGTAGCTCTTCTAAGGCTTCAATCTCTTTATTGCAATCCTCTTCTTCTCCTTTCTCCGTGATTGTCATGGCGATCACCCTTTGTAAAGGATCTTTGGTTAGAATTGAGCTAACTTCCTCTCTAGATGCCTCCTCGTCATGGATGTTGAACATGTCCTCTCCAAGAGCTGGCTCTTTCACCAATGTTGAGAGAACGAATTCAACCTTCTCTTCTCCTATGTCGAAGGCGAGTCTAGCATTCTTGCAATCCACCATGCAGCCGGAAGTTGCAAGAAACGGTCTTCCGAGTATGATCGGGACCGGACAATCTGCAGGAATGTCAAGCACAACAAAATCTATGGGAACATAGAACTTACCAAGCTTGACTGGGATGTCTTCGATGATACCGACGGGACGAGTTATGGATCGATCCGCCATGTACAACGTTATGTTCACCGGTTTAGGCTCACCTAAACCGATCTTCCTACATAAGGCAAGCGGAATGATGCTAACGTTTGCTCCTAAGTCATAAAATGCATCATATGTGAGATCTCCCATTCTGATTGGAATGCAAAAAGTTCCCGGATCCTTCAGCTTTGGGGGCATCTTCTCTTTCATCGTTTTGATGAGATCCGATGATTCCAAACTCATCTTGACTTCCCCAAAGTCTTCTAGTTTCCTCTTGTTAGAGAGGATTTCCTTTAAGAACTTCCCGTAAGCGGGCATACCTACAATTGCGTCAATGAAAGGTATGTTAATGTGCAGTTTGCTCATGAGTTCAATGAACTTACCGAACTGCTTGTCTAGACGCGCTCGTGCTCTAGATTGCGGGAATGGTAGAGGCAGTTTGTAAGCTGGGGGAGGAATGTAGATGTCTTCCTTCTCCTTCCCCTTTTCCTTCTCCTTTTCGGCTGAAACCTCTACAAACTTAGGTTGCGGATCAGTTGTGGTTACTCCGCTCCTAGTAGTAATAGCCATTACCCTTCCTTTAGGGTTGTCTTCCGTCTTTCCGAAAAGTTTTCCTTGATCTCTATGAACTTCCCCAGCCTTGCTGAATAGTTGGGTTTCTAAAGTCTTTTGGGCTTTATCAACCTTAGTGATGTGATCATCAACCTTCGTGATGTGACTCTCCAATCCTTGAAGCTTCCCCAAGATTGTCTCCAAAATAGGGTCGGGTTTCTCCTATCCCGAACTACTTGTGTTATTAGATCCTTGCCCTTGGCTTTTCAAAGGAATGGAAGTAGAAGAAGGTGGTGTTAGTGAATTTCCTAAATTGGAATAAGAATTACCGGAGTTTTGCTGTTGGTTGGAACACCAATTGCCGTTTGAGTTCCTGTTGTTGTTGTTGTTGTTGTTGTTCCAATTGTTGTTATTCCGGTTATTATTGTTCCAATTATTCCGGTTGTTGTTGTTCCGGTTATTGTTGCGGTTGGTTCCTTCATTCCCTTGATAGTTGTTGTTTCCTAGGTAACCAACGTCTTGATCCTTTGGCTTTTGAAAGCCAGCTCTAATAACCTCTTTCAATTCCTTGATTTCGGTGTTGAGGGACAAGATTTGAGTTTGCGCAGCTTGAGTTAGCTTTGCTCCCGAATCTCCTCGGTTGGATTCCACCTGTCGGTGAGAGTATCTCTCTAAGACTTGGGCTTGCTTCTCAATGAAGTCCCAAGCGTCATCTTCCCTCATGTCCATGAATGTGCCACATGAAAGGGAGTGGAGCTTGAATTGTGTTTCCACATCCAGCCCCTCATAGTATATCTCTAGCAATCCGAGTCTTGGAATGCCATGGTGTCGGCAATCCAAGAGTAATTCCTGAAACCTTTCCCAAGATTGAAACAAACTTTCGGTAGGTTTCATAGAGAAAGCATTAATCTTACCTCTCAATTCCGCAGTTTTGGATGGCGGAAAGAATTTAGTTAGAAAATCCGAAGATAGATCCTCCCACGTATTAAGCTTTGCATTTGGGAGAGCTTGATACCATGCTAGAGCCTTCCCCTTCAAAGAGAAGAAGAACGGCTTAATCTTGTAGTTGTTGGTGGTGGTCTTCTTCGGCTTCATTGTTTCCATGAGAATCTCAAAATTCAGCAAGTGTTGGTGTGGAGATTCAGCACTTGTTCAGCCAAATTGACTTTGGCGAACCATGGTGATTACTTGCGGATTAAAGCTGAATCCCTGAATATCTTCAGCTTCAAAGTTCACGCCTAGGCGGCGCGGTTGTTGAGTTGGATCCAGCCTTTGACCAAGTGTTCTCGGCTCTTCATCCACACGAGCGGCTCTCGCACCCCCAGCTGGGATACGAGGGTTGGTGGCTGGCCTTGGATCGTCCCGGACTGGATTGATCGTTGGATCAATGTCCTCTAGTGCCGGCATAGAATCATCACTCTCATCTTTGGATGATTCGGTTCTAACCGATCTTGTCGGTTTGCTTTTCTTCTTCTTCTTCTTAGAGCTACTCATCTCCACCCAAAGTTGTAAAAACATGTCCTTGAGCTCATCATATCGAGAATGAAAAAAAATCTGACTCTTTCCTACGAGTCTTTTCACTCCATTCAAATTGAGCTCTAGAATCATCCAATTCCGCTTGGAGGTCTCTTTCTTTATTATCAGTCATCTTTCTTTCTTTGAGCTTCCTTCTCAAAGTCTTCTCAAGTTCTTGATCTAGAGGTAGGAGGTCTTTGTTGGATCTAGACCTGCGCATATACCTAAAGTAACCTGTAACTATCACTCAAGAAAAAGATATCAAATAACAAGAGCAAGACTCCCAAGCTTGACAACCGATAACCGAATTCGGCCTAAACCAAATCCCCGGCAACGGCGCCAAAAACATGTTCGCCACTTAGCGTGCATGCAATTAAGCTTTAAATTTATAAAACTGAAATTAAGCAAGCGAACCCGCAGTGTACGGATCGGCGTAGTAAAGCAAGAATTCCAGAGTATCGAACTCAGGGATTTGGGGGGAACAAATTCAGTTGTAAATTGTCAAGCAAGTAAATGTATAAAGCTTTGTAAATATTGGGAAAACAGCAACCCTAAAGATCCAAGTATCTAATTGTGTAAATCGATTCAAGATATACTAAAGATATAAGGATAGATTTGATGATTTTGCAAAGGTATACGAAAGTAAGGTAATGTACGGTGAAATTTCAAAACCATATATGACTCACCCAAAGACGCTCCCTATAAAGGTTGTTGAGGCTTCAGTATAGAAAGGATCTAAAGGTAAGAATTGATCTCAAATACCCAAACTTGTAACCCAAGGATGAAGATAGGCTCAAACGGTTAAGGTTGTGACACTCGGAACCGAAATAGAGGATGTTGAGTCTCACTACTACCTAGCAATGGCAAGCCAAGACTAGGTTAAAGCAAATCTTTAACTTTGGATTAAAGTAAAAGCAAAATTCGTAAACTGGGGTAAATCACGGCTAGATCTTGAATTCCACGGCCGTGGAAGTCCAAGAACAGACCGTGATTTTGGCTGTCGACGAAGTTTTTCTATCTCTCAAGGTCCAATCTGTTTACGATCGATCTATCATCATCTAAGCCACAACTATCAACCCTTCACCTTAGAATTGCTGAAGGGTTTAAGCCAACAATCATCATTATGATATCCAAATTCAAGTTTAAGAAGAATGAAATTTAAAAACCTTCGAAAACTCCAATAGAACTCAAATCCAATCTCAAATCCACACACAAAGAGAATAATGTATAATAGATTCGGAAATAAACACAAACCAATAAAAATCCTTGATAAGAACGAAGAACGGGATGTCAATCCGTCTTCTATATCAAATCTAAGGAAAAAGGGCGTAACTTCCGCCACAAGCAATTCCGAATCCTCAAACCCTAATCGATCTTAACGTCCTTCTATGCGCTGATAGCGTTGATGCCGAAATCTCTCTTTTCCAACCTTTTTATAAGGTGAGAAAAAGATATCTTCTAGGCCCAATACGTAGAAAACGTGGAAATTAATGAGTCGCCAAAAGATTGGCCCAATCACGGTCTCAAGGGGTTCTACGACCGTGGAAATAGGGCGTGGAAATGATTACGGTGTCTTTAGCCTTCCACGACCGTAAATTATACCGTGTAACTCACTGGATTGCTCAAGGATCAAGTCCACGTTCATAATGAAAGTTCCACGGCCTTGGAAGTGGGGCGTGGAAGTGTTTCATCCCTTGTGTTGCCATTGTTTCGTGCCATTCTTCATCTTTGCTCCTTCCTTAGTTTCTCAATGTGTATCCTCATCTTCTAATATGATCAATTGCTCCTTGATTGCCATCAAATGATCCGATTCCAGCTCTTATTCACCTATAATCAACACAAAGCTAGTGTAGATCTTCATATCGAAAATATAGATGAACAAGCTAACAATTGCTTCTATACCCTATCCATGGACACAATAATGAGTGAAAAACAACTAAAAAAACGTGTCTATAATATCGCAATATTTCATGCTAACAATAGGTTCAGGAAAGGTTCACCTTGTTCAGCGAGATTCCACCCCGACCGAGATGTTCAACGACTGAGCGAGGTGTTCTAGGGTTAAGATAAGACTCGAGCTTTCAGGGTCTTGCTGGGATTAAGATCATTCTATCATCGTCTTTCCTACAACTTTCAGCCAATCACCCTAGAATCGCATAAGAAACTTAGCCAACAATCATCATGATAACAATAATCAAATTTATGGGAAAGGAATCAATATTCAAACAAGAAAATCTTAAGGCAAAGGCCTCAATAACTGAATCAAACAGGTAACAAATCAGCATTCCTCAAGTGACAAATCAGAAAAGACAACAAACCAAAAGTAATCTAAGAAGATCTCACAAACTCTTTCAAAAGCCAACTCCAACTATGATTCCTTCCTTCCTTGAACTTCAACTTCCTTCAACTTCCTTCAATACTTCCAGAAAATCCTTCAATTGTTGATACTCCAAGCATGGTTGAACTTGTGGAAAATCTAACCCTTTATATAGGAAAATTATCTTCCAAAGATAAGATATCTTAAAAAGATAATTTCCTAGAAAATATATCCATGTCTCTTAAAATAAATCAGCCAAAAATAATTTCTTCCTTCCAGAAATCCAGCAAAAAATATATGATATCTTCCTTCCAAAAATAAAAGATCTCAGCCAAAAATAAGATCTCGCCGGCGACAGGGTGTCCACCTCGGTCGGGACGCTCCTCAAGATCACCTCGGTCGAGGTGGTACTGTAGCTGACCGAGGTGAATCTCAATTGAATGTAGAATCTCTCGAATCTGGTCCAAAGTTAATCTTCTTAATCATATCCATGCTCCCTGAGATCTTCTTTAAGCTCCAGAATGGAGCTCCAATGACTCCTTAGCTTCCTTAGCTCCATTTTTGTCCAAAACGTGCCATTTTACCTACATTTACAACGAAACTAGGTGTAGACCTCGATTCCGCAGACAAAACAACAATATAATCGCAGAATAGACATCCATACATGTAGATTTATGAAGATAAAACGTCTAAACCAATCCCAAAATATAGACTATAATACATGCTATCAGATCCTTTGTCCGGCCCAAAATGGGGTGACCGGGAGGTGCCTTGCGACCAGTCCAATAGGTAATGTTGATTCGCATCCGGTCCAAACCTGTTTGGTGAAAGGGTACAAGGACCGGAGGGATCCTCGTGATTTCCGTGTCACAACATAATTGGAAACAATAAAAGGGATAATGTAAATAAAAAGATAATAACCGGACTTCTATGTGAGCATGTTTGTGTGTTTATTTTATTATATGTATTTGTGCCTTATCGTTCATCTTATATTCGAATTGCTAGCTAACGGTTTTAAACCGGTTTTTCTAGATATCGTGCAGGTTAGGGACGCCACTGAGTGAGGTGGAGGAGTGGATAGCCGGGGGTCGCCGTACATTATAGGATGGGGACGTTTTTGGGTTATGACGTTATGCTTTTAGATTATGGATTACGTTTTTGGGTTACTAACGAAGAAGCAACGTCGACCCTCATCGACGGAGTATCTAGAATGCAACGTCGACACCCTCCCTCCTACGAAGAAGCAAGCAACGAAGGATCGGTGCTATCGGGTTTCTCATCTTTTCGTTTTCATTATTTTTTTAAATACTAGCTAATGGAAATTAATTTTAGACTAATGGTTTTACGAGAATGGACATGTACCGAAGAAAAGGCTAAATCTTAAGGACATTAACCGTAAACTCGGTGGACACGAACAAAAAAAAAGCAAACCCTTGTAAAACCAAACAAATTTTTTTCTAAAATTTTCCAACTTAACTATTTCATAAATCATTATTTATAAGTAGGGGTGAGCATTCCTTGATACTCTTTCCGATAGCTTTTATAAAAGTCCGATCAAAATTCGAGAGTACCCGTATATCGATCCGATTATTTTGTTACTAGACTACTTGGGCATATCCGATCCGATTTTTTTCTTCTCAAAAATCTCGATCTGTATCCGATCCAAAGATCTTAAAATATTTTCGGATCAGATCACCAATTACCGGATATTTTTAGACTCGATATTCCGGACTGAATCTTCGGATCAGGCGGATCGGATATTTTTTGCTCAACATGGCACATATAATTGTATGAAATCGGACTGCCCGGTCCGGAACATACCACATTTGGACCGTACCGGACATGGGAAGACAAGTATTTATGGACCGAGGACCGGAATTATGGACTTCGGTCCGTGTTGGTGCGGTCCAAAAAACCGGACCTAACCGAGAAATGAACAGTCCTAACACTGACAGATAGAAAAATAGATGCTAATATAAACGGAACAAAGAATTTACGCTACGACCAAAGAGCTTTGGATGTAAATAAGCTCCAAAAGCTAATTAGTTGAAACTCTAATCTAATTTGTTAAAACTCCAATCTAGAAAATTTATTTCATATAAACTCAATTTTTACTTCAAGATTTGGTTTGAACTCAATTTGTATGTCATTTAATTAGCATTATAGTTATTTTTACAATCTCTATGAAATCTAAAAAATCTTTAGTTAATATTTCAATTGAATCTTTCGATGGAATTACGGTCAAATTTAAATTACTTTGAACTTTTATTATTTAATCCGAAGAGAGAGCTTTCAATGGAATTACACTTATTTCGTTGTATTTTCCACCTACCTTAATTATTGTCACTATATTTATCATATCCTTGGTGGAGTTCTAAATCGTTTTTTAGGGTTGTGTTGTGGTTTGTGGGACGGGAATGTAAAGTTGATAAAGGCCGTAAGATAGTGCAAGATCTTAAGAGACCTAATAAAAAAGAAATGAACTAAAAAACGGTTCTTTTGAACTCAAACATGGTTGGTGGAAATGAACGAGAAATAAGATAATATGAGACTGTTAAAGAGAGGTTGTAATGTGAAGTTAATGAAAGAATTGGGTGAAGTAAGCTCTTTTTTATAATCTTTCGTTTTGTATACCCCTCTGTTTTTACCATTTTCATTAATGTTAGGTAAAAGTAATTAGTCCATTTTTAATCCCCTCTATTAAAAAATCAGACATATATGAAGAAAATACTTGGAGAGAGTACAAATTAGTGTTTTCAAGATATTTTGTTTCCATTTTTATTCGTAACTGGTTTCTAGTATGAGTTTTTGGTAATCTATTTCTGGTATGAGTTTCTGATATGATTTTGTTATGAATTTCTGATATGGTTTCTAGGTGATTTTCTTGTATGGTTTCTGGCATTACTTTTTTTTAGGGTTTATGTTATGGTTTCTGGTACGAATTTCTGGTATGCTTTCTCGTATGATTTATGATAAATAGAGTTTCTAGCATGGATTCTAGCATGAGTTTCTGGTTGAATTTCTAATATAATATCTGGTTGAGTTTCTAATATAAGTCACCGATATAGATATCGACATCCTTCTTCCCGGTATATAGATTGAAGAGATTGCATGGCGGAAATCAATCTTACATTGAAACAATAGGGAGATAATGGAGTTTCTAAGAGTAATTAGTATTACATAATTAGTTTTGTTTCTTGTTTAGTGCTATGGCGCTGTTGCTGCAAGTCCAATTTTTTTAACTTTGTCATATGTATTATTTTTTTATTTGAGTTAAAAGCAAAGAAGAAGTTTGGTGTATTGACTTGAAACGATGCAGTCATTCACCGTGTACATGGGAGCACATTTTCACGGCTCGAATGCCACTGAAGAGAAGTTTGAGTAGACGGCTCGAATGACAGTAACAGTAAATCTAATTCAATTCTCCGCATCTTTATCTTTCAAAATACATATTCATTTATAATTATTAACAATTTAAGAGAGAAATAATTATTAACAATTTAAGACATTTATGATGACGTTGCGTGATTTTTTGTCCACGGGACCAAACCTATTTTAAGAGATAAATATTTAAAAGAGAAATAAAAGTCCTAGTCATATTAATTTATAATTATTAAGAATTGATTAGAACTCATATATGGCTATCTATTTTAGTCACACGAAATACCTATTTTAAAAAATAAATATTTAAAAGAGATATAAAAATCCTAGTAGTAAAATACATATTAATTTATAATTATTAAGAATTGATTAGAAGTGATTTTAGTCGGACATGACCCCGTAATCTCCATATTATACTTGAGGAATAAGTATTGGATTTTGGATAGAGTAATTAAGGAAATTTATCTTTGATGAGTATGAAAACTCAACCAGAAATCATATTAGAAAGTGTTATTAAACACTAGATAGATAGATACAAACAACTTACACAGCCATTGAATTGAGTAGCCAACTAGCCAACATGGAGTTGACACTTTTCCAATATTTAAATTCGTTGGAAGTAGCTGTAGGGATTGAGATCGAGCCATTCAAGAATCCTTCTTTGCATTTGGGTGAGAAGGATGTAGTGATTGCTATTTTTCATTCCGAAAAACTACCAATTGTTGGAGATATTTAACAGATGTTTAGACCAGGGTGGTCAGAAGGATGAAGATAGAAATCAAAAGATCGATTTAGAAGTAGATTTGCCATAGTAGATTGATAGAATAGGATAATTTAGATAGATTGAGTTTTAGAAGATGATGATCGATTTTAGACTGTTACCATTTCAAATATATAGATTGAATAGAATGCAGTAACTTGATTATTCATGAAGCAACAACCAAGATTTATATACAAGAGAATAGCCTAAAAGAAAAAGATATGATGCATAAAACAAGGTGTGAAATAGAGGTAATAAAGGAAAAATATAATCTTCCTAAAATATATAAACAGTATACCATAAAGTATATTCAATCTAAATCCTCGAAAAGAGGTCAACTAGATAGTTCGCTACCAAGGCATCATGAGTTGTCAGCTATGGATATAGAGAGTGGAGAGAATAAGGTGGCATACAACATCCTTGGAAAGACAATCATGGAAGTGGACGTCCCTGCTACCATTGGTGAGTACGTACATCCACCTATTATTAAGGACGATTTTGTCCCTGGCAGGGCTGGAGATCCTTATGTAGGCCAACAATGTATTGTTGAACAAAGAGATGTGAGTGAGGTGGGGGATTGTAGTTCTAACCATCCTACTACGGTTATGTCTCTCTTCCCATGAAGATTCTATTTTGGAATTGTAGGGGAGTCGCTAACCGTCGCTTTCGTAATGTGATCCGTTATATGATCAATTGTCACCAATTAGATATTCTGGCTCTCTTTAAGACTAAAGTTTTTGGAGAATTAGCAATTTCCATTTGTAGGCAGATGAGTTTCACCAATCACACAAAGGTCGGAACTATAGGCTTCACTTGTGGAATTTGGATTTGGTGGAATGAACTTCACATCAAGGTCATGGTGGGGCACACCGCATACCATTGTATTCAGTTTAAAGTAGGAAGCAATCTGGATTTGTTCGTGGTAATCGATGGGTATAACCTTCCCACGTAGGAATCAAGAGTTGAAGCTGGACGAGCCAGCTCGTGGCCGTGTGGAGTATAGACGATCCTCTCTTTATTGAGGTGACTTTAACTCCACTCTTCAGATCAAGGACCATTTGAGGGGCTTCCTCCTCGGATTTGAACAAATTCCGTAAATGGGTTACTGATGCAGAGTTGATTGATATGAGTTTCTTTGGACCGGCGTTCAGTTGGATAAGGGGAGGATGCTATGAAATATAAGATGGACCTTCGTATTCGAACAAGACTACAAAAAACCATAAAGTCTTAAGAGTGAATTTATCATTACCTTTAATATAAAAATCCTATTAATAAAAATAGGGCAAAATAATTAACCATAACAAAATCAGAAATCACAAGAATATGTTAGAATGAGAAATCACAAGAAGCAGCGAAGAGAAATCAATTTCAAAACAATAACTTATATATGACAAAAATAAATATATTCAAACTCGGATGCTGAACCTCAAACTCGAGCAAGAGTACCATCAATTTAAAATAAAAAAAATTAGAAATAAAACCAAATTTCGAGCACCTCCTAAGCGAAGAGCAGAAAACCAACGAGGAAGCAAACAACGAAGGATTGGAGGTATCGGGTTTCTTTTCTTTTCATTTCAATTTTTTTAAACACTAACTAATGAAAATTAATTTTAAACTAATGGTTTTGATAATTTTATAAATGTCCGATTTGAATATGAGAGTACCTGTATATCGATATGAGTATTTTATTTTTAAACTACTTGTGTAACATCCATAATTTTTTTCCGGTTGTCGAGAGGTTTAACGATCTTTCCGCGTGCGTGGCTCATTTTTCACGCAGGCACGGGGTGCTGAATGTCGGAATTTATTCCAAAATCCCGTACCGACTCTTCGTTTTCCCCTTTTTGCTTTCGGACCCCTCGTTCCTAGCTAAGGTGACAAGAGGTCAGCTGACCCCTTGTTTCCCTCCCACCTTTTTCAGACATAGTCTTTCCTCTCTCCTCACTTTTAATTTCACGCTTCTCCTCCTCTCTCATTTCTCTCTTGTGCTTCCTTTCATCTCCTCTCTTGGTTTTCTTGTGTGTGAGCTGCAGTAGAAGATATTCAAGATCCAGCTTGGTATGATTCTTCCTCTTCCTCTCTTCTCCTCCTTTGTTGTTTATCCCTTCTTCTCCCCTCCTTCATCCATTGCCATGGATGAGGCTCTTGAGGAAGCTTTTTCCTTTAATCCTTGCATTGACATGTTCTTATCTCATTTAGGTCGTGGGAGGAGTCTATGATCAGTGGTTGGTGTTTGGAGAAGACTCAACAAGAAGAGGAAGACAATGGAGCCCAAGATCCACAGTCAAAGACGAAGAAGATGACGTTCTGTTGCATGCTCAAATCGCGGGGGCGAATCATCAGAGGAGCAAAGGCGGATCAAGGCCACCGCAGGGGTGGGTCAAGCCACTGTAGGGGCAGCGCCAAGGCGCAGGGGCGGCACCATGAGACCGCAGGGGCGGTGATTGGGTTTCGCAGGGGCTCCAGCTTGACTCTACGGCTGCGTTTCTTCGACAGTAGGTTTCTCTCCTCCTCCTTGGTTCCTTGCTTTGTTTAGAGGTTGATACATTGTACTAGCATGCTTAGGGTGGGCATAGGATAGATGAGAATGCCATCTAGTGGTTGTGAACCTAGGTGCCTTTAGAACTCGTTGGATTTGTTGTTGATCATGTGTATGTGATGACCTTATGATCTCTCCTAGCTTGTGACCTTAGTCTAGCTTGGGGATGGTGTTTACCCTTGTTTTAGGTTGCGGGCTTTTGTTGCTTCCTTTCCCATGCTTATCGAGTTTATGGCCTCTTAGAGCCTAGGAGCGTTTCTAGCTTTGATGTTAGGTCGTGTGTCTCGTAAGGATCAGGCTGTGATTGTTTTCCTTTGGGGAGTTTTGATTGTTTATTATTGTTAGCTTGGAGACGAGGTAAGTCCACGGACTTACTTAGCTAATTTTCGCATATGAGTTGTGACGTGCGAGTGGTGTGTGTTTTTGTTTTAATCGTTATGATGTAACTATTAACCAGATTATGATGTGGACACGTTTAATGTAATAATTGGCCCAAGTGTATGATAACGGGCGGTGAGCGCTTGTCCGGCCCAAAATGTGGTGGCCGGGAGGTGCTTTGCGACCAGTCCACTAGGTGATGTTGATTCGCATCCAGTCCAAACCTATTTGGTGAAAGGGTACAAGGGCCGGCGGGATCCTCGTGAGAGCTTTCGATGGAATTACACATATTTTGTTGGAATTACGGTCAACTTTAAATTACTTTGAACTTTTATTATTTTATCCGACGAGAGATCTTTCGATGGAATTACACTTATTTCGTTGTATTTTTCACCTACCTTAATTGTTGTCACTATATTTATCATATCCTTGGTGTAATTCTAATTCGTTTTTTAGGGTTGTGTTGTGGTTGATGGGACGGGAATGTAAAGTTGATAAAGGCCGTAAGATAATGCAAGATCTTGGGGTTTGCTCGAATCCTGGGTGATATCCAACCTTCCCATTCTCTCCTTCGGGAGGTTACCCTGTCTCGTCCGAATGCAACATCTTATGTTCAAAAGGTGACCTACGATTGGTTACCGCCTCGCTGCCCTAAATGTTTAACGTTTGGGCATTGTGATAACATAAAATATGATGTTATTTTAGGCACATGTTTTGGTTTCTTTCCCCTTCTTTTGTGTACATGAATATGAGTTTGACCCATATATGAGCACATTCACCTAATATGTTGGAATAGAGATCTGCACAAGATTTGTTGTGTTTTTAGGTGAATAAAGGCTTGGATTGGAGCATAAATGGAGTATGTAGAAGTTATTGATCATGCTAGACATCAAGAGGAGGCATTGGAATAGCTAAGGAAGGAGTATGAGTAGAAAGCTTTGGGAAACAAAGGCTTGTACGTTGATTTTGAAGGTTCCACGGCCAAGTACAAGGAACAACGGCCGTGGTTTTGATATTCAATTTAATGAAGGCTGCGGAGGAACATGTCGTAGGCTCCCACCGTGGTTTCCACAACCGTGGAAATTTGTTCTTGACGTGATTTTGATTATTGATTTGATGACAATGATTGTTGGCTAAAACCCTTAAGCGATTCTAAGGTGAAGTGTTGATAGTTGTGGCATAGATGATGATAGATTGAACCAAAACAAATTGGACCCGTAGAGTTGCAAGAAACCTCGTCGTCGAGCCTTTCCACAGTTTGTTCTTTAGTTCCACGGCCGTGGTTCTTCAAGATCTGACTGTGGTTTTCCCCTAATTGACGTGTTTTGCTTTTGCTTTGATCCAAAGTTAAAGATTGGCCTTGACCTAGCCTTGGCTTACCTTTTCTCGGTAGTAGTGAGACTCAACACCTTCTGCTTAGGTTACGAGTGTCACAACCTTAACCTGTTTGGCTTATCTTTGATTCCCTTGGGTTTGGGCATGGGTATTTGAGATTTTAATCTTGTCCTTAGATTCCCTTAATAACGAGACTCATCATCCTTTATTTAGAGAGCCTTTGGGTGAGACCTATGGGTTTGGAACTTCACCGTACAACATCATACCGTAGATCTATACTGATAGCATGTTTTATAGTCTATATTTTGGGATTGGTTTTGATGTTTTATCTTCATAAATCTGCGTGTATGGATGTATATTCTTTGATCATTATGTTGTTTTGTTTACCTTTGCAAGAATCGAGGTCTGCACCTAGTTTATTGTGATTGTAGGAAAAATAGCACGTTTTGGAACGATATGGAGCTAAGGAAGCTAAACAGTCATTGGAGCTACATTATGGAGCATTGAGGAGCTACAAGAAAAGCTTAGGAAGCATGGAAATTGGACAGAAGATTGATTTTGGACCAGATTAGAAAGATTTACACCCAGATGAGATACACCTCGGATGGCTACAGTACCACCTCAACCGAGGTGATCTTTGTGATGGGATGGACCAAGGAGAACGGCCCACAGTCCACGAGATCTTTTGTTCTTGGCTGAGATCTTTTATTTTTGGCAAGTGATTCTCCTATCTATTAGGATGGATTTTCTGGATGTAAAGCATGTCTCAAATACGAAAGTTGAAGGAAGTTAGAGAGCTTGAAAGATTCAAGGAAGGAAGTTGTCTTTGAAGGAAGGTTGAAGGCTTTGAAGGAAGTTATAAGATTTTCTTAGATTTGTTTGATTTGTTGTCTTTCTAGTTTGTGATTGAAGAACACAGTTTGATTGTTTGATTGTTTGATTGAATTATTGAGATCTTTGTTGAAGAACCGGTAGGTGAAATAAATAAGTTAAAAGATACTCTAGAAGGGGGTTGAATAGAGTATGACAACTTTTCACAAACCAAATCTCAAGGCCTTGAAACTCCTTTCAAGGACCTTGGTATCGATCTGTTCTCTTTATGTAACTTTGATTTCAAGGGCTTTGAAACAACATTCAAGGGCCTTGAGTTCGTGCTCCTGCAAAACAAAGTTAGTCACAATAGCAAGTGTTCGCTCCAAAAGGTGTGTGCAAGCTTTAAATTTATAACCCAAGAAGTATGCTTGAACAATGTTGCGAACCCGCAGTGTACGGGTCAATTGTAATAAAAGCAAGAATTCCAGGGGTCAAACACAGGGACTTAAGGTGAAACCAAACACAGAATTCGGTAGTCAAATGATGCAATTAACCAAAAACAATCAAAGCAATCAAAGATGATATAAAGTCAAGTATGGGGAAATGCGGATTCTATGGATTAAAGCATCCATTTTTGGTTCCAACTCAAGATTTCTAAAGATAAGCGGACAAAGCTGAGGTTTTTTCATGGGAAGGTGTTTCTAAGGTGGGAATAGATCACCGGGTAAGTCTCACTACTCACTATCCCAAACTGTAATTTCTATTACCGGGTAAGTCGCAAGGAACTAAGGGAAAGAACTATAACCTCAAACCAACACACCAACCAAGTGGATAGAATCAACCTTTACCGGGTAAGTTTCAGGCTAACTCTCAAGGATGGGATGAAGGCACACTCAAACCCCAATAAAGGATAAACCTTTATCACCTATCGCTAATGATCTTGGGTAAACAAGCAAAGGAATCACTGGGTAAGTCTCATCCTTAACTTGCATTGAACCAGGAAAGGAATAACAAGGATAGGGTTTGGCAAACTGGATCTTAACTCAGATTTGGATAAGGAAAATGTTCACCTCGTTTACCAAATTCCACCCCGGCCGAGATGTTCATCGAGTGAGCGAGATGTTCGTCGGTTAAGTAAAAGGCTAAAGCTTTCAGGCTCCGACTGGGATTAAGATCATTTTATCATTGTCTTTCCCACAACTTTCAACCTATCACCCTAGAAGCGCATAAGAAACTTAGACAACAATCATCATGATAACAATAATCAAATTAATGAGGAAGGAATCAATAATCGAACAAGAAGACTTTAATAAAGAGGCTTCAGTAACTGAATCAAACAAGTGACAAATCAGTATTTCAAAGTCACAAATCAATCAAAGTCAACAACCAAAAGTAGCCTAGGAGAATCTTACAAACTCCTTCAAAAGCTACTTCCAACAAGGATTCCTTCCTTCCTTGAATTCTTCCTTCAACTTTCTTCAAACTTCCTTCAAACTTCAGAGAATGGGTGATCCGCCAACTGCAGGATAATAGGTGATCCGTAGATTATCCGAAGATTCGTGAATTGTGGAAAATCCAACCCTTTATATAGGAGAATTATCATCCAAAGATAAAAATATCTTAAAAAGATAGTTTTCTATAAAATATATCCATATCTCCTAAATTAAATCTCCCAGAATAATATCTTCCTTCTAGAAATATATGATATCTTCCTTCCAAAAATAAAAGATCTCATCCAAAAATATTATCTCGTCGGCGACAGGGTGTTCGCCTCGGTCGGGGCGCTCCTCAAGATCATCTCGGTCGAGGTGGTACTATAGCTTACCGAGGTGGATCTCAACTGAATGTGAAATCTCTCAAATCTGGTCCAAAATCAAATCTGAAATCTATTTCCATGCTTCTTGAGCCTTCCTGAGTATCACTAAATGTAGCTCCAATGTCTCCTTAGCTCGCTTAGCTCCTTTTTAGTCCAAAACGTGCTATTTTACCTACATTTACAAAAAACTAGGTGTAGATCTCGATTCCCGCAAAGGTCAATATAACCGTAGAATATACATTTACACATGCAGATTTATGAAGATAATACTTCTAAACTGATCCCAAAACATAGACTATAATACATGCTATCAAAATACCCCATACTTGTCCCTTGCTTGTCCTCAAGCAAGTTCCGAATATTAGATTGAGGATAGAATGAATTATAAGTCCAAAAGATCAAAGAAAAATCCTTCAAAAACCTTTTGATGGTATGCTCCGCTCATAGATCACCGTAAGAGAATGCTTCATGACAAATAAAATCAAGACATGGTCAAAACATTTCATGAATATAAGAAAGTTGTTCATCTTTGATTAAAATCATAGAATGTATAATAATTCATGTTTATCAGAATCTGTCATGTATAATCTAGTTTAAACCACTAAGTCAATCAACAAGCTCGAGGTCTCAAGGGCTTTCCAAAAGAGGTTAAGAAACGTGTCAAGGTGGGATGTATAGAAGGTAATGTGGTGCTACAATCCGGGAATAGGATCTTACTTCACTTTCCTTGCATTTGAACATCTTCCACCAATAAGATTTTCTTATTTAATTTTTTACTTTATTTTTTGGGATGCATGGACAAAGGTGCACAATAACAAAAGTCTAGGAGATCAGAAATCATCAATTTCTTGAGATGCATCAAACCCTTGATGCACATACCATGACCCGTTAGGAATATCGCTCATTCTGACTTTGGCAAGACACAAAAACCCGGCTATGTGAATGGTGCCGAGTTACTCATCATCATGATTGACTTCCCCAAACCTAATGTTTCTTTCTAACACTTTCACTTCCAGCCAATTTCACTTCACTTGCTTTCCATCACTTGCTTCCAAATTCCCGGATAGGTGAAGGGAGGCAAAAATGTATATGAGGGGCTAAACATGATCAAGAAGAAGAGGAGAAGAGAATGAATTTCCTTGGTCTTTCTAGGAAGAATGTGAGAGAACTCATCATGTGGTGTCAACCTTCAAATTCAACATAATTTTGATAAAAACAAAGAATTAAACATGCTAACAATTTTAATACAAAGCAATTAGCAACTTAAACACATCATAAAACCTTTAGAGCATATAGAGATTTCAAAGTCAATCTGCAAACTTTATCTTCACTGAGATCATGTCCAGAGAAGAAGCACAAAATTTGTTTCGAAAATACTCTCAATTAACCCACCTCAGTCGAGGTGTTCTAGGTCATCCGAGGTGTTCTACCTCGTTTGGCCAGAATCATCCCGGTTGAGGTCATAAATTTTTTTTTCTTAAACCAGTTTTCGACGTTTTTCTCAAACAAAAACCTGTATGCATGCATGTAATGGCAGATAAACACATAAAGGCAAATAAGATCATAAATATCCATCAAGTGAGTAATAAAAACCATAGTAGCACATAAATACATAACATACCCCATACTTGGGACACATTGTCCCAATGGGTAAAATTATGTCTAAAATCAGAAAACTCACCGGACATAGCTGAGTTGCAAAATAAATAATAAAGAAAATCCATGCATGCTCTAATCCTCGTCTGCTGGTGGTGGTGGAGGATGTGGGATGTAGGGATGCTGAGATGGATCAAATGGATATCACATCATGTGCTGAAACTGGATCTCCATCATCCAGCGCTGGTAGTGCTGACTCTCTCTGGTCTCCATGATATCCACTGTCAAGGCTGCAGAGGAGTCGATCATTTGGTCAATCAGCTCATCAATCCGTCGGTGAGCTACTGGATCTCTCTATCTACGGACTCTGCGCCGGGTTGGTCGTGATGATGCCACTGTCTCCTCCTCTGTCGCCTCATCATCTAGGTCGACAACCGGAACACTCGGACCACCAGTATCAGTACCGATCTCCATCGCAGCTCCTCCATCATCATACTCATCCCCCTTAGCAGCAGTGTCGGCATCTTGGGCATCCTGCATGTATGGAAGCCAAGGAAATGAACAGTACTGCGGATAAAAAACTGTGAACTGAGCGGACAATAGAATACCTTGAGGATCAGTCTGCTCCAAGGCATAGCGACATATGGTTTACTGAGACCATGAGGAACCAAAATACGCCTCGTGATCATCTCTTGAAGCCCAAGCGGTTTCGCAGCCGTAACAACAGTACACGCACTCAAATCCAAACCTATGTAACCCGCAATATGGGTCACCAACCCTCCACAACAGATATCTCCCTTGGACTTGCCCTTGATCCTGTGCAAGTCCTCGACCACATGCCTCCAAAGTCAGGCACTCCATCAGTCACCATGCAAAATAAACTCAGCAACTCCCGCTGTCTGATCTTCTGAGGCGTCTCAATACGCGCCAGAAGAGTCTCACTGAATACGTGGTGGGCAAGACGGAAAGCTAAATGAAAGATAATGCGCTCCCTAGAGTCTCCAGGTCTCCATCTATCACTGTGCTCCACCACATGAGCAATCTGTCCCCAAAAATCTCGAGCAACTGCTCGGGATGGAATGTCGGTAACGGTGGGAGTCGGGAAGCTAAAGAACTCTCTGAAGTGATCCATCGGTACTATGTAGTTCCGGTTCATTAACCGGAACTTGATGTTGTTCCTCTCAGGGACGTGAGTAACGGAACTCACAAACTCCATAGTCGGCTCGAGGTAGGATAGAGCTCGAATCTCTATAAAACTCTCCATCCCTACAATAGAAATCATCTTCTTCAAGTCCTCCACCACGTGGAGGCACTCGAAGGCAGCAATATCTAAAAACCGCGGGGCAACTATGGGGCGCCCGCAAATACGATCGAAGTCCGCCTGGTGACGCTCATGAATCACCGGTGTGGAAGGATGAGATGCAGAAGGAGAGGAACCACTACAATCATCTCTAAGAATAAGCTGACGATCGGATCTGTTACTCATAATTCTGACAGAAGGGCACCTCGGTCGCTCTGACAAACTGAAGAACACCTCGGCCAAGACACAGCTCGACTGGACCGAGGCGAAGTGTTGCGCGATTTCACTCTCCGATTTTCCAGTTATTTTCCCCCAAAATCACTACCAATTGCTTCCTATGGGATACTTATATCTTTTTCAACAACAATGGATGACAATCAAAGCCAAATCCGTCTCAAATCAGTAAAGAGAGGGAGGTTAGGGTTTTTGGAAAATTTACCCCAATTACGCAGATATGGGGCATTTTTCTCGCAGTTTGTTGCTTGAAATCCGATCCTCTTGCTTTTCTTGGTGAAATTGGTCCAAAAATTGTGGAAAACAAGCGAGAAATGAGGAAACGAGGTGAGGAACAACCGCGGTCGAGACGAGGTTTGAGAGGGAAAAGTGAGGAGAGAGAAATCCGTTTCTCCTTTTATACCCCTCGCTAAATTTGATATCCCCTCGGTCGAGGTGGTCCCGACTGGACCGAGATGGCTGACTGGATTGTCAAACCTAGTCGCCTCGGTTGCCCAAGAACATATCGGTCGAGGTGTTGTGACAACAACCGAGATGTATCTCAGTCATCTTCATCTTCTCAATTTCTCGAACTTTTCTCCTTCGAGTGTAGCTCCTGAGCTATAATCCTTCCTTATGGAATACGTGGTTGCTTTCTAGAAGAAGCCAAAACAAAACAACGCAAACTATCTAAAACTAAGCTAGAAAAGGGGAACAGAAAGCAATACCTTGGGTTGCCTCCCAAGAAACGCTTGGTTTAAGGTCGCTAGCTGGACCATGCATCATCCTCAAACAAGGTATAAAGGTGCAATTTCCTCCGCCAGGACTTCCGGTCGGTACTTTTTAAGTCTATGAATGTTGACCTTAAAGCTTCCGCTTGTCTCACCCCAAATCTCAACTGCACCATGGGGAAAAACAGTTTTCACAATGTAAGGTCCTGTCCACCTAGACTTCAACTTACCTGGAAAGAGGCGGAGGCGGGAGTTGAAGAGCAGGACTAGATCTCCTTCTTTGAGCTCCTTAGGTATGATATACTTGTCATGCCATCTCTTCATTCTTTCCTTGTGGATCTTGGCATTCTCATAAGCATTCAAGCGTAATTCCTCTAGCTCATTAATATCCAAAAGTCTCTTTTCTCCGGCTTCTTTGATATCGAAATTCAACCACTTGATTGCCCAATATGCCTTGTGTTCCAGCTCTATGGGTAAATGACAAGACTTCCCATGTACCAAATTATAAGGGGTGGTACCAATGGGAGTCTTGAATGCGGTCTTATAAGCCCCAAGAGCATCGTCCAACTTCATGGACCAATCCTTCCTTGTCCTAGAGACGGTCTTCTTCAAGATTGCATTAATTTATCTATTCGAGATCTCGACCTGTCCACTAGTTTGAGGGTGATAAGGGGTTGCTACATTGTGGGTGACCCCATACTTCGATAGAAGTGCCTTGAACTTTCGGTTGATGAAATGCGTCCCTCCATCGCTGAAGATGATGCATGGTGTCCCAAAACGCGGAAAAATAGTCCGATTGAAGAACTTCACGACTACCATGGCGTCATTAGTGGGAGAAGCAATGGCTTCCACCCATCTAGAGACGTAATCAACAGCTAGGAGAATGTAGAGGTTTCCTCCAGACGATGGGAATGGTCCCATGAAATCAACTCCCCATACATCGAAAATCTCAACCTCCTGAATATTGTTGAGTGGCATCCCGTTCCTTCTAGACAAGTTCCCTGTTCTTTGGCATGCATCACAAGAGACGACAAACGCTTGCACATCTTTAAATAATGTAGGCTAAAAGAAATCGGAACGTAATACCTTAGCGCACGTTTTGTGTGCGCTAACATGCCCTCCACAAGGAAGCGAGTGGCAATGCCTTATGACACTGGAAACTTCATTTTCCGGAATGCATCGTCGAAGCATCCCATCCGGACCTCTTTTGAACAGTAGAGGTTCATTCCAATAGAAGTGACGTACATCCTTGAAGAACTTCTTCCTTTGAAAGTACGTCAATCCGGGCGGTATTTCCAGGCAAACAAGATAATTAACAATATTGTAGCCCCCCAAGTTCTCTGAACTCGGGATATTACTAGTTAGGACCTCACAATGGGTCCCAACCTCATTTTGACAACAATTTTACTAGGATTTTACAAAAAGGCAAAAATGTATTTAAAACAATTTTAAAACATATTATTTTTAATGTATGAATGTACACATGTGACAGCCTTACAAAAACATATATATAGATACATAACATGCATGCCGTATGGAAGACTCCCCTGTCCCCATCTAATGAATACGCGGACCCGGCTGACCATCCGTTCCGGATCTCTCTACGCTGTCTAACTCTACAAATCCACAACACGGATAAAACCGTTAGCTAACATTCTATGCATAAGTATAAAGGTAAAAGCACAAAGACACAACATACACAATCAACATGCAACACTCAATCCTTTTATTATCTTTTAATTAGGTGATATGTCATTACTAATGATACTTATTTTGTGGCACGAGGGATTCCCAAACCATGCCCCTGTACCCGTTTACCAACGAGGAATGGTACTAATGCATCTGACTGCTACCTGACCCGCTATCATACACTTGGGTCAATTACATACTATAATAAAGTCGGCCTAATCCGGTTTCGTTGTTTATCATAACTAACAAACACCACTCATACACATTACTCTCATACAAGAAGCCAGCTAAGTAAGTCCGTGGACTTACCTGATTCAAATCACAATTCTCCCAATCTCAAGTCGGTTGATGACATGAATTATGTACCATCATATTTATGCATATTGTAGAAGATTATCTCAGTTTACCATGCATTTAGAGAGATTTTGTGTACCTTTTATGTTCTATTCAATCATTTGTCGGAAATAGAGGTCTACACGAGTTTTTGATGAATTATAGGTAAATGGAGTGGAATTGAAAGCAAAAGCGGAGCAAGGAACATCTAAGGATATTAAGGAAGCTAAAGGAGTCTTAAAGGGGTCATAAAGAGCTAAGGAATTGCAAAGGAGAAGCATAGAAGACGAGCCAAAAGAAGAGCACTTTCTGTTGAAGAAAATCGTGCCAACATGCATATAAATCGGACGATTTTCTATCCTAGAAATCGAACGGCTTTGTGTATAAATCGACTGGGTCGATTTCCTTTGTTTTTCGGCCAAATGAAAAGAAGACACAAAGCCCAATTCTTTTGAGCTAGAGGAGAGTTTTGCCAAACAGCCAATCTGCAAGAAACTATAGATGAGAACCCTAGGAACGAAAACGGGGAGGCCGCAGCGGGAAATCTTTACACGTTTGAGAGAGATTGGAGATTATTGGAGGAGGATTGAAGGACTTTTGCCAGGAAGCCAATCTTGATTCTTGTTTGTGAGATTTCTTTATCCATTGAAGCAATTGTGCTTTTTGAACACGTAATTGAGTTACTAAAGAGATACATTGATCAGTTTTGACAATTGTTTACATATTTGAAGGTTATTGAATTTTTATTCAAGATTCGGTTTCTTTGCGATATTTCACTCAATCTTTAATTTGATTCGATTTTGAAAATGGTTGGCTAAAACCTTTGTGATTCTGGGGAGAATAGTTGATGATTAAGGCTTAGATGATGATAGACTGAACTCATTCAAACATTAGGACCCTGAGAGTTTAGATTTTAGTTTTGCGACAACAGGAAAATCGGACTGTTCTTGAGTAAATCGGCCGATTTTCTTATGAACAGCCCGATTTATTCTTTTGACGAACTTTAATTGAATCAACCTTTAACCAAAACTAATCCTTGCTTAAATCCCAATATTGATTAACCTTTCTAACCTCTAATTGAGTGTATGAAGAGACTTCAAACTTGATTCTACATTTAATAGATTAAGGTTATAAGATTTGAGTAATAAAGAGACTCAACATCCTTTATTAAGATTCTAAGTGTGCTTTCTATTCTTACTTTGGAGAGTCATATCCTGGAGTTTTAGATAGTTAGTTTGAACATAATTCTTGTCTTTAGATCTTTCTATATTGCAGCCTCAACAACCCTTATAGAGAGAACCTTTAGATTAGTTATATAGGTTTCGGAACTTCACCGAACGATATCTACCTTTGAACATTTAATCTTGGCAATATAAACTCTGTCTAATATCTATAGAAGTGTCTTGAATCTAAAGCCGAAATCAGATACTTGAATCCTTGGAATCATTTTATCCTTATTTGATCATAAAAGCTTTTCGCAATTTTTGCTAGATAATTGAAAGTGAATTTACTCTCACCAAATCCCTGAGTTCGACTCTGGAATTCTTACCTCACTACAGCTGATCCGTACACTGCGGGTTCGCTTTGCTTTGAGTTCTAGATATAAATTTAAGACTTAGACGCACACCTTTTCGGGCGAACATCGGTCCGCAACCGTAGAACTCAAACGCCTGTCATACAAGGCACGTGGATTAAAACTACATCCCATATTCTTAGAAGTTATAAACTTCTAAGATGTACAATCTCGTGAAGAGTAATTACTAAAATGCCCTCTTAAGGTAAAATGACTATTTTACCCCCGGTCCCGAAACTCCAAGAATAATCTATGACCTAGTTCCAAATTATCCTTTGGAACCTATTTCCATAATCTAGTTCTCACGAGATAGTTTGCTACGGATTTATAAAAGTTAACCCAAAATTCTAGATTTCCAAAAGAGTCGCTAAGGTCCGACTTTAGCTTAAGATATGGGGCTCGAGTAATATATTCCGAGATAAATCTCTAGGACCTCGATGATATGCATACTACTCATAGGAGCAAAGATCACTCAAAAACACTCAACCAATAACTCTCCCAAAAATCTCAAAAGTTGGAATAAAAGCTGAAATTCCCATACTTGGCCAATTTTCTTCTGCTGTAAAAACAACCCATCTGTCCTACTTTGAGTCCTTATAAGCTTTAATCCGACCGTTAACTTTCTCCCAAATTTTAATACAGTAAACTTCATATTTCTATCTACAATATATCAAAAATTCAACGGTGGATGTTCGATCTAAGCTATCCAAATACGGGTTCACAGTCAGTAGTTTCGGCTCACAATAACTGAAAATTCTGGGTTGGTTTTGGATCCTAGATTTAAGTCTCATGTCAGCACCCTTTCTCCACTACTCTACCTCGCAGATCCTACTTCAACTGTCAATAGAAACAAGATACACACATACAACCATTAGCACTTTCCATTCCTTCACCATGCTACCAAAAGGGACAATCTACTCTACTCCAAAACCAACTCCTAACTCAGCCCCTCTCAAAATATTATACTAGATACACTTATGCTGCTAAAATCCTTAAAGCAGTACAAAAGAAGTAGGAGGTTGCAGGATAGAGGGCTCACCACTCCGTTTTGCTTTGGATCAAGATCGATGACCGTCCCTGGCGAGGCAAGAAGGGGCTAGCGTTGCAGACGTGGCTTGTGATGGCAACAACAATCCGTCCTTGTGGTGCAGCAGGCTAAGCGGTTAAGGGTGTACAGGAAGGCTAGAGGAGGAAGAGAGGAAAAGGAGACTGACGCCTCACCTACTACAACGACGATGACGGCGGTGATCTCGGCTAACGTTAGGGACTGGCGTTGGCAGCCTCATTTTGTTGTGCAATAGGGTGGTGTCAGCGTGGTTAACTCTCTCATGAAGGAGGGAAAGGCTCGGTACTCACCTGGATGACGACGACTCAGCAGATCCCAGCGTCGAGGATGAGGCGGCGTGTCGGCGCTACTGGAGTCCGGCCGGATGCAGTCACGTGTGGAAGGTCCGGTGGTGGTTCTGGATCTGCTTTGGTTGTGCAGCGGGACTCGTAGTTGTAGTGTACGCTAGATTAGGGTAAGGTTAGATTAGGTTAAGATTAGATTAGGTTAAAAAAATTAAGGAGAAGATTAGGGTAAGGGTATAGGTTTGGGCTTGCTGGCTAGTAACAGTGGGCCTACTCTAATGGGCCTGCTCATCCCGTTAGAGGATGGGATAAAAAATGAGTCATTACTCGTACGGAACCGCTCTTCGAGTTTTAAATTATACGAAATTTCTATTTGGGTTACATATTTATCATTTTATATGGATTAAGGTCACCTAAAATGATAGAATCCAATATTGTTTAATATTATTTAAAATTAAGAAAGGTTAGCGGATTGGAATCCTCTTTGATTGGATAATAAACAGAAATTAAATTTTTCCGGGTATTATAAATATCAGCATACCAAGGCTCTTTACTATCAGAAGCTTGGTGAAGCCAGTGCTCCATCATTTGTAAATGAGTCTCAGAAAAGGGTTTAGGAATTTTTTTGTCCTCATTTGACAATATCTCGCTTGATGTCTCAGTCGGCATCCGAGGTGAGTGACCGAGGTGTTCTTCAGATATGAACACCTCGCTTGGTCTAGAAAGTGCCTCGGTCGAGGTACTGGAACTGGGACCAAAACCTAAATTTCTTCTCTTCCTCTGAATTAGTGTCTCAATCTTAGGTCCTGGATCTTCTTCCAATGCATTTAGGCTCCGTATATCTGCATCACAAGATGCATCTATACCTTCCCCCATTAAACTAAAACTAAGAACTCTTTCAAGAGGATCTTTAATAAGGATAGAGCTCACCAATTCTCTCAATTCTTCTTCATCATAGATGTTGAAGATGTCATCTTTCAGCGGCTCTCCTTTCATTGCAGCAAGCAATGCAAACTCCACATGATCACCGCCAATGTTGAATTTCAACTTGGCGTTCTTACAATCCACGTTGCAACCCGAAGTTGCTAGAAATGGTCTCCCGAGGATGATGGGAACGGGATAATATGCGGGTATGTCAAGTACAACTGATGACACAATTTATGACATTAGTTTAGGCATTCATTTAGATAGTTTTTCCCAGTTTTCATGCCTGGTTTGGCCTTAGTTCATGATGTTTGTGCTTAATTCATGCATGTTGTCGAGATAGACGTCTACACAGACTTTTGCATGTTTTGTAGGTATTTTGGGGATCTTTTGGACTTAATCGACACATCCGAGGATCATTCCTTGTGGTGGCACACATCCGGACCCTTTAAGGAGCAAGCAAGGAGCAAAGGAGAACACATAGGACCTTGTTGGTGCATGCCTTGCACCAACTCTTTGCTTAAGGAGCCAAGGAGAGTTTCTGGAGCAAAACGACGGTCACTGGCACTTCCACGGGCGTGGAATCTTGCTGTGGTTTATGTCTGGACCACCTTAACACGTGTCCCACGATCTCTTTGGCCGACTCTTGCTCTTGGTGGGGTATTTAAGTGATCTTTGCAGGCTGTAATTGGATCTTCTCTTCCTTCGTTTTGACCTATCTACTTCCCCAAAACACTTCTCCATTGTTGCCTCTCTTCCAAGCATCCATTGTGGGTGTTCTTGGAAGAGATTAGTGTAGATTTTCGTTTTAGAGTGAGATTAGGGTGGTTTTGAGTGAGGTTTCCATTTTTGACAACTTGAAACAACTCTTGTAGCCTTTGTAAGATTTGGTAACTTCTATTCTAGCTTTTAATGTCTTTTCTTTGGATTGTTCTTCATCATCTATCCATGACTTGCAAGCATGTTTTATTTGTGATGCTTGATCTTGAAATGTATGTTGTTGGCTGAATAGATATGATTCTAGGGTGAAGGAATGATGTTTATGCTTTGGACTATGATTTTATGGACTTCCATGTTAGCTTAGGATCGATTTGTGTTCGAAATCCCAACTCAGAACCAAACCACGGCCTGTTCTTCATGCTTCCACGGCCGTGGTCTTGCGTGATCCACCCGTGTTTTGCTCTGTAGTTCTTGAACTGATGAATCTGGATGTTTGGATGTAGATGTGTTGAAATCCTAGTGTTTGTTGAGCCTAATCTAGCTTAGGGTGACCTAATGTTAGCAACCTTTTTGAGGAATGAGACTTACCCGGTAATTTCCTCTCTTAGATACATAAGATGATGAACTCTAGGTAGTAGTGAGCCAAAAAAGCTTCTATTGGATTGAGTGTGCTAGGATCGTTGCCTAAGACTTGCCTTTTCCGAGACTTACCCGGTAAGGAGGGGTTTGACCCTTAGGTAGTGACCGGTTTGTGTAGAATTCCCGTCCTTAGGTTCCTTGAGACTTACCCGGTAATAGGACCTTAGGTTCGAGACTAGTGGAGTATGAGACTTACCCGGTAATCGCTCCCAGTAGAGAGACACCCAACTCCGAACAACCACAACCTTCCTTTGATCTTTAGAAGCATGAGTCCATTGTCATAATCGGAATTCCGAATCTCTAGAATCCGCCTTCTTACCTCTTATCTCTTATCCTTGCGATTGTGTGTTTGTTTGCATTATTTGTGTTGAGATATTTGTGATCCTTGTTGATCACCCAAAACCAACCAAAAATATTGTGTTTTGCACTTTCTTTATTTCTCACTCCATCTTAGTTTAGATTTACACTATCTTTGATCATTGAATGACTTGATTTCACCTCAGTCCTTGTGTTCGACCTCGGAATACTTTCCTCTTTACAAAACGATCCGCACACTGCGGGTTTCGCTAGGTAGTTTAGGAATTTAGTTCGAGTTTATAAATTTAAAGCTTTTTGTGCTACTTTTCTAGCGTAACAAGTTTTTGGCGCCGTTGCCGGGGACTAGGTTAAGATTAAGTCATTTGCTTTTGATTATTTTTAGTGTTTATCTTTCTTGTTACTTTTGATCTTGTGTTGTTTTTGTCTTTGCGTTTTCATGTTTTCCATGGACGGATTGTACTTCCAAGACGACTTTGACAACATGGAGTATGAGGAGTGGATGGAAACCCAAGATCTAGGACCTCTCCATGATGAGTTTGAGTATTGGGAGGAGTTTAATGCATATCATGAGTCCCATGATCAAACTCACATGACTACATTGCCTCATGAGGAACCTCACCATCAACCTCATAATGATGGAGTGGAATCAATGCTAGAAGAAATGTTGAGGAAGATGGATGATCTAGAGAGCAACCTTGCTTCCATTTTGAGTTCCCACATGGAGCTTGAAGCGGAAGTGTTACAACAAGAAGAGGTTCACCATGAGGAGATCCAAGAATTGCCCGAATCAACCATGATCATTAAGGAACTTCAAGAAGAGTTGGATGAAGCTTGGGAGCAAGTGAGGCTAAGGGATTTGGCCCTGAAGGATGAAAGATGATTGAATATCGAGAGAGAAGAACAAATGAGGAGGGAGATTGAGGAGATTAGGAATGCTCTTATGCTAGGAGACCCTACCCTTTTTCAAGGTTTACCTCCACCCCCTTCACCTTTGGAGGAGTGCAATGAAGTGCTCCCACCCCTGGACATCCTTGCCATCAACCCCGGAACCACACTTGAAGAGCTCATGAGGAATGAAGAAAACAAAGACTTCCACGGCCAATCTGGCACTTCCACGCCCGTGGATTTGACCGTGGAAGGCTCTGATGAAGAGAATCCTAAGCTAACTTCGACTCCTTCCAACCTTATCTTGCTTGCCCGGAGTGCACACGAAGATTGGAGTCCCTTTCCTAAGAAGTCTCCCATATTGAATGATGGATGCAAGCATGATGGATCCATGATGGTTATGAAGCACTTCGATGAAGGATTCTTTCCAAGAATCGGCTTTCTTCGGATCATAGAGGATTAGGATGACAAGCATTTTACCGGTGTGACCGCGGAGTACCAATTGTCTAAGTATGGGGTGGCACCTATGGTTGCAACTCCATACTATCATCAAGGGAGCGGTGATGAAGGAGTCTACTACTCACTGGTGAAGAAAGGACTTAAAGCTTATTTGGGCATCAAGTGGCCCTTGCTTGTCATCATGGATTCGGGTAAAAGATGGTTGCTTGGACTCCTCAAGCAAACCATGGTATTCGAGGTGGATTGACATATCCACGGAGTTTGGTCAAGCTAATGACCTAAAAGAAGCGCTTAATGGGAGGCAACCCATTGGTATAACTCTTTCCCATTTCTCTTTTGCTTTTGCTTTTGTTTTTGTGTTTTTTTGTGTTTTGTGTTTGTGTGGTAGATTTTAGGTAATGAGGAAGCCTTACAAGACAAGTTGATGATGATGATCCTATTTTCGACCATAGGTGGAGCGGACGTGAGACTTGGACGGCTTGAGGTGTCTTTGTTGATGGAAGAGCTCCCATCTCACATACACCTTGACGTTGGTCTCCACGCCGGAATGACTATGAAGAGCTCTCTACCATGCTTGATCGATCATCCATCACCACCACTCCACACGAGTTAACCCAAATACCGAAGACACTACATTTTTACATTGTGAGGACTTCTTTCACTCTTCTTTACTTGATTTGCACATTAGGACAATGTGTTTTTAATTATGGGGTGGGGTTTTCACGATTCTTAGCATGGCATGATCGCATCTAGGATAGTTTCGTTTTATTGTCACACGTTTCTTATCATGTTTTAGCATTGTACATATACATCTCAAAATTTTCAAAAAAATCGAAAATTTTAAAAAATCTTTTGGTGCTTCCTCGTTTGGATATAACCCTAATGATGAATCTTGTCTTGTGGATTGGCTATGGATGACCTTGTGTGTTGAATGGATTTATGCACATGTGGACTTGATGTACTTCTCTTTACCCCTATGTATGAATTGTGATTATGATGTTTGCCTTGATTGGATTGAGAATGGAAAGTCGAAATTACATGCTAGTTCTTGCACATCGTCTAGGAATGATTAAGGCAATTAATCTCTCTTCTTCTCATCTTGATCATGTTGTTTGAGCACCTCACTTGATATGAAATTTGACCTCTTTTGACCCATCCGGGAAAAGGAGCATGCTAGTGTGTTGAGTGTGTGAAAAGCAAGTATGGGGTGGTGAAGTTGGTGTATGAATTTTGTGAATGAAGTTTTTGAAAATGTGTTGTGAAAAGTGTAGAAAAAAATATAGGTTTGGGGACTTTGGTTTTGATGACGAGTAACTCGGCGCCATTCACATAATCGGGTGTTTGTGCCTTGCCAAAGTCGGATAAACCGAATGTCCTAACGAGCCTTGGTATGTGTGCCCGGTGTGAGGCACCTCGGAAAAATCCCGAGGTCCGCTAATCACAAAGGTTTCGGCTTTTATACACCAATGCCATTGTCTCAAAAATAAGTGAAAGAAAAAGAAAATGTAAAAGAAAAGAAAAGAAAGAAAAGAAAGAGAAAAATACACTTTGGTGGATGAAGTATAAATGTGAAGTTGTGGTTGTTTAGTTCCTTTCCCGGATTTGCACCACATGACCTTAGAAAATTCCCACCTTATCATCACGTTTCTTGGCCTCTTCTTTCCTAAGTCCTTAAAACCTATTTGCTTATGTGTATGACTTAGTGATCGAGATAGGATATTCTCATGATCATCTCGACTTCATCATTTTTACCTTTCATGCATGCTTTCGAGTGAAGTATGATCGTCTTTCCGTGCCTTCATTCATATTATACACGATAGCTTGTCCATTGCCATGAAACATCACTATGCAGGTGATCCATCTTTAGAAGCACAATCCCAAAAATATTTTTCTATTTTTATGCATTCATAAATCATGCCATCTCGTAGCCTATAGTTGGACCTTGCTCGGGGACGAGCAAGTGCTAAGTATGGGGTATGCTGATGACACGATTTATGACGTTAGTTTAGGCATTCATTTAGATAGTTTTTCCCGGTTTTCATGCATGGTTTGGCCTTAGTTCATGACGTTTGCGCTTAATTCATGCATGTTGTCGAGATAGACGTCTACACAGACTTTTGCATGTTTTGTAGGTATTTTGGGGAGCTTTTGGACTTAATCGACACATCCGAGGATCATTCCTTATGGTGGAACACATCCGGACCCTTTAAGAAGCAAGAAAGGAGCAAAGGAGAACACATAGGACCTTGTTGGTGCATGCCTTGCACCAACTCTTTGCTTAAGGAGCCAAGGAGAGTTTCTGGAGCAAAACCACGGTCACTGGCACTTCCACGGGCGTGGAATCTTGCTGTGGTTTCGGTCTGGACCACCTTAACACGTGTCCCACGATCTCTTTGGCCGACTCTTGCTCTTGGTAGGGTATTTAAGTGATCTTTGCAGGCTGTAATTGGATCTTCTCTTCCTTTTTTTTGACCTATCTTCTTCCTCAAAACACTTCTCCATTGTTGCCTCTCTTCCAAGCACCCATTGTGGGTGTTCTTGGAAGAGATTAGTGTAGATTTTCGTTTTAGAGTGAGATTAGGGTGGTTTTAAGTGAGGTTTCCATTGTTGACAACTTAGAACAACTCTTAGAGCCTATGTAAGATTTGGTAACTTCTATTCTAGCTTTTAATGTCTTTTCTTTGGATTGTTCTTCATCATCTATCCATGACTTGCAAGCATGTTTTATTTGTGATGTTTGATCTTGAAATGTATGTTGTTGGCTGAATAGATGTGATTCTAGGGTGAAGGAATGATGTTTATGCTTTGGACTATGATTTTATGGACTTCCATGTTAGCTTAGGATCGATTTGTGTTCGAAATCCCAACTCAGAACCAAACCACGGCCTGTTCTTCATGCTTCCACGGCCGTGGTCTTGCATGATCCACCCGTGTTTTGCTCTGTAGTTCTTGAACTGATGAATCTGAATGTTTGGATGTAGATGTGTTGAAATCCTAGTGTTTGTTGAGCCTAATCTAGCTTAGGGTGACCTAATGTTAGCAACCTTTTTGAGGAATGAGACTGACCCAGTAATTTCCTCTCTTAGATACATAAGATGATGAACTCTAGGTAGTAGTGAGCCAAAAAAGCTGCTATTGGATTGAGTGTGCTAGGATCGTTGCCTAAGACTTGCCTTTTCCGAGACTTACCCGGTAAGGAGGGGTTTGACCCTTAGGTAGTGACCGGTTTGTGTAGAATTCCAGTCCTTAGGTTCCTTGAGACTTACCCGGTAATAGGAGCTTAGGTTCGAGACTAGTGGAGTATGAGACTTACCCGGTAATCGCTCCCATTAGAGAAACACCCAACTCCGAACAACCACAACCTTCCTTTGATCTTTAGAAGCATGAGTCCATTGTTATAATCGGAATTCCGAATCTCTAGAATCCGCCTTCTTACCTCTTATCTCTTATCCTTGCGATTGTGTGTTTGTTTGCATTATTTGTGTTGAGATATTTGTGATCCTTGTTGATCACCAAAAACCAACAAAAAATATTGTGTTTTGCACTTTCTTTATTTCTCACCCCATCTTAGTTTAGATTTACACTATCTTTGATCATTGAATGACTTGATTTCACCTCAGTCCTTGTGTTCGACCTCGGAATACTTTCCTCTTTACAAAATGATCTGCACACTGCGGGTTTCGCTAGGTAGTTTAGGATTTTAGTTCGAGTTTATAAATTTAAAGCTTTTTGTGCTACCTTTTTAGTGTAACAACAACAAAGTCTATAGTAAATAGAAGTTGCCTAGCTTGACGGGAACATCCTCCAAAATGCACACGGGATGGGTAATGGAGCGATCCGCCATATATAACCTTATCTTCACCGGCTTAGGCTCTCCAAGACCGATTTTCTCACATAGCTCCAGCGGAATGACACTCATATTGGCTCCTAGATCACACAAAGCTTCATAAGTTACATCCCAACTTAAATGGGAATGAAAAATGAACCGGGATCTCTTAATTTGGTGGAATCTTGTCCTTCAAGATTTGAATGAGCTCCAAAGACTTAGATGTCATCCTTACTTCTCCATAATTTTCCAGTTTCCTCTTCCTTGATTGAATCTCTTTCAAGAATTTCTCATAGGCGGGTATTCCAAGAATAGCATCAAGGAAAGGGATGTTAATGTCTAGCTTATTCATTAGGTCAAGAAAGTTACCAAAGTGCTTGTTTAGATGTGCTCTTGCCCTTGACTGGGGGAATGGAAGTGGTGGTTTATAAGCACGACGTGGGACACAAACTTCAGATTTCTCCTGCGCTTTCTGGGGCTCCACCTCGTTTGGCACCTCGACCGAAGTGTTCCTCGTCTGCACCTGGACCGAGGTGTTCTTCGTCAGTTCTGGCACCGACCGAGGTACTGGATCTGCAGTCTTCAATCCACTACGTGTTGTTATTGCCATGATCTGTCGTTTAGGTTTGCTCTTTGTCCTTGTTGGGAGCTTCCCTGGATCTCTTGCAGCTTCATTCGCCTTGTTAAAGAATTGTTGCTCTAAGGCTTTTTGTGCCTTCGAAAATGAACTCATTGACGTCTCCCTAACGTTGAGCTTAACCAAAATTGCCTCCATCAGAGCATCTTTCTTCTCTTCCTGGGACGAACTTGATCTAGGCTCCTGGCTCTTCAATGGAGTAAAAGAAGAAGAGGAGGGGTTATAAGTATTATGAGAATGAGGGTTACCGGAATTTTGTTGATTAGATCTCCATTTGTTGTTGTTGTTTCTATTGTTGTTGTTGGAGTTTCTATTGTTGTTGTTGTTGTTGTTGTTCCGCGGCCCTTGATAGTTGTTCCTTCCTTGGTACCCTCCATCTTGCTCCTTCTTCGTTTGAGCTACTAAAAGCTCTTTCAATTGCTTGACTTCATTGCTAAGCGAGGTGAGTTGAGCTCCATTAGATGAAGTGTCTTGGAAGTTAACTCTCTTCGCTCCATTTTCGGCTCCTTGATGGGAGTACTTTTCCATGTGTAAAGCTTGCTTTTCAATGATATCCCAAGCTTCATCTATCGGCATATCCATGAATGTTCCGGCGGAAAGTAATTGGAGATTGAATTGAGCGTCTCCATTTAATCCCTTGAAGTATATCTCTAGTAACTCGATCTTCGGAATCCCATGATGTGGGCAATCCAACAAAAGATCCTTGAATCTCTCCCATGAGTTGGACAAACTTTCCTTATTCTTCATAATAAAAGCATTGATTCTTCCCCTCAATTCAGCGGTTTTAGAGGGATGAAAGAACTTAGCTAGGACTCCGTCGTCATCTCTTTCCAAGTGTCGATTTTTCCGACGGGAAGAGATTGATACCAAGCAAGCGCCTTCTCCTTCAAAGAGAAATAGAAAGGCCTTAGCTTGTAGTTGTTATTCTCCAATCTTGATGACCTCAAAGTCTCCATAAGAATCTCATAGTTTTGCAAATGTTGGTCCGGAGACTCTCTCTCCGAACCTCCAAATTGACATTGTCGGATCATAGTTAGTAATTACGGTCAAAGTTCATAATCGTTCTCAGCTAGATCACCTAGGTTTACTCCTGGACGCTTGATTTGCTGATTAGGGTCCATCCTCTGTCCCAGGGTTTGTGGAACTCCAGCAAAAAGAACATCTCGTATAGGCACCCGAGGTGGCAGGTGTACCTCGGCCGGGGCATTTAGAACTGGGTCTTGCCTCAGTCGAGGATCTGGAATCGGTCGAGGCAAAAACTGGTCTCTTAGAGCTGCCATATCTGCTTCAATCGCTTCCGTTCTTGAGCGAGTTTCTTCCCTTTTTTGCTGTAGTTCTTCCTTATTGAGATGTAGTTGTTCCAACGCCTCATCCAATTCGGCTTCAAGATCGCGATTGTCTTGCTTGACCATCTTAGCTTCTCTCAACCTCCTTTTGTAGGTCTTTTCTGGTTCGGGATCGTAGGGAATGATCTCCTTTCCATCACGAGTTCTTCACATAAACCTAAGAAAAGATCCTGCGAAAACACTCAAGTAAAGAGGTTAATAGCAACAAGGGAAATAGCCCAGAAAGCTAACCGAATACCGGCTTGATCCAAACCAAGTCCTCGGCAACGGCACCAAAAACTTGTTCGCTCGAAAAGGTGTGTGCAAGCTTTAAATTTATAACCCAAGAAGTATGCTTGAACAATGTTGTGAACCCAAAGTGTATGGGTCAATTGTAATAAAAGCAAGAATTCCAGGGGTCGAACACAGAGACTTAAGGCAAAACCAAACACAGAATTCGGTAGTCAAATGATGCAATGAACCAAAAACAATCAAAGCAATCAAAGATGATATAAAGTCAAGTAAGGGGAAATGCGAATTCTAGGGATTAAAGCATCCACTTGTGGTTCCAACTCAAGATTTCTAAAGATAAGCGGACAAAGCTGAGGTTTTTGGAAGGGAAGGTGTTTCTAAGGTGGGAATAGATCACCGGGTATGTCTTACTACTCACTATCCCAAACCGTAATTCCTATTACCGGGTAAGTCGCAAGGAACTAAGGGAAAGAACTATAACCTCAAACCAACACACCAACCAAGTGGATAGAATCAACCTTTACCGGGTAAGTTTCAGGCTAACTTTCAAGGATGGGATGAAGGCACACTCAAACCCCAATAAAGGATAAACCTTTATTACCTATCTGTAAAACCCCGAATCCGCGGGACTCGGGATGCTACGGGTTGGGACCTCACAATGGGTCCCGACCCTTAGCTTGACAACAATTTCACCGGATCTTGCAACAAGGCACAAATGTAGGCCAAAACCGAAATACATTTTATGCAATGTAAGAAAACCCAAAAGAAAACAAACAACAGACTTCAGCCGAAAACAACTACAAAGACCAAACGCCATACATGCGGCATACAATAATACAATATACAAAACTCCAAACGTGACTCCAAACAAAACCCTTCCTAAAATGTACGGACCCCGGCTGCCCACCCTTCCGGATCTCTCGGAGCATGCCTAACCTGCAAGGCAATCTACAACAATCGGTATAAAACCGTTAGCTAATATTCGAAGCATTAGAATCAAGGTGAAAGGCACAAACACAAGTAAATCAACATAACACACAATGTACACCAAATCACACAAGTCCGGTTTATTATCTTTTTATTATTAAGTCGTATCCCGTTCTAATTCAACTTCTTTTGTGACACGAGAATCTTCCGAAACTCGCCTCGGTCCCCACTTACCGCATGGAACGGTGGATGCCTCCGACCGTCTAACCACACGGGCTAGTCGCCAAGAACCCCCTAACTCTACGCAAGAGCTAGACAAGTTGTCACCGCCCGTTATCATACACTTGGGCCAAATAATATATAAAGGTCGGTAATCCTAATTCCGGTTTTATAAGTTATAATGAAAGCGATAAAACACACACCACCAAACACACATCAATGCTAATACAAGGAATACGAGCTAAGTAAGTCCGGAGACTTACCTCGTCATCACACTCAACTCACAACACTCTCGCTTCCTTAGGGGAGGAAGCCCATAACCTGCTCACAAAAAGATAACTATATCAACAACGACCCACTCACAATAGAAGTCTTAGACTTCTACACAAATGATCTACGCAAGACCATTTGACTCTCTATTCTAGGACCGCATCCTAGAAACCCTCGTTCTCATATCACACTCAACAGAAGCTAGAAGTCCTAAGACTTCTAAACCTTCGGATCTTGCAAGATCATAACTCACAACACCACTAGGATACTCTCTTTCTAGTCCACAACCTCAAAACTCATACAACCTCAACCCCTAAATTCTCACAAGCTCAACATACAACTTAAAGCCATAAACAACCTCACAAGATAATATCAACACCTCAAGCCTAATGATTCTCACAAGATCAAACCATATACTCGAATCCTTATAACAACCTCACTAGACCGCAATACCACCTCAAGTTTAGAATTCACATCAATCCATCAAACAATATCAAATCATCGAAACTCACCTAAGGTTTAAAGCCACTACTTGGCATTAACTCTAAGTTATGCTAGATCCATCCTAGCATGATACTAAAACTTAACATAACTAGATCAAGAGGAAAGAATACTCACACGACGTCAAAAGAGGAAGTCGACTTGGACTCGTTAGGCCTTTATTGGGGCGCTTCCGAACCTAGCACCAAACTAAACAAATTTAGCTTATAAGCTAAATTTGAACGAAATAAAGAATATATATAATCTAAGGAAAACCCCACTTTTTAAACCAAGTTAAAACCGTAAATATATATATTCCGGGCAAATTGTATAACATCATAAACCCAAAGTAAAACTCGTTTTCAAAGCCAACGTTAAAATCCCGTAATTTAATCTTTAAGTCATAACCCGGAATTAGTCGAACATGAGCATAACATATATGGTATATATAAATAAGAATATAGTTAAATTTAAAACCCATAATACATTTTCCGAAAATAAAACCTTGGCCATAATATGTAATTAAATTCTTGCAGGGGCATAAATATCATATTCTAGAAACTGTCGGTCCAAAACAGAGGTTATATAGAATATGGGTCCATTATGTAATAATCACAAATAAGAGGGGGCCCGATTACGAATTGCAAAAAGGGTTTCTTTCCAACTTATAGATCTCACGCAGGGCTGGAGAAGGAGATGGACTGACGGCGGCAGAGGGCAGCACACGGCGGCGGCGGCGCAAGCGAGGCGAGGCGCGGCGCGGCTCCGGTAGGGCGAAGGCTATGGCGGCTTGCAAGGCTTTTCCGGCGCTGAGGTTTTTGGTTCCAGGGCTCGACAGAGGAACGCAGAGGAGGCGGCGGTGAGGTTTCCAGTTCCAGAGCTCGACAGAGGAGAAACAAAGATAGAGGGCGGAGGCGGCAGTGGCTCACAGTGTTCGGCGTAGGGAGGGCGAAGCCGTGGGCTGCGGTGCGGCTTCCCCGGCGTCTCTGGTGGAGAGGTAGTGGTTGCTACTGCTGCCCGAGGCTTCAGAGGTGAGAAGACTTCCCGGTGGAGATCCAGTGGGTGGAGGCAGCTTCGGTCTCCCGGCGCAGACAGGGCTGCTGTTAGCGGAGATTGCTCCCGGTGAGGCTGATGACCGGTGCTTGCTTCTAGATCTGGTGCTGTGAAGAAGGAGATCGAGATTCAGAGTGCGGAGAGTGGGAGAGATGAGAAATAGAGGAATGAGGTGAGCCGTTTGCTTGTTGTCGAAGGGTTGCATAGGGGTTCGAAGGCCTGCGGGGCTAGGATGATGTAGGTTAGGGCTGCAGGGAGCTGGGTTGCAGAGTGAGTTGAGGGGTCGGTTACACAGGTTTGCAGAGGGAGAGGCAGCTCATTCAATCACAGGTCTCAAGAGACATGTGAGAAGGGTGGGGGAAAATATAAAACTTAAAATAATAATAATAATAGTAATAATATTAAAATAGGGAATCGGGAATCAGTACACTCGATTTAAATTATCGAACGGAAATTTCGGTTCGGAAAACTTTTCCGAAATTTTCCGAAAAAACTAATATGGCTATACCCGAACGTATCCAAAATAATAATATACTCGGAAAGATATTTTACGTCGTAAAATATTTTTAATAAAATATTTGAATTAATGAAACATCAATAAAAATAGGAAAAAAAAAATATCGAAACGCACCTAATAAACGGGGCGTTACACTATCGCTCATGATCTTGGGTAAACAAGCAAAGGAATCAACGGGTAAGTCTCATCCTTTATAACTTGCATTGAACCAGGAAAGGAATAACAAGGATAGGGTTTGGCAAACTGAATCTTAACTCAGATTTGGATTAGGAAAACGTTCACCTCGTTCAGCAAAATTTCACCACGGCCGAGATGTTCATCGATTGAGCGAGATGTTCGTCGGATAAGTAAAAGGCTCAAGCTTTCAGGGTCCGACTGGGATTAAGATCATTCTATCATTGTCTTTCCCACAACTTTCAGCCAATCACCCTAGAAGCGCATAAGAAACTTAACCAACAGTCATCATGATAACAATAATCAAATTAATGAGGAAGGAATCAATAATCGAACAAGAAGACTTTAATAAAAAGGCTTCAATAACTGAATCAAACAAGTGACAAATCAGTGTTTCAAAGTCACAAATCAATCAAAGACAACAACCAAAAGTAACCTAGGAGAATCTTACAAACTCCTTCAAAAGCTACTTCCAACAAGGATTCCTTCCTTCCTTGAACTCTTCCTTCAAACTTCAGAGAATGGGTGATCCGCCAACTGCATGGTAATAGGTGTGATAGCATGAATTATAGTCTATATTTTGGGACTTGTTTAGACGTTTTATCTTCAATAATCTGCATGTTTGGATGTATATTATGTGATTATATTTCCATTTCATCTAGCTTTGCGGGAATCGAGGTCTAAACCTAGTTTCATTATAATTGTTGGTAAAACGGCACGTTTTGGACTAAAATGGAGCTAAAAGAGATAAGGAATCATTGGAGTTACATTCAGGAGCTTAAGGAAGAACTCAGGAAGCATGAAAATGGAATAAAGATTCACTTTGGACTAGATTTAAGAGATTTCGCCCTCAGTTAGAGAGACACCTCGGTTAGCTACAGTACCACCTCGACCGAGGTGATTTTGAGGAACGCCCCGACCGAGGTGAATACCCTGACGCGGCAAGGGGATATATTTTATGGCTGAGATCTTTTAATTATGGAAAGAAGATCTTATATTTTTGGGCTGGATTTCTGGAAGAAAGAAAATATATTCAGCTAATATAATTTTACCTATTTTATGGGAAAATATCTTTTTCCAAGATTTCTTATCTTTGGAAGGCAATTTTCCTATAAAAAGGGTTAGATTTTCCAAAAATTCAACATCCGGTAGCAGTTCGAAAACCTAGCGGTATCCAAGTCCTGCAGTTGCAGAAGATTTCCCTTCAAGATTGAAGGAAGAAGGAAGACTTTCCTTGTTGGAAGATAGCTTTGAAGGAGTTTTGTGAGATTTCCTTAGGCTACTTCTTGGTTTATTATCTTGTTTGGTTTGTGGTTTAAGGAACGCTTATTTGTGTGATATATGATTCAGTTATTGAAACCTTGTCTTTAAGGTTTTTGTGTTCAAATATTCATTCTTTCCTCATATATTTGATTATAGCTTTCATGATGATGAGTGGCTAATTTCCTTGTGCGATTGTAGGGTGATTGGCTGAAGGTTGTGGGAAAGAAGATGATAGAATGATCATAATCACATTAGGACTCAGAAAGTTCGAGTCTTTAACCTTAATCCTAGAATATCTCGCTCAGTCGATGAACACCTCGACCGGGGTGGAATTTGTGTGACCGAGGTGACCTTTTCTGATCCGAAACTGAGAGTTAAGTGTTAGAGTTGCCAAATCCTATTCTTATTACACTTTTCCTGGTTCAATGCAAGCCTAGGATGAGACTTACCCGGTAATTCCTTTGTTTGTTTACCAAAGATCATAAGTGTAGGTAAAAAAGGTTCATCGTTTATTGGGGTTTGAGTGTGCCTTCATCCCATCTTTATGAGCTAGCCTGAGACTTACCCGGTAAAGGTTGATTCTATTCCCTTAGGTGGTGTGTTGGTTTGAGGTTATAGTTCTTTTCCTTAATTACTTGAGACTTACCCGCTAATAGGAGTTACGGTTTGGGATTGTGAGTAGTGAGACTTACCCGGTGATCTATTCCACTTTAGAAACACCTTCCCTTTGCAAAATCTCAGCTTTGTCCACTTATCTTTAGATCTTGAGTTGGAACCACAACTAGATGCTTTAATCCCTAGAATTGCATATTTCCTTAATTGACTATATTATCATCCTTGATTGCTTTAATCACCTTGTGGTTAGTAATTACATTGACAACCTATACCTACTTTGTTTCACTAAGTCCCTGAGATCGACACCCCGGAATTTCTTGCTTTTACTACGATTGACCCGTACACTGCGGGTTCCCATCCTTGTTTTAAGCATATTTCTTGGGATATAAATTTAAAGCTTGCACACACCATTTGGAGCGAACAAGTTTTTGGTGCCGTTGCCGGGGACTTGGTCTAGACCGAGCCGGTTGCGGTTGTCTTTTGGGGCGTTTGCCCCCATTGTTACTAACCACTCTACTTGAGTGAATTTCGCAGGTTCTTCTTCTTAGGTTTATGCGAAGAACCCGCGCTGGGAAGGAAATCGTTCCCTACGATCCCGAACCAGAAAAGACATACAAAAGACGCTTGAAAGAAGCGAAAATTGGCAACCGAGACGATCGCGATCTTGAGGCCGAATTAAGGGAGGCATTGGAAAAACTACGCCTCACTAGAGAAGAATTACGGCAAGAAAAGGAAGAAACCCGCACAAGGACGAAAGCGATCGAAGCAGATACGGAAGCCTTACGCGAACTATATCTACCTCGACCGAATCCGGACCCTCGACCGAGGCAGGATCCAGTTCCAAACGCCCCGGCCGAGGTGCTTCAATTTCAACTGCCTGTCCGAGGTGCTCTTCCTGCAGGTATTCCACAAACCCTCGGGCAGAGGATGGACCCAAACCAGCAAGTGAGGCGTCCAGGAGTCAACCTAGGTTATCCAGCGGAACATGACTATGAATTTCGACCGCAAGTTCTTTCCATGATCCGCCAATGCCAGTTTGGAGGTCTAGAGAGAGAGTCTCCGCATCAACATCTACAAAACTATGAGATCTTGATGGAGACCTTGAGACCTTCAAGGGTGGAAAACAATAATTACAAGCTAAGGTCCTTTTACTTTTCCTTGAAGGATAGGGCGCTTACTTGTTATCAATCTCTCCCTCCAAGAAAGATCAACACATGGGAGGAGATGACGACGGAGTTCTTAACGAAATTCTTTCCCCCCTCTAAAACCGCTGAAATGAGAGGGAAGATCAATGCTTTCATCATGAAGGACAAGAAAAGTTTGTCCAAGTCATGAGAAAGATTTAAAGACATTCTTTTGGATTGCCCACATCATGGGATTCCAAAGATAGAGTTGTTGGAGATATACTTCAAGGGATTGGATGGAGCTACCCAATTCAACCTTCAACTACTATCCGCCGGCACGTTCATGGACATGCCAATTGATGAAGCTTGGGAGTTCATTGAGAAACAAGCTTTGCACATGGAGAAATACTCTCACCAAGGAGCTGAAGGTGGAGTTAATAAAGTCAACTTCCAAGAAGCTCCATCGAACAATAATCAACTCACCTTCCTCAAGAATGATGTGAAGTGTTACGCCGAGATCGTGATGCGCAAATGGGTTTTAAATTTATAACTCGAACTAAATCCTAAACTACCTAGCGAAACCCGCAGTGTACGGGTCGTTCGTAGTATGGATAGTATTCCGAGGTCGAACACAAAGACTAAGGTGAGATTGATTCGGTTTATGATTGAGTTTAGTGCAAATCTAGGTTAAGAAAAGAGAGAAATAAAGAAATGAAAATCTCAATTGTTTTTGGTTGGTTTTTAGTGATCAATCAAAGATCATAATTCATGCAAAGTAAACATTCAACTAAACTATGAATCGACACAAATAAACAAGCTAAACAAGATATATATCAAAGAAAGAAAAGACGGGTTCAAGGGGTTGGAAGTTCCGGTTATGGCATAGGACTCAAGCTATCTATTCATTTCTTGGATTAACTTGTTAGGGTTAAGTCATTCTAGATTGGAATCAATCACCGGGTAGGTCTCATGATCCACTGGTCCATTCCCTAGGTCTCATCACCGGGTAAGTCTCTAAGGACCTAAGGGGCGGAATTCTACACAAACCGGATTGTTACCTAGAGATCTTAACCTATCCTACCGGGTAGGTCTTGGAAAGGGAAGTCCTAAACAACTATCCTAGCACACATAATCCAATGGCGGCTTATTAGGCTCACCACTACCTAAGGTTTGTTATCTTTGGAATCTAAGAGTAAGGATTACCGGGTAAGTCTCTCCTAACACTTAGTTGCTAACACTAGGTCACCCTAGGATAGATTCAACTCAACAAACACTTAGGATTTCAACATTTTAACAATCTAGGACAAGATCCATCGAACCAGGGAAAATCACGGTTTGTTCTACCTAAACCACGGCCGTGGTTAGGCAAGAACTACCCGTGATTTCTAACAGCAGCTACGTTCGTACTCACAAGTCATCCAAGGATAAATCTAAGTCCGTCCTATCATAACCCTAGCCATAACCATCCTTTCCTTACCCTAGAACCACATCTATTTAGCCTACAACGTTCATAATAGAAATCGAAACAAACAAACATAAAATCATGACATCCATTTGCAAGATGATGAAGGAAGAGAGATGAACAAGTGAACTAAAACAAAACCAAGCTAAAAACAGAATTAGAGTAATTCACAATCCTTCCAAAAAAAGGTTCAAATGATTCATACAACTCTTAGAAATAGAATCCGGAATTCTTCAATACAACTATCAAGTACGGTAATGGTGTGTGTTCTTCTTCTCCTCTTCAATGGAGCTCTTCTTCTTCCTCTTTGACACTTTCCTTCCTAGAAAGACTTCTTGTTGAGAGAATATTTTTGTTAGAGGATAATGGATAATGGAGAGCTGCTCAAAGATGCCTTTCTCAGCCAATGAAGGACCACTTTTATAACAAATTTCTCATGAGCTGGCCATGAGAGTCGTGGCACAGCTGTCACAAGAATCTGGCAAAATCCACGGGTGATTCCACGGCCGTGGAGTGTCAGAGAACCGTGATTTGCTCCAGAAACTTCGCTTTGGATCATTAAGCTGTGATTTGGTGCATGGCTTGTGTTGGCAAGGCTCCATGACTCCTCCTTAGCCTTTAGCTTGTGTCCTAATGAGTCCGAGGGTGTGTCATCTAGATGAACGATCCTCAAACACATCGTTTTAGCTCCTAAATCTCCCAAAATACCTATAAAACACGCACAAGTCCGTGTAGACGTCTATCTCGGCAAAATACATGAATTGAGTGCAAAACGTCGTGAACTAGTGCTAAACCATGCATGAATGAGTGAGAATTCTATCTAAATGATTACCTAAAACTAAGTCATAAATCGTGTTATCAAAATACCCCATACTTAAGGTTTGCTCGTCCCCGAGCAAATTCTCAAATATAGACTAAGAGATGACATGATTTATGTATGCAGAAAAATGGCAAAATCTTTTTGGGTTTGTGCTTCTATTATTGGATCACCTTCAAAGTCATGTTTCATGGCAGAGGACAAGCAATCATGCATTCAAACAAATGAAGACATGGAAAGACAATTGTACTTAACTCAAAAGTATGCATGAAATGTAAAGATGAAGAAGTTAAGAAGATCAAGAGTACATCCAATCTAAATCACCAAGTCTTACAAACATGCAAATAGGTCATAAGGTCTTGTGAAATAAAAGGGCCAAGAAATCTAGTGATTGGGTGGGGATTTCTAGGTTATGTGATGCTAATCCGGGAACGGAACTAACTCCACAATCTTGTCCTCGATCAACTTCCCTCAAGTGTATATTTTCCTCTATCTTTTCTTTTTCTTTGACTTATTTTTGAGACAATGGCATTGGTGTACAAAAGCCGAAACCTTGGTGATTAGCCGTCCTCGGGCTTTTTCTTAGTTTTCGAGGTGCATCCATACCGGGCACACATACCAAAGCTCGTTAGGACTATTGGTTCATTTGACTTTGGCAAGGCACCAACACCCGATTATGTGAAGTGTACCGAGTTACTTGTCATTTAAACCGATGTCCCCAAACCTATATTTTTGGCTACGCTTTTCACAACAAATTCAGCATTTTATGCATGATATTCTTTTCATCAACAACTTCTCTTAACACTTGCTTTTCACACACATCAACACACTACCATGCTCCTATTCCCGGATGGGTTAAAAGAGGTCAACTTTATCTCAATTGAGGTGCTCAAGCAATCATGATTAAGATGAGAAGTAGAGAAAGATGAATTGCCTCATTCATTCCTAGACGGTATGCAAGAACTTCATGTAATTTCGATCTTCAATACTCAATTATTTCTAGGCAAACATCATGATCACAAATCATTCATAGAATTCAAGAGAAGTACTTCATGTCTACATATGCGTTCATCAATCCTAACACATGAGGCCATCCATAGCCAATTTACAAGACATGATTCATCATTAGGATCATATCCAAGCCTATAAAGCACAAAAAAAAAATTTTTTAAATTTTCTGATTTTTATGGTATTTTCGATTTAAGTATATACAATGCAAGACATGTTAAGATTTTAAACTATCCTAGATGCTCATCATGCAAAGGATCATGCAAACCCCACCCCATACTTAGAAACACATTGTCCCCAATGTGGTATACAAGTAAAGAGAGTGAAAGAAGGTTCTCACAATGTAAAAATGGTTTGCTATGGTATTTGGGATTGTTCAAGTGAATTGATGTTGGATGATCCTATCAACAATGGTAGAGAGCTCTTAAGCGTCCATCTAAGCTTTGGGACCCGCGCTAGGCACCGCTAGCCGTCCAAGTTCCGCGCCCGCTCCACCCATAATTTATGAGGGGTTCATCATCATCATTCCTATGTCAAGCAAGGCTTCCAATGCCACTAATGTTCTAGCACACACACAAAGTAGACAAAACACACACAAAGATAGAAAAATCTAGAACAAAAGCAAATCAAGAAAGGAAAAACGTTACCAATGGGTTGCCTCCCACCAAGCGCTTCTTTAAGGTCATTAGCTTGACCAAACTCGGGGGCGTCAATTCAAGGTGAAGTGGGGCAATCATGTCTACCGGGGCTCCCGGAATATACTTCTTCAAGCGGTGCCCATTCACTTTGAAATACCCACAATGTTCCCCTCCTATCTCAATAGCTCCATGGGGGAAGATCTTCTTCACCACATACGGCCCGGTCCATCTTGATTTGAGCTTTCCGGGGAAGAGCCTTAGCCTTGAGTTGAAGAGAAGGACAAGATCTCCTTCACTCAACTCCTTGGGGATGATCCTCTTGTCATGCCATCTTTTGGGTCTCTCCTTGTAAATCCGGGCATTCTCATAAGCATCCAACCGGATTTCCTCGAGGGCATTTAATTCAAGCAATCTCTTTTCTCCCGCCTCTTTGAGATCAAAATTTAGCCACTTAATGGCCTAATAAGCTCTATGCTCCATCTCTACCGGAAGGTGGCAAGACTTGCCATAGACCAACTTGTAAGGAGTGGTGCCAATCGGTGTCTTGAAGGCGGTTCTATATGCCCATAAGGCATCATTGAGCCTCATAGCCCAATCTTTTCTCGTCCTAGAGACCGTCTTCTCAAGAATGGCCTTGATCTCCCGGTTGGAGATCTCCACTTGGCCACTAGTTTGGGGATGGTAAGGTGTTGCCACCTTATGAGTCACCCCATACTTAGCCAACAGCGCTCCAAAGTTCCTATTTGTGAAGTGCTTCCCTCCATCACTAATGATCACCCTTGGTGTACCAAACCTAGGGAAGATCACTCGGTTGAAGAACCGCACCACCACCTTGGCGTCATTTGTAGGAGAGGCGATTGCCTCCACCCATCTCGACACATAGTCTACCGCCAATAGGATGTAGAGATTGCCACGTGAAGAAGGGAATGGTCCCATGAAGTCCACACCCCACACATCAAATATTTTGACTTCTTGGATGTTGTTCAAGGGCATCTCATTCCTTCTTGAGATGTTGCCCGTCCTTTGGCAAGTATCACATGCCGCTACAAAACCTTGCACATCTTTAAACAAGTTAGGCCAATAAAAACCGGATTGTAATACCTTTGCACACGTCTTGTGTGAGCTAGCATGGCCTCCACATGGTAAGGAGTGACAATTCCGGATCACACTCTCTACTTCATCTTCCGGTATGCATCTTCTAAACATTCTATCCGGCCCTCTCTTGAATAGAAGTGGTTCACTCAAATAGTAGTGTCTCACATCGTTGAAGAACTTCTTCCTTTGTGCATATGTCAATCCGGGAGGCACTTCCTCACACACTAAGTAGTTCACAATGTCGGCATACCATGGCTCGCTTCCTCTAGACACTTGGAACAAACATTCCTCCACCATTTGCAATTGCTCATCCCGGAACGAGTCATCAATAGGGATGTCATCTCTTTCAAGCTCCAATGGTAGGAGTCTACTAAGGTGATCCGCCACCGAGTTCTCGGATCCCTTCTTGTCCCGGATTTCCAAATCAAACTCTTGAAGAAGAAGGATCCACCTAATCAACCTAGGCTTGGCATCTTTCTTGGTAAGTAGATAACGGATCGCAGCATGATCCGTATAAACTATGACCTTCGCTCCAACAAGATAAGAGCGGAACTTCTCAAAAGCATACACCACCGCTAGCAACTCCTTCTCGGTGGTAGCATAATTGAGTTGGGCATCATTTAGCGTCTTGCTAGCATAATAAATGGCATGAGTGCGCCCATCTTTCCTTTGCCCCAAAACAGCCCCAACGGCTACATCACTTGCATCACACATGATCTCAAATGGTAGACTCCAATCCGGAGGTTGCATGATAGGTGCGGAGATCAAGGCGTTCTTCAACCTATAAAAAGCTTCAAGACAATCTTTGGAAAAGACAAAATCAACATCCTTCATTAGTAGGTTAGTGAGAGGCTTAGAAATTTTAGAGAAGTCTTGAATAAACCTCCGGTAAAAACCGACATGCCCTAAGAAACTCCTTACCCCTTTCACCGAGGTAGGCGGTGGCAACTTCTCTATTGTTTCAATCTTGGCCCTATCAACCTCAATGCCACGGTTAGACACCAAGTGTCCTAACACAATGCCTTCACTTACCATGAAGTGGCATTTTTCCCAATTCAAGACAAGATTTGTTCTTTCACATCTTTGCAATACTAATGACAAGTTAGCCAGGGAATTTTCAAAGGAAGAACCATAAACAGAGAAATCATCCATGAACACTTCCATGATATTTTCAATGTATTCCGAAAAGATAGCCATCATACACCTTTGGAAGGTGGCGGGTGCATTACACAACCCAAATGGCATCCTCCTATATGCAAAAGTACCCCATGGACATGTAAAGGTTGTTTTCTCTTGATCATCGGGGTGGATAGGGATTTGGAAGAATCCACTATAACCATCTAGGTAGCAAAAATGAGAGTGTTGAGCTAACCTTTCTAGCATTTGGTCAATGAAGGGGAGAGGGAAGTGATCTTTCCTAGAGGCCATGTTCAATTTCCTATAATCAATGCACATCCTCCACCCCGTAACCGTTCTAGTCGGGATTAGTTCATTGTTCTCATTAGTCACTACGGTCATCCCACCCTTCTTAGGAACTACATGAACGGGACTAACCCACTTACTATCCGAGATAAGGTAGATAATCCCCGCATCTAGCAACTTAATGATTTCCTTTTTGACTACCTCTTTCATTATAGGATTCAATCTTCTTTGATGTTCAATAGAAGGTTTATGATTATCTTCCATCATTATCTTATGCATGCACAAAGAAGGCTTAATGCCAACCAAATCATCAATAGTATAGCCAATGGCTTTCCTATGCAATCTTAGTTCGTGGAACAACTTAGCAAGTTCATCATCACTCAAGCATGCATTCACAATCACCGGATATGTAGAATCAACACCAAGGAAAGCATACTTTAAATGAGAGGGGAGGGGTTTAAGTTCGAGTTTAGGAGGACCTCTATCGATTGGAGACGATCCAAACAATGTTGGATGAGATGAATCCAAAGCAAATGAAGACCCTACAAGGCTCCTAGAAGCTTGATCACCATCAAGGGCTGATCCAGGGAAAACCACGGTTGGAACCACGGTTTGCTCAACTTCCACGGCCGTGGTTCCTGCCAAGCCTGCTTCCCGGAGTTGTCCAGAGAGTTTGACGGCCGTGGAACATAAATCTCGACCGTGGAACTTGCAGCTGTTCAACACCTCTTCGTGGCCTTCAAATCCAACTCTTGGCTCCTCTTCTAATGCTTCCAAGGCCTTGATCTCTTCATTCCAAGCCTCCTCAACACCTTCCTCCATCATACTTAAGGTAAGAACCTTTTCCAAGGGATCCTTGATCAAGATCGAGCTCACAACTTCCCTAGATTCCTCTTGCTCAACTATGTTGAAGTCATCCTCATCAAGGGTCGGCCCTTTTATCATTGTGGACAACTTAAACTTGATATTCTCTTCTCCAATGTTGAAGGAGAGAGTCCCATTCTTGCAATCCACTAGGCATCCGGAGGTGGCTAGGAAAGGCCTTCCCAAGATGATGGGAACCGGATAGTCCGCCGGAATATCCAAGACAACAAAGTCAATTGGCACATAGAATCCCCCTAGTTGCACCGGAATGTCTTCTAAAATCCCAACCGGATGAGTGATAGAACGGTCCGCCATATAGAGGGTCATCTTGACCGGCTTTGGCTCTCCTAGCCCAACCTTGTTGCAAAGTGCAAGCGGTATGATGCTTACACTTGCCCCAAGATCACAAAGGGCTTCATACTTCACATCTCCCACTCCAATTGGGACACAAAAGGAACCCGGATCTCTTAGCTTGGGAGGCATCTCCTCCTTCATTGTTTGGATTAATTCCGAGGATCTCTTGGTCATTCTTATCTCCCCATACTCCTCCAACTTCCTCTTGTTGGAGAGTATTTCTTTCAAGAACTTGCCATATGCCGGCATTCCTAAAATAGCATCCATGAACGGAATGTTAATATGCAATTTGGACATTAGTTCAAGGAATTTACCAAAGTGATAGTCCAAGCGAGCTCTTGCTCGTGATTGCGGGAACGGCAGTGGTGGCTTGTATGGAGGCGGTGCCACATAGGTTGGCTCTACATCCTTGCTCTTGCCTCCATCTTCTTGCAACTTCTCTTCCTCTATCACCACTTGTTTCCCATTAACATTCTCCTTGGGCAAAGGATCTTTCATGCTCAACCCACTCCTTGTAGTGATAGCCAACACTTGGCCTCTTGGGTTGTCTTCGGTTCTTCCGGGAAGCTTTCCCGGGTCTCTATGGGCTTCACCTGCCTTTTGGAACACTTGTGCTTCCAAAACCTTTTGAGCCTTAGAAATTGAAGTCACCGTGCTCTCAAGACCACTCAACCTTCCAAGCAATTGCTCAAACATTATTTCGGTTCTATCCCTTGGGGGTTGAGTAAATCCGGGTGGAGGTTCTTGTGAAGCTCTTGGTGGTGGAGTTGTGCTTGTGGAGGAGGAAGGGTTCAAGGCTCCATCCGGGTTAGAGTAGGAAAACCCGGGATGGTTGTGGTTAGGCCGGTAATTGTTGAATTGCCGGTTGTTTTTGAAATTCCTTGGGCCTTGATAATTGTTGTAATTTCCCCTTCCCATGTAATTCACATCCTCCTCCTTGGAAGATAAGTTAGCTTGTGGAAGCACTTGAGGAGTTGCTTGGTTCTTCAAAGTTGTTGCACACAACTCCCTCAAGGACTTTAACTCGTTGTTGATGGCGTCAAGCTTGAAATTGCTCATGGTGACTTCACTCACCTCATATGCTCCCGCCTTTCTCCCTTCACTCTTCCTATAAGAGTATTTCTCAATCACTAGAGCTTGCTTCTCCACAAACTCCCAAGCCTCATCGACATGCTTCTGCATAAAAGTCCCACCGGAAAGAGATTGGAGCTTGAATTGGCTATCTTCATCAAGTCCCTTGAAGTAGATCTCCAATAGCTCAATTTTTGGTATGCCATGGTGTGGACAATCTAGGAGAAGATCTTTGAACCTCTCCCAAGACTTGAATAAACTCTCTCTATCCTTCATCACAAAGGCATTGATCTTCCCTCTTAGCTCGGTAGTCTTGGAAGGTGGGAAGAACTTAGTCAAAAACTCGGTTGTCATCTCCTCCCAAGTACCAACTCGCCCTTGTGGAATAGATTGATACCAAGCCAAGGCTTTATCCTTAAGAGAGAAGGAAAAAGCCCTAAGCTTATGATTGTTGCTCTCCAATCTTGGCGGTCTAAGAGTCTCCATCAAGATCTCATAGTTCATCAAGTGTTGATGAGGAGACTCTCCTTCCATCCCTCCAAATTGATTATGCCGGATCATTTGTAGAACTTGAGGGCGGAGCTCATAGTTGTGGGTTGCGGGATCTCCTAAGTTCACACCCGGTCGGTGTGCTCTTTGTGCCGGATCCATACGTCTCCCTAGGGTTTGTGGCTCCTCAAATGCAATGGGAACAACCCTAACAAATGCCGCTGGTTGCGGTTGTACTACCGGTGGTGGAGGAGGTGGAGGTTGTTGACGATTAAGCTCCCCTTGTACAAGAGCTTGCCTAATCTCATCAATCTCCCTCCTAGTTGCTTCTTGCCTCTCGTTGGCAAGTCTCCTTTCTTCCTCCAAGAGCTCATCTCTTAGCCTTATTTGCTCTAAGGCTTCATCCAACTCACCTTGGAGATCTCTTCCGGCCATCCCTTTTCCCTTTTTAATACTCTTGGATCTAGATCTAAGGGTTTTCTCCGGTTCGGGATCGAATGGAGCTAAATCCTTGCCACGAGATCTTCGCATACACCTAAAGAGTAAGAGATGTCCTGAAAAGCAAAAACATACACCAAAGAGAGATCAAAAGCAACAAGAAAGATCTACACTAATAACAATCACAAAATAGACTCAATCTAGACCTAGTCCCCGGCAACGGCGCCAAAAACTTGTTACGCTAAGATCGTGATGCGCAAATTGGTTTTAAATTTATAACTCGAACTAAATCCTAAACTACCTAGCGAAACCCGCAGTGTACGGGTCGTTCGTAGTATGGATAGTATTCCGAGGTCGAACACAAAGACTAAGGTGAGATTGATTTGGTTTATGATTGAGTTTAGTGCAAATCTAGGTTAAGAATAGAGAGAAATAAAGAAATGAAAATCTCAATTGTTTTTGGTTGGTTTTTAGTGATCAATCAAAGATCACAATTCATGCAAAGTAAACAATCAACTAAACTATGAATCGACACAAATAAACAAGCTAAACAAGATATATATCAAAGAAAGAAAAGACGGGTTCTAGGGGTTGGAAGTTCCGGTTATGGCATAGGACTCAAGCTATCTATTCATTTCTTGGATTAACTTGTTAGGGTTAAGTGTTTCTTGATTGGAATCAATCACGGGTAGGCCTCATGATCCACTAGTCCATTCCTAAGGTCTCATCACCGGGTAAGTCTCTAAGGACCTAAGGGGCAGAATTCTACACAAACTGGATTGTTACCTAGAGATCCACTAGTCCATTCCTAAGGTCTCATCACCGTGGAGTGTCAGAGAACCGTGATTTGCTCTAGAAACTTCGCTTTTGATCATTAAGCTGTGATTTGGTGCATGGCTTGTGTTGGCAAGGCTCCATGACTCCTCCTTAGCCTTTAGCTTGTGTCCTAATGAGTCCGAGGGTGTGTCATCTAGATGAACGATCCTCAAACACATCGTTTTAGCTCCTAAATCTCCCGAAATATCTATAAAACACGCACAAGTCCGTGTAGACGTCTATCTCGGCAAAATACATGAATTGAGTGCAAAACGTCGTGAACTAGTGCTAAACCATGCATGAATGAGTGAGAATTCTATCTAAATGATTACCTAAAACTAAGTCATAAATCGTGTTATCATGAAGCAATTGAAGGACCTCTTGGTTGCTCACACTAAAAAGGAAGAAGGAGGATATCAAGGATCAAGGAACAACAACAATGGTTCCCGGAACAACAACCACAACAACAATAGAGGCTCCAACAACAACAATTGGAGACATAACAATCAAAATTCGGGTAAACCTTACTCAAAGTCGAATTCAAATAATTCCTCTAATCCTTTCCTCTCCTCTTCCTCTACTCCATTGAAGAGCCAAGAGCCTGGATCAAGCTCGTCCCAGTCAGAGAAGAAAGATGCAGTGCTGGAGGCCATCTTGATCAAGCTCAACGCCATGGAGACGTCCATGACTTCATTTTCGAAGGCACAAAAAGCCTTGGAACAACAACTCTTTAGTAAGGCGAATGAAGCGCCAAGAAATTCAGGGAAGCTCCCAGCAAAGACAGAGAGTAACCCCAAGGGTCAGATCATGACAATAACGACGAGAAGTGGATTAAAAACTGCAGATCCAGTGCCTCGTTCGATGCCAGTACAAACGAAGAACACCTCAGTCCGGGTACAGTTGAAGAACACTTCGACCGAGGTACCAACCGAGGTGGAGCCTCAAGAAGCGGAGGATAAATCTGAATTATATGTTCCACCTCCTGCTTATAAACCACCACTTCCATTCCCCCAGTCAAGGGCCAGAACACATCTACACAAGCATTTTGGTAAGTTCCTTAACTTGATGAATAAACTACAAATTAACATTCCTTTCCTTGTTGCTATTCTAGGGATGCCCGTATATGGGAAGTTCTTAAAAGAGATTCTATCAACAAAAAGGAAGCTGAAAGACTATGGTGAAGTAAGGATGACATGTAAATCCTCGGAGCTTATTCAAATTATGAAGGAAAAGATGCCACCCAAATTGAGAGATCCTGGCTCATTTTGCATTCCCATTCAAGTTGGGGATGTCACTTGTGAAGCCTTGTGTGATCTAGGAGCCAGCGTGAGCATTATCCCGTTGGAACTATGTGTGAAGATTGGGCTTGGAGAGCCCAAGCCGGTCAAGATAAGGTTATACATGGTGGACCGCTCCATTACCCATCCCGTGGGTATTTTGGAAGATGTTCCGGTTAAGTTAGGTAACTTTTACTTACCTATAGACTTTGTAGTGCTTGATATTCCCGCAGATTATCCCATTCCTATCATTCTCGGGAGACCATTCCTAGCAACTTCGGGTTGCAACGTGGATTGTAAGAATGCCAAATTGAAATTCAACATTGGCGGAGATCAAGTAGAGTTTGCATTGCTTACTGCAATGAAAGGAGAGCCACTGGAGGATGATATATTCAACATCTACGATGAAGAAGAATCAAGAGAATTGGTGAGCTCTATCCTTATTGATGACCCTCTTGAAAATTTATTAGCTTTAGCTTAATAGAGGAAGGTATAGATGCTTCTTGTGATGCAGATATACGGAGCTGGAAGGCACTGGAAGAAGATCCAGGAGCTAAATTTGAAAGACTAATCCAGGAGAAGAAAATCTCCAATTTCGGTCCCAGTTGCAGTACCTCGACCGAGGCACCTTCTAGACCAAGCTAGGTGTTCTTTGTTGAAGAACATCTCGGTCACCCACTCTGGACCTCGACCGAGGTCGAAAGCGAGATGATGTCAACTGAGACTTCTAAATGTCCAATTATTCGATGTAAGTCTACTCCACTGGAAGGAGGAAGCAAGGATTCCCCTCAAAAAGCACCTCCAGTTGTGGAGCTTAAACCGCTTCCAAGTCACTTGAGGTATGTCTTCCTTGGACCGGATTCCACGTATCCCGTTATTGTTAGTGCTTCCCTTTCCGAAACTGAATTATCTAAACTAATGCGTGTCTTGAAAAAACATCAAAAGGCTTTGGGTTATACTATTGATGATCTTATTGGTATTAAGCCTTCTTTTTGCGTGCATAAAATACTAATTGAGGACGATCATAAGACTTCACGGGAACCTCAAAGACGGTTAAATCCGATCATGAAAGAGGTTGTGAAGAAAGAAATTCTTAAGTTGTTGGATGCAGGTATCATATTTCCTATCTCGGATAGCAAGTTGGTGATCCCAGTGTATGTAGTTCCGAAGAAAGGAGGGATGACCGTTGTGACTAATAAGAACAACGAGTTGATTCCAACAAGGACCATTACGGGCTGGAGGGTATGCATCAAGTATAGGAAGCTGAGCGCAGCCACTCGGAAGGACCATTTTCCACTCCCCTTTATCGATCAAATGCTCGAACGATTAGCCCAGCATTCACATTTTTGCTATTTAGATGGTTATAGTGGCTTCTTTCAGATTCCTATCCATCCGGATGATCAAGAGAAGACCACTTTTACTTGTCCATGGAGGACATTCGCTTATAGGAGGATGCCATTTGGATTATGTAATGCACCCGCTACCTTCCAACGATGCATGATGGCTATCTTTTCCGAATATATAAAGGAGATCATGGAGGTATTTATGGATGACTTTTCAGTATATGGTTCCTCTTTTTATGATTGCCTATCTAACCTTTCTCTAGTCCTACAAAGATGTGAAGACACTAATCTCGTTTTAAATTGGGAAAAGTGTCATTTTATGGTTAATGAAGGCATTGTGCTAGGACACCTCGTTTCCAACCGAGGTATTGAGGTCGATCGAGCTAAGATCGAGACTATTGAGAAACTTCCTCCCCCTTGTTTTGTTAAGGGTGTGCGGAGTTTTCTCGGGCATGCAGGTTTCTATAGGAGGTTCATCAAGGATTTCTCGAAAATTTCTAAACCGCTAACTAAACTCTTGAACAAAGATGTTGTTTTTGAGTTTTTGCAAGAGTGTCTTGAAGCTTTTTACAGGATTAAGGAAGCATTGATCTCCGCTCCCATCATTCAACCTCCAGATTGGACCTTGCCCTTTGAGATAATGTGTGATGCGAGCGACGTGGCGGTAGGAGCGGTGCTTGGACAAAAGAAGGATGGCCGGACTAACGACATTTACTATGCTAGCAAGACGCTAGACAAAGCCCAACTTAACTATGCCACCACCGAAAAGGAGCTATTGGCAGTCGTCTATGCTTTTGAGAAGTTTCGCTCTTACTTAGTGGGAGCGAACGTTATTGTTTATACTGACCATGCAGCTATCCGCTACTTGCTTGCCAAGAAGGACACAAAGCCGCGTCTTATTCGCTGGATTCTCTTGCTTCAAGAGTTTGACCTAGAGATCCGCGATAATAAGGGATCCAAAAATTCTGTTGTGGATCACCTCAACCGGCTACCTCCCTCTTCGCGCGAAAACGATGATCTACCCATAGACGATTCATTCCCCGATGAGAAATTACATTTGTTGGAACGCTTGATAGACTTCTTCATCTCATCCCACGATGAAGGTGAAGTATGGGGTGAGGATACCCTCCACCTTATTTAGGGATGACGTACGGTCCAGCTAGCGACCTAAAATTAAGCGCTTCTTGAGAGTCAACCCAAGGTATTGCTTTCTTTTCCCTTTCCTAGCTTAGCTTTAGATAGTTTGTTTTTGCTTTGCTTTGCTTTGTTTTTTTTTTGGCATCCTAGACAGAAACCAAGTACTTTCTAAGGAAGGAATGCAACCCAGGAGCAACACTGGAAGGACAAAAGTTCGAGAAATTAAGAAGACGGAGTTGACTGAGACACATCTCGGTTGCAGTCACAACACCTCGACCGAGGTGTTCTTGAAGCAACCGAGGCGACTAGGGCTTACAGAGAACCACCTCGGTCCGTATCACCTCGGTCCAATCGGGACCATCTCGACCGAGGTGACAACAGATTCAACGAGGGGTATAAAAGGGGATTGATTTCTCTCTCTTCCCTCCCACTTCTCTCCCTCAACCGCGGAAGTGATCCACCTCGCCTCTCCGATTCTCGATCATTTTTGACGATTGTTGCTTCCATTCTGCAAGGAAAGACTAGAGTATCAGTTTACAAGCAACAATCTGCACCGAAAACGCCTCCAATCGACCGAATATGGGGCAAATCGAAAAAAACCCTAACTCCCTCTTCTCCCCACTGTTTTGGTCAGTTTGGGCTTTGGTTGACCTTGCATTGTGTTGAAAAAGGCTTAAGTACCCAATAGGAACATTTGGTAGTGATATTGGGGGAAAAGAACTGGAAATTGGATTGATCGAAATCAAACAGCGAATCACCTCGGTCCAGCCGACCTGTGTCTCGGCCGAGGCGTTCTTCAAGATTGTTAGGGCAACCGAGGTGGACTGACAGAGATAAAAAAATGAGTTCCAGGTCTGACAGACAAATTGTTCTGAGGGATGGTTCCTCACCTTCTCCTTCCTCCCGACCTTCCATACCGGTGATACATGAGCGTCACCAGGTTGACTATGACCGTATCTGTGGGCGCCGTGTCATTGCCCTACGCTTTTTGGACGTATCAGCTTTTGATTGCCTCTACGTTGCTGATGACCTGAGGCGGATGATTGCCATGGTAGGGCTGGAGCAGTTTATGGAGATTAGAGCTCCAACCTACCTTGAGCCGACCTTGGAGTTCGTGAGTTCTGTGACTCACGTTCCAGAGATGAGGAGCATCAAGTTCCGGTTAATGAACCGGAACTACATCATTCCCCTGGACCATTTCGGGGATATTTTTGGCTTCTCGGCCCCGACAGTACAGGATTTCCCCTCTAGAGTAGTAGCACGAGAGTTCTGGGGACAGATAGCTCACGTTGTTGAGCATGTTGACAGGTGGAGACCTGGAGACTTTAGGGAGCGCATCATCTTCCACCTCGCCTTCAGACTTGCCCACCGTATTTTGGTGAGACACTTCTGGCGCGTACTGAGACGCCCCAGGAGATTAGACAAGGGGAGCCAAGCCCAAAAATATAAGATCTCTTTCCAAAGATAAAAGATCTCAGCCAAGAATAAAATATTCTCGCCGCGTCCCAGGTGTTCGCCTCGGTCGAGTCGATTCCTCTGGATCACCTCGGTCGAGGTGAATCACAACTGAATGTGAAATCTCTCAAATCTGGTCCAAAGTGAATCTCTAATCCATGGCTATGCTTCCTGAATGGTTCCTTATGTTCCCAAATGTAGCTCCAATGACTCCATAGCTCCTTTTGCTCCTTTTGATGCAAAACGTGCCATTTTACCTACGATTACAACAAAACTAGTTGTAGACCTCGATTCCCGTAAATGTTGATGAAATGGTAATATAATCACATATTATACATACAAACATGCAGATTATTGAAGATAAAACGTCCAAACAAACCCCAAAATATAGATTATAATTCATGCTATCAAAATACCCCATACTTAGCCATTGCTTGTCCCCAAGCAAGTCCCGCATATAAAAGGCAAGATAGAATGGATTATAAGTCAAGAAAATCAATGGAAAGCCTTTCAAAACATTTTTATGGTGTGCAACAATCATAGATCACTCTAAGAGAATACTCCATGGAATTTAAAATCAAAATATGATCAAAACATTTTATAAATATAAGAAAGTTGTTCATCTTTGCATAAAATCACAGAATGCATAATAAGTCATAATTATCGAAATTAATCATGCATAATCCAGTTTAAACCACTAAGTCAATCAACAAGCTCGAGGTCTCAAGGGCTTCCCAAAAGAAAGGTCAAGAAACGTGTAGGGTAGGGATATATGTAAGGTAATGTGGTGCTAGAATCCGGGAAAAGGATATACTTCACTTTCACTTTGACTTTCAACATCTTCCACCAATAAGCTTTGCTTATTTCACACTTTTTCTTTTACTTTACTTTTTGGGATGCATGGACAGAGGTGCACAATAACCGAAGCCTAGGAAATCAGCAATCATCAATTTCTTGAGATGCATCAAACCCTTGATGCACATACCATGACCCGTTAGGAATATCGCTCAATCCGACTTTGGCAAGACACAAACACCCGGCTATGTAAATGGTGCCGAGTTACTCATCATTATGATTGACTTCCCCAAACCTATTTATTTCTTTCTAACACTTTCACTTCCACCCAACTTCTCAACTTTAACTTCACTTGCTTTCACCATTTCGCTTGCTTCCAAAGTCCCGGATAGGTAAAGGGAGGCGAAAATGTATATGAGGGGCTAAGCATGGTCAAGAAGAAGAAGAGAGAAGAATGAATTGCCTTGGTCTTTCAGGAAGAAAGTGAGAGAACTCATAACGTGGTGTCAACCTTCAAATTCAACATAATTTAGACAAAAACAAAGTATTAAACATGCCAAAAATCTCAAACAAAGCATTTAGCAACTTAAACATATTATAAAACCTTTCAAACACATAAAGATTTCAAAACCAGTCAGTAAGCAAGATCTTCACTGAGATCATATCTAGATAAGAAGCACAAAAATCGTTTTTCGAAAACTCTCAGTTAACTCACCTCGGTCGAGGTGTTCATAAGTCAACCGAGGTGAAACACCTCGTTCGCCCAGAACTGTCCCGGTCGAGGTCAATAAAATTTTTTAAAACCAGTTTTTTTTTCAGTTTCGACGTTTTTCTCAATCAAATAACCTGTAAGTATGTAAGCAGTCTCAGATAAACACATAGAAGTAAACTGAAGCATAAATATAAATAAATATCCGATCAAGTAGAGTCATACATCACATAAGTGTCAAATAATACACAAATACCCCATACTTGGGACACACTGTCCCAACGGGTCAAAATAAGTCTAAGGAACAAAATACTCACCGGACATAAAGCTGAACTGCATAAAAATAAGAAAGAAAATCCTGCAGCTCTCAATAGTCATGATCCGGTGGTGGTGGTGGTGGTGCATATGGGTACTGAGATGGGTCAAATGGATAACCCATAGCTTGCTGGAACTGGATCTCCATCATCCTGCGTTGATAATGCTGGTTCTCTAGCATCTGATGAGTCCAACTGTCGATCTGTCGGTGTTGGGTGGCAAATATCTCATCGATGTCCACAATAAGAGCAGCATAAGAGTCAATCATCTGATCCGTCAGATCATCGATCCGACGGTGAGCCTTTGGATCTCTATGTCGGCGTGCCCTACGCCTAGCAGGTCTCACTGGAGATGCAGCAGGTGCCGGCTCAGTATCATCATCATCATCAAGATCTATAACTGGCGCACTCGTCCCGGCAGTATCTGTCCCTGTATCCATCGGGACTCCACCATCCCTGTCATCAGCAGTCTCCTCATCATCTACCTCCTCCTCCTCAGTTGGGGCAGCTGCTACCTCTCTATAATCCTCCATCAGTGGGGCCCAGGCGGTCTGCCAGTAGTGAGGGTCATAAACTGTAAACTGTGCTGACCACCTGATCCCCTGCGGTGTAGTCAGCTCCCATGGCATAGCCACGTATGGTGTAGTCAGTCCTTGGGGAACCAGAATCCGCCGAGTGATCATCACCTGCAGCCCAAGCGGCTTGGTAGCCGCCACCATAGTGCAAGCGCTGTGATCCATGTCCTGGTAGCTGGCGATGTGGGTCACAATCCCTCCGCAACAGATGTCCCCCTTCGCCTTGGCCTTGATCCTGTGCAAATCCTCTGCCAGCATCAAGCCAAAGTCGGGGATCCCTCCTGTCACCATGCAATATAGGCTAAACAGCTCCCCCTATCGGATCTTCTAAGGCGTCTCAGTGCGCGCCAGAAGCGTCTTGCTGAAAATGCGGTGGGCTAACCTAAAAGCTAAGTGAAAGATGACCTTCTCCCTGGAATCTCCAGGGCGCCACCTATCTGCGTGCTCAACCACGTGAGCAATCTGTCCCCAAAACTCCCTAGCTACAGATCGGGACGGGAAGTCAACATCTGTCGGGGCAGGGAAACCAAATATATCCCTCCATTACTCTAGTGACACTAAGAAGTTCCGGTTCATCAACCGGTAGTTCACAGAACTCTCTGTGGGGAGGTAGGTGAAGGAGCTAACAAACTCTAGGGTGGGCTCCAAATAGGCAAGGGCTCGGATCTCAGTAAACTGATCTAGCCCTACTGTCGATATCATCCGTCTAAGGTCTCCATCTACATGGAGACAGTCAAAGGCTGACACGTCCAGGAAGCGAGGTGCAATCACTGGACAGCCGGAAATACGGTCGTAATCGACCTGGTGTCGCTCGTGGATCACCGGTCGATAGGGTCGGGAAGAAGAGGAAGAAGGGGAAGGGGAGGATCTATCCCTGATGGCCTCAGAACTCATTTTCAAATTTCTCTTTGTCAGGTCACCTCGGTCGGTCTGACAATACTCAAGAACACCTCGGCCGAGGCACAGCGCGTCTGGACCGAGGCGAAAACTTCGTAACTGATTTCCTCAAAAATTCCAGTTCTTTTCCCCCAAAATCACTACAACTGGTTCCTATGGGGTACTTAATCTGTTTCTCAACAAATGCAGGGCAATCCAAGCCCGAATCGAAGTGAAATCAGCGAGGTTAGGGTTTTGGTTCGATTTACCTCGTTCGGCCGTTTCGGTTCGATTTCTTCGCAGATCGATGATGCACTGGGATCCTCTACGCTTTAATTGCAGTTTGGAAGCGAAAATCTTCGAAAATGAGCGAGATTCAAAGAAGCGAGGTGAAGGGGGATGCCGCGGTCGAGGAAGGGTAAAAGAGAAGAAAGAGAATTTTTTCCCCTTTTTATACCCTTTCTGGAACTGCTGTCACCTCGGTCGAGGTGGTCTCGACTGGACCGAGGTGGTACGGACCGAGGTGGTTCTTCAGAAACCCTAGTCGCCTCGGTTGCTCAAGAATCATCTCGGTCGAGGTGCTCTGACAACAACCGAGATGTGCCTCAGTCAAACTTCGTCTTCTCGAATTCTCGATCTTCTGTCCTTCCAGTTATGCTCCTGGTTCGTACTCCTTCCTTAGATGTCACCTGTTATCTGTCTAGGACACCAAAAACAAAACAAAGCAAAAGCAAAACTAGGTAACCTAGAAAGGGAAAAGAAAGCAATACCTTGGGTTGTCTCCCAAGAAGCGCTTGGTTTAAGGTTGCTAGCTGGACCATTCTCCATAGAATTACTCAATATACTTTGAACACCATGGAGTGCTCATCACATCCATCATAAAATTCTTCCAAAAAGGTTCCGGTTCCTAATTTCACCGGAAAATGGTAAGATCTCCCACGTACAAGCTTGTACGGTTTGATTCTCACCGGAATCCTTCTAGCCTTCCTGCACTTCAATTGGACATAATCTAGCCTGTGTCCCATCCTTTCCTTGATCGAGAAAACAACTTCTCGAGAATCCAAGTAGCTTCCCCATCTTTAGCATGGGGATGGTACAAGGTCCTTAGCATGCGAGGGACCCCATACTTGAACAAGAGACACTTCATCGCCTTAACGGTGTAGTGCTTGCAAACTCCACTCCTTATAATCCAAGGAGTATCTTCTTCCAACAGTTTCAAGGGAGGTTTCATCTTGATCTTAGGAGGTTCTTTCGGAAGAGACCTCCAACTCTCCGGTGCATTCTTGAAAAATTCAGAAATTTTAATAGGGATTTCAAATGAAGTAGGAGAATGTACCTCGTAAAGTTCTTCAAAGCTTGAGACAAGTTTCATGTTGGGTTGATATTCTACACACGAAATCCCTCCCAACTCAGTTGATCTTTCTTCCATCTTAACCACAGTCTCAGTAATTTGGCCAAGGTTCTCCGTATCTTGCAATTCTACAGATTTTTCCTCCACCTCGGCCGATCTCTCTTTCACCTCGGCCGAGGTCTCAACAGTTAGATCGGAATCTTCCAAATCTTCTTCTCCCTCAAAAGCTTCAGGAGAAACTTCTGGTTTGATTGGAGGGGTGCTTGGAACTTGCAGCACTTCCTTATGCTCCTCTTCCGGCTTAGCATAGGATAGGGTGCTTTCCTTGAGCTCCTCCACCTTCTTCATCAACCTCTCCCATCTTGATTCAAGAGAATCTTCAAGGGGTTGCTCACAAATCTTTTTAGGGACATTCAGTTCATCCCACATTGCAAGTTCATGCTTAATGGCCTCTTCTCTTTCCCATTCATTGTTGAACCAATAGAAGGAGTACTTCTCCTCCAAGTATTCATAATGGTCCGCCCTAGCACTTTGCCTTGCTATCCACGCTGGATCAAATGTAGTCATCGGAAATCCTGAAAACTACAAAACTCATAGAAAGAGTAGTTAGTAGCAACAGGGGCAAGTGCCCCGAAAGCAAACCGCAACCGGCTCGGTCTAGACCAAGTCCGCGGCAACGGAGCCAAAAACTTGTTCGCTCCAAACGGTGTGTGCAAGCTTTAAATTTATAACCCTAGACTTAAGCTTAAAACAAGGATGCGAACCCGCAGTGTACGGGTCAATCGTAGTAAAAAGCAAGGAATTTCAGGAGTCGATCACAGGGACTTAGTGACACAAAGTCCAGTTACGGTATGCTTTAGTAATCACTAACCACAAAGCAATTAAAACAATCAAAGTTGATAAACAGTCAATAAAGGAAATATGCAATTCTAGGGATTAAAGCATCTAGTTGTGGTTCCAACTCAAGATCTAAAGATAGGCGGACAAAGCTGAGGTTTTTGCAAAGGGAAGGTGTTACTAAAGTGTGAATAGATCACCGGGTAAGTCTCACTACTCACTAATCCAAAACCGTAACTCCTATTAACGGGTAAGTCTCAAGGAATTAAGATAAAGAACTATAACCTCAAACTAACACTCCAACTAAGGGAATAGAATCAACCTTTACCGGGTAAGTCTCATCCTAGGCTTGCATTAAACCAGGAAAGTGTAATAAGGATAGGATTCGGCAAACTCTAACACTTAACTCTCAGTTTCGGATCTGATAAGTCACCTCGGTCAGAAGAATTCCACCCCGGCCGAGATGTTCATCGACTGAGCGAGATGCTTAGGGTTAAGGTTAAAGACTCGAACTTTCAGGGTCCTACTGGGATTAAGATCATTCTATCATTGTTTTTCCCACAACCTTCAGCCAATCACCCTAGAATCACACAAAGAGATTAGCCACTCATCATCATGAAAGTATTAATCAAATATATGGGAAGTGTTACGCTCAGGATGTGATACGCAATAGGTTTTAAATTTATACTCGTTATAATTATCCTAACTCCTAGCAAACCCGCAGTGTACGGGACGTTTATAGTAGGGATAGTATTCCGAGGTCGAACACAAAGACTAAGGTGAAATCAAGTCAAACAATGGTCATAGATAGTGTGGATCTAATCCAAGGAAGGGTCAAGGAACAAAGAAATGAAAATCTCGATATTTTTGGTTGGTTTTTGTGGTGATCAAGCAAGGATCACAAATCAAGCAAAACAATATAATAAACTAACAACTCAACTAGCAAACAAACAAGTAACTCAAAACACAAGTATATGATCCAGAGAGAAAAGTGGATTCTAGAGGTCAAGATTTCCGGTTATAGCATTGGACTCAAGGTTGTAAGGATTCTAAGGACAAGCTGCGGTGTTGGGGAAGAGTGTTTAACTAATAGAAGCAATTACCGGGTAGGTCTCTCACTTCACTAGTCCCGCATCAAACTCCTATTACCGGGTAGGTCTCAAGGGGTTAAAGTAGGGAGTTCTACACAATCCGGATACTACTCAAGGGGTAGCCCTCTCCTTACCGGGTAAGTCTCGGAATAGGGAAGTCTCAAGCAACAATCCTAGCACACTCGATCCAATAGCGGCTTATGAGGCTCACTACTACCTAGTATTCATGATCTTAGGTATCTAAGGTTGGAAATGATCGGGTAGATCTCTTCCCTCACTTAGATTGATAGCATTAGGTGATCCTAAGCTAAATTAGGCTTAATAAACACTAGGATTTAAACACCCAAACACCCTAACATACAGATTCATCATTTAAAGAGCAACAGGAGAATAAATCGGATGGATCTTGGCTAAATCGGGCGATCTGGCTGATGATCAGGGCGATTTTTCCTCCTCGTTTGGGTTTCGTGCATACAAATCATCCTAAACTAACATATAAGTCCATTATATCATCACCCTAGCCATAACCATCAATCCATCACTCCAGAATCACAATAAACTAGCCAATAGTATGCATATTAAGATCCAAAATCATCACACAAGCACACATGGTTTTCATAGATGGATGATGAAAGATGAGCAAGTTAAATCAATAAATCTCAGCTGAATCTAAGTTTAGCAAGACTTACAACTCTTAAAACGAAATTCCAAAACGTTCCTAACAATCCTTGCAATAGTTCTTCAATCCAAGACTCCAAAAATCACTCAAAATCTCTCAAAACCTCACTATCACTCTAAGTGTGGTGTTCTTCTTCTTCCTTCCCTTTGAGAGAGTTTTTCTTCTCCTCCAAGTCTATCCCAATCCAATGAGCTGTAAATGAGAATGTGGGAGAGGAGAGATGCTCAGCAACAGCTTGCAGGCCCACTTATATTCTCCACCAAGAGCAAGGCCGGATCAAGAGATCGTGGGACACGTGGCTTAAGCTGTTGAAGGCCTAAAAATCGACCTACTCAGGAAAATCGGCCGATTTTCCTGAGTGATGGTTCGATTTTCTTCAACAGAAGCATGCTATAATCGTCTAGCCATGAGTTGCTCCATTGCTTGCACCAATAGTGGTCTTTGTGTCCTTTGTCGCTCCAATTATGATCCTTCAAAGCTTCGGATGTGTACCACCATGAGGCTTAACCCTCGAATGCATCGGTTAATGTCCAAAAGATCCCCGAAATACCTACAACACCGACAAAAGCTCGTGTAGACGTCTTTTCTAGGAATATGCACGAAATTGAGTGTAAACGTCGTGAGCTAGTGCCAAAACGTGCATGAATAACGGAGAAAACTATCTAAATGTATGCCTATACTAACGTCATAAATCACGTTATCAAAATACCCCATACTTAAGATTTGCTCGTCCCCGAGCAAATTCCCAACTATAGACTAAGAGATGACATGATTTATGTATGCAGAAAAATGGCAAAATCTTTTTGGGTTTGTGCTTCTACTATTGGATCACCTTCATAGTCATGTTTCATGGCAACGGAAAATCAATCATGCATCAAATGAATGAAGGCATGGAAAGACAATTATACTTAACTAGAAAGCATGTAAGAGAGGTGAAAATAAAGAAGTCAAGATGATCAAGAGCATATCCAATCTAGATTACTAAGTCTTACAAACATGCAAATAGGTCATAAGGTCTTATGAAATAAAAGGCCAAGAAACGTTGTGATTAGGTGGGGATTTTTCTAGGCTATGTGATGCTAATCCGAGAATGGAACTAACTCCACAATTTTGTCCTCGATCAACTTCCCTCAAGTGTATATTTTCTCTATCTTTTCTTCTTTTTTTCTGTTTTTTTTCTTTTTCCTTCACTTATTTTTGAGACAAAGGCATTGGTGTACAAAAGCCGAAACCTTAGTGATTAGCCATCCTCGGGCTTTTTCTATTTTTCGAGGTGCATCCACACCGGGCACACATACCAAAACTCGTTAGGACTATCGGTTTATTTGACTTTGGCAAGGCACCAACACCCGATTATGTGAAGTGTGCCGAGTTACTTGTCATTTAAACCAACGTCCCCAAACCTATATTTTTGTCTACACTTTCACAACAAATTCAGCATTTTACTTATGACATTCTTTCATCAATATCTTCACCCCACACTTGCTTTTCACACACATCAACACACTAACATGCTCCTATTCCCGGATGGGTCAAAAGAGGTCAAATTTTTCATCGATTGAGGTGCTCAAACAACATGATCAAGATGAGAAGTAGAGAAAGATGAATTGCCTTAATCACTCCTAAATGATATGCAAGAACTAGCATGTAATTTCGACTTTCAATCCTCAATTCAATCAAGGCAAACATTCATGATCACAAATCATTCATGGGATTCAAGATAAGTACTTCAAGTCCACATATGCATTCATCTATTCAACACATAAGGCTATCCATAGCCAATTCACAGGACAATTTCATCATAAGGATCATTCCCAAGATTTAGAAGCACTAAAATTTTTTTAAAATTTTCTGATTTTTTTTTGGATTTTTCGAAATAAGTATGTACAATGCAAGACATAATGAGACATGTGACAAAATTAAACTATCCTAGATGCTAATGATGCAAGTGATTATGAAAACCCCACCCCATACTTAGAAACACATTGTCCCTAATGTGTAAACTAAATAAAGAAGTGAAAGAGAGTCCTCACAATGTAAAATTGGTGATGCTTTGGTATTTCGGTTCATGTCGAATGATGATGGCGGATGATCGATCAAGGATGGTAGAGAGCTCTTGATGTTCATTATGGTGTTGGAACCCGCACTTGGCACCGCAAGCCGTCCAAGTTCCACGTCTGCTCCACCCATGCTCGATTGGAGATCACCACTTTCCTTTACAGAAGGAAAAATCGCCCCAACAACCCAGGAAAATCGGCCGATCTGGCTGAAGAACAGGCCGATTTTTCTGGGTGATTTCCTCCTCGTCCATGTGCTTAGATTTTGTACCTTCAACAGTTCCATGAGGTGTTCACATGACCTCCAATATCTCATCACACATGACAATCAACAAGATCTAGCATTCAAAAACACAAAAGAAAAACAAAGCACACCAAGAGTAAGATCAAACAAAAGCAAGAAAAAGAAAAGGGAAAAATATGTACCAATGGGTTGCCTCCCATTAAGCGCTTCTTTAAGGTCATTAGCTTGACCAATTTCGGGAGCGTTTCAATCAAGGTGAAGTGGGGCAATCACTTCCACCGGGGCTTCCGGGATGTACTTTTTCAAACGATGCCCATTCACCTTGAAGTTACCGCAATGATTTCCTCCTATCTCTACCGCTCCATGAGAAAAGACCTTCTTCACAACATAGGGACCCGTCCATCTTGATTTGAGCTTTCCGGGGAAAAGCCACAGTCTTGAGTTGAAGAGAAGCACTAAGTCACCCTCATTCAACTCCTTTGGGATGAGGCGCTTGTCATGCCAACGCTTGGTCCTCTCCTTGTAGATCCGGGCATTCTCATAAGCATCCAACCGGATCTCCTCAAGGGCGTTCATGTCTAGCAACCGCTTCTCACCGGCCTCCTTGAGATCAAAATTTAACCACCTTATATCCCAATATGCTCTATGCTCCATCTCTACCGGAAGGTGGCAAGACTTGCCATAAACTAGCTTGTAAAGAGTGGTGCCGATTGGTGTCTTGAAAGCGGTCCTATAAGCCCACAAGGCATCATCGAGCTTCATAGCCCAATCTTTTCTCGTCCTAGAGACCGTCTTCTCAAGTATCCCTTTTATCTCCCGGTTGGAGATCTCCACTTGGCCACTAGTTTGGGGATGGTAAGGTGTTGGCACCTTATGGGTCACCGCATACTTAGCCAAAAGTGCCCCAAAGTTCCTATTAGTGAAGTGCTTCCCTCCATCACTTATGATCACCCTTGGTGTTCCAAACCTTGGGAAGATCACTCGGTTGAAGAACCGCACCACCACCTTGCCATCATTTGTGGGAGAGGCGATTGCCTCCACCCATCTCGAAACATAATCTACCGCCAATAGGATGTAGAGGTTGCCATATGAAGAAAGGAATGGTCCCATGAAGTCCACACCCCACACATCAAATTTCTCTACCTCTTGTATGTTGTTCAAGGGCATCTCATTTCTCCTTGAGATGTTGCCCGTCCTTTGGAAAGCATCACAAGCTACCACAAAGCTTTGTACATCCTTGAACAAACTTGGCCAAAAGAAGCCCGATTGCAACACCTTAGCACATGTCTTGTGTGAGCTAGCATGCCCTCCACATGGCAAAGAATGACAATGGCAGATCACACTCTCCACCTCATCCTCCGGTATGCAGCTTCTAAACACTCCATCCGGCCCTCTCTTGAACAAAAGTGGTTCACTCCAATAGTAGTGCCTAACATCTTTAAAGAACTTCTTTCTTTGGGCATATGTCAATCCGGGAGGCACTTCCTCACATACTAAGTAGTTCACAATGTCGGCATACCATGGCTCACTCCCTCTAGACACTTGGAACAAGCACTCCTCCACCATTTGCAATTGCTCATCCCGGAATGAGTCATCAATCGGGATGTCATCTCTCTCAACCTCTATCGGTGGGAGTCTACTAAGGTGATCCACCATGGAGTTCTCGGATCCCTTCTTGTCCCGGATTTCCAAATCAAACTCTTGACGAAGAAGGATCCACCGAATCAACCTAGGCTTTGCATCCTTCTTGGTAAGGAGATAACAGATCGCAGCATGATCCGTATACACTATGACCTTTGCTCTAACAAGATATGAGCGGAACTTCTCAAAAGCATACACCACCGCTAGCAACTCTTTCTTGGTGGTAGCATAATTGAGTTGGGCATCATCTAGCGTCTTGCTAGCATAAGAAATGGCATGAGTGCGCCCATCTTTCCTTTGCCCCAAAACAGCCCCAACGGCTACATCACTTGCATCACACATGATCTCAAACGGTAGGCTCCAATCCGGAGGTTGCATGATGGGTGCGGAGATCAAGGCGTTCTTCAACCTACAAAATGCTTCAAGGCAATCCTTGGAGAAAACAAATTCAACGTCTTTCATTAGTAGGTTAGTAAGAGGCTTAGAAATTTTAGAGAAGTCTTGAATAAACTTCTGGTAAAAACCGGCATGCCCTAGAAAACTCCTTACCCCCTTCACCGAGGTAGGTGGTGGCAACTTCTCTATCGTTTCAATCTTGGCCCTGTCAACCTCAATGCCACGATTAGACACCAAGTGTCCCAACACAATGCCTTCACTTACCATGAAGTGGCATTTTTCCCAATTCAAGACAAGATTTGTCTCCTCACATCTTTGCAATACTAATGACAAGTTAGCCAAGCAATTATCAAAGGAAGAACCATAAACAGAGAAATCATCCATGAACACTTCCATGATATTTTCAATGTATTCCGAAAAGATAGCCATCATACACCTTTGGAAGGTGGCGGGTGCATTACACAACCCAAATGGCATTCTCCTATATTCAAAAGTTCCCCATGGACATGTAAATGTGGTTTTCTCTTGGTCATCGGGGTGGATAGGGATTTGGAAGAATCCGCTATAACCATCTAGGTAGCAAAAATGAGAATGTTAAGCTAACCTCTCTAGCATTTGGTCAATGAAAGGAAGAGGGAAGTGATCCTTCCTAGAGGCCATGTTAAGCTTCCTATAATCAATGCACATCCTCCATATCGTAACCGTCCTAGTTGGGATTAGTTCATTGTTCTCATTAATTACTACGGTTATCCCACCCTTCTTAGGAACTACATGAACGGGACTAACCCACTTACTATCCGAGATAGGGTAGATAATTCCCGCATCTAGCAACTTTATGATCTCCTTCTTAACTACCTCTTTCATTATAGGATTCAATCTTCTTTGATGTTCAATAGAGGGTTTATGGTTATCTTCCATCATTATCTTATGCATGCATAATGTTACGCTCAGGATGTGATACGCAATGGGTTTTAAATTTATACTCGTTATATTTATCCTAACTCCTAGCGAACCGCAGTGTACGGGTCGTTTGTAGAAAGGAAAGTATTCCGAGGTCGAACTCAAGGACTGAGGTGAAACTAAGTCATTCAATGATCAAAGATAGTGTGAATCTAGACTAAGATAAGATGAGGAATAAAGAAAATGGAAAACACAATGTTTTTGGTTGGTTTTTAGATGATCAAATCAAGGATCACAAGTATGTGAACGAAATCAAACAACACAAACACAAAAGATAGTAGAGTGGAAGTAACAAGCGGATTCTAGAGATTGGAAGTCCGGTTATGGCATAGACTCAAGCTATCTATTCATTCCTCGGGTTAACTATGATATGTTGGGATTAAGCGTTTCTAGATTGGGATCAATTACCGGGTAGGTCTCATGGTCCACTAGTCCATTCCTAAGGTCTCGTCACCGGGTAAGTCTCTAAGAACCTAAGGATAGGAATTCTACACAAACCGGATTGTTACCTAGGGGTCTAACCTATCCTTACCGGGTAAGTCTCGGAAAGGGAAGTCCTAAACAACTATCCTAGCACACTTAGTCCAATGGCGGCTTGTGAGGCTCACCACTACCTAGGGTTTGTCATCTTTTGAATCTAAGAGTAAGAATCACCGGGTAAGTCTCTTCTAAACACTTAGTTGCTAACACTAGGTCACCCTAGGATAGAATTAGCTCAACAAACACTAGGATTTCAACATTATAACAATCTAGAACATAGATCCATTGAACCATGTACACCACGGGCTGTTCTACCACTTCCACGGCCGTGGAATGGCAAGAACAAGCCGTGGACTTCAACAGAGGCCTCATTCAAGAACACAAGTCATCCAAGGGTAAAAATCTAAGTTCATCCTATTATAGTCCTAGCCATAACCCTTCTTTCCTTACCCTAGAATCGCATCTATCTAGCCAACAACATACATTTCAAGATCAAACTTCACAAATAAGGCATGCTTGCAAGTCATGGTTAATTGATGAAGACAAATCCAAAGAAAAGACATTAAAAGCATAGAATAGAGGTTTCCAAATCTTACAAGGTTCCAAGAGCTAATCCAACTTGACAATAATGGAAGCTTCACTCGAATCCAGTCTAATCTCACTCTTAAAACGAAAATATACACTAATCTCTTCCAAGAACACCCACAATGGGTGCTTTGAAGAGAGGCAACAATGGAGAAGTGTTTTGGGGAAGAAGATAGGTCAAAAGAGAGGAGAAGGATCCCAATTACAACCTGCAAGATTCTTTAAATACCCACTAGGAGCAAGAGCAATGGAAGAGATTGTGGTCCAGCTGTCAACGTGGTCCTGGCAGGAACCACGGGCAAGTCCACGGCCGTGGAAAGGGTCCTGACCGTGGTTTGTTCCAGAGGCTTCTTCTAGGCTCGTTAAGCCATGATTTGGTGCATGGCTTGTGTTTGCAAGGTTCCATGAGTCCTCCTTAGCCCTTAGCTTGCATTCCAATGAGTCCGGAAGTGTGTCATCTCAGGGAATGATCCTCGGATGTATCAATTAGGCTCTTAAATCTCCAAAAATACCTACAAAGCAAGCAAAAGTCCGAGTAGACGTCTATCTCGACAAAATACGTGATTTGAGTGCAAACGCCGTGAACTAATGCTAAACCATGCATGAATGAGCGGAAAATCTATCTAAATGAGTGTCTAAATCTAAGTCATAAATCGTGTTATCAAAATACCCCATACTTAAGGTTTGCTCGTCCCCGAGCAAATTCCTAACTATAGACTAAGAGATGACATGATTTATGTATGCAGAAAAATGGCAAAATCTTTTTGGAGTTGTGCTTCTAATATTGGATCACCTTCATAGTCATGTTTCATGGCAATGGACAAGCAATTATGTATCAAATAAATGAAAGCATGGAAAGACAATTACACTTAACTTGATAGCATGCAATGAAATGTAAAGATGAAGAAGTCAAGATGATCATGAGTATATCCAATCTAAATCACTTAGTCTTACACACATGCAAGTAGGTCAAAAGGACTTGTAAAATAGAAGGTCAAGAAACGTTGTGATTAGGTGGGAATTTTCTAGGCTATGTGATGCTAATCCGGGAAAGGAACTAAACAACCATAACTTAACATTTCTTATCAACTTCCCTCAAGTGTATATTTTTCTTCATTTTCTTTTCTTTCTTTTCTTTTATTTTTGAGACAATGGCATTGGTGTACAAAAGCCGAAACCTTGGTGATTAGCCATCCTCGGGCTTTTTCTATTTTTCGAGGTGCATCCACACCGGGCACACATACCAAAGCTCGTTAGGACTATCGGTTTATTTGACTTTGGCAAGGCACCAACACCCGATCATGTGAAGTGTGCCGAGTTACTTGTCATTTAAACCGATGTCCCCAAACCTATATTTTTGGCTACACTTTCACAACAATTTCAGCACTTCATTCATGACATTCCTTTCATCAACAACTTCACCCACACTTGCTTTTCACACACATCAACACACTAACATGCTCCTATTCCCGGATGGGTCAAAGAGGTCAAATTTATCTCAATTGAGGTGCTGAAGAAACATGATCAAGATGAGAAGTAGAGGAAGATGAATTGCCTTAATCACTCCTAATTGATGTGCAAGAACTAGCATGCAATTTCGACTTTCAATCCTCAATTAAATCAAGGCAAGCATCATAATCACAAGTCATTCATGGAATTCAAGATAAGCATTTCAAGTCCACATATGCATCATCAATTAAACACACAAGGCCATCCATAGCCAATCCACAAGACAAGGTTCATCATTAGGGTCATATCCAAGCCTAGAAAACACAAAAATTTTTAAATTTTCTGATTTTTTTGGAATTTCCGAAATATGTATGTACAATGCAAGATATAATAAAACATGTGACTAAAAAGAAACTACTCTAGATGCTAGTCATGCAAAAGATCATGCAAACCCCACCCCATACTTAGAAACACATTGTCCCCAATGTGGTATTCAAGTAAAGAGAGTGAAAGAAGGTTCTCACAATGTAAAATGGTTTGCTTCGGTATTTGGGATGAACTCGTGTGGAGTGGTGGTGATGGATGATCGATCAAGCATGGTAGAGAGCTCTTCATAATCATTCCGGCGTCGAGACCCGCGCCAAGGTATATGTGAGATGGGAGCTCTTCCATCTAACAAGACACCTCAAGCCGTCCAAGCCTCACGTCCGCTCCACCCATGTTTGAAAACGGAATCATCGTCATCAACTCGCCTTGCAAAGCTTCCTCATTACCTAAAATCTACCACAAACACAAAACACAAAAATACACCAAAGCAAAAACAAAGGCAGAAGAGAAAAGGGAAAGAGTTGTACCAATGGGTTGCCTCCCATTAAGCGCTTCTTTTAGGTCATTAGCTTGACCAAACTCCGTGGATATGTCAATCCACCTCGAATACCATGGTTTGCTTGAGGAGTCCAAGCAACCATCTCTTTCCGGAATCCATGATGACAAGCAAGGGCCACTTGATGACCAAATAAGCTTTAAGTTCTCTCTTCGCCGGTGAGTAGTAGACTCCTTGATCACCACTTCCTTGATGATAGTATAGAGTTGCAACCATAGGTGTCACCCCATACTTAGGCAATTTGTACTCCGCGGTCACACCGGTGAAGCGCTTGTCATCCTCATCCTCTATGATCCGAGGAAAGCCGATTCTTGGAAAGAATCCTTCATTGAAGTACTTCATAACCATCATGGATCCATCATGCTTGCCTCCATCATTCAATAATGGAGAATCCTTAGGAAAGGGGCTCCAATCTTCGTGTGTACTCCGAGCAAGCAAGAAAGGGTCGGAAGGGGCTGAAATTAGCTTAGGATTGTCTAAGACAGAAGCTTCCACGGGCGTGATTTGTCCTCCACGGCCGTGGTTCCCTCTGTTTCATTCGTTCCAAGTGAGCTCTTCAAGTATGGTTCCGGGGTTGATGGCAAGGATGTCCGGGGATGAGAATACTTCATTGCACTCCTCTAAAGGTGAAGGAGATGGAGGTGAACCTTGAAGAATGGTAGGATCTCCTAGCATAAGAGCATTCCTAATCTCCTCAATCTCCCTCCTCATTTGTTCTTCTCTCTCGGTATTCAATCTCTTTTCTTCCTTCATGGCCAAATCCCTTAGCCACAATTGCTCTCGAGCTTCATTCAACTCTTCCTCAAGGTTTCTATTGGTTATGGTTGAATCGGGCAATTCTTGGATCTCCTCATAGTGAACCTCCTCTTGATGACATACTTCCGCTTCAAGCTCCATGTGGGAACTAGAAATGGAAGCAAGGTTGCTTTCTATATCATCCATATTCCTCAACATTTCCTCTAGCATTGATTCCAATCGATCTTCATGAAGTTGATGGTGAGGTTCCTCATGAGGTAATGTAGTCATGTGAGCTTGATCATGGGACTCATGACATGCATTAAGCTCCTCCCAATACTCAAACTTATCATGGAGAGGTCCTAGATCTTGGCCTTCCATCCACTCCTCATACTTCATGTTGTCAAGGTCGTCTTGGAGGTACAATCCGTCCATGGCAAACATGAAAAGGCAAAGACAAAAACACACAAGATCAAAAGTAACAAGAAAGATCTACACTATGAACAATCACAAAATAAACTCAATCTAGACCTAGTCCCCGGTAACGGCGCCAAAAACTTGTTACGCTCAGGATGTGATACGCAATGGGTTTTAAATTTATACTCGTTATATTTATCCTAACTCCTAGCGAACCGCAGTGTACGGGTCGTTTGTAGAAAGGAAAGTATTCCGAGGTCGAACTCAAGGACTGAGGTGAAACTAAGTCATTCAATGATCAAAGATAGTGTGAATCTAGACTAAGATAAGATGAGGAATAAAGAAAATGGAAAACACAATGTTTTTGGTTGGTTTTTAGATGATCAAATCAAGGATCACAAGTATGTGAACGAAATCAAACAACACAAACACAAAAGATAGTAGAGTGGAAGTAACAAGCGGATCCTAGAGATTGGAAGTCCGGTTATGGCATAGACTCAAGCTATCTATTCATTCCTCGGGTTAACTATGATATGTTGGGATTAAGCGTTTCTAGATTGGGATCAATTACCGGGTAGGTCTCATGGTCCACTAGTCCATTCCTAAGGTCTCGTCACCGGGTAAGTCTCTAAGAACCTAAGGATAGGAATTCTACACAAACCGGATTGTTACCTAGGGGTCTAACCTATCCTTACCGGGTAAGTCTCGGAAAGGGAAGTCCTAAACAACTATCCTAGCACACTTAGTCCAATGGCGGCTTGTGAGGCTCACCACTACCTAGGGTTTGTCATCTTTTGAATCTAAGAGTAAGAATCACCGGGTAAGTCTCTTCTAAACACTTAGTTGCTAACACTAGGTCACCCTAGGATAGAATTAGCTCAACAAACACTAGGATTTCAACATTATAACAATCTAGAACTTAGATCCATTGAACCATGTACACCACGGGCTGTTCTACCACTTCCACGGCCGTGGAATGGCAAGAACAAGCCGTGGACTTCAACAGAGGCCTCGTTCAAGAACACAAGTCATCCAAGGGTAAAAATCTAAGTTCATCCTATTATAGTCCTAGCCATAACCCTTCTTTCCTTACCCTAGAATCGCATCTATCTAGCCAACAACATACATTTCAAGATCAAACTTCACAAATAAGGCATGCTTGCAAGTCATGGTTAATTGATGAAGACAAATCCAAAGAAAAGACATTAAAATCATAGAATAGAGGTTACCAAATCTTACAAGGTTCCAAGAGCTAATCCAACTTGACAACAGTGGAAGCTTCACTTGAATCCACTCTAATCTCACTCTTAAAACAAAAATCTACACTAATCTCTTCCAAGAACACCCACAATGGGTGCTTGGAAGAGAGGCAACAATGGAGAAGTGTTTTGGGGAAGAAGATAGGTCAAAAGAGAGGAGAAGGATCCCAATTAAAGCCTGCAAGATTCTTTAAATACCCACTAGGAGCAAGAGCAATGGAAGAGATCGTGGTCCAGCTGTCAACGTGGTCCTGGCAGGAACCACGGGCAAGTCCACGGCCGTGGAAAGGGTCCTGACCGTGGTTTGTTCCTGAGGCTTCTTCTAGGCTCGTTAAGCCATGATTTGGTGCATGGCTTGTGTTGGCAAGGTTCCATGAGTCCTCCTTAGCCCTTAGCTTGCATTCCAATGAGTCCGGAAGTGTGTCATCTCGAGGAATGATCCTCGGATGTATCGATTAGGCTCTTAAATCTCCCAAAATACCTACAAAGCAAGCAAAAGTCCGAGTAGACGTCTATCTCGACAAAATACGTGATTTGAGTGCAAATGCCGTGAACTAATGCTAAACCATGCATGAATGAGCGGAAAATCTGTCTAAATGATTGTCTAAATCTAAGTCATAAATCGTGTTATCACATAAAGAGGGCTTAATGCCAACAAAGTCATCAATGGTGTATCCTATTGCCTTTCTATGCAATTTCAATTCATTCAACAATCTATTAAGCTCATCATCATTCAAAGATGCATTCACAATCACCGGATAAGTAGAATTTGAAGCAAGGAAAGCATACTTTAAATGAGAAGGAAGAGGTTTAAGATCAAGTTGAGGAGGACCTTTTTCGGTTGGAGACGATTCATACAATGTAGGTTGAGATGATTGCAAAGCCATGGAAGCCTCCTTGAAGTCCCTTGATGATTGCTCACAATCAAGTGGTTGATGCTGAAAAGACTCAGGAAAATCGGCCCAGTCAGAAAAATCGGCCGATTTTCCTGGGGGTAGGTTGATCTGAGTTTCTGTTTTTGCAGAACTGGACGAAATTTCAGCACAAGGCCAAAAATCGGCCGATTTGGTCCCTCCAGTCCGATTTTTCTGCCTGTTTCTCTCTTCTTCTAGCACTTCAAATCCAACACTTGGAAGCTCGTCTAATGCATTCAAGGCCTTGATTACTTCATTGCTACTCTCCTCAACTCCTTCCTCCATCAAGCTTGAGGTAAGTACCTTCTCAAGTGGATCCTTGAGCAAGATTGAGCTCACAACCTCTCTAGACTCCTCTTTCTCAACTATGTTGAATACATCTTCATCAAGGGTTGGCCCTTTCATCATTGTGAATAGCTTGAACTTTATGTTCTCTTCTCCAATGTTGAAGGAGAGAGTCCCATTCTTGCAATCTACTAGACATCCGGAAGTAGCTAGGAAAGGTCTCCCCAAGATGATAGGAACCGGATAGTCTGCCGGGATGTCCAAAACAACGAAGTCTATGGGCACATAGAACTTCCCTAGTTGTACCGGAATGTCTTCCAAGATTCCAACGGGATGAGTGATTGACCGGTCCGCCATGTATAGGGTCATCTTGACCGGCTTCGGCTCTCCTAGCCCAACCTTGTTGCAAAGTGCAAGCGGAATGATGCTTAACTTGCCCCAAGATCACATAGGGCGTCGTACTTCACTTCTCCTACTCCGATTGGCACACAAAAGGATCCCAGATCCCTTAGCTTAGGAGGCATCTCCTCCTTCATTATTTGAATCAACTCCGAGGATCTCTTTGTCATTCTTATCTCCCCATACTCCTCCAACTTCCTTTTGTTGGAGAGTATCTCCTTCAAGAACTTACCATATGCCGGCATACCTAAGATAGCATCCATGAACAGAATATTAATATGCAATTTAGACATAAGTTCAAGGAATTTACTAAAATGATTGTCCAAGCGAGCTCTTGCTCGTGATTGTGGGAACGGTAGTGGTGGCTTGTATGGAGGCGGTGCCACATATGTTGGCTCAACATCCTTGCTCTTGCCTCCATCTTCTTGCAATGGCTCTTCTTCATTCACCACTTGCTTCCCTTTAGCATTTTCCTTGGGCAAAGGATCCTTCATGCTTAACCCACTCCTTGTTGTAATGGCCAACACTTGGCCTCTTGGGTTGTCTTCGGTCCTTCCGGGAAGCTTTCCCGGATCTCTATGGGCTTCACCCGCTTTTTGGAACACTTGTGCTTCCAACACTTTTTGAGCTTTGGAAATGGAAGTCACCGTTCTCTCAAGACCACTCAACCTTCCAAGCAATTGCTCAAACATCATTTCGGTTCTATCCTTTTGAGGTTGAGTAAATCCGGGTGGAGGTTCTTGTGAAGCTTTTGGTGGTGGAGTTGTGCTTGTGGAAGGGGGAGGGTTCAAGGCTCCATCCGGGTTAGAATAGGAAAACCCGGGATGGTTGTGGTTGGGCCGGTAATTGTTGAATTGCCGGTTGTTGTTGAAGTTCCTTGGGCCTTGATAGCTGTTGTAATTGCCCCTTCCCATGTAATTCACATCCTCCTCCTTGGAAGATAAGTTAGCTTGTGGAAGCACTTGAGGAGTTGCTTGGTTCTTCAAAGTTGTAGCACACAACTCCCTCAAGGACTTTAGCTCGTTGTTGATGGCGTCAAGCTTGAAATTGCTCATGGTGACCTCACTCACCTCATATGCTCCCGCCTTTCTCCCTTCACTCTTCCTATGGGAGTATTTCTCGATCACTAGAGCTTGTTTCTCTACAAACTCCCAAGCATCATCCACATGCTTCTCCATAAAAGTCCCACCGGAAAGAGATTGAAGCTTGAATTGGCTATCTTCATCAAGTCCCTTGAAGTAGATCTCCAATAGCTCAATTTTCGGTATGCCATGGTGTGGACAATCTAGGAGAAGGTCTTTGAATCTCTCCCAAGACTTGAACAAACTCTCTCTATCCTTCATCACGAAGGCATTGATCTTCCCTCTTAATTCGGTAGTCTTGGAAGGTGGGAAGAACTTAGTCAAAAACTCGGTTGTCATCTCCTCCCAAGTACCAACTCGCCCTTGTGGAATAGATTGATACCAAGCTAAGGCTTTGTCCTTAAGAGAGAAGGAGAAATCCCTAAGCTTATGGTTGCTGCTCTCTAGTCTAGGCGGTCTAAGAGTCTCCATCAAAATCTCATAGTTCATCAAGTGTTGATAAGGAGACTCTCCTTCCATCCCTCCAAATTGATTATGCCGGATCATTTGTAGAACTTGAGGGCGGAGTTCGTAGTTGTGGGCTGCGGGATCTCCTAAGTTCACACCCGGACGGTGTGCTCTTTGTGCCAGATCCATACGTCTCCCCAAGGTTTGTGGCTCTTCAATAGCAATGGGTACAACCCTAACATTCGTTGCCGGCTGCGGTTGTGGTGGTGGAGGAGGTGGAGGTTGTTTACGATTAAGCTCTCCTTATACAAGGGCTTGCCTAATCTCATCAATCTCCCTCCTAGTTGCTTCTTGCCTCTCATTGGCAAGTCTCCTTTCTTCCTCCAAGAGTTCATCTCTTAGCCTTATTTGCTCTAAGGCCTCATCCAATTCAGCTTGGAGATCTCTTCCGGCCATCTCTTTCCCCTTTTTAATGCTCTTTGATCTAGATCTAAGGGTTTTCTCTGGTTCGGGATCGAATGGAGCTAAATCCTTGCCACGAGATCTTCGCATACACCTAAAGAGTAAGAGATGTCCTGAAAAGCAAAAACACACACCAAAGAGAGATCAAAAGCAACAAGAAAGATCTACACTATAAACAATCAGAAAATAGACTCAATCTAGACCTAGTCCCCGGCAACGGCGCCAAAAACTTGTTACGCTCAGGATGTGATACGCAATAGTATTTAAATTTATACTCGTTATAATTATCCTAACTCCTAGCGAACCCGCAGTGTACGGGACGTTTATAGTAGGGATAGTATTCCGAGGTCGAACACAAAGACTAAGGTGAAATCGAGTCAAACAATGGTCAAAGATAGTGTGGATCTAATCCAAGGAAGGGTCAAGGAACAAAGAAATGAAAATCTCGATATTTTTGGTTGGTTTTTGTGGTGATCAAGCAAGGATCACAAATCAAGCAAAACAATAAAATAAACTAACAACTCAACTAGAAAACAAACAAGTAACTCAAAACACAAGTATATGATCAAGAGAGAAAAGTGGATTCTAGAGGTCAAGATTTCCGGTTATGGCATTGGACTCAAGGTTCTAAGGATTCTAAAGACAAGCTGCGGTGTTGGGGAAGAGTGTTTAACTAATCGAAGCAATTACCGGGTAGGTCTCTCACTTCACTAGTCCCGCATCAAACTCCTATTACCGGGTAGGTGTCAAGGGGTTAAAGTAGGGAGTTCTACACAATCCGGATACTACTCAAGGGGTAGCCCTCTCCTTACCGGGTAAGTCTCGGAATAGGGAAGTCTCAAGCAACAATCCTAGCACACTCGATCCAATAGCGGCTTATGAGGCTCACTACTACCTAGTATTCATGATCTTAGGTATCTAAGGTCGGAAATCATCGTGTAGAGCTCTTCCCTCACTTAGATTGATAGCATTAGGTGATCCTAAGCTAAATTAGGCTTAATAAACACTAGGATTTAAACACCCAAACACCCTAACATACAGATTCATCATTTAAAGAGCAACAGGAGAATAAATCGGATGGATCTTGGCTAAATCGGCCGATCTGGCTGCTGATCAGGGCGATTTTTCCTCTTGGTTTGGGTTTCGTGCATACAAATCATCCTAAACTAACATATAAGTCCATTCTATCAATACCCTAGCCATAACCATCAATCCATCACTCCAGAATCACAATAAACTAGCCAATAGTATGCATATTAAGATCCAAAATCATCACACAAGCACACATGGTTTTCATAGATGGATGATGAAAGATGAGCAAGTTAAATCAATAAATCTCAGCTGAATCTAAGTTTAGCAAGACTTACAACTCTTAAAACGAAATTCCAAAACGTTCCTAACAAAGCTTGCAATAGTTCTTCAATCCAAGACTCCAAAAATCACTCAAAATCACTCAAAACCTCACTATCACTCTAAGTGTGGTGTTCTTCTTCTTCCTTCCCTTTGAGAGAGTTTTTCTTCTCCTCCAAGTCTATCCCAATCCAATGAGCTGTAAATGAGAATGTGGGAGAGGAGAGATGCTCAGCAACAGCTTGCAGGCCCACTTATATTCTCCACCAAGAGCAAGGCCGGATCAAGAGATCGTGGGACACGTGGCTTAAGCTGTTGAAGGCCTAAAAATCGACCTACTCAGGAAAATCGGCCGATTTTCCTGAGTGATGGTCCGATTTTCTTTAACAGAAGCATGCTATGATCGTCTAGCCATGAGTTGCTCCATTGCTTGCACCAATAGTGGTCTTTGTGTCCTTTGTCGCTCCAATTATGATCCTTCAAAGCGTCGGATGTGTACCACCATGAGGTTTGACCCTCGAATGCATCGGTTAATGTCCAAAAGATCCCCGAAATACCTACAACACCGACAAAAGCTCGTGTAGACGTCTTTTCTAGGAATATGCACGAAATTGAGTGTAAACGTCGTGAGCTAGTGCCAAAACGTGCATGAATAACGGAGAAAACTATCTAAATGTATGCCTATACTAACGTTATAAATCACGTTATCAGGAAGAAAGTGAATATTTGAACAAGAAGAATTTAATGAAAAGACCTCAATAACTGAATCAAATATCACAACAAAGCGTTCCTTGGAATGAAATCCAACAAGGCAAGACAACAAGGAAGGGAATCTAAGATAATCTTACAAAAACCCTTCAAAAGCTATAAAAGCTACAATCTTCCTTCTTCAACCTTCAAAAGGGTTCTTCAAATCTCCCAACTGGAGTATGGCTGCTGCGGTATATTAGGTGTAAGTGAGGTGATAGCGGATGTCGGATTTGTGGGAAATCCGACCCTTTTTATAGGAAAATTACTCTCCAAAGATAAGATATCTTAGAAAGATCTTTTCTCATAAAATAGGTAAAATATATGATCTAGCATATCCTCTTCCTTCCAAGAGCCAAGCCCAAAAATATAAGATCTCTTTCCAAAGATAAAAGATCTCAGCCAAGAATAAAATATTCTTGCCGCGTCCCAGGTGTTCGCCTCGGTCGAGTCGATTCCTCTGGATCACCTCGGTCGAGGTGACTCTTTAGTCAACCGAGGTGAATCACAACTGAATGTGAAATCTCTCAAATCTGGTCCAAAGTGAATCTCTAATCCATGGCTATGCTTCCTGAATGGTTCCTTATGTTCCTAAATGTAGCTCCAATGACTCCATAGCTCCTTTTGCTCCTTTTGATGCAAAACGTGCCATTTTACCTACGATTACAACAAAACTAGGTGTAGACCTCGATTCCCGCAAAGGTAGATGAAATGGTAATATAATCACATATTATACATACAAACATGTAGATTATTGAAGATAAAACGTTCAAACAAACCTCAAAATATAGACTATAATTCATGCTATCAAGGAGCATCTAAGCTTATATTGTATGGTGACCGGAGGAGTTCCTGACTTCGGAGTGATGCTGGCTGAGGATCTCCATAGGATCAAGGCAAAGGCAAAGGGAGATATTTTCTTTGGCGGTCTAGTGACTCACATCGCGAGTTACATCGGCCTTGAGTTGAGCGCTTGTACTATGGTGGCGGCTGCCAAGCCGCTGGGTCTGCAGGAGATGATCACCAGGAGGATGCTAGTACCTCGTGGACTCACTACGCCATATGTAGCGGTGCCTTGGGAGCAGACTGCCTCCCAAGGTATTAGGTGATCATCACAGTTTTCAGTCTTTGATCCTCAGTACTGGTCCACTACATGGATCCCGTACATTGAGGATGCTAGAGATGTAGTAGCCTAGGCACTAGAGGATGAGGATGAGGAGGAGGATGATGGTGTTGCTGCCATGGAGACAGGGATAGATACAGCTGGTCCCATCGTGCCAGTCGTCGACCTCGACGAGGAGGAGACAGAGGAGGATGCACCAGCACCACCACGTCCGACTAGGCGTCGATCCCGCAGATAGAGAGATCATATAGCCCATCGACGGATAGATGAGTTGACGGATCAGATGATCAACTCCTACGCCGCCTTATCCCTGGAGATGATGGAGATCAAGGAGAGCTAGCACTACCAGCGCAGGATGGCAGTGATCCAGTTTCAGCAGGTCATGGGTTATCCGTTTGACCCATCCCTGCATCCTTATATGCCACATCCACAACCACCAACAGATCAGAACTAGAGCTTGCAGGACTTCTTTTCTTTATTTATTATGCAGCTCAGCTTTGTCCGGTGAGTTTTTCTGTTCTTATGACTTATTTGACCCATTGGGACAATGTGTCCCAAGTATGGGGTATTTGGATATGTATTAGTGACTTATGTGGATGATTGTATGACTCTATGCGGATATCTATTATTTTCTTTATGCTCTATGTGCTTATCTGAGACTACATACATGCATACAGGTTATTTGATTGAGAAAAGCGTCAAAAACTGGTTAAATAAAAAACATTTTGACCTCGACCGGGATGATTCTAGCCGAACGAGGTGATTAACCTCGGTTGACTTAGAACATTTCGACCGAGGTGGTTTAATTGAAAAAGTTTTCGAAGTGATTTTTGTGCTTCTTCTCTGGATATGATCTCAGTGAAGATTTAGTTTGCAGATTGGTTTTGCAATCTTTATATGTTTGAAAGGTTTTATGATATGTTTAAATTGCTAAATGCTTTGTTTGAAATTTTGGCATGTTTAATTCTTTGTATTTATCAAAATTATGTTGAATTTGAAGGTTGGCACCACATTATGAGTTCTCTCACTTTCTTCCTGGGAAGACAAAGGCAATTCATTCTCTTCTCTTCTTCTTCTTGATCATGCTTAGCCCCTCATATACATTTTTGCCTCCCTTTACCTATCCGGGAATTTGGAAGCAAGTGGTGAAAGCAAGTGAAGTAAAAGTTGAGAAGTTATCTGGAAGTGAAAGTGTTAGAAAGTAACAAATATGTTTGGGGAAGTCAATCATGATGATGACTAACTCGGCACCATTCACATAGCCGGGTGTTTGTGTCTTGCCAAAGTCAGATTGAGCGATATTCCTAACGGGTCATGGTATGCGCATCAAGGGTTTGAGGCATCTCAAGAAATTGATGATTGCTAATCCCCCAGGCTTCGGTTATTGTGCACCTCTGTCAATGCATCCCAAAAAGTAAAGTAAAAAAGAAAAGTGTGAAATAAGCAAAGCTTATTGGTGGATGATAACACGATTTATGACTTAGGTTTAGGCACTCATTTAGATAGTTTTTCCGCTCATCCATGCATGGTTTAGCACTAGTTCACGACGTTTGCACTCAATTCACGTATTTTGTCGAGATAGACATCTACACGGACTTTTGCATTGCTTTGTAGGTATTTTTGGAGATTTAGGAGCTTAATCGATACATTCGAGGATCGTTCCTCGAGATGACACACCTTCAGACTCATTGGGATGCAAGCTAGGGGCTAAGGAGGACTTGTTGCTGCATGCCATGCACCAAATCGTGGCTTAATGATCCATATAGTGCAGGAACACCAGAACCACGGTCACTGGAAGAACCACGCCCGTGGAAATGGGCCGTGGTTTTTGCCAGACGGTTGTGACAGTTGTGCCACGACCTTCATGGCCGACTCTTGCAAATTTGTAGGATAAATAGGTGGTCCTGCAAGGCTGAAAAGGGCATCTCCCATCACTCCATTCCCTCTCATACTCTCAATAAAAAAGATTCTCTCATTGGAGCATTGGATTGGAGACCATTGGAGAACAAAGAAAGCTTCCATTGGAGAAGAAGAGAAGAACACAACATTATTAGTCTTTGATAGATTTTAGAATGAAGATTATCGGAATCGTTTTCTAGGGTTGTAAGAATCGATTGAACCTTGTTTTGAAGGGTTGTGAGTCTTTCTAAATCTAATATTCAGCTTGGTTTTCCTTGTTCTACTTGTTCATCTCTTTCTCTTCATTTTCTTGCAAATGGATGCCATGATTTTATGATTGATGATTTCGATTGTGATGATATATATTGTTGGCTAAATAGATGCGATTCTAGAGTAAGGAAAAGATGGTTATGGCTTGGACTGTGATAGAATAGACTTAAATGTATGCTTGGACGATTCGTTTGATTGAACCTAGTCACTGTTAGAAACCACGGTTTGTTCTAGACAAACCACTGCCGTGGATCTTGATGAACACCCCGTGATTTTGATTAACTTGCTTGTAATGATAAATCCAAGTGTTAGGTTGTTAGATTGTTGAAATCCTAGGGTTTGTTGAGTTAATTCTATCCTAGGGTGACCTAGTGTTAGCAACTAAGTGTTAGAAGAGACCTACCCGGTGATTCTTGCTCTTAGATACCGAAGATGACAAACTCTAGGTAGTAGTGAGCCTCACAAGCCACTATTGGACTGAGTGTGCTAGGATAGGTGTTTAGGACTTGCCTTTCCGAGACTTACCCGGTAAAGAGAGGTTAGATCCCTAGAATACCATCCGGTTTGTGTAGAATTCCTATCCTTAGGCTCTTTGAGAGTTACCCGGTGATGAGACCTTAGGAACGGACTAGTGGACCATGAGACCTACCCGGTGATTGATCCCAATCTAGAAAAACTCACTCCCAACATACTATAGTTAATCCAAGGAATGATTAGATAGCTTGAGTCCTATGCCATAAGCGGAATTTCCAACCCCTAGAATCCGCTTTTCTCTCTTTGATCACATATTTCGTGTTTGCTTTGTTTATTTGTGTTTTAGCTTGATCCTCAGTTTGTTTTGCTATATTATATCATTGTGATCTTTGATTGATCACCTAAAAACCAAACCAAAATCATTGAGATTTTCATTTCTTTATTCCTTTCTCTTTTCTTAGCCTAGATCAACACTATCCTTAGTCATTAATCGATTCAATCTCACCTCAGTCTTTGTGTTCGACCTCGGAATACTATGCCTACTACAAAACATCCCGTACACTGAGGGTTCGCTAGGAGTTAGGAGAAATATATCGAGTATAAATTTAAGACTTTTGCGTGCATACATCCTTAGCGTAACAAGTTTTTGGCGCCGTTGCCGGGGACTAGGTTAAGATTGAGTCATTGTTTGTGATTGTTTATAGTGTAGGTCTTTCTTGTTGCTTTTGATCTCTTTTGGTTTGTGTCTTTGCTTTTCAGGACATCTCTACTCTTTAGGTCAATGCGAAGATCTCGTGGCAAGGATTTAGCTCCATTCGATCCCGAACCGGAGAAAACCCTTAGATCTAGATCCAAGAGCATTAGAAAGGGAAAAGAGATGGCCGGAAGAGATCTCCAAGCTGAGTTAGATGAGGCTTTAGAGCAAATTAGGATAAGGGATGAAGCCTTGAAGAATGAAAGGAGACTTGCCAATGAGAGGCAAGAGGCAACTAGGAGGGAGATGGAAGAGATTAGCCAAGCTCTTGTGCAAAGAGAGCTTAATCGCCAACAACCTCCACCTCCACCACAACCGCAGCCGGCGGTTAATATTCGGGTTGTGCCCATTGCTATTGAAGAGCCACTAACGTTAGGGCAACGTATGGATGCGGCACAAAGAGCACACCGTCCGGGTGTGAACTTAGGAGATCCCACAGCCCATGATTACGAGCTCCGCCCTCAAGTTCTACAAATGATCCGGCATAATCAATTTGGAGGGATGGAAGGAGAGTCTCCTCATCAACACTTGATGAACTATGAGATCTTGATGGAGACTCTAAGACCGCCTAGATTGGAGAGAAACAACCATAAGCTTAGGGCTTTCTCTTTCTCACTTACGGATAAAGCCTTGGCTTGGTATCAATCTATTCCGCAAGGGCGAGTGAGTACTTGGGAGGAGATGACAACCGAGTTTTTGACAAAGTTCTTCCCACCTTCCAAGACTACTGAGTTAAGAGTGAAGATCAATGCCTTCGTGATGAAGGATAGAGAAAGCTTATTCAAGTCTTGGGAGAGGTTCAAGGACCTTCTCCTAGATTGTCCATACCATGGTATACCGAAAATTGAGTTATTGGAGATCTACTTCAAAGGACTTGATGAAGATAACCAATTCAAGCTTCAATCTCTTTCCGGTGGGACTTTCATGGAAAAGAATGTGGATGAAGCTTGGGAATTTGTAGAGAAACAAGCTTTGGTGATTGAGAAGTACTCCCATAGGAAGAGTGATGGGAGGAAAGTGGGAGCATATGAGGTGAGTGAAGTCACCATGAGCAACTTCAAGCTTGATGCAATCAACAATGAGCTTAAGTCTTTGAGGGAGTTGTGTGCTACAACTTTGAAGAGTCAAGCAAGCCCTCAAGTGCAAGTGCAAGCAAACTTGTCTTCCAAGGAGGAAGATGTGAACTACATGGGAAGAGTCAACTACAACAACTATCAAGGCCCAAGGAACTTCAACAACAACCGGCAATTCAACAATTACCGGCCTAATCACAACCATCCCGGGTTTTCCTATTCTAACCCGGATGGAGCCTTGAATCCTCCCGCTTCCACAACCGCAGCTCCACCACCAAAGGCTTCACAAGAACCTCCACCCAGATTTACTCAACCTCCAAAGGATAGAACCGAGATGATATTTGAGCAATTGCTTGGAAGGTTGAGTGGTCTTGAGAGCACGGTGACTTCCATTTCTAAGGCTCAAAAGGTGTTGGAAGCACAAGTGTTCCAAAAGGCGGGTGAAGCTCATAGAGATCCGGGAAAGGTTCCCGGAAGAACCGAAGATAACCCAAGAGGCCAAGTGTTGGCCATCACTACAAGGAGTGGGCTGAGCATGAAGGATCCCTTGCCCAAGGATAATGCTAAGGGAAAGCAAGTGGTGATAGAGGATGAGATATTGCAAGAAGATGGAGGCAAGAGAAAGGATGATGAGCCAACATATGTGGCACCACCTCCATACAAGCCACCACTACCGTTCCTACAATCACGAGCAAGAGCTCATTTGGACAAACACTTTGGTAAATTCCTTGAACTTATGTCTAAATTGCATATTAACATTCCGTTCATGGATGCTATTCTAGGTATGCCGGCATATGGCTAGTTTTTGAAGGAAATAATCTCCAACAAGAGGAAGTTGGAGGAGTATGGAGAAGTAAGGATGACAAAGAGGTCCTCGGAATTGTTCCAAACAATGAAGGAGGAGATGCCTCCTAAGCTAAGAAATCCGGGATCCTTTTGTGTGCCACTTGGAGTGGGAGAAGTGAAGTATGAAGCCCTTTGTGATCTTGGGGCAAGTGTAAGCATCATACCGCTTGCACTTTACAACAAGGTTGGGCTAGGAGAGCCAAAGCCGGTCAAGATGACCCTTTACATGGCGGACCGTTCGATAACTCACCCGGTTGGAATCTTGGAGGACATACTGGTGCAACTAGGGAAGTTCTATGTGCCGATTGATTTTGTAGTCTTGGACATCCCGACGGACTATCCGGTTCCCATCATCTTAGGGAGACCTTTCTTGGCTACATCTGGATGCTTGGTGGATCGTAAAAACGGAATTCTCTCCTTCAACATTGGAGAAGAGAATATGAAGTTCAAGCTGTCCATAGTGATGAAGGGGTCAGCCCTTGGTGAAGATGTGTTCAACATTGTTGAGCAAGAGGAGTCTAGAGAAGTTGTAAGCTCGATCTTGATCAAGGACCCCTTGGAGAAGGTTCTTAGCTTAAGTTTGATGGTGTTGCTGCCATGGAGACAGGGATAGATACAGCTGGTCCCATCGTGCCAGTCGTCGACCTCGACGAGGAGGAGACAGAGGAGGATGCACCAGCACCACCACGTCCGACTAGGCGTCGATCCCGCAGATAGAGAGATCATATAGCCCATCGACGGATAGATGAGTTGACGGATCAGATGATCAACTCCTACGCCGCCTTATCCCTGGAGATGATGGAGATCAAGGAGAGCTAGCACTACCAGCGCAGGATGGCAGTGATCCAGTTTCAGCAGGTCATGGGTTATCCGTTTGACCCATCCCTGCATCCTTATATGCCACATCCACAACCACCAACAGATCAGAACTAGAGCTTGCAGGACTTCTTTTCTTTATTTATTATGCAGCTCAGCTTTGTCCGGTGAGTTTTTCTGTTCTTATGACTTATTTGACCCATTGGGACAATGTGTCCCAAGTATGGGGTATTTGGATATGTATTAGTGACTTATGTGGATGATTGTATGACTCTATGCGGATATCTATTATTTTCTTTATGCTCTATGTGCTTATCTGAGACTACATACATGCATACAGGTTATTTGATTGAGAAAAGCGTCAAAAACTGGTTAAATAAAAAACATTTTGACCTCGACCGGGATGATTCTAGCCGAACGAGGTGATTAACCTCGGTTGACTTAGAACATTTCGACCGAGGTGGTTTAATTGAAAAAGTTTTCGAAGTGATTTTTGTGCTTCTTCTCTGGATATGATCTCAGTGAAGATTTAGTTTGCAGATTGGTTTTGCAATCTTTATATGTTTGAAAGGTTTTATGATATGTTTAAATTGCTAAATGCTTTGTTTGAAATTTTGGCATGTTTAATTCTTTGTATTTATCAAAATTATGTTGAATTTGAAGGTTGGCACCACATTATGAGTTCTCTCACTTTCTTCCTGGGAAGACAAAGGCAATTCATTCTCTTCTCTTCTTCTTCTTGATCATGCTTAGCCCCTCATATACATTTTTGCCTCCCTTTACCTATCCGGGAATTTGGAAGCAAGTGGTGAAAGCAAGTGAAGTAAAAGTTGAGAAGTTATCTGGAAGTGAAAGTGTTAGAAAGTAACAAATATGTTTGGGGAAGTCAATCATGATGATGACTAACTCAGCACCATTCACATAGCCGGGTGTTTGTGTCTTGCCAAAGTCAGATTGAGCGATATTCCTAACGGGTCATGGTATGCGCATCAAGGGTTTGAGGCATCTCAAGAAATTGATGATTGCTAATCCCCCAGGCTTCGGTTATTGTGCACCTCTGTCAATGCATCCCAAAAAGTAAAGTAAAAAAGAAAAGTGTGAAATAAGCAAAGCTTATTGGTGGATGATAACACGATTTATGACTTAGGTTTAGGCACTCATTTAGATAGTTTTTCCGCTCATCCATGCATGGTTTAGCACTAGTTCACGACGTTTGCACTCAATTCACGTATTTTGTCGAGATAGACATCTACACGGACTTTTGCATTGCTTTGTAGGTATTTTTGGAGATTTAGGAGCTTAATCGATACATTCGAGGATCGTTCCTCGAGATGACACACCTTCAGACTCATTGGGATGCAAGCTAGGGGCTAAGGAGGACTTGTTGCTGCATGCCATGCACCAAATCGTGGCTTAATGATCCATATAGTGCAGGAACACCAGAACCACGGTCACTGGAAGAACCACGCCCGTGGAAATGGGCCGTGGTTTTTGCCAGACGGTTGTGACAGCTGTGCCACGACCTTCATGGCCGACTCTTGCAAATTTGTAGGATAAATAGGTGGTCCTGCAAGGCTGAAAAGGGCATCTCCCATCACTCCATTCCCTCTCATACTCTCAATAAAAAAGATTCTCTCATTGGAGCATTGGATTGGAGACCATTGGAGAACAAAGAAAGCTTCCATTGGAGAAGAAGAGAAGAACACAACATTATTAGTCTTTGATAGATTTTAGAATGAAGATTATCGGAATCGTTTTCTAGGGTTGTAAGAATCGATTGAACCTTGTTTTGAAGGGTTGTGAGTCTTTCTAAATCTAATATTCAGCTTGGTTTTCCTTGTTCTACTTGTTCATCTCTTTCTCTTCATTTTCTTGCAAATGGATGCCATGATTTTATGATTGATGATTTCGATTGTGATGATATATATTGTTGGCTAAATAGATGCGATTCTAGAGTAAGGAAAAGATGGTTATGGCTTGGACTGTGATAGAATAGACTTAAATGTATGCTTGGACGATTCGTTTGATTGAACCTAGTCACTGTTAGAAACCACGGTTTGTTCTAGACAAACCACTGCCGTGGATCTTGATGAACACCCCGTGATTTTGATTAACTTGCTTGTAATGATAAATCCAAGTGTTAGGTTGTTAGATTGTTGAAATCCTAGGGTTTGTTGAGTTAATTCTATCCTAGGGTGACCTAGTGTTAGCAACTAAGTGTTAGAAGAGACCTACCCGGTGATTCTTGCTCTTAGATACCGAAGATGACAAACTCTAGGTAGTAGTGAGCCTCACAAGCCACTATTGGACTGAGTGTGCTAGGATAGGTGTTTAGGACTTGCCTTTCCGAGACTTACCCGGTAAAGAGAGGTTAGATCCCTAGAATACCATCCGGTTTGTGTAGAATTCCTATCCTTAGGCTCTTTGAGAGTTACCCGGTGATGAGACCTTAGGAACGGACTAGTGGACCATGAGACCTACCCGGTGATTGATCCCAATCTAGAAAAACTCACTCCCAACATACTATAGTTAATCCAAGGAATGATTAGATAGCTTGAGTCCTATGCCATAAGCGGAATTTCCAACCCCTAGAATCCGCTTTTCTCTCTTTGATCACATATTTCGTGTTTGCTTTGTTTATTTGTGTTTTAGCTTGATCCTCAGTTTGTTTTGCTATATTATATCATTGTGATCTTTGATTGATCACCTAAAAACCAAACCAAAATCATTGAGATTTTCATTTCTTTATTCCTTTCTCTTTTCTTAGCCTAGATCAACACTATCCTTAGTCATTAATCGATTCAATCTCACCTCAGTCTTTGTGTTCGACCTCGGAATACTATGCCTACTACAAAACATCCCGTACACTGAGGGTTCGCTAGGAGTTAGGAGAAATATATCGAGTATAAATTTAAGACTTTTGCGTGCATACATCCTTAGCGTAACAAGTTTTTGGCGCCGTTGCCGGGGACTAGGTTAAGATTGAGTCATTGTTTGTGATTGTTTATAGTGTAGGTCTTTCTTGTTGCTTTTGATCTCTTTTGGTTTGTGTCTTTGCTTTTCAGGACATCTCTACTCTTTAGGTCAATGCGAAGATCTCGTGGCAAGGATTTAGCTCCATTCGATCCCGAACCGGAGAAAACCCTTAGATCTAGATCCAAGAGCATTAGAAAGGGAAAAGAGATGGCCGGAAGAGATCTCCAAGCTGAGTTAGATGAGGCTTTAGAGCAAATTAGGATAAGGGATGAAGCCTTGAAGAATGAAAGGAGACTTGCCAATGAGAGGCAAGAGGCAACTAGGAGGGAGATGGAAGAGATTAGCCAAGCTCTTGTGCAAAGAGAGCTTAATCGCCAACAACCTCCACCTCCACCACAACCGCAGCCGGCGGTTAATATTCGGGTTGTGCCCATTGCTATTGAAGAGCCACTAACGTTAGGGCAACGTATGGATGCGGCACAAAGAGCACACCGTCCGGGTGTGAACTTAGGAGATCCCACAGCCCATGATTACGAGCTCCGCCCTCAAGTTCTACAAATGATCCGGCATAATCAATTTGGAGGGATGGAAGGAGAGTCTCCTCATCAACACTTGATGAACTATGAGATCTTGATGGAGACTCTAAGACCGCCTAGATTGGAGAGAAACAACCATAAGCTTAGGGCTTTCTCTTTCTCACTTACGGATAAAGCCTTGGCTTGGTATCAATCTATTCCGCAAGGGCGAGTGAGTACTTGGGAGGAGATGACAACCGAGTTTTTGACAAAGTTCTTCCCACCTTCCAAGACTACTGAGTTAAGAGTGAAGATCAATGCCTTCGTGATGAAGGATAGAGAAAGCTTATTCAAGTCTTGGGAGAGGTTCAAGGACCTTCTCCTAGATTGTCCATACCATGGTATACCGAAAATTGAGTTATTGGAGATCTACTTCAAAGGACTTGATGAAGATAACCAATTCAAGCTTCAATCTCTTTCCGGTGGGACTTTCATGGAAAAGAATGTGGATGAAGCTTGGGAATTTGTAGAGAAACAAGCTTTGGTGATTGAGAAGTACTCCCATAGGAAGAGTGATGGGAGGAAAGTGGGAGCATATGAGGTGAGTGAAGTCACCATGAGCAACTTCAAGCTTGATGCAATCAACAATGAGCTTAAGTCTTTGAGGGAGTTGTGTGCTACAACTTTGAAGAGTCAAGCAAGCCCTCAAGTGCAAGTGCAAGCAAACTTGTCTTCCAAGGAGGAAGATGTGAACTACATGGGAAGAGTCAACTACAACAACTATCAAGGCCCAAGGAACTTCAACAACAACCGGCAATTCAACAATTACCGGCCTAATCACAACCATCCCGGGTTTTCCTATTCTAACCCGGATGGAGCCTTGAATCCTCCCGCTTCCACAACCGCAGCTCCACCACCAAAGGCTTCACAAGAACCTCCACCCAGATTTACTCAACCTCCAAAGGATAGAACCGAGATGATATTTGAGCAATTGCTTGGAAGGTTGAGTGGTCTTGAGAGCACGGTGACTTCCATTTCTAAGGCTCAAAAGGTGTTGGAAGCACAAGTGTTCCAAAAGGCGGGTGAAGCTCATAGAGATCCGGGAAAGGTTCCCGGAAGAACCGAAGATAACCCAAGAGGCCAAGTGTTGGCCATCACTACAAGGAGTGGGCTGAGCATGAAGGATCCCTTGCCCAAGGATAATGCTAAGGGAAAGCAAGTGGTGATAGAGGATGAGATATTGCAAGAAGATGGAGGCAAGAGAAAGGATGATGAGCCAACATATGTGGCACCACCTCCATACAAGCCACCACTACCGTTCCTACAATCACGAGCAAGAGCTCATTTGGACAAACACTTTGGTAAATTCCTTGAACTTATGTCTAAATTGCATATTAACATTCCGTTCATGGATGCTATTCTAGGTATGCCGGCATATGGCTAGTTTTTGAAGGAAATAATCTCCAACAAGAGGAAGTTGGAGGAGTATGGAGAAGTAAGGATGACAAAGAGGTCCTCGGAATTGTTCCAAACAATGAAGGAGGAGATGCCTCCTAAGCTAAGAAATCCGGGATCCTTTTGTGTGCCACTTGGAGTGGGAGAAGTGAAGTATGAAGCCCTTTGTGATCTTGGGGCAAGTGTAAGCATCATACCGCTTGCACTTTACAACAAGGTTGGGCTAGGAGAGCCAAAGCCGGTCAAGATGACCCTTTACATGGCGGACCGTTCGATAACTCACCCGGTTGGAATCTTGGAGGACATACTGGTGCAACTAGGGAAGTTCTATGTGCCGATTGATTTTGTAGTCTTGGACATCCCGACGGACTATCCGGTTCCCATCATCTTAGGGAGACCTTTCTTGGCTACATCTGGATGCTTGGTGGATCGTAAAAACGGAATTCTCTCCTTCAACATTGGAGAAGAGAATATGAAGTTCAAGCTGTCCATAGTGATGAAGGGGTCAGCCCTTGGTGAAGATGTGTTCAACATTGTTGAGCAAGAGGAGTCTAGAGAAGTTGTAAGCTCGATCTTGATCAAGGACCCCTTGGAGAAGGTTCTTAGCTTAAGTTTGATGGTGTTGCTGCCATGGAGACAGGGATAGATACAGCTGGTCCCATCGTGCCAGTCGTCGACCTCGACGAGGAAGAGACAGAGGAGGATGCACCAGCACCACCACGTCCGACTAGGCGTCGATCCCGCAGATAGAGAGATCATATAGCCCATCGACGGATAGATGAGTTGACGGATCAGATGATCAACTCCTACGCCGCCTTATCCCTGGAGATGATGGAGATCAAGGAGAGCTAGCACTACCAGCGCAGGATGGCAGTGATCCAGTTTCAGCAGGTCATGGGTTATCCGTTTGACCCATCCCTGCATCCTTATATGCCACATCCACAACCACCAACAGATCAGAACTAGAGCTTGCAGGACTTCTTTTCTTTATTTATTATGCAGCTCAGCTTTGTCCGGTGAGTTTTTCTGTTCTTATGACTTATTTGACCCATTGGGACAATGTGTCCCAAGTATGGGGTATTTGGATATGTATTAGTGACTTATGTGGATGATTGTATGACTCTATGCGGATATCTATTATTTTCTTTATGCTCTATGTGCTTATCTGAGACTACATACATGCATACAGGTTATTTGATTGAGAAAAGCGTCAAAAACTGGTTAAATAAAAAACATTTTGACCACGACCGGGATGATTCTAGCCGAACGAGGTGATTAACCTCGGTTGACTTAGAACATTTCGACCGAGGTGGTTTAATTGAAAAAGTTTTCGAAGTGATTTTTGTGCTTCTTCTCTGGATATGATCTCAGTGAAGATTTAGTTTGCAGATTGGTTTTGCAATCTTTATATGTTTGAAAGGTTTTAAGATATGTTTAAATTGCTAAATGCTTTGTTTGAAATTTTGGCATGTTTAATTCTTTGTATTTATCAAAATTATGTTGAATTTGAAGGTTGGCACCACATTATGAGTTCTCTCACTTTCTTCCTGGGAAGACAAAGGCAATTCATTCTCTTCTCTTCTTCTTCTTGATCATGCTTAGCCCCTCATATACATTTTTGCCTCCCTTTACCTATCCGGGAATTTGGAAGCAAGTGGTGAAAGCAAGTGAAGTAAAAGTTGAGAAGTTATCTGGAAGTGAAAGTGTTAGAAAGTAACAAATATGTTTGGGGAAGTCAATCATGATGATGACTAACTCAGCACCATTCACATAGCCGGGTGTTTGTGTCTTGCCAAAGTCAGATTGAGCGATATTCCTAACGGGTCATGGTATGCGCATCAAGGGTTTGAGGCATCTCAAGAAATTGATGATTGCTAATCCCCCAGGCTTCGGTTATTGTGCACCTCTGTCAATGCATCCCAAAAAGTAAAGTAAAAAAGAAAAGTGTGAAATAAGCAAAGCTTATTGGTGGATGATAACACGATTTATGACTTAGGTTTAGGCACTCATTTAGATAGTTTTTCCGCTCATCCATGCATGGTTTAGCACTAGTTCACGACGTTTGCACTCAATTCACGTATTTTGTCGAGATAGACATCTACACGGACTTTTGCATTGCTTTGTAGGTATTTTTGGAGATTTAGGAGCTTAATCGATACATTCGAGGATCGTTCCTCGAGATGACACACCTTCAGACTCATTGGGATGCAAGCTAGGGGCTAAGGAGGACTTGTTGCTGCATGCCATGCACCAAATCGTGGCTTAATGATCCATATAGTGCAGGAACACCAGAACCACGGTCACTGGAAGAACCACGCCCGTGGAAATGGGCCGTGGTTTTTGCCAGACGGTTGTGACAGCTGTGCCACGACCTTCATGGCCGACTCTTGCAAATTTGTAGGATAAATAGGTGGTCCTGCAAGGCTGAAAAGGGCATCTCCCATCACTCCATTCCCTCTCATACTCTCAATAAAAAAGATTCTCTCATTGGAGCATTGGATTGGAGACCATTGGAGAACAAAGAAAGCTTCCATTGGAGAAGAAGAGAAGAACACAACATTATTAGTCTTTGATAGATTTTAGAATGAAGATTATCGGAATCGTTTTCTAGGGTTGTAAGAATCGATTGAACCTTGTTTTGAAGGGTTGTGAGTCTTTCTAAATCTAATATTCAGCTTGGTTTTCCTTGTTCTACTTGTTCATCTCTTTCTCTTCATTTTCTTGCAAATGGATGCCATGATTTTATGATTGATGATTTCGATTGTGATGATATATATTGTTGGCTAAATAGATGCGATTCTAGAGTAAGGAAAAGATGGTTATGGCTTGGACTGTGATAGAATAGACTTAAATGTATGCTTGGACGATTCGTTTGATTGAACCTAGTCACTGTTAGAAACCACGGTTTGTTCTAGACAAACCACTGCCGTGGATCTTGATGAACACCCCGTGATTTTGATTAACTTGCTTGTAATGATAAATCCAAGTGTTAGGTTGTTAGATTGTTGAAATCCTAGGGTTTGTTGAGTTAATTCTATCCTAGGGTGACCTAGTGTTAGCAACTAAGTGTTAGAAGAGACCTACCCGGTGATTCTTGCTCTTAGATACCGAAGATGACAAACTCTAGGTAGTAGTGAGCCTCACAAGCCACTATTGGACTGAGTGTGCTAGGATAGGTGTTTAGGACTTGCCTTTCCGAGACTTACCCGGTAAAGAGAGGTTAGATCCCTAGAATACCATCCGGTTTGTGTAGAATTCCTATCCTTAGGCTCTTTGAGAGTTACCCGGTGATGAGACCTTAGGAACGGACTAGTGGACCATGAGACCTACCCGGTGATTGATCCCAATCTAGAAAAACTCACTCCCAACATACTATAGTTAATCCAAGGAATGATTAGATAGCTTGAGTCCTATGCCATAAGCGGAATTTCCAACCCCTAGAATCCGCTTTTCTCTCTTTGATCACATATTTCGTGTTTGCTTTGTTTATTTGTGTTTTAGCTTGATCCTCAGTTTGTTTTGCTATATTATATCATTGTGATCTTTGATTGATCACCTAAAAACCAAACCAAAATCATTGAGATTTTCATTTCTTTATTCCTTTCTCTTTTCTTAGCCTAGATCAACACTATCCTTAGTCATTAATCGATTCAATCTCACCTCAGTCTTTGTGTTCGACCTCGGAATACTATGCCTACTACAAAACATCCCGTACACTGAGGGTTCGCTAGGAGTTAGGAGAAATATATCGAGTATAAATTTAAGACTTTTGCGTGCATACATCCTTAGCGTAACAAGTTTTTGGCGCCGTTGCCGGGGACTAGGTTAAGATTGAGTCATTGTTTGTGATTGTTTATAGTGTAGGTCTTTCTTGTTGCTTTTGATCTCTTTTGGTTTGTGTCTTTGCTTTTCAGGACATCTCTACTCTTTAGGTCAATGCGAAGATCTCGTGGCAAGGATTTAGCTCCATTCGATCCCGAACCGGAGAAAACCCTTAGATCTAGATCCAAGAGCATTAGAAAGGGAAAAGAGATGGCCGGAAGAGATCTCCAAGCTGAGTTAGATGAGGCTTTAGAGCAAATTAGGATAAGGGATGAAGCCTTGAAGAATGAAAGGAGACTTGCCAATGAGAGGCAAGAGGCAACTAGGAGGGAGATGGAAGAGATTAGCCAAGCTCTTGTGCAAAGAGAGCTTAATCGCCAACAACCTCCACCTCCACCACAACCGCAGCCGGCGGTTAATATTCGGGTTGTGCCCATTGCTATTGAAGAGCCACTAACGTTAGGGCAACGTATGGATGCGGCACAAAGAGCACACCGTCCGGGTGTGAACTTAGGAGATCCCACAGCCCATGATTACGAGCTCCGCCCTCAAGTTCTACAAATGATCCGGCATAATCAATTTGGAGGGATGGAAGGAGAGTCTCCTCATCAACACTTGATGAACTATGAGATCTTGATGGAGACTCTAAGACCGCCTAGATTGGAGAGAAACAACCATAAGCTTAGGGCTTTCTCTTTCTCACTTACGGATAAAGCCTTGGCTTGGTATCAATCTATTCCGCAAGGGCGAGTGAGTACTTGGGAGGAGATGACAACCGAGTTTTTGACAAAGTTCTTCCCACCTTCCAAGACTACTGAGTTAAGAGTGAAGATCAATGCCTTCGTGATGAAGGATAGAGAAAGCTTATTCAAGTCTTGGGAGAGGTTCAAGGACCTTCTCCTAGATTGTCCATACCATGGTATACCGAAAATTGAGTTATTGGAGATCTACTTCAAAGGACTTGATGAAGATAACCAATTCAAGCTTCAATCTCTTTCCGGTGGGACTTTCATGGAAAAGAATGTGGATGAAGCTTGGGAATTTGTAGAGAAACAAGCTTTGGTGATTGAGAAGTACTCCCATAGGAAGAGTGATGGGAGGAAAGTGGGAGCATATGAGGTGAGTGAAGTCACCATGAGCAACTTCAAGCTTGATGCAATCAACAATGAGCTTAAGTCTTTGAGGGAGTTGTGTGCTACAACTTTGAAGAGTCAAGCAAGCCCTCAAGTGCAAGTGCAAGCAAACTTGTCTTCCAAGGAGGAAGATGTGAACTACATGGGAAGAGTCAACTACAACAACTATCAAGGCCCAAGGAACTTCAACAACAACCGGCAATTCAACAATTACCGGCCTAATCACAACCATCCCGGGTTTTCCTATTCTAACCCGGATGGAGCCTTGAATCCTCCCGCTTCCACAACCGCAGCTCCACCACCAAAGGCTTCACAAGAACCTCCACCCAGATTTACTCAACCTCCAAAGGATAGAACCGAGATGATATTTGAGCAATTGCTTGGAAGGTTGAGTGGTCTTGAGAGCACGGTGACTTCCATTTCTAAGGCTCAAAAGGTGTTGGAAGCACAAGTGTTCCAAAAGGCGGGTGAAGCTCATAGAGATCCGGGAAAGGTTCCCGGAAGAACCGAAGATAACCCAAGAGGCCAAGTGTTGGCCATCACTACAAGGAGTGGGCTGAGCATGAAGGATCCCTTGCCCAAGGATAATGCTAAGGGAAAGCAAGTGGTGATAGAGGATGAGATATTGCAAGAAGATGGAGGCAAGAGAAAGGATGATGAGCCAACATATGTGGCACCACCTCCATACAAGCCACCACTACCGTTCCTACAATCACGAGCAAGAGCTCATTTGGACAAACACTTTGGTAAATTCCTTGAACTTATGTCTAAATTGCATATTAACATTCCGTTCATGGATGCTATTCTAGGTATGCCGGCATATGGCTAGTTTTTGAAGGAAATAATCTCCAACAAGAGGAAGTTGGAGGAGTATGGAGAAGTAAGGATGACAAAGAGGTCCTCGGAATTGTTCCAAACAATGAAGGAGGAGATGCCTCCTAAGCTAAGAAATCCGGGATCCTTTTGTGTGCCACTTGGAGTGGGAGAAGTGAAGTATGAAGCCCTTTGTGATCTTGGGGCAAGTGTAAGCATCATACCGCTTGCACTTTACAACAAGGTTGGGCTAGGAGAGCCAAAGCCGGTCAAGATGACCCTTTACATGGCGGACCGTTCGATAACTCACCCGGTTGGAATCTTGGAGGACATACTGGTGCAACTAGGGAAGTTCTATGTGCCGATTGATTTTGTAGTCTTGGACATCCCGACGGACTATCCGGTTCCCATCATCTTAGGGAGACCTTTCTTGGCTACATCTGGATGCTTGGTGGATCGTAAAAACGGAATTCTCTCCTTCAACATTGGAGAAGAGAATATGAAGTTCAAGCTGTCCATAGTGATGAAGGGGTCAGCCCTTGGTGAAGATGTGTTCAACATTGTTGAGCAAGAGGAGTCTAGAGAAGTTGTAAGCTCGATCTTGATCAAGGACCCCTTGGAGAAGGTTCTTAGCTTAAGTTTGATGGAGGAAGGTGTTGAGGAGGCTTACAATGAAGAAATCAAGGCTTTGGAAGCATTAGAAAAGGAGACAAGAGCTGAATTTGAAGTCCACGAAAGTGTGCTGAATTCCTGTAGGAACCACTGCCAGGGACCAAGAACCATGCCCGTGGTTTTACCCGTGGAACTCTCTGGAATGCTCCAAAAGTCTAGCTTTGAAAGTTCCACGGCCGTGGTTGTGCCAGAGGCCGTAATTTTGCCCGTGGTTTCTCCAGAAACTGCCTTAGTTGATGACCAAGCTTCAAGGAGCATTGAAGAGTCTTCCATGGCTTTGGATTCTTCTCAACCAACATTATATGGATCGTCTCCACTCGATAAAGGTCCTCCTAAACTTGAACTTAAACCCCTCCCCTCTCATCTTAAGTATGCTTTTCTTGGTGATGATTCTACTTATCCGGTTATTGTAAATGCATGCTTGAATGATGATGAACTTGCTAGATTGTTGCATGAGTTGAGATTGCATAGGAAAGCTATTGGATATACTATTGATGATTTAGTTGGCATTAAACCTTATTTGTGCATGCATAAGATCTTAATGGAAGACAACCATAAACCTTCAATTGAACCTCAAAGAAGACTAAACCCTATCATGAAAGAAGTAGTCAAGAAAGAGATCCTTAAATTGCTAGATGCGGGAATCATTTTCCCGATTTCGGATAGTAAGTGGGTTAGTCCCGTGCATGTGGTTCCTAAGAAGGGTGGGATGACCGTAGTGACTAATGACAATAACGAACTAATCCCAACTAGAACGGTTACAGGATGGAGGATGTGTATAGACTATAGGAAACTAAATGTTGCCTCTAGGAAATATCACTTCCCTCTTCCTTTCATTGACCAAATGCTAGAGAGATTAGCTCAACATTCCCATTTTTGTTACTTAGATGGCTATAGTGGATTCTTCCAAATCCCTATTCACCCCGATGATCAAGAGAAAACCACATTCACATGTCCTTGGGGGTACATTTGCATATAGGAGAATGCCATTTGGGTTGTGTAATGCACCCGCCACCTTTCAAAGGTGTATGATGGCCATCTTTTCTGAGTATATCGAAAACATCATGGAAGTGTTTATGGATGATTTTTCTGTTTATGGATCTTCCTTTGATGATTGTTTAGCTAACTTGTCTCTAGTGCTAAAAAGATGTGAGGAGACTTAATCTAGTCTTGAATTGGGAGAAATGCCACTTCATGGTAAGTGAAGGTATTGTGTTGGGACACTTGGTGTCCAACCGTGGCATTGACGTTGATAGGGCTAAGATAGAGACGATAGAGAAGTTGCCACCACCTACCTCGGTGAAGGGGGTAAGGAGTTTTCTAGGGCATGCCGGTTTTTACCGGAGATTTATTAAAGATTTCTCTAAGATTTCTAAGCCTCTTACTAACCTACTAATGAAAGATGTTGAGTTTTTTTTCTCCAAGGATTGCCATGAAGCTTTTTGTAGGTTAAAGAATGCTTTGATCTCCGCACCCATCATGCAACCGCCGGATTGGAGTCTATCGTTTGAGATCATTACTATTGGAGTGAGCCTCTTTTGTTCAAAAGAGGACCGGATGGAGTCTTTAGGAGATGCATACCGAAGGATGAGGTGGAGAGTGTGATCCGCCATTGTCACCCCTTGCCATGTGGAGGCCATGCTAGCTCACACAAGACATGTTCAAGGATGTGCAGAATTTTGGCCAAGTTTGTTCAATGATGTGCACAATTTTGTGGTAGCTTGTGATGCTTGCCAAAGGACGGGCAACATCTCAAGGAGGAATGAGATGCCCTTGAACAACATACAAGAGGTGGAGATATTCGATGTTTGGGGTGTGGACTTCATGGGACCATTCCCCTCTTCTTGTGGCAACCTCTACATCCTATTGGCGGTAGACTATGTTACGAGATGGGTGGAGGCAATTGCCTCTCCCACAAATGATGCCAATGTTGTGGTGCGGTTCTTCAACCGAGTGATCTTCCCTAGGTTTGGAACACCAAGGGTGATCATAAGTGATGGAGGGAAGCACTTCACCAATAGGAACTTCGGGACACTTTTGGCTAAGTATGGGGTGACTCATAAGGTGGCAACACCTTACCATCCCCAAACTAGTGGCCAAGTGGAGATCTCCAACCGGGAGATAAAGGGAATTCTTGAGAAGACAGTTTCTAGAACGAGAAAGGATTGGGCTATGAAGCTCGATGATGCTTTGTGGGCATATAGAACCGCTTTCAAGACACCGATTGGCACCACTCCTTACAAGCTAGTCTATGGCAAGTCTTGCCACCTTCCGGTAGAGATGGAACATAGAGCATATTGGGCTATAAGGTGGTTGAATTTTGACCTCAAGGAGGCCGGAGAGAAGAGATTGCTAGACATGAACGCTCTTGAGGAGATCCGGTTGGATGCCTTCGAAAACGGCCGGATCTACAAAGAAAGGACCAAACGTTGGCATGACAAGCATCTCATTCCGAAGGAGTTGAGTGAAGGCGACCTTGTCCTTCTCTTCAACTCAAGGCTGCGTCTCTTCCCCGGAAAGATAAATTCAAGATGGATAGGTCCTTATGTGGTGAAGAAGATCTTTCCCCATGGAGCGGTTGAGATAGGAGGGGAGCATTATGGAGATTTTAAGGTGAATGGGCACCGGTTGAAGAAGTATATCCCGGGAGCTCCGGTGGACATGATTGCTCCACTTCACCTTGAGTAAGACGCCCCCGAGTCTAGTCAAGCTAATGACCTTAAAGAAGCGCTTAATGGGAGGCAACCCATCTGTAGACATTTTTCCCTTTGTCGTTTTTGTTTTTGTTTTGATTTTTGTTTTTGTTTTTGTGTGCTTTTGTGTGTTTGGTGTGCCTTGTTTATGTGCTAGAGTCTTGGTGGCATGGAAGCCTTTCATGGCATGTGGATGATGATGATGAGTCCCTCATCCATTGTGGGTGGAGCGGACGCGGGACTTGGACGGCTAGCGGTGCCTAGCACGGATCCCGACGCCATAACGAACACTTTGAGCTCTCTACCATCGTTGATAGGATCATCCGACATCACTTCATTTGAGTAATCCCAAATACCAAAGCAAACCATTTTTACATTGTGAGAACCCTCTTTCACTCTTCTTTACTTGAATACCACATTGGGGACAATGTGTTTCTAAGTATGGGGTGGGGTTTGCATGATCTTTTGCATGATTAGCATCTAGGGTATTTTCTTTTAGTCACATGCTTCATTATGTCTTGCATTGTACATACACATTATACATTTCGAAAAATCCAAAAAAATCAGAAAATTTTTAAAAAAATTTAGTGCTTCTAAGCTTGGGAATGACCCTTATGATGAGATTGTTGTGTGGATTGTCTATGGATGGCCTTATGTGTTGAATAGATGAATGCATATGTGGACTTGAAGTACTTATCTTGAATCCCATGAATGATTTGTGATTATGATGCTTGCCTTGATTGGATTGAGGATTGAAGGTCGAAATTACATGCTAGTTCTTGCACATCATCTAGGAGTGATTAAGGAAATTCATCTTTCTCTACTTCTCATCTTGATCATGTTGTTTGAGCACCTCAATTGATACAAAATTTGACCTCTTTTCACCCATCCGGGAATAGGAGCATGATAGTGTGTTGAGTATGTGAAAAGCAAGTGTGGGGTGAAGTTGTTGTTGAAAGAAGGTTATGAATGAAGTGCTGAATTTGTTGTGAAAGTGTAGACAAAAATATAGGTTTGGGGATGTTGGTTTAAATGACGAGTAACTCGGCACCATTCACATAATCGGGTGTTTGTGCCTTGCCAAAGTCAAATAAACCGATAGTCCTAACGAGCTTTGATATGTGTGCCCGGTGTGGATGCACCTCGAAAAATAAAAAAGCACGAGGATGGCTAATCACCAAGGTTTCGGCTTTTGTACACCAATGCCATAGTCTCAAAAATAAGTGAAAGAAAAAGAAAAGAAAAGAAAGAAAAGATGGAGAAAATATACACTTGTGGGAAGTTGATAAAAATGTGAAGTTGTGAAGTTAGTTCCATTCCGGGATTAGCATCATATAGCCTAGAAAAATTCCCACCTAATCACAACGTTTCTTGGCCTTTTATTTCACAAGCCCTTGTGACCTATTTGCATGTGTGTAAGACTTAGTGATCTAGATTAAATATGCTCATGATCATCTTGACTTCTTCATTTTTTACATTTCATGCATGCCTTCGAGTTAAGTATAATTGTCTTTCCATGCCTTCATTTATTTGATACATGATTGCTTGTCCATTACCATAAAACATGACTATGAAGGTGCTCCAATATTAGAAGCACAACTCCAAAAATATTTTCGGTTTTTCTGCATGCATAAATCATGTCATCTCGTAGTCTATAGTTGGGACTTGCTCGGGGACGAGCAAACCTTAAGTATGGGGTATTTTTGATAACACGATTTATGACTTAGGTTTAGGCACTCATTTAGATAGTTTTTCCGCTCATCCATGCATGATTTAGCACTAGTTCATGACGTTTGCACTCAATTCATGTATTTTGTCGAGATAGACATCTACACGGACTTTTGCATTGCTTTGTAGGTATTTTGGGAGATTTAGGAGCTTAATCAATACATTCGAGGATCGTTCCTCGAGATGACACACCTTCGGACTCATTGGGATACAAGCTAGGGGCTAAGGAGGACTCATGGGACCTTATTGCTGCATGCCATGCACCAAATCATGGCTTAATGATCCATATAGTGCAGGAACACCAGAACCACGGTCACTGGAAGAACCACGCCCGTGGAAATGGGCCGTGGTTTTTGCCAGACAGTTGTGACAGTTGTGCCACGATCTTCATGGCCGACTCTTGCAAATTTGTAGGATAAATAGGTGGTCCTGCAAGGCTGAAAAGGGCATCTCCCATCACTCCATTCCCTCTCATACTCTCAACAACAAAGATTCTCTCATTGGAGCATTGGATTCGAGACCATGGGAGAAGAAAGAAAGCTTCCATTGGAGAAGAAGAGAAGAACACACCATTATTAGTCTTTGATAGATTTTAGAGTGAAGATTATCGGAATCGTTTTCTAGGGTTGTAAGAATCGATTGAACCTTCTTTTGAAGGGTTGTGAGTCTTTCTAAATCTCATATTCAGCTTGGTTTTCCTTGTTCTACTTGTTCATCTCTTTCTCTTCAATTTCTTGCAAATGGATGCCATGATTTTATGCTTGATGATTTCGATTGTGATGATATATGTTGTTGGCTAAATAGATGCGATTCTAGGGTAAGGAAAGGATGGTTATGGCTTGGACTGTGATAGAATAGACTTAAATGTATGCTTGGACGATTCGTTTGATTGGACCTAGTCACTGTTAGAAACCACGGTTTGTTCTAGACAAACCACGGCCGTGGCTCTTGATGAACACGCTGTGATTTTGATTAACTTGCTCGTAATGATAAATCCAAGTGTTAGGTTGTTAGATTGTTGAAATCCTAGGGTTTGTTGAGTTAATTCTATCCTAGGGTGACCTAGTGTTAGCAACTAAGTGTTAGAAGAGACCTACCCGGTGATTCTTGCTCTTAGATACCGAAGATGACAAACTCTAGGTAGTAGTGAGCCTCACAAGCCGCTATTGGACTGAGTGTGCTAGGATATGTGTTTAGGACTTGCCTTTCCGAGACTTACCCGGTAAAGAGAGGTTAGATCCCTAGAATACCATCCGGTTTGTGTAGAATTCCTATCCTTAGGCTCTTTGAGACTTACCCGGTGATGAGACCTTAGGAACGGACTAGTGGACCATGAGACCTACCCGGTGATTGATCCCAATCTAGAAACACTCACTCCCAACATACTATAGTTAATCCAAGAAATGATTAGATAGCTTGAGTCCTATGCCATAAGCGGAATTTCCAACCCCTAGAATCCGCTTTTCTCTCTTTGATCACATATTTCGTGTTTGCTCTGTTTATTTGTGTTTTAGCTTGATCCTCAGTTTGTTTTGCTATATTATATCATTGTGATCTTTGATTGATCACCTAAAAACCAAACCAAAATCATTGAGATTTTCATTTCTTTATTCCTTTCTCTTTTCTTAGCCTAGATCAACACTATCCTTAGTCATTAATCGATTCAATCTCACCTCAGTCTTTGTGTTCGACCTCGGAATACTATCCCTACTACAAAACGTCCCGTACACTGCGGGTTCACTAGGAGTTAAGAGAAATATATCGAGTATAAATTTAAGACTTTTGCGTGCATACATCCTTAGCATAACAGTGGAGGATGTTGAAGTTCAAGTAAAAGTGAAGTAAGATCCTTTTCCCGGATTCTAGCACCACATTACCTTCTATACATCCCTACCCTACACGTTCTTGACCTTTCTTTTGGAAATCCCTTGAGACCTCGAGCTTGTTGATTGACTCGGTGGTTTAAAGTGGATTATACATGATTAATTTCGATAATTATGATTTATTATGCATTCTATGATTTTATGCAAAGATGAACAACTTTCTTATATTTATAAAATGTTTTGATCATATCTTGATTTTATTTACCATGAAGCATTCTCTTAGGGTCATCATGATAACAATAATCAAATTAATGAGGAAGGAATCAATAATCGAACAAGAAGATTTTAATAAAAAGGCTTCAATAACTGAATCAAACAAGTGAAAAAATCAGTGTTTCAAAGTCACAAATCAATCAAAGACAACAACCACAAGTAGCCTAGGAGAATCTTACAAACTCCTTCAAAAGCTACTTCCAACAAAGATTCCTTCCTTCCTTGAACTCTTCCTTCAACTTCCTTCAAACTTCAGAGAATGGGTGATCCGCCAACTGCAGGATAATAGGTGTGATAGCATGAATTATAGTCTATATTTTGGGACTTGTTTAGACGTTTTATCTTCAACAATCTGCATGTTTGGATGTATATTATGTGATTATATTGACATTTCATCTACCTTTGCGGGAATCGAGGTCTACACCTAGTTTCGTTGTAATTGTAGGTAAAACAGCACGTTTTGGACTAAAATGGAGCTAAAAGAGCTAAGGAATCATTGGAGCTACATTCAGGAGCTTAAGGAAGAACTCAGGAAGCATGAAAATGGAATAAAGATTCACTTTGGACCAGATTTAAGAGATTTTACCCTCGGTTAGAGAGACACCTCAGTCAGCTACAGTACCACCTCGACCGAGGTGATTTTGAGGAATGCCCCGACCGAGGTGAATACCCTGACGCGGCGAGGAGATATATTTTATGACTGAAATCTTTTAATTATGGAAAGAAGATCTTATATTTTTGGGCGGGATTTCTAGAAGGAAGAAAATTTATTCAACTGATATAATTTTACCTATTTTATGGGAAAATATCTTTTTCCAAGATTTCTTATCTTTGGAAGGAAATTTTCCTATAAAAAGGGGTGGATTTTCCACAAATTCAACATCCGGCAACAGTTCGAAAACCTAGCGGTATCCAAGTCCTGCAGTTGCAGAAAATTTCCCTTCAAGATTGAAGGAAGAAGGAAGACTTTCCTTGTTGGAAGATTGTTTTGAAGGAGTTTTGTGAGATTTGCTTAGGCTACTTCTTGGTTTATTATCTTGTTTGGTTTGTGGTTTAAGGAACGCTTATTTGTGTGATATTTGATTCAGTTATTGAAACCTTGTCTTTAAGGTTTTTGTGTTCTTTCCTCATATATTTGATTATAGCTTTCATGATGATGAGTGGCTAATTTCCTTGTGCGATTCTTGGGTGATTGGCTGAAGGTTGTGGGAAAGACGATGATAGAATAATCAAAATCACAGTAGGACCTTGAAAGTTCGAGTCTTTAACATTAACCCTAGAACATCTCGCTCAGTCGATGAACACCCCGGCCGGGGTGGAATTTGTCTGACCGAGGTGACCTTTTTTGATCCGAAACTGAGAGTTAAGTGTTAGAGTTGCCAAATCCTATTCTTATTACACCTTTCCTGGTTCAATGCAAGCCTAGGATGAGACTTACCCGGTAATTCCTTTGTTTGTTTACCAAAGATCATAAGTGTAGGTAATAAAGGTTCATCCTTTATTGGGGTTTGAGTGTGCCTTCATCCCATCTTTGTGAGTTAGCTTGAGACTTACCCGGTAAAGATTGATTCTATTCCCTTAGGTGTTGTGTTGGTTTGAGGTTAGAGTTCTTTTCCTTAATTCCTTGAGACTTACCCGGTAATAGGAGTTACGGTTTGGGATTGTGAGTAGTGAGACTTACCCGGTGATCTATTCCACTTTAGAAACACCTTCTCTTTGCAAAATCTCAGCTTTGTCCACTTATCTTTAGATTTGAGTTGGAACCACAACTAGATGTTTTAATCCCTAGAATTACATATTTCCTTAATTGACTATATTATCATCCTTGATTGCTTTAATCACCTTGTGGTTAGTAATTAAATTGACAACATATACCTACTTTGTTTCACTAAGTCCTTGAGATCGACACCCCGGAATTTCTTGATTTTACTACGATTGACCCGTAAACTGCGGGTTCGCATCCTTGTTTTAAGCATATTTCTTAGGATGTAAATTTAAAGCTTGCACACACCATTTAGAGCGAACAGGTGATCCGTAGATTATCCGAATATTCGTTAATTGAGGAAAATCCAACGCTTTATATAGGAGAATTATCTTCCAAAGATAAAATATCTTAAAAAGATAATTTCCAATAAAATATATCCATATCTCCTAAATTAAATCTTCCAAAATAATATCTTCCTTCCAGAATTATATGATATCTTCCTTCCAAAAATAAATGATATCAGCCAAAAATATTATCTCGCCGGCAACAGGGTGTTCGCCTTGGTCGGGGCGCTCCTCAAGATCTCAGCCAAAAACATTTTAATCAAGGTGGAGTTTTCTATCTCCCCTTGATGGAAGACAACACAAATGTTTTATCGTACCTGGATTTGTTAGTTTAGCAATGCATATGAAAAACTCAAAACTAAAAATGCAGAATGTAGTATATCGAAATGTCGGATCATATTTCTCTCCCTTTATCTTTCAACAAGGGACAAAAAACAGTCAAAGCAAGGAGTCTTAAAACGCAATTACAAACCCAAAAACGAGAGTATTTTCACAAACCATAAAAAGTTTTTCAAAACACTCATGATAGGCAGAGACCTTCAGGTTTCCTTGTGCCACTTGGAGGAGCTTCTTTTCCCATAATAGTCTCGTAAGCACATATCTCTCCACCGATCATTAGCATCCGCGATATCACGCTCTTTGAGAGATAAGTCCGTTCCTCGTTGTGCAGAATTAATTCTTGTCATATTTCTTGACTACCTCAAACTCTTCAATCGTCAGAATATCTGGGTCTTTTGGCAATGGTTGACAAATGGGTTTACCCTTAACAATCTTACGACATTGATCCATCACCTTTTCAGCATCCTTTTGAGTCTCTTGTCCATCAACCTCTGATATGGGCTTAATACTACTAGCAGCTATTAGAGACAGAGCCCTTTCATGGAACAACTGGTTAATTTTCTGATTGAGAATACCCAGTAAGTCTTGAGTTTTTTCCTCTTATTAGTCATTGAAACTCTAAAATCCACAAAATCAGATCTTAGTGAGTTCAATGACTCTTCTACAAATTCCAACCGCTGCTGTGTAGAAAAATTCCATTCAGGTTGCTCCTTCAACACCCATACAGTACTAAATCCCACTTTAGTCTTCTGAATTCCTATTCTCTCGAAGAAAGCTTTATCCAATCCTCCATTGTAAATATGCAAATCCTCATCAGAAAAATCAACTGAAAAATTCCTGAATATTATGGGAAGCAAATTCCCATAAGGCAAATGAGTCGTACTTGGAGAATTAATGACATTCACCATGTGAGACAGGATAATTTCAGGCAGATTAACTTTTAACCCATTCATCCCATTGTAAACAAAAGCCAGCACAACATTGGTTATAATGTCTTTGTTGGCAAACCTGGGAACTATGCATCTGTCTAAAATAGCATAAATTATTCGGGCCTCCAGAGTTAAACATGTGATAGTGGGTGGTGATAAGGCATTAGGAAGAAGAAATTGTTCTTTGGCTAGCCTTATAGTTTTAGCCGGGTTTGAATAATGTGAAGCATCATAAAGAGGAATTCCAAAGATATCGGCTAAAATCTCTGAAGTAATGGTAATTTTCTTACCTTTGATTACAAAATCTAGAATCCATTCACCTCTTTCGTCTGGCCGTTAAGTTTGCATAGAAAAATATGGTCAGTCGTGTGTATGATGATTCTCCTGGGTTTAACATGATCCAGATAGAGCTTGCTTGGAGCACTTCTAATCCCGGCATAGAAGAGCAGGTAAACAGATCGCAATGGACCGGCTCACACATGCACTGATAACGATCATCATACTCTATGAGCCATTTCTTAGCTGCTGTTGGGTTAGCGAACCAACTTGATGGGAGCCCAGTTTTGGCAAAAATATCCGCGTCGTTTGAAAACCCTGATGAACTTGAACTTGACTCTGATCCAAAACTCGAGTCAGAATCAGACGATTCTTGAACAATCCTCTGTCGTTTAGGGACAGAAGATGTTGCTTCGTTTACTGAAGGTCTCTTGGATGCCATTGAGAAAAAATTTTGAGAAGAAGATGAAGAGGGTTTGGAAAATCAGGAGAGTAAAGCACTGTTCTTTCAAAGGGAAAGGAAGCAGAAGAAATAAAGAGGGAAGAGAAGAGGTTTTTATGGGAAGATGTCCTATCAACGTAAGATCAAAAGATTTTTAAGATCTTGGGAAAATCATAGATGATAAAAATTCCTTCAATAAAGTTTGGTAACCACTTTTCAAAATCCTTTTTAAAGCATAAAAATTAAATAATCCAATATCTAAAAGATATGAATTTCTAATTAATCCGTTTTATTAATATAGCCTTTGAAATATGTTTCAACGCCCCTTGAAAACATTTTAATCAAGATGGAGTTTTCATTTGTGTTAAGGTTTTCTTATTTGAATATTGATTCATTTCTTATATATTTGATTATTTTTATCATGATGATTGTTGGATAAGTTCTTTATGCGATTATAAGGTGATTGGCTGAAGATTGTGGGAAAGACGATGAAAGAATGAGCCTTTACCCCGGTGGACCTTGAAAGCTCGAGCCATTACCTTAACCGACGAACACCTCGTTCGGTCGTGGAACATCTCGACCGAGATGGAACATGAACTGAGCAAGGAGAGACCTTTCATGTTCCTTATCTGAGTTGAGGTTTCTGTTTGCCAAATCCTATCCTTGTTATACCTTTCCTGGTTCAATGCAAGCCAAGGATGAGACTTACCCGGTGATTCCTTTTCTTGTATACCCAAGATCATGAGTGTTAGGTAATAAAGATTTATCCTTTATTGGCGTTTGCGTGTGCCTTCATCCCATCTTTGAGAGATAGCCTGAGACTTACCCGGAAGAATGTTAGTGCTATCCCTTTGGATGGTGTGTTGATTTGAGATTATAGTTCCTTTCCTTAGTACATTGAGACTTACCCGGTTAGAGGATCTTTGGTTTGGGATAGTGAGTAGTGAGACTTACCCGGTGATCTATTCCCACCTTAGAAACACCTTCCCTTTACAAACATCAGTTTTTGCACGTTATCCTTTAAGATTTTGAGTTGGAACTACAACTGGATGCTTTAATATCTAGAATCAGCATTTTCTTTACTTAATTATTACATCATCTTTGATAGCTTTGCTTTGTTGCTTGTTTTTGATTGACAACCTGAATTACCGATCTTTGTTTCGCCATAGTCCCTGTGGTCGACCCTAGAGTATTTGCCGTTATTACAATTGATCCGTACACTGCGGCTTCGCATATTGTTTCAGGCTTATATTTTAGGTTATAGATTTAAAGCTATATCATTCACCATACACACACGTCTGAGAGCGAACAGTTTAAACCATCAAGTCAATCAACACACTCTAGGTCTCAAGGGCTACCGAATGAGGTCGTGAAAACCGAGGCACATCTCAGTTGAACACCTCGGACACCATTAGAACAACTCGACCGAGATGGGTTTTTAACTGAAAGATTTTCGAAACGTTTTATTCTTCTACTCTGGATATGACATCGATGAAGATATTTGTTTGCAGATTGGTTTTGAAATCTTTTTATGCTCAAAAGGTTTTATGATATGTTAAGTTGCTAAATGTTTTGTTTGAAATTCTAGCATGTTTAATACTTTGTTTTTATCAAAATTATGTTGGATTTGAAGGTTGACACCACATTATGAGTTCTCTCACATTTTTCTTGGGATGATTACGGCACTTCATTCTCTTCTTCTTCTTCTTGATCATGCTTTAGCCCCTCATATACATATTTGCCTCCCTTTACCTATCCGGAAATTTGGATGGATTTGATGAAAAGCGCATGGAAGTGAAATTGAGATCTTGGCTGAAAGTGTTAGAAAGAAACAAATTAGGTTTGGGGACGTTGATCTTGTTGATGAGTAACTCGGCACCATTCACAAAGACGGGTGTTTGTGTCTTGCCAAAGTCGGATTGATCAATAGTCCTAACGGGTCATGGTATGTGCATCAAGGGTTTGAGGCATCTCGAGAAATTGATTATTGCTTATCTCCTAGGCTTTGGTTATTCTGTACATCTGTCCATGTTCCCAAAAAGTAAAGTAAAAGTGAAAATAAGCAAAGTTTATTGGTGGAAGATGTTGTGATTGCTTGTTTTTGATTGACAACCTGAATTACCGATCTTTGTTTCACCATAGTCCTTGTGATCGACCTTAGAGTATTTGCCGTTATTACACATGATCTGTACACTGCGGGTTCGTATATTATTTCAGGCTTATATATTTTAGGTTATAAATTTAAAGCTATATCGTTCACCATACACACACGTCTGAGAGCGAACAAGTTTTTGCAATCCTAACTCTGTCCTTATACCTTTAGAACATCTTGAATCGATTGCCACAATTGGATACCTGAATCTCTAGAATCTTTGATTCTTATTAATCTTTACAAAAGCTTCATTATTTTGCTAGACAATTTACGAACTGAATTTGATCCTCCAAATCCCTGAGTTCGACTTTAGAATTCTTGCTTTACTATACCGATCCGTACACTGCGGGTTCGCTTTACTTGATTTAAGATTTTATAAATTTAAGACTTTGCACGCACACTTTTGAGCGAACAAGTTTTTGGTGCCGTTGCCGGGAATTTGGTTTAGGACAAATTCGGTTTTCGGTTGTCTGGCCTGGGTGCTTTTGCTCTTGTTATTTGATCTATCTACCTTAGTGATTTTGCAGATTTCTCTTTAGGTATATGCGAAGATCTCGATCTGCCAAAGACCTCATTCCTTTTGACCTTGAACCGGAGAAGACACATAATAAACGGTTAAGGGAGAAAAAGATGGCTTAACACAATAGAAAGAACCTCCATGCTGAGTTGGATGATCCTCAAGCTTTTCTTAATGAAAGTGAAAGAAGACTTCTTGAAGAGAAAGTTATAGGTCATGCTGATAGGGAACGAATGCAAATTCAAATGGATGAAATCCGGGCGATGGTATTACAAGCAAATTTGGAGAAAGGCGCCAAGGATAAGAGAGATGAATCATCCGATGAGGATATGCCTGAGGTGGAAAAATATACCACCTAATCCACCATTTAATCCTCGTGCCCATGTCGATCTTCGTAATTATGTTAGAGATGCGAGAGCTGCAAATGTCATGACTGAACCACGGACTCTTGGGCAACGAATGAATCTAAATCAGCAACTACGTCGCTTGGGTGTGAATCTTGGAGATCTAGATTGTAATATCCGGAATTTTTATTCCGTTTATTTCCGAATCAATTCGGACTTCGAGCCGTTGACGGTTCCCATTCTATCTAGTATTTCTTTCTTCACAAATTTTATCATTTTATGTAGACTATAATTCACATAAAATGATAGAATTATATCAAACCCTAATTCTTATTATTATTATTTATCATTTTATGTAGAATTTAATTCACATAAAATGATATAATGATATCAAACCCTAGTTCTTATAATTAATCCTTAACGACGACTTTAGACGAGACCATGACGAGTTATGACGAGGCCATGACAAATCCGTGACAAGGCCATGCATGGGCTTGACAAGGCCATGACGAGTTTTTGACAAGTTTTGACAAACTTTCAGCCCACTTAATTTTTGCCTTGTTTTAGCCCATTGTTTCTTAATTGGATTTATTTTTCCCAGCCTTACCTTAACCCTTGCTAGCGGATCAAAACAGCCCAAGAGGCCCAGCCAGAAGCAACCCTGCTTCTGCTCCAGCACCAGCCCATCCCTGCTTCAGCTCCAACGCCAGCCCATCCCTGCTTCAGCTCCAGCGCCAGCCCATCCCTACTTCAGCTCCAGGGCCAGCCCATCCCTGCTCAGCTCTAGCGCCAACCCATTCCTTCTTTCAGTCGTTACACCTCCTTCCTCAGATCGTGAGTTACGCCCTTAATCTCGTAACCGACGGATGGCCTTCCTCTTCAGTTCCCAGCAAGCGCAGACGACGCCTCCATCACCTTCCTCTCCGATTCCCAACATGCTGAAGACAACTCCACTCTCTTCCTCGTCGATCGCCGAGCACAATGCAGTAGCGGTTCCTCGCCTCGCTCTCCTCTTTCCCTTCATCGTCAACAGAGGCGTCGGCCTCCTCCCTTCCCTAGACACACCCTCCTTGCTCTATTGCAACCAACCATGCTAAATTTGGACCTCCTTCTGCGTGCACTCAGTGAAACGAACCAAGCCAGCTCTCCGTTCACCTAGCTGCTAGAAGACAGTGCACAGGTAGTCTCGAAAACCCTCTTCTTTCTTGCCACATCTGCACAAGTCTCCTGCCCTAACCTTGGCCTTCAGTGCAGCAATGACGACTCTTCTGCACACGACCTGGAGTGACACGGAAACTCCCAGCCTCCCCTCTTCTGTGCAACAACTAGCTCGACAACAATCTTGGCTCACCTTCTCACTTCCCCTCGAGTCCTGGAATCGGGTAAGGTTGATACCCTTCTCTTCCTTGCATTTCCGTCCATGTAATTCATGCCTAATGAGTGCCTTATATGTCTCCTAACTCTACCCAGAACAGCCATAGAGGAGCAGTAAAGATTCATGTTGTTTTCCGAGTTTTCAGGAAGTGACATGCAGGCATGTTCCAGTCCAGATTTTTGTATATTAAATACCTCCTCTATTGCTGAATTTTGGATATGTTGTAGTCAGTAGTACACAGTAGATCATGCTAAATTTTGGGAAGAATCGGAGTTACGGTTTGAGAGTTATGATGTTGCAAAGTTGACGGCTCATGCAGTTTTTATAAATGTGCTGAGTTGAGAAAAACAGCATGGGATGCTGTTTTCGGAGATAGTTTTGAATAGGCTTTTGAACTGTGTTGGGCTTCAATTTTGGATATGATATAGTTGACATATTTTTGTAGATCATATTAAAATTTGAGAGGAATCTTGCGAGTGGTTTGGGAATTATGATTTTTCAAAGATTGAGTCGTAAGCAGTTTTTCTGTTGTGCTGAAATTCGGTTTTGTGAGATAGTTTTAAATAGGATCTTGATCTCCTTTGCGGCTGAATTTTGGATTTATTATAGATAAGATTTTATAGTAGAACATATCAAAATTTGGGATAAATCCAGCGAGTAGTTTAGGAGTTATGATTTTTCAAAGTTAAGACAGTGTGCTGTTTGTTAAGTGTTGTAACCAACTTTAGAAATTTTTGTAGAACTGATGCTTTAACAGTTTTAAAAAATTCTTTCTCCTATGAGTAGATGGGATATCATAGATGATCTAGGAAATTATTTCGGAATTTTCATAAGACTATTCGAATTTCATATTTGAAGCCGAAGTTGGATCTTAACGATCTTTCGGAAAATAAGAAGAATGTGTAAATTATCAGTTTGTAACCAAACTCATCTTTATGAGTTAGAATATGACATTTTAGTCTCAAATAAGAGTTTAGACATAAATTATGGAATTTTTAGAAGTTTCGGGACTAAGGGTAAAATAGTCATTTTACCATAAATTAATAATGTAATCAATTCCGTTCTATTAAGACCTACTATCTTAGAAGTCTTAGACTTCTAATCACCTAGAAAGTGTGCTGACACACTTGCCTCCTTTGACAGGCCACTGAATTCCTACTATACAAATTGATTTGCGAATTAGAAAGTCGAGATCTGATTCAGGTAAGTCCACGGACTTACTTAGCTGACTTCTTGCATGTGTGTGATGTGTATGAGTGGTGCTTGTTAGTTAAGATAAATAACGAAACCGGAATAGGCCGACTTTAGTATATTGTGTAATCGACCCAAGTGTATGATAACGGGTCGTGACATCATCTGCCTAGCTCTTGCGTGAGTCTAGGAGGTTTCCTGTGACCAGCCCAGTCAGGTAGACGGTCAAATGCATTAGTACCATTCCGCGTTGGTAAACGGGGACAGGGGCGAGGTTTGGGAATCCCTCGTGTCACAAAATAAGTATCATTAGTAATGACATATCACCTAATTAAAGATAATAAAAGGATTGATTGTGCATGTTGATTGTGTATGTTGTGTGTTTGTGCTTTTGCCTTTATACTTATGCATAGAATGTTAGCTAACGGTTTTATACCGCTTGTAGATGCCTTGCAGGTTAAGACACTTGTAGAGAGATCCGGAGGAAATGGTCAGCCGGGTCCACGTACTCTTTTAGTTGGGGGCGAGGTTGTCTTAGGTTCTTTAGATGTGTCGTTTTAGCACCGTTGCTTTGTAAGACTGATACATATCTTTCATGTATATATTGTTTAAAGTTTTCAAATGTTTTAATACTTTTGTGCCTTGTTGTAAGATCCTAGTAAAATTGTTGTCAAACTAAGGTCGGGACCCATTGTGAGGTCCTAACCAGTAGCTCCTCGAGTTCTGAGAATTTGGGGTGTTAAATAGATGAGCATGACTATGGGTTTTGCCCTCAAGTCATTACTATGATCCGGCAAAGTCAGTTTAGGGGAATGGAAACGGAAAATCCGCATCAACATTTGTAGAATTACGAGATTCTTATGGAGACTTTGAAGCCTCCAAGAGCAATCAACAACAACAATAAGTTGAAACCTTTCTTTTTCTCCTTGAAGGACAGAGCCTTAGCTTGGTATCAAGCTCTTCCAGCTGGAAGAGTTAACACATATGTGGAGATGACTTCGGAATTCCTCACCAAGTTCTTTCCGCCATCCAAAACGGCAGAGTTAAGAGGTAAAATCACTGCCTTTGCTATGAAACCTAATGAAAGTTTGTTTAAATCTTAGAAAAGGTTTCAAGACCTTCTATTGGATTGCCCTCGCCATGGCATTTCAAAGCTATAATTGTTAGAGATTTACTACAAGGGATTGGATGTGGAAACGCAATTCAAACTTCAATCCCTTTCTTGCGGAACTTTTATGGACATGAGAGAAGATAATGCTTGAGATTTTATTTAGAATCAAGCTCTAGTGATTGATAAGTATTCCCATAGGAAGATTGAGAGTGGGAATCGATATTCCCGAGAACCGGGAGCAAAGTTGAATCCAACAGCCCAAGCTCAAATTTTCTCCCTCAACAATGAGATTAAGGAGTTGACTGAAGTTTTGAAGTCCAGCATTCAAACAAAAAAGGAGCAAGACATTGGCTATCTAGGAAGGGAGAACAATCAAGGGAATAAGAATAACAACCGGAATAACCATTGGAACAATAACAACAACAGGAACTTCAACAACAATTGGAGATCCAACCAACATAATCCCGGCCCGGTAATCCTTATTCCCATGCTGAAAATTCACTAACAACTCCTTCTTCTTCTACCCCTTTGAAAAGTCAGGGACAAGCTTCATCGAGTCCAAACCAGCCGGAGAAGGACAAGTTTGATGCGATGATGGAAGCAATCTTGGGGAAAATACAAGGAATGGAGAATCACATCACTTTGATTTCTAAAGCAGAAAAAGCTTTGGAGAATCAAGTGTTTAGCAAGGCCGGCGTAGTTCCTAGAGATCAAGGGAAGCTTCCCGGAAAAACGGAGAACAATTTGAAAGGGAGAGTGATGGAAATTACTACAAGAAGTGGTGTAACAACCACCGACCCGCAGCCCACATTCGTTAAGGTTCCCGTTGAGAAGGAGAAAGAAAAGGATAGGGAAGATGTCTATATTCCTCCTCCAGCTTATAAACCCCCTATGCCATTCCCGCAATATAGAGCGAGAGCCGTCTAGACAAGCATTTCGGTAATTTTTTTGATCTCATGAGTAAACTGCACATTACAATACCTTTTCTTGATGTGATTTTAGGTATGCCCGCTTATGGGAAGTTCTTGAAGGAGAGCCTCTCTAACAAGAGGAAGCTTGAAGATTTTGGTGAAGTTAAGATGAGTTCGGAGTATTCTAAACTCATTAAAACAATGACGGAAAAGATTCTCCCAAAGTTGCGAGATCCGCGGTCATTTTGCATACCAATAGGAGTGGGAGAAGTGACATATGATGCACTTTGTGACTTGGGAGCAAGTGTGAGCATCATTCCACTTGCTTTGTGTGAGAAAGTCGGTTTAGGTGAACCTAAACTTGTGAAGATGACGTTGTATATGGCGGATCCATCCATTACTTGACCCGTTGGCATCATTGAAGACGTCCCAATTAAGCTTGGTAAATTCTATATTCCTACAGACTTTGTTGTGCTTGACATTTCTGCAGATTTTCCATTCCCAATCATACTTGGGAGACCTTTTCTTGCAACTTCCGGCTGTATGGTTGATTGCAAGAATGCTAGAATGGCCTTTGACATTGGAGAAGAGAAAGTTGAATTTGTACTCTTAGCTTTGACAAAAGAACCAGCACTTGGAGAGGATATGTTCAACATATATGATGAAGAGGAGACTCCGGACATCCAAGGAGACTCCGGACAACCCTCACAACACACTAAAGACATCTACAACCTTGGAATTGAAACCACTTCCCGCACATCTAAGGTACGCTTTTCTTGGATCTAACTCCACGTTTCCCGTATTAGTTAGTTCTAGTTTAAGTGAAGATGAACATGATAGGCTTATGATTGTTTTGAAGAAACATAGGAAAGCCTTAGGATACACCATAGAAAATCTTGTAGGAATTAAACCATCTTTATGTATGCACAAGATACTAATGGAAGAGGATTATAAGCCTTCACGTCAACCTCAACGACGGTTAAACCCGATCATGAAAGAGGTCATGAAGAAGGGGATCCTTAAATTGCTTGATGCAGGTATCATATTCCCAATTTCTGATAGCAAGTGGGTGAGTCCAGTTCAAGTTGTCCCAAAGAAGGGAGGAATGACCGTTATGGCTAACAAGAACAACGAACTCATTCCAACAAGAACGGTCACGTGATGGAGAATGTGTATAGACTATCGCAAGCTGAATAATGCTACGAGGAATGATCACTTCCCGCTACCCTTCATTGATCAAATGCTTGAGAGGTTAGCGCCACATTCTTATTTTTGCTATCTTGATGGTTATAGTGGTTTCTTTCAGATTTTGATTCATCCGGACGATCAAGAAAAGACCACATTACGTGCCCATGGGGTACGTTCACTTATAGGAGGATGCTATTCGGATTGTCCAACGCTCCAGCCACCTTTCAAAGGTGTATGATGGCAATCTTCTCGGAGTACATTAAGGAAATCATTGAGGTTTTTATGGATGATTTTTCTATTTATGGTTCCTCATTTGATAATTGTCTTGCTAACTTATCTCTTGTTCTACAAAGACGTGAAGACACTAACCTAGTTCTAAATTGGGAGAAGTGTCATTTTATGGTTAGGGAAGACATTGTTTTAGGACACTTGATCTCTAATAGAGGGATTGAAGTTGACAAGGCTAAGATTGAAACAATAGAAAAGCTTCCTCCTACATCTTAGGTGAAAGGGATTAGAAATTTTCTAGGACATGTTGGATTCTATAGGAGATTCATTAAGGACTTTTGGAAAATCTCTAAACCGTTGACTAATCTATTGATGAAAGATGCTATTTTTGAATTTTCGAAAGAGTGTTTAGATGCTTTCTATAGGATTCGAAAAGCTTTAATCTCATCCCCAATAATTCAGCCTCCGGATTGGAGTCTTCCATTTGAGGTCATGTGCGATGCAAGTGACGTAGCGGTAGGGGCGATGCTTGGACAAAAGAAAGATGGACGCACTCATGCCATCTATTATGCTAGTAAAACACTAGATGAAGCTCAGCTCAACTACGCCACTATGGAAAAGGAATTTCTTACAATTGTATACGCATTTGAAAAGTTTCGTTCTTATCTTGTAGGAGCGAAGGTGATTGTATACACGGATCATTCAGCCATTCGGTATTTGCTTGCCAAGAAAGATGCAAAACCAAGGCTGATTAGATGGATTCTTCTTCTTCAAGAGTTCGATCTTGAGATTCGTGACAAGAAAGGATCCGAAAATTTTGTTGCGGATCACTTAAGCCGTCTACCACATGTCACCAATGATGAACTTCCTATTGATGACTCTTTCCCGGACGAACAATTGCATCTAATGTAAGAGTGTATTAATCATATCTCTAGAGGTAACGAACCTTGGTTTGCAGATTTTGTGAATTATTTGGTTTGTTAGGAAATACCTCCCGGACTATCCTACGCTCAAAGAAAGAAATTCTTTAAGGATGTCCGCCAATATTATTGGAATGAACATCTACTCTTCAAGAGAGGTGCATATGGCATCATTAGAAGATGTGTGGATGAAGACGAAATGCAAAGTTCCATTCGTCATTGCCATTCTCTTCCTTGTGGAGGACACTCTAGTTCTCACAAGACTAGCGCTAAGGTATTGCAATCCGGATTCTTTTGGCCTACATTATTTAAAGATGTGAAAACCTTTGTTGCTTGTTGCGATGCTTGTCAAAGAATAGGGAACACATCTAGGAGGAATGAAATGCCTCTCAACAACATCCAAGAAATGGAGATCTTTGACGTTTGGGGAGTTGACTTCATGGGACCATTCCCATCATCTTGTAAAAATCAATACATACTTCTAGCTGTAGATTGTGTTTCAAGATGGGTTGAAGCTATTGGTTCTCCAACTAATGATGCGAAGGTGGTTGTTAAGTTCTTTAATCGAACTATTTTCCCAACGTTTGGGACACCCCGAGCCATCATTAGTGACGGAGGATCACACTTCATCGCCCGTCGATTTGAAGCTCTACTAGCTAAGTATGGGGTGACTCACAAGATCGCCACACCTAACCATCCGCAAACAAGTGGGCAAGTGGAGATTTCCAATCGAGAGATCAAAGGAATATTGGAGAAAACGGTGTCTAGGACAAGAAAGGATTGCGCGTTAAAGCTTGATGACGCACTCTCGGCATATAGAACTGCATACAAGACTCCTATTGGCACAACACCATACAATCTTGTGTATGGGAAGTCCTGTCATCTTCCGGTGGAGTTGGAACACAAAGCGTATTGGCCTGTCAAGTGGTTGAACTTTGGCATGAAAGAAGCGGGAGAGAAATGTCTCTTGGATCTCAACGAGCTAGAAGAACTCCGCTTGAACGCCTATGAAAAAGCCATGATTTACGAAGAGAGAGCGAAGCGTTGGCATGATAAGTACATCATTCCGAAAGACTTCAAAGAAGGAGACCTTGTTCTTCTCTTTAATTCTAGACTTCGACTCTTTCCACGTAAGCTTAAATCTCGTTAGACAATTGCTTATGTTATTAATCACGTTTTCCCCCATGGTGCAGTTGAAGTATGGGGTGAGAAGTGTGGAAGTTTCTAAGTGAATGGTCAACGACTCAAAAAGTACTCGCCGGAACTCCAAACTCGCACCGATTCTCCTCACTTAAGCACAAAGGATTCGTCTAGCTACAGACCTAAAACAAAGCGCTGCTTAGGAGGCAACCCAAGGTAATGCATTCTTGTTTTTCTTTTTCGTTTTTCTTAGATTAGATTAGTGTAGGTTGTTTTTGTTTGTTTTTCGTTGGTATAATTCCGGTATGTCTTGTGTCGTTGGATGTCAGCCTTGAAGAACAACCAAAAAGAAGTGAAGAAAGCTAAAGGTTCGACGATTTTGGATTTTTGTCAGATATTGGGATTTTTACGGGTTTAATTGCAAAACCACGGCCGTGGTTTATTTATTTTAACCCGTGGAGAACAAGGTCGAGACCAATATCCCATTGCACGCCCAAAACCATGGTCGAGGAAGTAACAGTGGGGCCGTGGTTTTTTAAATTTTGACGGGGCTATATAAGTTCTTCTTCTTCACAAACCACAAACTTTCACCCTTTTCTCCACACCCCCTTCCACGCCTCAACCCCTCAAACATCATATAACACCCCAAATCCTAGAGGACTCGAAATGCTACGAGCTGGGACCTCACAATGGGTCCCGGCCCTTAGCCTGGCAACAACTTCATCGGACCTTACAACACGACACAAATAAAAAGGCAAAACAAAGAGTTTTATAACATGAGCGGAAATAATAAGAATCCAAATTCTGAAAACAATACAGCCAAGTCTCAAAAACCAGAAATACCCATATCAGTCTCAATAGTCATAAAATAAAATATAACAGTCCCGTCCTATAATGCACGGAACCCCGGCTGCCCACTACCGCCGGATCACTCGATCGCCTCCCTAACCTGCAAGGCATCTACAAGCGGTATAAAACCGTTAGCTAACATTCTATGCATAAGTATAACGGTAAAAGCACAAACACACAACATACGCAATCAGCATGTAACACTCATTCCTTTTTATTATCTTTAATTAAGTGATACGTCATTACTAATGATACTTATTTTGTGACACGAGGGATTCCCAAACCTCGCCCCTGTCCCCGTTTACCAACGCGGAATGGTACTAATGCATGTGACCGTCTACCGGACTGGGCTGGTCGCAGGGAACCTCCTAGACTCTCGCAAGAGCTAGGCAGATGATGTCACGACCCGTTATCATACACTTGGGTCAATTATACTATACTACAGTCGGCCTATTGCATTTTTTGTTATTTATCTTAACTATCACACACCACTCATATGCATCACACACATGCTAGAAGCTAGCTAAGTAAGTCAGTGGACTTACCAGAATAAAAACTCGTCTCTCTTAACAACACTAACAGTAGCTGCAGGAACTCAGTTGCCTGTCAAAGGAGGCATGTGGGTCAACATTTTTCCTTGGGTGCTTAGAAGTCTAAAACTCCTAAGATGTACGATTCTATGTGCAGAAGTTATCACGGTGTTTATTTAAGGTAAATTGACTATTTTACCCTTGGTTCCGAGACTTCCAAAAACCTGTAAAAAGTACATAAATTCTTACTTAAGGCTATCTAATCATATTCTACTCCCTAGGATGATTTTAGGTGACAACTATAAAAACTACCGATTTTCTATTTCCCGAAAAGTCATTAAAGTCCAATTACAGTTGCAAATATAAAATTAAAATAACCTTATAAAAATTCTAAAATAAAATTCTAACTTATCTATGATCTCTAATCTACTCATAGGAGAAATAATTTCTTAAAACTGTTCAATCGTTATTCCTACAAAAATCTTTAAAGTTGCCTACAACACTACAATTGTTCCCATACTTACTCAAATTTTTCTACTGGAAAAACAGCTCAACTACTCCACTTTGAGACCATATAACTTTCAATCCGACCGTTCATTTGTTTCCAAATTTTAACACGGTAAACTATGTATATCTATCTATGATTTATTAAAATTTCAACGGTGGATCTTATACGGAACTCTTTAACATTGATTCCCAACATTGGGTAGTCTTCAACTTCAAAACTGAATAAAATAAATCCTTTACAGCAGTGTATGGTTTCTATCATCTATGACTGCACACTCAGCGGTTACTCTACACCTATATGGCACAATATCCGCCCTACTACAACAGCTCACATCTCCGAGTTTCAAACAAGACATAACCTTATATCATAATAAGCATCTACTAGTAGGTGGGAGGCGAGATTACCTACTTACGAGTCTGCAGTGTGTTGAGTGACGCAGTACCCTAGCGCTCTTTACCTATCCCTGGGCTGCTGAATCCCTTAACGACAGGACTAAGGTGAAATTGGATGCGCAGCAGTTGGTCTCACGGTTCCTAGGACAAAAGGACAATCAGTCCTGGCCTTTAGACTAGGCTTGCTTCGGATGCAGTGAAGACTCGAGTCTTCTGCACATTGAAGCAGACATTCAACAACGACCTAGCGGACATAGTAAGAGGAGAACGTTTCGGACTCACCTGTACAGAGGAAGGCTCACGGAAGTGGCTGCACTACTTGATGGCTCAGCCACTGGAGTCCTTCTTTGCATCTGCAGCGAATGGAGCAAGTGCAGCGTGAATGATTAGGAAGAGACAATGCCAAGAATTGTTCTGCGCGTGACTGAAGTTAGGAGAAAACAAAACGCTGCTGTAGGAGTTAGGGAGTATAACTGCTGCATTAAAACCGGCTGTTACAGAAGACTCTACAACAGCCGTTAACTGAAGGAGAGAAGGAAGGAGAAGGGCTGGCTGTTCACACGTAAATCACAGGCTGGAGAGGGCTGCACGCTGGGCTGGAGGGAGCTGAACGTGTTGGGCTGGAGGGGCTGTTAATGGGCTCGTAACCAGCTTCTCCCAGACTGCTGCAGGCTGGGCTCGAAGTCACCCTGTTGGGCTGTTGTGGGTAAGCAAACTGGGCTGCTTAAGGTAGAAACGTGGGCTGAAGCATGCAAGAAAGGTGGGCTGAATTACTTGTCAAAAATCTGTCAAAACTCGTCACAGCTTGTCATGATCTCGTCTCAGCTTAGTCATGATCTCGTCTCAGCTTAGTCATGGCCTCGTCACAGCGTGTGATGAGCTCGTCACAGCTTGTCCTTAATAAGAATGAATTATAATAACTAGGTTTGATATAAATCTATCATTTTATGTGAATTAAATTCTACATAAAATAATAGATAGTTATAAGGGTTAGAGTTTGATATAATTTTATCATTTTATGTGAATTAAATTCTACATAAAATAATAGATAATTCTAAGGATTAGAGTTTGATATAATTTTATCATTTTATGTGGATTAAATTCTACATAAAATAATGAAAATTGTGAAGGGAGAGGTACTAGATAGAATGGGAAACCGTCAACGGCGGAATTAGACGGAATAAAAATTCCGGATATTACATCAGTACCCCCTTAAAATAAGTTTCGTCCCGAAACTTAGGACAAGATACTTAATTAAACGACTTCCATAAATAAACTGGTATGTCCTAGTCTCACTAAAATTTAGTTTCCTTTTCTAAACTTCTCTAACCTTATCAAAGCGTAACGAAAAAAAATGGTCGTTACATCAGATCCCCCTCAAAAATAAGTTTTGTCCCGAAACTTAGGGTAGTTCCCAAGATCATGAACGTAAGTGAGCCCTATGACTAACAAGTTACCACATCAAGACACATATGGTTCACACACAAGCACATCAAACATATCATACATACAATCACTAAAAGTAACCAAACAAGGATGTAGAACTACCTGACGGTCCTATAGACGTCTCTAGATCCGCATAAAACTCGGGATAGTTCCGCCGGATACTATCCTCCGTCTCCCAAGTGGCCTCATCAATCCCTCGTCTCGACCACTATACTCTCAACATGGGTATTACTTTCGATCGAAGGCGTCTCATACCTCTCTCCAAAACTGCTATCGGGTGCTCGGGAAATGTATGATCCGGCTCGACCACTAGGTCGTCATGGCTCACTATGTGTCTCGGGTCATGCACATACTCTCTCAACTGAGATACATGGAAGACTGGATGGACTCCCTCCAATCGGGGTGGCAATGCTAATCTATAAGCCACCTCTCCTATCCGCTCTAGGATCTCAAAGGGCCCGACATATCGGGGACTCAACTTCCCTTTAATGCCGAAGCGTCGAACACTACTCGTCGGTGACACCTTCAACCATACCTGGGCGCCAACCCTGAACTCTAGAAGCCTGCGCCTCTTATCAGCATAAGATCTCTGACGGCTCTGTGCGGTCAACATCCGCTCTCAGATCAATGCTACCCGAGCCATCTCATCCTGTACCTGTTCGGGCGCTACCCCACTCATCCTCTCAGGCTCATCCCAACATAGAGGTGTACGACACCTCCGCCCATATAGTGCCTCGTAAGGAGCCATCCCAATAGTCGCGTGCCAACTATTGTTATAAGAAAACTCCACCATAGGGAAGTGGTCGGGCCATACTTGCCCCCAATCAAGCACACACGCCCTCAACATGTCCTCAAGGGTCTGAATAGTCCTCTCAGACTGCCCGTCCGTCTGAGGATGGTATGCCGTGGTGAACTATAAGCTCGTCCCTAAGGCGGCGTGTACCTGCTACCAGAACCTCGAGGTAAAACGCCCATCCCTATCTGAAATGATCGTCCTCGGCACTCCGTGGAACCTCACAATCTGTCGGGTAAACTCCTCGGCTAAACGAGACACCGGCCACGTTTCCTTAATAGGAATGAATCGTGCCGTTCTCGTCAACCGATCCACTACAACCCATATCGCATCAAAGCCTCTACTTAACCTTAGGCCAGTAACGAAGTCCATGGAAATGTCCTCCCACTTCCACTGGGGAACTGGAAGTGGTTGGAGCTCTCCTCCGGGCCTGTGGTGCTCAATCTTGACCTGCTGACAGGTCGCACACTGGGCTACATATCTAGCCACGTCGGGCTTGAGCCCGCCCCACCAATAAGATCGTCGTATATCTTGATACATCTTACTCGCGCCGGGGTGGACGGAGTAAGGTGTAGAATGGGCCTCCTGCAGTATACGTTGCCTCAACTCTCTGTCAGAGGGTACACATATGCGCTCCTGGCGCCTCAAAATCCCATCTGCACCCACCATAAACTGTGATGCCTCCCCTCTGGACATTCTCTTCTTGATCCTCGTTAGTGCTGGACAACCCTCCTGTTTCTGCCGGATCTCTTCCGTCAGATCCGGTGAAACCTCTAATGCCGACAAACGCCTGTCAGTATCGGGAAACCGGATGTCTACCTCCAACCAAATCAAATCTCTCTGCAACTGGGTCTGAACAGTCAATCTAGCAATCGCAGCCTCGCGAGGTGTCCTCCTACTAAGGGCATCGGCGACCACATTCGCCTTCCCCGGATGATAAAAGATCTCTAAGTCAAAGTCCTTAATCAGCTCTAGCCATCTCCTCTGGAGGTTATTCAACTCCCGCTGAGTGAATATGTACTTCAGACTCTTGTGGTCTGTAAAGATCTGACAGGTGGCCCCGTAGAGGTAATGACGCCAGATCTTCAAGGCGTGAATAACTGTAGCTAGCTCAAGGTCATGAGTAGGGTAATTCTCCTCATACGTCTTCAGCTGTCGAGACGCATACGCAATGACCCTACCTCTCTGCATCAAGACGCATCCCAAGCCCATCTTGGATGCATCGCTGTAAACGACGAAGTCCTCAACGCCCTCTGGCTGTGCTAGCACCGGAGCAGAAGTCAATCTCTCCTTCAGCTCCTCAAAGCTCCGCTGACAGGGCTCGGTCCTTGCAAATCTGATGGACTTCCTTAACAAGGAAGTAAGTGGTCTGGCAATCACAGAAAAACCCTTCACAAACCTACGGTAGTAACCGGCCAGACCTAGAAAACTGCGTACCTCCTTGACCGTCTTAGGGGGCAGCCATGATGCAACTGACTCTATCTTCGCCGGGTCCACCTTGACTCCTTCGGCAGAGACAATGTGGCCAAGGAAGGCAACCTCAGGCATCCAGAACTCACACTTAGAGAGCTTAGCATAAAGCTCTCTATCCTGTAAAACCCGCAACACCGTCCTCAGTTGTCCAGCGTGGTCCTCTCTACTCCGGGAGTACACTAAGATGTCGTCGATGAAAACTACCACAAACTGATCTAAGAAGTCAATGAAGATGCCATTCATCAACTCCATGAAGACAGCAGGAGCATTGGTGAGCCCGAAAGGCATCACCACGAACTCATAATGACCGTATCTGGTCCGAAATGCTGTCTTTGGTATGTCCTCTTCCCGTACTCTCAGCTGGTGATATCCTGACCTCAAGTCGATACGTGAAAACACTGTAGCTCCCTGTAACTGATCCAGCAAATCATCAATACGTGGCAACGGGTACTTATTCTTGACGGTGACTTTGTTCAACTCTCGATAGTCGATACAAAGCCTCATGGATCCGTCCTTCTTCTTGACGAAGAGGACTGGTGCACCCCAGGGAGATACACTGGGTCGGATGAATCCCTTCTCTGCCAACTCCTCGAGTTGCTTCTTAAGCTCAAGCATCTCGACTGGTGCCATGCGGTATGGAGCCTTGGAGACCGGCCTCGTGCCGGGCTCCAACTCAATCCCAAAATCTACGCTCCTCTGTGGTGGTAAGCCAGGCGGCTCGCCAAAGACATCCTCGAACTCACAAGCTACCGGGGTCTCTGCTAATGATGAACTCGTCTCCTCCTTCATGGCGTAACACCAGAAGGCCTCACATCCCTGACCTATGAGCTTTGCGGCTCGGACCGCACTAATGACTGTCCCTATCTTTCCGAGGTCCCACCCTCGAAAGACTTCCTACTGCCCAGACTCCGTAGTGACCGTCACTGTCCTCCTCCTGACGTCCAGAACAGCTCTATGGCGGTCCATCTAGTCCATCCCAAGTATGACTTCCTCATGCACTAAGTGCATGACGTGAAAGTCGGCTAGCCAGGTTCGACCTCCCAAGTGGATAGGACAATCATGAATCTCCCGAGTACCCCGAACCCTACTCCCATCGGGTAACCTTATAAGGAAAGGTTCCCCCTCTATGGTATCTAAGGTCAACCTATCTATGCAATCATCGGATATGAAAGAGTGCGTCGCACCCGTATCAAAAAGTACTCGGACTGGAAAGCCATGAATCGTGATAATACCTGTGGTTGCAGGCGCTGCTGGCTCTACTGTACTCCTCAACTCAAAGACTCGAGCCTGAATACCCCTAGTCTCTGAAGTGCCTCCACCACACCCTCTACCTGTTAGCATGAAATATTGTGATATTTTAGGCACGTTTTCTAATCGTATTTGATTCATATTGATAGTCTTTGATTGAGGTTTGTGCATATCTGAGCTAGTATTGCCTATATTGTCGATATGGATGTCTACACGAGTTCTATGTTGATTATAGGTGATTTGGAGCTATTTCCGAACGGAATCGAGCAAAGGAGAGTTGAGTTGATATGTCCATAGATCGAGGACACCTTTTGGAAGCAATTTGGAGTCTTAGATTGAGGAATGCACGAATGAAGGCAAGAACCACGTTCTCACCCTAAATTACGGCCGTGGATTTTGAGTCAGAATTCGATGTTCATTCCAGGAGATATTACGGCCGTGGAACTAACCGTAGTAGTTTCCACGCCCTAAATTACGGTCGTGAAAAGATTCCACGACCGTGATTTTGGCGAATCTTTTCGCCATGTTTCGAAGCCACGATCTTTTGAAGATTGGGCCGGGCCGACATTTTGCCCTGCATTATAAAATAGACGGATGAGGCAAGATTCCGTCACCTCGCTTACGACCTTTCAACCCTCGCTTAGCGGCAAAACGCAAAAACCCTCATCTTGGAGGAAATTTGGAGATCTCATTGAAGATCAAAGTTCGTATTGAAGAGTTGCTGTTTGTGATCTTCGTGTTTGTGGAAGATCGAAGTTCTTGGAGGATTTTGCAAGAAGATCTCTCTTCTTGTTTAGGTTTGATTCAGAATCGGATTGACATCCCGTTTCTCTTCTTTCCTAAAGATTGTGATTGCTTGGTCCGTTTTGGATCTTTAGGTAAACACTTGTTTTTGATTGTGATTCTGAGATTCACTTGAAGATTATTGATAGTTCTTGAAAGTTTTCATCTTTTATCTCTTAATTCTTGAATCAATATCAATATGACAGTTATTGGCTAAAAACCCTTAACAATTCTAAGGTGAAGGGTTGATAGTTGTGGCTTAGATGATGATAGATCGATCGTAAACAGATTAGACCCTGAGAGTTAGAGAATTATCGCCGACAACCCTAAATCACGGGCTGTTCTTGAGTTCCACGACCGTGGAATCTCAAGATCCAACCGTAATTTCCCTAAGTCTACGAGCTTGCTTTTACCTTAATCTAAAGTTAAAGATTTGCTTTAGCTTAGCTTAGACTTGTCTTTTCTAGGTGGTAGTGAAGCCTCAACAACCTCTACCTCGATTGTGAGCCTCAACAACCTCAATCGGATAAGTTAGTCTTGATCTTTAGATTATAAGTTTGGGTATTTGATACTAATCCTTGCCTTTAGAATCTTTCTATATTGAGCCTCAACAACCTGTATAGGGAGTGTCTTTTAGGTGAATTACATAAGGTTTTTGGAACCTCAACCGTACGATTACCTTACATTAGTATACCCTTGCATATCTCGACTCTGTCTTTATATCATTAGTATATCTTGAATCGATTGCCACAGCTGGATACTTGGATCTTTAGGATTGTTGTTTTCCCGATAATTTGCAAACTCCCATATTCACTTGCTTGATAACCTGCGATCGAGTTCGTTCCACCCAAATCCCTGTGTTCGATACTCTGGAATTCTTGCTAATCTACGTCGATCCGTACACTGCGGGTTCGCTTGCTTGATTCTAGTTTTATAAATTTAAAGCTTATTTGCACACACCTCTAGGGGCGAACAAGTTTTTGGCGCCGTTGCCGGGGATCGAACCCGGGTCACCCGCGTGACAGGCGGGAATACTTACCACTATACTACAACGAAAAGGTCTAGAGTATGGAAGGGAAGGGAAAACTTTAAGGGAGAGTGGTGCATAAATCCGGGAAAGTGGACAACTACCTTCTTCTTCTTTTGCGGTTTCCGCAACACTTCACTTAGAGCTTTGCTCTCTTCTTTTTCGACTTTACTTTTGGATTTATGGATAGAGGTGCACAAAAACCGAAGCCTAGGAGATCGGCGTTTCTCAAAATTGCAAGAGATGCCTCAAACCCTTAGCGCACATACCATAATCCGCTAGGAATATCGCTCAATCCGACTTTGGCAAGACACAAACACCCGGCTATGTGAATGGTGCCGAGTTACTCATCGTCATGATTGACTTCCCCAAACTTATAATTTCTTTCTATTCGATTGATTGCAAATAATTGCTCTCATGGCCCTCCCACATCAAACATGCCTTTTTCTCATTCACTTCTCCAAATTCCCGGATAGGTAAGGGAGGCTAATATTTCAATGAGGAGCTAGATGATCAAAGAAAGAAGAAAGAAAGTATCGAATTGCCTTAATCATTTCAACAAGAAGTATAGGAACTTATAATGTGATTTCAACTTCAATCTCTCAACATGATTTAGGTAACGTTTTCACATTATAAAGCTTGCAAAAGAGGTAAAATTCATTCATTCAAATTCTTTTCAATTTACAATCCTTTTAAGCATGCAATTGTCATCAAACTCAATTCACAAGTAGTGATTATCATGGAAATCATCTCAATTCATTAGAAGCACAAAATTTTCAAAATTTTTCAATTTTTATGGGTTTTTCAAGTCACTTTTCATGCAATGCAAGAATGAAACGTGTAACATATAATGAACATGCAATGATAGTCTCGTAATGGAAGCAACATATAGAGTAGAGTTATTACAAACATTTAGTACATCCCACCCCATACTTAGGGCGAACATTGTCCCTAATGTTCACAAGAAAGAACAAAAGAAAGCAAAAGAAAAAGAAACTCACAAGTGGTGGCGGGAATGTCTAAAACAAACTGTCATGCATCGATCACTGCGGCGGCGGTGGTGGTGGGAATGGAGAGAAACTCGGATCATAGAACCGCCCAAACTGCTGGCGGTAGACGTCCCTCATCATGTGGTCGAGGTCGTCTAGGCGTCCGTCTCTAGCATCCGCCCGGATCTCTAGTGCTCCGACTCTCTCTGAAAGTCCGGTAGCCCAATCCGGCATCTGCTCGTACCATCCCGGGGGGTGACCATACCATGCGGGGGCATCGGCTGGTGCTGGTGCTGGTGGTGGCGGTGGTGCTGCTGGCTGCGTCGTGGACCAAGGAGGGGGTGTATCGTACCAAGTGGGAGGTGTAGTCATCCACGTGGGCCTCTCACTCACGCTGGCGCGGCGAGATGACGAGCCTGGAGCTCTAGTTGGGCGTGGAGAGCGTCTAGGTACATCCGGGGCCGCTTCCGGCTGATCCGGAAACGAGCCGAACTCCTGCTCCGCTCCTCCACCACTCTCGTACTGCTCTCCCATCTCCTCCTCATCCACAACTGGCGGTGGAACGTAAAGGGGAGCTCCTAGCCTGTTCGCATGCATCGCAGCGAACGTCTCCTTCCAATTGTGGCGTCCCGCCACAATGGAATACTCCGGCAGCCACTCAATACCCCTGCCTGTCCTACTCTCCCAGGGCATGCCCGCATAAGGCGGACCTCTATGTGTGGGGAAGATGAGTCCCCTAACCATGAACGCATGTAATCCTAGAGGTACGGCGGGTATGCGGGTGCAACCAGAAAAATCCACTCCGAATGTCCTAGCTATGTGGGTCACTATCCCTCCATAACCAATGTTCCCCTTCCTCTTGTTCTTCAATTTACTCATTGTAGCCGCCAAAAGAGTAGCACAATCTGCGCGGCGACCGTAGAGCATACAGTATAGCAGGAATAGCTCATCCGTCTTGATCTTTTGGGGCGTCTCCGTCCTAGGAAAGAGACACTCCGAAAGAACACGGTGAGCTATCTTCAAGGCTAGATGGTACATCAATCTAGCCTTGGTATCAGCGGGTTGCCAACGGTCCTCGTCGGCGTAGATCATGGCTACCTCCTCCCAGAAATCCTTAGGGTAGATACCGCTAGGGAATCGACCATTGTAGGTCTCATGGAACCCGAAAATGGCTCCAAACTCAACTATACTCAACTGGTAGTCTCGATTCATGAGACGGAAGGAGACAGTCCTATCAACATGGCTGTGCTCGAAAGACGTCACAACCTCTCGGGTGATCTCCTCATAGGCATCTTCACGAATGTTCGTGAAGACGGTCAATCCGGCTCTATCCAAGAGCCATGTAAGATCGTCAACTATGTTGAGAGGATGTAGATCCTCCAACAACAAATACCTAGGGCCAATCACTGCCCTCTTCTCTATCTTCTCAAATGCAGCTAGGTGGTCATCATGTATGGTTGGGATGCTAGGGTGAGGTGGTGAAGATGGAGGTGAAGGTGAGGATGGTGGTGAGGGAGATGAGGGTGGCGGTGCCCTAGATGTGGAGGGGTTGCCCTTTCTTTTCTTATTTTGGTCTCCTTTCTTCTCCTTTATCCTTCCCGAAACTCTCCTTACGAAATCCATTTCTGTTCAAAATTACGGTCTGTTCTTCGAAAACCACGGCCGTGGAACCTCCAGAGACCGTAATTCTAGACAGAATCTTGTGAATCTCAGCAAATTCACCCAATCTCACCACAACAAGCAGTCCTAATCTAATTTCTTCCAATCTTTATCAGTTCTTCCTAAAAATCTATGGCAAAAACGAACCAAATCCACTAGAATCGAAGAGAAGGAAATAACCTTTTTTTTCGGATTGAAAAATCCAAAATGCGGGTTTGTTGATCGTTTTCCACTTGATTTGTTGCTTGAATCTTGTTCGTGGTTGGATTTGCTGCAGTTTAGGACGAAGAATCGTTGAAAACGATTAGAAAATGAAGAATTTGGAGAGGGTTCGTGTTTTCGGTATCTAGGTCGTGGAATTGGGGAAGGATTGTGGTGTTTTTGTGACGAAGTGTGGCTTTTATACTCGCAGGCAAAATTTCAAGAATCACGGTCTGTCGGGGCATTCCACGGCCGTGGAAATGTACGGACCCGTGGTTTTGGTGATTTTTCACAGGCTTTTGAGAATTACGGCCACTGTAGCTATGACGACCGTGATTTAGACCGTGGAACCCTCTGTAAAGCTTCAAAGTCCAAATTTCGTCGCTTTTCTTTGACATTATCCCTCCTTTCTCCTTTTCCATCATTCCTACAACCAAAAACACGAACATACCGGAAGAAATCGAGGCGAAACAAAGCGAAAACGTTTATTCTAAACTAATCTATGAATCGAAAACAAAAACGAGAATGCAATACCTTGGGTTGCCTCCCAAGAAGCGCTTTGTTTAAGGTCCGTAGCTAGACCAATCTCGCACTTATTCGAGTGCGGTAGGTGCAAACTCCTCAGCTTGGAGTTCCGGCGAGTACTTCTTGAGTCGTTGGCCGTTCACCTTAAAACTTCCACTAGCTTCACCCCATACTTCAACTGCACCATGGGGGAAAATACGCTTAATTAGAAAAGGTCCAGTCCAACGAGATTTTAACTTACCTGGAAAGAGGCGAAGTCTCGAATTGAAGAGGAGGACTTGATCTCCTTCTTGGAAGTCCTTTGGAATGATATGCTTATCATGCCAACGCTTTGCTCTTTCCTTGTAGATCTTAGCGTTTTCATAGGCGTTCAAACGGAGTTCATCCAGCTCGTTGATGTCTAGGAGACGCTTCTCTCCCGCTTCCTTCATGCCGAAATTCAGCCATTTGATAGCCCAAAACGCTTTGTGCTCTAGCTCTACCGGCAAGTGACAAGACTTCCCATACACAAGGTTGTATGGTGTGGTTCCTATGGGAGTCTTGTATGCAGTCCGGTATGCCCATAATGCATCATCTAGTTTCAAGGACCAATCCTTCCTAGTCCTTGAAACCGTCTTCTCTAGAATTCCCTTGATCTCCCTATTTGAGATCTCAACTTGTCCACTCGTTTGTGGATGGTAAGGGGTGGCGATCTTGTGAGTAACCCCATACTTGGTTAGAAGAGCTTCAAAGCGACGGGCTATGAAGTGAGAACCTCCATCACTAATGATCGTCCTTGGCGTCCCGAATCGCGGAAAGATGGTCTTGTTGAAGAACTTGACCACCACCATGGCATCATTTGTGGGAGAGGCAATTGCTTCGACCCATCTAGAGACGTAATCTACCGCCAATAGTATGTATTGGTTTCCACAAGAAGAAGGTAGTTGTCCACTTTCCCGGATTTATGCACCACTCTCCCTTAAAGTTTTCCCTTCCCTTCCATACTCTAGACCTTTTCTTTGAAAGTCCTTAAGATCAAAAGAATGTTATATGGCTTGGTGATCTAAATTGAAGTTCTTATGATTGATTTTGATAATATTTGAAGGTTATAATGCTTGTTTGGAAGTTAAATTGATTCATGAGTTTTCTTTGCCTTTTACTCTCTAATCAAGTGTGTGAAAGTTTGAAAAACGATTGAAGCAAGGTTTGAGAATGATCTATTCTTTAGAAGTCACTTTCATCCAAAAGAAGGTACACATATTTCATCCTAACTCTTGTTTAAAAACTTTTTGAAAGACCTTGCTTAGGGACAAGCAAGTGCTAAGTATGGGGTTATTTGTTAGCATGAAATATTGTGATATTTTAGGCACGTTTTCTAATCGTATTTGATTCATATTGATAGTCTTTGATTGAGCTTTGTGCATATCTGAGCTAGTATTGCCTATATTGTCGATATGGATGTCTACACGAGTTCTATGTTGATTATAGGTGATTTGGAGCTATTTCCGAACGGAATCGAGCAAAGGAGAGTTGAGTTGATATGTCCATAGATCGAGGACACCTTTTGGAAGCAATTTGGAGTCTTAGATTGAGGAATGCACGAATGAAGGCAAGAACCACGTTCTCACCCTAAATTACGGCCGTGGATTTTGAGTCAGAATTCGATGTTCATTCCAGGAGATATTACGGCCGTGGAACTAACCGTAGTAGTTTCCACGCCCTAAATTACGGTCGTGAAAAGATTCCACGACCGTGATTTTGGCGAATCTTTTCGCCATGTTTCGAAGCCACGATCTTTTGAAGATTGGGCCGGGCCGACATTTTGCCCTGCATTATAAAATAGACGGATGAGGCAAGATTCCGTCACCTCGCTTACGACCTTTCAACCCTCGCTTAGCGGCAAAACGCAAAAACCCTCATCTTGGAGGAAATTTGGAGATCTCATTGAAGATCAAAGTTCGTATTGAAGAGTTGCTGTTTGTGATCTTCGTGTTTGTGGAAGATCGAAGTTCTTGGAGGATTTTGCAAGAAGATCTCTCTTCTTGTTTAGGTTTGATTCAGAATCGGATTGACATCCCGTTTCTCTTCTTTCCTAAAGATTGTGATTGCTTGGTCCGTTTTGGATCTTTAGGTAAACACTTGTTTTTTATTGTGATTCTGAGATTCACTTGAAGATTATTGATAGTTCTTGAAAGTTTTCATCTTTTATCTCTTAATTCTTGAATCAATATCAATATGACAGTTATTGGCTAAAAACCCTTAACAATTCTAAGGTGAAGGGTTGATAGTTGTGGCTTAGATGATGATAGATCGATCGTAAACAGATTAGACCCTGAGAGTTAGAGAATTATCGCCGACAACCCTAAATCACGGGCTGTTCTTGAGTTCCACGACCGTGGAATCTCAAGATCCAACCGTAATTTCCCTAAGTCTACGAGCTTGCTTTTACCTTAATCTAAAGTTAAAGATTTGCTTTAGCTTAGCTTAGACTTGTCTTTTCTAGGTGGTAGTGAAGCCTCAACAACCTCTACCTCGATTGTGAGCCTCAACAACCTCAATCGGATAAGTTAGTCTTGATCTTTAGATTATAAGTTTGGGTATTTGATACTAATCCTTGCCTTTAGAATCTTTCTATATTGAGCCTCAACAACCTGTATAGGGAGTGTCTTTTAGGTGAATTACATAAGGTTTTTGGAACCTCAACCGTACGATTACCTTACATTAGTATACCCTTGCATATCTCGACTCTGTCTTTATATCATTCGTATATCTTGAATCGATTGCCACAGCTGGATACTTGGATCTTTAGGATTGTTGTTTTCCCGATAATTTGCAAACTCCCATATTCACTTGCTTGATAACCTGCGATCGAGTTCGTTCCACCCAAATCCCTGTGTTCGATACTCTGGAATTCTTGCTAATCTACGTCGATCCGTACACTGCGGGTTCGCTTGCTTGATTCTAGTTTTATAAATTTAAAGCTTATTTGCACACACCTCTAGGGGCGAACACTACCTCTAGCTGGAATCTGAGCAGAACCCTGTGAATATGCCTGACCCGGAGCCTGCTGCTGCTGACCCCGAGCCTGATATTGAGACTGCCTCTGTCCTCCTCCTAGGGTACTAGCAGGTGAGGACCCCTGCTGTGATGTTACCTTGCCTTGTCGGCAGAAGGTAGCCCTGTGGCCCAGCTGGCCGCAAGTAAAACATGTAACTGGTGGCCTCCTACACTCCGGCTTAATATGTCCCTGCTCCCCACAGTTGTAGCACTGACGTACTCTAGATCCCATCGGCGGTGCCACTTGGTGACTAGAACGGCCCTGGGACTGACCACGCCTATGACCTGACCCTCCTGCTCCAGTGCTGACTGGTCCGGTCCTTTGTCTCTTGTCTGACCCTCCAAACTGCATAGCTCTCCGGTGACCCAGTCGGTCCCTCTCATACGCTGAAGCCCGATCCTGATAATCAGCTAAGGAATCACAGCGGAACCCTACTAGATAGGAGCGGGTAGTCTCTCTCAGTCTCCGGGAAAACAGATACACGTGCTGGTCCACAGGTGGTGCAGCAGGACCCAACAGTGACAGCTCCTCCCGGAACCTCCTAAAAACCTCAGCTATCGGAACATCCTCAAAACCTGCGTCCAAGAAGTCCTGTACTCGGTCCCTTCTCAGTGAGGAAGGACAAAAGGTCTCTCTCACGAGACTAAGCAACTGCTCAAATCGGGACACTCTGCCCCTCACTGTCCTCCACCAGTACTGTGTCTGGTCCCTAAACAATGTCTGAACCAGCTCCACCTTACGACTCTCAGGGCAGCGAATCGCCTCTAGCGCGGACTCCACATGACTGATCCAATGTTCCACCTCAAGTCCAACGTTCCCGTCGAAGGTTGGAACTCGCTGATGGTTGAATGTCTTCAACCATTCATCTGCTCTCGGTACCCTCAGCTCGTCTCTCACTTGGTCATCCTCGACAACTCTCACTGGTGCAGCTACCACCGGTGGAACTACCACCTGAGTCACCCTCTGAGAGACCTCTGCTGACCTAGCTGGCACTGGCGGTGCTGGAGGTGGTGCTCCAGCCCTGTATGCCTCTTGCACCTGCTGGACATAAGCTCGATACTCCGATGCTCAAATCGATACGCGGTCAGAATCAGCAGGCCCTGCACTCCGTACCCCGGACCTAGTAGTAGTCTCATCCCTAACCTCTGGAACAATACTCTCGGCCACCTCCTCAGTAGGTACATCCGCAGCTGGCGGATCTACAACAGGGACACGTCCTCGACCTCGGCCCCTTTGAGGCCTGCCCACACGTCCCTGTCTTGGGGCTCCAGGAGGAAGGGGAGGTCGGCCCTCTCCTCGTCCCACGTAAGCTGTCGCTCTCGTACGTGCCATCTGTTAATGACGTGATCAATATAAGACTACTTTAGTTCCTAGTAAGGACATGAATATCTTATTACTTTAGGTCACTTCTAAAGGTCACAAAGTTACTAAAATTACAAGTTATAACAGAAGTCGAATAAACTATGCTATCGAGTTTAGCGGAGGTAGTGGCGGTCCGTGCATTCTACCCCAACCCGTTTATGCTCATGGTTTGGAAACAAAAAATTTCATTTTAAAAGTTCGGAACCCTTGCGGTTTCCGTTTATTTGTTTATTCGGCCTTTTTGAAGATGGCGAGTGCCGTTGTTGCCAACCTAGAGCTCTGATACCATATTGTAACACCCCAAATCCTAGAGGACTCGAAATGCTACGAGCTGGGACCTCACAATGGGTCCCAGCCCTTAGCCTGGCAACAACTTCATCGGACCTTACAACACGGCACAAATAAAAAGGCAAAACAAAGAGTTTTATAACATGAGCGGAAATAATAAGAATCCAAATTCTGAAAACAATACAGCCAAGTCTCAAAAACCAGAAATACCCACATCAGTCTCAATAGTCATAAAATAAAATATAACAGTCCCGTCCTATAATGCACAGAACCCCGGCTGCCCACTACCGCCGGATCACTCGATCGCCTCCCTAACCTGCAAGGCATCTACAAGCGGTATAAAACCGTTAGCTAACATTCTATGCATAAGTATAACGGTAAAAGCACAAACACACAACATACGCAATCAGCATGTAACACTCATTCCTTTTTATTATCTTTAATTAAGTGATACGTCATTACTAATGATACTTATTTTGTGACACGAGAGATTCCCAAACCTCGCCCCTGTCCCCGTTTACCAACGCGGAATGGTACTAATGCATGTGATCGTCTACCGGACTAGGCTGGTCGCACGGAACCTCCTAGACTCTCGCAAGAGCTAGGCTGATGATGTCACGACCCGTTATCATACACTTGGGTCAATTATACTATACTACAGTCGGCCTATTGCATTTTTTGTTATTTATCTAAACTATCACACACCACTCATACGCATCACACACATGCAAGAAGCTAGCTAAGTAAGTCAGTGGACTTACCAGAATAAAAACTCGTCTCTCTTAACAACACTAACAGTAGCTGCAGGAACTCAGTTGCCTGTCAAAGGAGGCATGTGGGTCAACATTTTTCCTTGGGTGCTTAGAAGAATAAAACTCCTAAGATGTACGATTCTATGTGCAGAAGTTATTACGGTGTTTATTTAAGGTAAATTGACTATTTTACCCTTGGTTCCGAGACTTCCAAAAACCCGTAAAAAGTACTTAAATTCTTACTTAAGGCTATCTAATCATATTCTACTCCCTAGGATGATTTTAGGTGACAACTATAAAAACTACCGATTTTCTATTTCCCGAAAAGTCACTAAAGTCCAATTACAGTTGCAAATATGAAATTAAAATAAACTTATAAAAATTCTAAAATAAAATTCTAACTTATCTATGATCTCTAATCTACTCATAGGAGAAATAATTTCTTAAAACTGTGCAATCGTTATTCCTACAAAAATCTTTAAAGTTGCCTACAACACTACAATTGTTCCCATACTTACTCAAATTTTTCTACTGGAAAAACAGCTCAACTACTCCACTTTGAGACCCTATAACTTTCAATCCGACCGTTCATTTGTTTCCAAATTTTAACACGGTAAACTATGTATATCTATCTATGATTTATTAAAATTTCAACGGTGGATCTTATACGGAATTCTTTAACATTGATTCCCAACATTGGGTAGTCTTCAACTTCAAAACTGAATAAAATAATTCCTTTACAACAATGTATGGTTTCTATCATCTATGACTGCACACTCAACGGTTACTCTACACCTATATGGCACAATATCCGCCCTACTACAACAGCTCACATCTCCGAGTTTCAAACAAGACATAACCTTATATCATAATAAGCATCTACTAGTAGGTGGGAGGCGAGATTACCTACTTACGAGTCTGCAGTGTGCTGAGTGACGCAGTACCCTAGCGCTCTTTACCTATCCCTGGGCTGCTGAATCCCTTAACGACAGGACTAAGGTGAAATTGGATGCGCTGCAGTTGGTCTCACGGTTCCTAGGACAGAAGGACAATCAGTCCTGGCCTTTAGACTAGGCTTGCTTCGGAATGAAAGGTTAAACGGAAATAGACTCACCTTACTACTCTTCTCCGAGTTGAAGACAGATGGGTTGTGTTCTTTGATTGTGCGAGACTGTAAGTCGGATGCAGTGAAGACTCGAGTCTTCTGCACATTGAAGCAGACATTCAACAACGACCTAGCGGACATAGTAAGAGGAGAACGTTTCAGACTCACCTGTACAGAGGAAGGCTCACGGAAGTGGCTGCACTGCTTGATGGCTCAGCCACTGGAGTCCTTCTTTGCGTCTGCAGCGAATGGAGCAAGTGCAGCGTGAATGATTAGGAAGAGACAATGCCAAGAATTGTTCTGCGCGTGACTGAAGTTAGGAGAAAACAAAACGCTGCTGTAGGAGTTAGGGAGTATAACTGCTGCATTAAAACCGGCTGTTACAGAAGACTCTTCAGCAGCCGTTAACTGAAGGAGAGAAGGAAGGAGAAGGGCTGGCTGTTCACACGTAAATCACAGGCTGGAGAGGGCTGCACGCTGGACTGGAGGGAGCTGAACGTGTTGGGCTGGAGGGGCTGTTAATGGGCTCGTAACCAGCTTCTCCCGGACTGCTGCAGGCTGGGCTCGAAGTCACCCTGTTGGGCTGTTGTGGGTAAGCAAACTGGGCTGCTTAAGGTAGAAACGTGGGCTGAAGCATGCAAGAAAGGTGGGCTGAATTACTTGTCAAAAATCTGTCAAAACTCGTCACAGCTTGTCATGATCTCGTCTCAGCTTAGTCATGATCTCGTCTCAGCTGAGTCATGGCCTCGTCACAGCTTGTCATGAGCTCGTCACAGCTTGTCCTCAATAAGAATGAATTATAATAACTAGGTTTGATATAAATCTATCATTTTATGTGAATTAAATTCTACATAAAATAATAGATAGTTATAAGGGTTAGAGTTTGATATAATTTTATCATTTTATGTGAATTAAATTCTACATAAAATAATAGATAATTCTAAGGATTAGAGTTTGATATAATTTTATCATTTTATGTGAATTAAATTCTACATAAAATAATGAAATTTGTGAAGGGAGAGGTACTAGATAGAATGGGAAACCGTCAACGGTGGAATTAGACGGAATAAAAATTCCGGATATTACACATCAAATCTCTGTTCGATGATCATTTCGCATGATCCCTCGCTTCAAATTGAAACAAACTTCATTCTATTGCGGATTGTGACAAGAAACAACACAAACATTCGGCAATCGGGCGAGATTTTGGATTTCTTCAAATCCAAAACCTAGGTTTTCTCTCAACTCAATCTTTGGTTGATTTCCTTCGTTTTCTTCAAAGATTTTTAGGAGAACTAAACGGAATTGAACTTAGAATTAGCCTAGGACTGTTGTTGTTGAGATTGTTGTGGGATTTTTGGATTTTTGAGCAAAATCGTTCATTTTCACGGGTTGCCGTAAAAAACCACAGGCGTGGTTTCACCAAGAATGGGCATAATTTCTGGAAAAGTATTTGGGAATCGCAAATCCAGACGAAACAAAAAGAAAGGAGGTGAAGGCTCCTCTTCCCAACCGCCTCCCGCTCCTCAACCAACCCCTAGGCTCCCTACAATCCATTCGGACCACAAGAAAGCTTATGATTAAATCCAAAAACGCATCGTTATTTCCCCTAGGTACATTGTGCTTAAAGAGTTTGAGGATTTGCATGTGGTGAATGATCTTAGATGGATGCTTGATAGGGCTGGACTTACTACATTTGTTGGCATTAGGGAGGATGCTTTTGAGGAGATCAATATGGATTTTTTGAGTTCTTGTGACCATAGTGCCGTGAATCGAATGTTCTCCTTCCGTTTGATGAATCACATTCACCATCTTTCCATAGCTCAGTTTGGATCCTTACTTGGCTTTGTGGACACGTATATTGGGACGTTCCCTAGGAGCTCTCGAGCTTGTGAGTTTTGGGAGGAGATTGCTACGGTAGTAGGTTCCGAGGATCGTTGGCAACCTGCATACTTGAAAGCCAAGCTGACTTATAACCTATCCTTTAATATTGGCCATAGGATCCTTTCCGAGTGCCTTTTCCCTAGAACCGAGACTCCCTAGAAGCTCAAGGTTGATGAGCTCTTTATCCTCTATTGTATGGCGGCCAGTGTTACTCCGGATTGCGCCACTATGCTTGCTGCTACCCTTAGCAAGATCAAGAACAATGCTAAGGGGAATATCGGTTATGGTGGGATGGTTACACACATAGCAAAGCAGTTAGGACTTGATTTTTCGGCTTGTGATTTGGCAACTTCTGCAAGGACTCTAGGGCTTTAGGGTTTCATGACTCGGGGACTCTTGATTCCCCGCCACCGAGGTCCACAATTTGTCTCCATGCCTTGGGAAGACAAAGGAGGATGAGCCATTCCATGGAGCGCTGATTACTCCATTCAGGATCAAAAGAACTAGAAAGCAACTTTTATCCCGATGCATGCCAACCTCCTTGGAGCCCCTGATTACTATCCCGAGGATGAGCCTGCTGTTGTTGATGAGGATGGTGATGAGGAGATGGGTGGTGATGAGTTCCAGGATGCTAGAGCTCTTGAGCAGGCTTATGGAGATTTTCCGGATCAAATGGCGGATTTCCAGGAGCTGCCTAGGCGATCTACCTTCCAACAGCGACCTTCCGCTTCTTCTTCTACCCGGCGTGCCAGCGTGAGTGAGAGGCCGACTTGGATGGATCCACCACCGACTTGGATGGATGCTCCACCAGCTTGGATGGGAGCGCTGCCGGAGTGGATGGCGCAGAGGCCTGCATGGATGAGAGAGAATGGAGATGAGTTGAGCATATCCAAGGATTGAGGACACCACAAAGGAGCAAAGGAAGATGCTAGGATGAAGAATGACACAAAACAAAGGAGATTTACGAGCAATCTATGTTCCACGCTCTAAAATACGGCCGTAATGAAGTCCACGCTCTAAACCACGGCCGTGGAACTTTGGCAACACAAGCGTGGAGCATTCCAGTGAGTTACACGGCTGTGGAAGTTGTGAAGCACCGTAATCAAATTCCACACTCTAAACCACGCTCTAAACCACGGGCGTGGAACCATCTATGACCGTGATTTAGGCGATCTTTTAACGTACAAATTAAAGCCACGATCTTTTACACAATGGGCTGGACACTTATTCTATCTTTCCCTATAAAAGGACGGAAGGAGAGAGATTCCGTCACCTCTACTTAGACCTTCGCCTACGCTTACTTGCACGAGCCTAGGGTTTCCAGTTGGACGTGTGAAGATTGCTATTTCGCAACGGAGATTTGCAAAAGACTTAGAGATTTGGAAGTTACGATTTGTCCTTAGGTTTGATTAAAAGACGGATTGACATCCCGTTCTTCATTCTTATCAAGAATTGTGATTGGTTTGTGTTATCCCGAATCTGTTATACATCATTACTCTTGTTTGTGGATTTGAGATTGATTTGAGATTTATTAAAGGTTTTCGAAGGTTTTCATCTTCCATATTTCTAAATGTTGAATTTGATATCATAATGACTGTTGTTGGCTAAAACCCTTTAGCAATTCTAAGGTGAAGGGTTGATAGTTGTGGCTTAGATGATGATAGATCGATCGTAAACAGATTGGACCCTGAGAGTTAGAGAGAATCGCCGACGAGCCAAAATCACGGTGTGTTCTTGAGTTCCACGGCCGTGGAATCTCAAGATCCACCCATAATTTCCCTTAGTTTACGAACCTTGCTTTTACTTTAATCCAAAGTTAAAGATTTGCTTTAACTTAGTCTTGGCTTCCCTTTTCTAGGTGGTAGTGAAAGCCTCAACAACCTCTACCTCGATTCCTAGTGTCACAACCTTAATCGGATTAGTTAGTCTTGATCCTTGGATTACAAGTTGGGTATTTGATATTAATTCTTGTCTTTAGATCCTTTCTATACTGAAGCCTCAACAACCTTTATAGAGAGTGTCTTTAGTTAAGTCACATAAAGCCTTGGAACTTCACCGTACATTGCTTTGCATTAGTATACCTTTGCAGACCTCAACTATGTCCTTATATCTTTAGTATATCTATAATCGATTGCCACAACTGGATTCCTGGATCTTTAGGATTGTTGTTTTCCCAATATATTTGCAAAGCTCATACATTTACTTGCTTGACAATTCTATAATTGAATTTGTTCCCTCCAAATTCTTGTGTTCGATACTCTGGAATACTTGCTAATCTACGCCGATCCGTACACTGCGGGTTCGCTTGCTTTTATTATAGTTTTATAAATTTAAAGCTTATTTGCACGCACGCTAAGTGGCGAACAAGTTTTTGGCGCCGTTGCCGGGGATTTGGTCTAGGCTGAATTCGGTTGCCGGTTGTCAAGCTTGGGAGCTTAGCTCTTGTTATTTGATATCTTTTCGAGTGTATGCGCAGGTCTAGGAACGACGAAGACCTCTTACCTCTTGATCAAGAGGTTGAGTGGACTTTGAGGAGAAAGCTTAACGAAAGAAAGATGGCTGAAGAAAGAGAACGTGATTACCAAACGGAACTAGCGGAAAAAGAAGCTCAACTCCAATGGAGTGAGAAGACTCGCAGGGAAGAAATGGATCGTCATCAAACGAAAGTGGATGATCTATCGGACATGATGTGTCAAATGAGGCTCGAAATAAACAACCTCAAGGAGAAAAAAAGAAGAAGGAGACCGGGAAGATCGGTTAGAACCAACTCATCCAATGAGGATAGCGACTCTTCCATGCCACCACTAGAGGAAATTGATCCAACGATCAATGTGAACCCGTTCTTTCCACGGCCAGCTGCCAATCACCGTGTCCCAGCTAGAGGTGCGAGAGTCAATCGTGTGGATGAGGAGCCAAAAACTCTTGGCCAAAGGATGGATCCAACAAAACAACCACGCCGTTTGGGTGTGAACTTTGATGCTGATGATGCACAATGGTTTAGCTTCAACCCTCAAGTTATTACCATTGTCCGCCAAAATCAATTTGGGGGAACAAGCGCTGAATCTCCACATCAACATCTACAAAATTTTGAGATCATGATGGAGACAATGAAACCAAAGAATGCAACTACCAACAACTATTAGCTCAATCCTTTCTTCTTCTCCTTGAAGGGGAAAGCATTGTCTTGGTATCAAGCTCTTCCAAGTGGGAAACTTGAGACATGGGAGGATCTTTCTTCGGAATTCCTCACTAAGTTCTTTCCGTCATCCAAAACGGCGGAGTTGAGAGGTAAGATTAATGCATTTTCTATGAGGTCTAACGAACGTTTGTTTCAATCTTGGGAAAGATTTCAGGATTTGCTATTCGATTGCCCACATCATGGCATATCCAAATTGGCACTATTAGAGATATACTATAAGGGGCTGGATGTGGAGACACAATTCAAGCTCCAATCCCTTTCATGTGGTACATTCATGGACATGAGGGAAGATGACTCTTGGGACTTCATTGAGAAGCAAGCGCGGGTTATTGAGAAATATTCCCATCGGAAAGTGGAGGCGAATCAAGTGGAGCAAGGAGCAAGGCTATCACAAGCGGCTCAAACTCAAATCTTTTCTCTCAACACGGAGATTAAAGAGTTGAAGGAAGCCATCAAAACCAACATTCCGAAGCAAAAGGAGCAAGATGTAGGTTATTTGGGCAACAACAATAACCACAACGGGAATGAGAATACAAACCGCAACAACCGGAACAACAACCGGAACAATTGGAACAACAACAACCGGAACAACAATTGGAACAACAATAGGGGTTCAAACAACAACAATTGGCGTCCCAATCAACAAAATTCCAGTAATTCTTATTCCAATTCAGGAAATTCACTAACTCCACCTTCCTCTTCTTCTACTCCTTTGAAAAGCCAGGGGCAAACATCAAATGGTGGAAGCACTTCGGGGAAAGAGAAGCCCGATCCCATGTTGGAAACAATTCTGGGCAAGCTTCAAGGGTTGGAGACTCGCATCATCAAGGTTGATGATCACATAACTAAGGTTGATAAAGCCCAAAAGGTTTTAGAAAACCAAATGTTTAGCCATGCGGAGGAAGTTCCTAGGAATCAAGGGAAACTTCCAGGAAAGACGGAGGACAACCCAAAAGGAAGGGTGATGGCAATCACAACTAGGAGCGGAGTGACAACTACCGACCCGCAGCCTAAGTTTGTAGAAGTCCCTGTTGAGAAAGAGAAAGACAAGGGGAAGGAGAAGGAAGATGTCTACGTTCCTCCTCCAGCTTAAAAACCTCCCCTACCATTCCCGCAATCTAAAGCAAGAGCGCGTCTAGACAAACAATTCGGTAAGTTTATTGAACTCATGAGCAAACTGCATATTAATATACCTTTCATTGATGCAATTGTAGGTATGTCAGCTTATGGAAAGTTCCTAAAGGAGATCCTCTCTAACAAAAGAAAGCTAGAGGATTTTGGAGAGGTTAAGATGAGTTCGGATTCATCGGATCTCATCAAAACCATGAAAGAGAAAATGCCCCCAAAGCTGAAGGATCCGGGGTCATTTTGTATTCCCATAGGAGTGGGAGATGTCACATATGATGCATTATGTGATTTGGGAGCAAGCGTGAGCATCATCCCGCTTGCCTTGTGCAGGAAGATCGGTTTAGGTGATCCTAAACCGGTAAAGATGACGTTGTACATGGCGGATCGATCCATAACTCGCCCCGTCGGTATAATTGAAGACGTCCCGGTCAAGCTAGGTAAGTTCTATGTTCCTATAGACTTTGTTGTGCTTGACATTCCTGCAGATAGTCCGGTCCCGATCATTCTCGGAAGACCGTTTCTTGCAACATCCGGCTGTATAGTCGATTGCAAGAATGCTAGACTCGCCTTTGACATAGAAGAAGAAAAGGTAGAGTTCGTTCTTTCAACCTTAGTGAAGGAACCAGCCTTCGATGAGGATATATTCAATATCCATGATGAAGAGCTATCTAGAGAGGAGGTAAGTTCTATTCTCTTCAAAGATCCCTTGCAAAAAGTTATTTCTATGAGCATAATGGATATAGGGGAAGAAGAGGAGTGCAATGAGGCAATTGAAGGCTTAGAGACACAAAAAGAAGTGTGTGAAGAAGAGTTCGAGAAACTCCACGATGAGGCAGAAAACGTACGAATCCACGGCCAAACAGCCTATTCCACGGCCGTGGAATTCACCAACACAAGCGTGGAGCACTCCAGAGAGTTACACGGCCGTGGAGGAAATAGAGGCACCGTATTTACTTTCCACGCCCAAAATCACGGCCGTGGAGAAGAAAGGGGTGCCGTAATTTTGGGTGAATCCGAAGGAAATTGTGTATCTTCCACAACTTCTCTTGATTCTTGTCTAACACCTTCTACTTCCTTAGACACTTCTAAGGTACCATCGGATATTCCTCAAGAGCCATTGGAGACTCCTATAGTGATGGAATTGAAACCACTTCCTACACATCTAAGGTACGCATTTCTTGGACCTAATTTTACCTTTCCGGTAATTGTTAGTTCCGACTTAAGCATAGATGAACATAGTAAACTTATGGTTGTCCTTAAGAAACATAGGAAAGCCTTAGGATATACTATAGAGGACTTAGTAGGAATCAAACCTTCCCTATGCATGCATAAGATCTTAATGGAAGAGGACTTTAGAACTTCGCGACAACCTCAAAGGCGGTTAAATCCGACCATGAAGGAGGTTGTCAAGAAGGAAATTCTTAAACTACTTGATGCAGGTATCATATATCCTATCTCCGATAGCAAGTGGGTGAGTCCCGTACAAGTGGTTCCGAAGAAGGGAGGAATGACGGTCATCACCAACAAAAACAATGAACTCATTCCTACACGAACCGTAACAGGATGGCGGATGTGTATAGACTACCGCAAGATAAACAACGCGACGAGGAAGGATCACTTTCCACTACCCTTCATCGATCAAATGCTTGAAAGGTTAGCACAACATTCACACTTTTGCTATCTTGACAGTTATAGTGGTTTCTTTCAGATCCCGATATACCCGGATGATCAAGAGAAGACCACGTTCACGTGCCCGTGGGGTACGTTTGCCTATAGGAGGATGCCGTTCGGGCTTTGTAACGCCCCAGCCACTTTTCAAAGGTTCATGATGGCCATCTTCTCGGAATATATAGAGGAAATCATGGAGGTTTTTATGGATGACTTCTCCGTTTATGGTTCCTCTTTTGACAATTGTCTTTCTAACCTCGCTCTTGTGTTACAAAGGTGTAAAGACACTAACCTAGTTCTTAATTGGGAGAAGTGTCAATTTATGGTGAAAAAAGGCATTGTATTAGGACACTTAATCTCTAGTAGAGGGATTGAGGTGGATAAAGCTAAGATAGAGACAATAGAAAAGCTTCCTCCCCTAACTTCGGTGAAAGGGATAAAAAGTTTTCTAGGACATGCTGGATTTTATAGGCGTTTCATAAAGGATTTCTCTAAGATATCAAAGCCGCTTACTAATCTATTGATGAAGGATGCAGTTTTTGATTTTTCGCAGGAATGCTTAAATGCGTTTAATATGATTTGGGAAGCTCTAATTTCAACCACGATTATCCAACCTCCGGATTGGAATCTTCCCTTTGAGGTTATGTGTGATGCAAGTGACGTAGCTATAGGAGTTGTCCTTGGGCAAAAGAAAGAAGGACGAACCCACGCTATCTACTACGCTAGCAAAACGCTAGATGAGGCGCAGCTCAACTACGCCACTACCGAAAAGGAATTCTTAGCTATTGTATATGCAATTGACAAATTTCGCTCTTATCTTGTAGGTGCAAAGGTGAATGTATACACGGATCATGCTGCGATCCGGTATCTCCTTGCAAAGAAGGATGCGAAGCCAAGGCTAATTAGATGGATTCTCCTCCTACAATTCGATCTAGAGATCTACGACAAGAAGGGTTTGGAAAATTCTGTTGCGGATCATTTGAGTCGTCTAACACATCTAGAGGACGACCATCTACCTATAGATGACTCCTTTCCGGACGAGCATTTACACATCATAGAGGAGTGCATCGATGTGATCACCAAAGGTAACGAACCATGGTTTGCTGATTTTGTTAACTATTTGGTTTGTCAGGAATTACCACCCGGATTATCCTACGCACAAAGAAAGAAGTTCTTTAAGGATGTTCGGGAATACTTTTGGAATGAACCTCTCCTCTTTAAGAGAGGTCCGGATGGCATTATTCGGCAATGTGTGCCGGGAGATCAGATGCAAAGTGTCATCCGTCATTGTCATTCACTACCTTGTGGAGGACACGCTAGTTCGAACAAGACTAGCGCTAAGGTATTGCAATCTGGATTCTTTTGGCCTACTCTATTTAAAGATGTGCAAACCTTTGTTTCCTGCTGCGATGCTTGTCAAAGAACAGGAAATATATCTAGGAGGAATGAGATGCCTCTCAACAACATCCAAGAGGTGGAGATCTTTGACGTTTGGGGAGTAGACTTCATGGGACCTTTCCCATCATCTTGTGGAAACCAATACATACTTTTAGCGGTGGATTATGTTTCAAGATGGGTGGAAGCAATTGCCTCTCCCACCAATGATGCCATGGTAGTGGTCAAGTTCTTTAACAAGACCATCTTCCCACGATTTGGGACACCACGGACTATCATTAGTGATGGAGGTTCTCACTTTATTGCCCGACGCTTTGAAGCGCTTCTAGCTAAGTATGGGGTGACTCACAAGATCGCCACCCCTTATCATCCACAAACTAGTGGACAAGTGGAGATCTCAAACCGGGAGATTGATAACGTGATTTATGACGTTAGTATAGGCGTTCATTTAGATAGTTTTTCCCGTTATTCATGCACGGTTTGACATTAGTTCATGACGTTTACACTCATTTCGTGCATATTTCTAGAAAAGACGTCTACACGAGCTTTTGTCGGTTTTGTAGGTATTTCGTGGATCTTTTGGACATTAATCGATACATTCGAGGGTCAAGCCTCATGGTGGTACACATCCAAGGCTTTGAAGGAACATAATTGGAGCAATGAAGGACACAAGGACCCTTATTGGTGCAAGCAATGGAGCAACTCATGGCTAGACGATCATAACATGCCTCTGTTGAAGAAAATCGGACCATCACTCAGGAAAATCGGCCGATTTATCTGACTGGGTCGATTTTCTGGCCTTTGACAGCTTAAGCCACGTGTCCCACGATCTCTTTGTCCGGCCTTGCTCTTGATGGAGAATATAAGTGGTCCTGCAAGCTGTTGCTGAGGGAGATCTCTCCCACATTCTCTCACACACACCTCATTCCAATTGGAGTATAGACTTGGAGAAGAAGAAAAACTCTCTCAATTTTGGGGAAGAAGAAGAACACCAAACTTAGAGTGAAAGTGAGTTTTGGAGTGATTTTGAGTGATTTTTGGAGTCTTTGATTGAAGAACTATTGGAAGGATTGCTAGGAACGTTTTGGAATTTCTTTTGAAGAGTTGTAAGTCTTGCTAAAACTTAGATTCAGCTGAGATTCATTGTTTCTACTTGCTTATCTTTCATCATCTATCTATGAAAACCATGTATGCTTGTGTGATGATTTTGGATCTTGAAATGCATATTATTGGCTAGTTTGTTGTGATTCTGGAGTGATGGATTGATGGTTATGGCTTGGGTGATGATAGAATGGACTTATATGTTAGTTTAGGATGATTCGTATGTACAAAACCTAACCCAGGAAGAAAAATTGACCTGTTCTTCAGGGTAGATCGTCCGATTTTTGTATGATCCACCCGATTTTCTCTCTGTTGCTCTTTAATTGATGAATCTGTATGTTAGGATGTTAGGTTGTTTAAATCCTAGTGTTTATTAAGCATAATATAGCTTAGGGTCACCTAATGCTAGCAACCTAAGTGAGGGAAGAGACCTACCCGGTGATTTCCGATCTTAGATACCTAAGATGATAAACTCTAGGTAGTAGTGAGCCTCATAAGCCGCTATTGGATTGAGTGTGCTAGGATTATTGCTTGAGACTTCCCTTTTCCGAGACTTACCCGGTAAGGAGTGGGTTGCCCCTTAAGTAGAGTCCGGTTTGTATAGAATTCCCTACTTTAACCCCTTGAGACCTACCCGGTAATAGGAGTTTGATGCGGGATTAGTGAAGCGAGAGACTTACCCGGTAATTGCTTCCATTAGAGAAACACCCTTTCCCAACACCGCAGCTTTATCCTTGGAATCTTTAGAAGCTTTAGTCCAATGCCATAACCGGAAATCTTGACCTCTAGAATCCACTTTTCTCTCTTTGATCACATACCTTGTGCTTGTGTTACTTGTTTGTTTTGACTAGCTTGAATTGTTAGTTTGGTTTATCATCTTGCTTGATTTGTGATCTTTGTTTGATCACCACAAAAACCCAATCAAAAATATCATGATTTTCATTTCTTTGTTTCTTTCTCTTTTCTTAGACTAGATTCACACTATCTATGATCACTTGTTGACTTGATTTCACCTTAGTCTTCGTGTTCGACCTCGGAATACTATTCCTACTACAAAACGTCCCGTACACTGCGGGTTCGCTAGGAGTTAGGAGAAACATATCGAGTATAAATTTAAGACTTTTGCGTGTCACAATCTTAGCGTAACAAGTTTTTGGTGCCGTTGCCGGGGACTAGGTCTAGATTGAGTCATTTTTGTGATTGTTTATAATGTAGATCTTTCTTGTTGCTTTTGATCTTTTTTGGTTTGTGTCTTTGCTTTTCAGGACATCTCTCACTCTTTAGGTGTATGCGAAGATCTCGTGGCAAGGATTTAGCTCCATTCAATCCCGAACCAGAGAAAACCCTTAGATCTAGATCCAAGAGCATTCGAAAAGGGAAAGAGATGGCCGGAAGAGATCTCCAAGCTGAGTTGGATGAGGCTTTAGAGCAAATTAGACTAAGAGATGAGCTCTTGGAGAATGAAAGGAGACTTGCCAATGAGAGGCAAGAAGCAACTAGGAGGGAGATTGAAGAGATTAGGCAAGCTCTTGTGCAAAGAGAGCTTAATCGTCAACAACCTCCACCTCCACCACAACCGCAGCCGGCGGTTAATATTCGGGTTGTGCCCATTGCTATTTAAGAACCACAAACATTGGGGAAACGTATGGATCCGGCACAAAGAGCGCACCGTCCGGGTGTGAACTTAGGAGATCCCGCAGCCCATGATTACGAGCTCCGCCCTCAAGTTCTACAAATGATCCGGCATAATCAATTTGGAGGGATGGAAGGAGAGTCTCCTCATCAACACTTGATGAACTATGAGATCTTGATGGAGACTCTAAGACCGCCTAGATTGGAGAACAACAACCATAAGCTTAGGGCTTTCTCCTTCTCACTTAAGGATAAAACCTTGGCTTGGTATCAATCTATTCCAAAAGGGCGAGTGAGTACTTGGGAAGAGATGACAACCGAGTTTTTGACTAATTTCTTCCCACTTTCCAAGACTACCGAGCTAAGAGGGAAGATCAATGCCTTCGTGATGAAGGATAGAGAAAGCTTGTTCAAAGACCTTCTCCTAGATTGTCCACACCATGGTATACCGAAAATTGAGCTATTGGAGATCTACTTCAAGGGACTTGATGAAGATAGCCAATTCAAGATTCAATCTCTTTCCGGTGGGACTTTCATGGAGAAGAATGTGGATGAAGCTTGGGAGTTTGTAGAGAAACAAGGTTTGGTGATTGAGAAGAACTCCCGTAGGAAGATTGATGGGAGGAAAGCGGGAGCATATGAGGTGAGTGAAGTCACCATGAGTAACTTCAAGCTTGATGCAATCAACAATGAGTTGAAGTCTTTGAGGGAGTTGTGTGCTACAACTTTGAAGAGTCAAGCAAGCCCTCAAGTGCAAGTGCAAGCAAACTTGTCTTCCAAGGAGGAATATGTGAACTACATGGGAAGGGGCAACTACAACAACTATCAAGGCCCAAAGAACTTCAACAACAACCGGCAATTCAACAATTACCGGCCTAACCACAACCATCCCGGGTTTTCCTATTCTAACCCGGATGGAGCCTTGAACCCTCCCGCTTCCACAAGCGCAACTCCACAGCCTAAAGCTTCACAAGAGCCTCCACCCTGATTTACTCAACCTCCAAAATATAGAACCGAAATGATGTTTGAGCAATTGCTTGGAAGGTTGAGTGGTCTTGAGAGCACGGTGACTTCAATTTCTAAAGCTCAAAAGGTTTTTGAAGAACAAGTGTTCCAAAAGGCGGGTGAAGCTCATAGAGATCCGGGAAAGCTTCCCGGAAGAACCGAGGACAACCCAAGATGCCAAGTGTTGGCCATCACAACAAGGAGTAGGCTGATCATGAAGGATCCCTTGCCCAAGGAGAATGCTAAGGGAAAGCAAGTGGTGATAGAGGAAGAGATATTGCAAGAAGATGGAGGCAAGAGAAAGGATGATGAGCCAACATATATGGCACCACCTCCATACAAGCCACCACTACCATTCCCACAATCACGAGCAAGAGCTCGTTTGGACAAACACTTCGGTAAATTCCTTGAACTTATGTCTAAATTGCATATTAACATTCCGTTCATGGATGCTATTCTAGGTATGCCGGCATATGGCAAGTTTTTGAAGGAAATACTCTCCAACAAGAGAAAGTTAGAGGAGTATGGAGAAGTGAGAATGACAAAAAGGTCCTCGGAGTTGATTCAAACTATGAAGGAGGAGATGCCTCCTAAGCTAAGAGATCCGGGATCCTTTTGTGTGCCAATCAGAGTGGGAGAAGTAAAGTATGACGCCCTATGTGATGTTGGGGCAAGTGTAAGCATCATCCTGCTTGCACTTTGCAACAAGGTTGGGCTAGTGTTCGCCACTTAGCGTGCGTGCAAATAAGCTTTAAATTTATAAAACTAGAATCAAGCAAGCAAACCCGCAATGTATGGATCGACGTAGTTAAGCAAGAATTCCAGAGTATCGAACACAGGGATTTGGGGGGAACAAATTCAATTATAGGTTATCAAGCGATTAAATGTAAGAAGCTTTTCAAGTATTGGGAAAACAACAATCCTAAAGATCCAAGTATCCAGCTGTGGCAATTGATTCAAGATATACTAATGATATAAAGACAGAGTTGAGATATGAAAAGGTATACTAATGTAACGTAATCGTACGGTGAAATTCCAAAAACCTTATAAGACTCACCTACAAGACACTCTCTATACAGGTTGTTGAGGCTTCAATATAGAAAGGTTCTAAAGGCAAGAATTAATGTCAAATACCCAAACTTGTATTCCAAGGATCAAGACTAACTTAACCGATTACGGTTGTGATACTCACAATCGAGGTAGAGGTTGTTGAGGCTTCACTACCACCTAGAAAAGGCAAGCCTAAACTAAGTTAAAGCAAATCTTTAACTTTCGATTAAAGTAAAAGCAGGTTCGTAAACTTAAGGGAAATTACGGGTGGATCTTGAGATTCCACGGCCGTGGAACTCAAGAACAAACCGTGATTTAGGGTTCGTCAACGATTCTCTCTAACTCTCAGGGTCTAATCTGTTTACGATCGATTTATCATCATCTAAGCCACAACTATCAACCCTTCACCCTAGAATTGTTAAGGGTTTCTAGCCAACAATCATCATTATGATATCAAATTCAAAGATTAAAAGATTGAAAGATGAAAACTTCCGAAAACTTTCAATAAACTTCAAACCAATCTCAATGTCACAATCAAGAATGAATATTGTCAATAGATTCAGAATAAAGCAAACAATCACAATCTTAGGAAAGAAAGAACAACGGGATGTCAATCCGTCTTCCAAATCAAACCTAAACAAGAAGAGAATTCTTCTTGCAACAATCTTCCAAAAACTTCGATCTTCCGTCAATCCGGAAATCTCCACAGCAATCTCCACCAAAAGTGCGAGATTAGGGCCACTCTAAGGAAAGGGCAAAATACATCCTTTGCAAGAACCGCCAAAAAATTCTCCAAAGTGAAGGTGCAAGCGTAACTCTAAAACGAGGTCGCAAAACGCGTCTAAGCGGGGTTAAGCGAGGATCACGGAATCTCCCTTCGTCCGTCTTATTATAGGGCAAGATAAGATATCGGCCCGGCCCAATCTTCAAAAGATCGTGGCTTCAAAATGTGGCGAAAAAGATCGCCAAGATCACGGTCGTGGAAGGTTCCACGACCGTAATTTAGAGCGTGGGAATCAACACGGTTTGAACCATGGATTCCACGACCGTAAAAGCTCCTGGAATGAATCACGCTTCTCCTGCAGGGTTCCACGGCCGTGGAACTGAACGTGGTTTGTAGTACGGCCGTATTTTAGAGCGTGGTTTAGGGCAAGAACGTGATTCTTCCCTAGCCTCGTGCATTCCTGAAGTTGACATCCATTTTGCTCCTAAGAATGCCCTCAATCCATGGACACACTCAATCAACTCATCTTTGCTCGATTCCGTTCGGAAATGGCTCTCAATCACCTATAATCAACATAAAGCTAGTGTAGACATCCATATCGATAATATAGGCTAACTAGCTCACAAATGCAATAATGCTAAATCAAAGACTATCAATATGAATCAAATACACTTAGAAAACGTGCCTAAAATATCACAATATTTCATACTAACAAATAACCCCATACTTGCAACTTGCTTGTCCCTAAGCAAGGTCTTCAAAAAAAAGCTTTAAACAAAAGTTAGGATGAAATATGTGTACCTTCTCAAAGCAATACTTCTTTTGGAGAAATGTGCCTTCTAAAGAATAGATCATTCTCAAACCTTGCTTCAATCGTTTATATGACTTTCATACACTTAATCAAAGAGTAAAGAGTAAAGAAAACTCATGAATTAATCAAACTTCCATACAAGCATCATAACCTTCAAACATTGTCAAAATCAATCATAAGAAACTTCAATTTAGATCACCATGTCATATAACATTCTTTAGATCTTAAGGACTTTCAAAGAAAAAGGTCTAGAATGTGGAAAGGGAAGGAAACTTCAAGGAATGTGGTGCATGAATCCGGGAAAGTGGAAAACTACTCTTCTTCTTCTTTTGCGGTTTCCGCAACACTTCAACTTAGAGCTTCGCTCTTCTTCCTTTTATTTTTCGACTTTACTTTTGGAGTTATGGACAGAGGTGCACAAAAACCGAAGCCTAGGAGATTGGCGTTTCTCAAATTTTTACGAGATGCCTCAAACCCTTAGCGCACATACCATAATCCGCTAGGAATATCGCTCAATCCAACTTTGGCAAGACACAAACACCCGGCTATGTGAATGGTGCCGAGTTACTCATCATCATGATTGACTTCCCCAAACCTAGAATTTCTTTCTATTCTTTTGATTGCAAATAATTGCTCTCATGGCCCTCCCACATCAAACATGCCTTTTTCATTCACTTCTCCAAATTCCCGAATAGGTAAAGGAGGTCAATATTTTAATGAGGAGCTAAAATGATCAAAGGAAGAAGAAAGAAAAATCGAATTGCCTTAATCATCTCAACAAGAAGTATAAGAACTTATAGGTTGATTTCAACTTCAATTTCTCAACATGATTTAGGTAACATTCTTCACATTATGAAACTTGCAAAAGAAGCATAATCAACGCATTCAATTTCTTTTCAATTCACTAATCTTTTAAGCATGCAATTGTCATCAAACTCAATTCACAAGTAGTGATTATCATAAAAATCATCTCAATTCATTAGGAGCACAAAATTTTCAAAATTTTTCAATTTTTATGGGTTTTTCAAGTTCTTTTTCATGCAATGCAATAATGAAACGTGCAACAATATAATGAACATGCAATGATAGTCTCGAATAGAAGCAAACATAGTGAGTAAGAGTTATTACAAACTTTTAGTACATCCCACCCCATACTTAGGACGAACATTGTCCCTAATGTTCAAAAGAAAGAAAGAAACGAAGAAAAGAAAAAGAAACTCACAAAGTGGCGGTGGAATGGCTAAAGCGAACGGTCATGCAATCAATCACTGCGGCGCTGGTGGAGGCGGGAATGGAGAGAAGCTAGAATCATAAAACCGCCCAAACTGCTGGCGGTAGACATCCATCATCATGTGGTCGAGGTCGTCTAAGCGTCCATCTCTAGCATCGGCTCGGATCTCCAATGCTCCTACTCTCTCCGAAAGGCCAGTAGCCCAATCCGGCATCTGCTCATACCATCCCGGAGCCTGACTGTACCATGCTGGAGCGTCGGATGGGGCTGGTGCTGGTGCTGGTGCTGCTGTCTACTCTGTGGACCAAGGAGGTGGAGCTCCGTACCATGCAGGAGGTGTGGTCATCCATGTAGCTCAGAATTTCTCAAATCTCAGCAAATCAGCACTCAACCTCAACAAACAGGCAGTCCTAATCTAATTTCTTCCAATCTCAATCAGTTCTTCCTAAAATCTCTAACAAAAACAAACCAAATCGACAAAGATCAAGAAGAGTGGAAAAACCTATTTTTCGGATTGAAAAATCCGAATTGGGCGTTCCTTGGTGAGTTTCCGCTCGATTCGTCGCTTGGATCTTGTTGGTGGTCGAATTTGCTTCAGTTTAGGAAGAAGAATCGTTAAAAACGATTAAGAAACGAGGAACTGAGAGAGGAGGCGTGGATTCGGCTTTTAGGTTGTGGAAGAGGGGTTTTGTGGGTGGTTTTTGTAAAGAACGTGGTTTATATAGTCACAGGCAAAATTTTTGAAAATCACGGTCTGTCGGGGTGTTCCACGGCTGTGGAATTGTACGGAACCGTGGTTTTTGTGATTTTTCAAAGGCTTTTGAAAATTACGGGTACTGTAGCTGTCACGACCGTGGTTTAGGCCGTAGAACTCTCTGTAAAGCTCCAAAGTCCAAATTTCGTCACTTTTCTTCAACATTATCCTTCCCTTTTCCTTTTCCATTGTTCCTACATCCAAAAACACGAACATACCGGAAGGAATCGAAGGCAAAAACAAAGCGAAAAACGTCTATACTAAGCTAATCTATGAATTGAAAACAAAAACAAAAAATGCAATACCTTGGGTTTCCTCCCAAGAAGCGCTTTGTTTAAGGTCCGTAGCTAGACCAATCTCGCACTTATTCGAGTGCGGTAGGCACGAACTCTTCAGCTTGGAGTTCCGGCGTATACTTCTTGAGTCGTTGGCCGTTCACCTTAAAGCTTCCGCCCGTTTCACCCCATACTTCAACTGCACCATGGGGGAAAATACGCTTAATTAGAAAAGGTCCGGTCCAACGAGATTTAAGTTTACCTGGAAAGAGACGAAGCCTTGAATTGAAGAGGAGAACTTGATCTCCTTCTTTGAAGTCCTTTGGAATGATATGCTTATCATGCCAACGCTTTGCTCTCTCCTTATAGATCTTAGCGTTTTCATAAGCATTCAAGCGGAGTTCATCCAGCTCATTGAGGTCTACGAGACGCTTCTCTCCCGCTTCCTTCATGCTGAAGTTCAACCACTTGATAGCCCAAAACGCTTTGTGCTCCAACTCTACCGGCAAGTGACAAGACTTCCCATACACAAGGTTGTATGGTGTGGTTCCTATGGGAGTCTTGTATGCAGTCCGGTACGCCCACAATGCATCGTCAAGCTTCAAAGACCAATCCTTCCTAGTCCTTGAAACCGTCTTCTCTAAGATTCCTTTGATCTCCCTATTTGAGATCTCAACTTGTCCACTTGTTTGTGGATGGTAAGGGGTAGCAATCTTGTGAGTAACCCCATACTTAGCTAGAAGAGCTTCAAAGCGCCGGGCAATGAAGTGAGAACCTCCATCACTAATGATAGTCCTTGGCGTCCCAAATCGCGGGAAGATGGTCTTGTTGAAGAACTTAAACACCACCATGGCATCATTGGTGGGAGAGGCAATTGCTTCCACCCATCTAGAAACGTAATCTACCGCCAATAGTATGTATTGGTTTCCACAAGAGGATGGGAACGGTCCCATAAAATCAACTCCCCAAACATCGAAAATCTCCACCTCTTGGATGTTGTTGAGGGGCATCTCATTCCTCCTAGAGATATTGCCTGTTCTTTGACAAGCATCGCAGCAAGAAACAAAGGATTGCACATCTCTAAATAAAGTAGGCCAAAAGAATCCAGATTGCAATACCTTTGCGCTAGTCTTGTTTGAACTAGCGTGTCCTCCACAAGGTAGTGAATGACAATGGCGGATGACACTTTGCATCTCATCTTCCGGCACACATCGCCGAATGATGCCATCCAGACCTCTCTTAAAGAGGAGAGGCTCGTTCCAAAAGTATTCCCGGACTCCTTAAAGAACTTCTTCCTTTGTGCGTAGGATAATCCGGGTGGTATCTCCTGACAAACCAAATAGTTAACAAAATCAGCAAACCATGGTTCGTTACCTTTGGAGATCACATCGATGCACTCCTCAATAAGGTGTAGGTGTTCGTCCGGGAAGGAGTCGTCGATGGGTAAATGGTCGTCCTCTAGATGTGTTAGGCGACTCAAATGATCCGCAACAGAATTTTCTGAACCTTTCTTGTCGCGGATCTCAAGATCGAATTCTTGTAGGAGAAGAATCCATCTAATTAGCCTTGGCTTCGCATCTTTTTTCGCAAGGAGGTACCGGATCGCAGCATGATCCGTGTAGACAATCACCTTTGCACCTACAAGATAAGAGCAAAACTTGTCAGTAGCATAGACAATGGCTAAAAACTCTTTTTCGGTAGTGGCGTAGTTGAGCTGCACTTCATCTAGCGTCTTGCTAGCATAGTATATGGCATGGGTTCGCCCTTCCTTTCGTTGTCCAAGAACAGCTCCAATAGCTACGTCACTAGCATCGCACATAATCTCAAAGGGAAGAGTCCAATCCTGGGGTTGGATAATAGGTGCTGAAATTAAAGCTTGCCGAATGGTGTTAAACGCATCCAAACATTCTTGCGAAAACTCAAAAACCGCATCCTTCATCAATAGATTAGTGAGAGGTTTTGATATCTTAGAAAAGTCCTTAATGAAACGTCTATAAAATCCAGCATGTCCTAGGAAACTTCTTATCCCTTTCACCGAAATTGGGGGAGGAAGCTTCTCTATGGTCTCTATCTTAGCATTGTCTACTTCTATCCCTCTACTAGAGACTAAGTGGCCTAATACAATTCCTTCCTTAACCATAAATTGACACTTCTCCCAATTAAGAACTAGGTTAGTGTCTTCACACCTTTGCAAAACAAGAGAAAGGTTAGAAAGGCAATCGTTAAAAGAGGAACCGTATACGGAGAAGTCGTCCATGAAGACTTCCATGATTTCTTCTACGTATTCGGAGAAGATGGCCATCATGCACCGTTGGAAGGTGGCTGGGGCGTTGCAAAGCCCGAACGGCATTCTCCTATAAGCAAACGTACCCCACGGGCACGTGAATGTGGTCTTCTCTTGATCATCCGGGTGTATCGGAATCTGAAAGAAACCACTATAACCGTCAAGGTAGCAAAAATGTGAATGTTGTGCTAACCTTTCAAGAATTTGATCAATGAATGGCAATGGGAAATGATCCTTCCGCGTTTCATTGTTGAGCTTGTGGTAGTCTATGCACATCCGCCATCCCGTCACAGTTCGGGTAGGAATGAGTTCGTTGTTTTTATTGGTGATGACCGTCATTCCTCCCTTCTTCGGAACTACTTGAACCGGACTCACCCACTTACTATCGGAGATAGGGTAGATGATACATGCATCAAGAAGCTTAAGAATTTCCTTCTTGACAACCTCCTTCATGGTCGGATTCAACCGCCTTTGAGGTTGTCTTGAAGTTCTAAAATCTTCCTCCATTAGTATCTTATGCATGCATAGGGAGGGTTTAATTCCTACTAAGTCCTCAATAGTATAGCCTAAAGCTTTCCTATGTTTCCTAAGGACAATCATGAGCTGATTATGTTCATCTATGCTTAGATCGGAACTAACAATAACCGGGAAGGTAGAATTAGATCCAAGAAAAGCGTACCTTAGATGAGTAGGAAGTGGTTTGAGTTCCATTGCTTTCGGAGCTTCCAATGCTCATTGAGAAACTTTCGATGTCTCCCTAGAAGTTTCTAAGGGTGTTGAGTGTGTGGGAGAAGAATCAGAAGAAGTTGAAGAAGCGTCTCGATCACTCCTTTCCACGCCCAAAATTACGGGTTCCTCTTGTCCTCCACGGCCGTGGTTTAGGGCGTGGAAGGGAAATACGGTTGTCATGTCTTCTCCACGACCGTATAACCCCCTGGAGTGGGACACGGATTTGGGTGTGAAATCCACGGCCGTGGAATACAGTGTGTGACCGTGGATTCTCACATTTTCTGCCTCATCGTGGAGTTTTTCGAACTCCACTTCATGCATCTCTTCTTGTGCCTCTAAGGCTTCAATTACCTCATTGCACTCTTCGTCTTCCCCTACATTTGTTAGACTCATAGTGATAACTTTTTGTAAAGGATCGTTAAAGAGAATCGCACTTACCTCCTCCTTAAACAACCCTTCTTCGTCTTGGATATCGAATGTATCCTCATCGAAGATTGGCTCCTTCACTAGAGTGGAAAGAACGAACTCTACTTTCTCTTCTCCTATATTAAAAGCGAGTCTACCATTCTTGCAATCGACTATGCAGCCGGAAGTTGCAAGAAACGGTCTTCCGAGTATGATCGGGACTGGACTATCTGCAGGAATGTCAAGCACGACAAAATCAATGGGAACAAAGAATTTACCTAGCTTGACCGGGACATCTTCTACGATACCGACGGGGCGAGTGATGGATCGATCCGCCATGTACAACGTCATCTTCACCGGTTTAGGGTCACCTAAACCGATCTTCCTACACAACGCAAGTGGTATGATGCTCACACTTGCTCCTAAATCACATAACGCATCGTATGTGACATCTCCCACTCCTATGGGAATGCAAAATGACCCCGGATCCTTTAGCTTTGGGGGCATTTTCTCCTTCATGGTCTTGATGAGATCCGAAGAATCCGAACTCATCTTAACCTCTCCGAAGTCTTCTAGCTTCCTCTTGTTAGAGAGGAGCTCCTTCAAGAACTTGCCATAAGCCGGCATACCTACAATAGCATCAATAAATGGTATATTAATAAGCAGCTTGCTCATGAGTTCTATGAACTTACCAAACTGTGTATCTAGGCGCGCTCTCGCTCTAGATTGAGGGAATGGTAGGGGGGGTTTATAAGCTGGAGGAGGAACGTAGACATCTTCCTTCTCCTTCCCCTTCTCTTTGTCTTTCTCTACGGGGACTTCAACGAACTTAGGCTGCGGATCGGTGGTAGTCACTCCGCTCCTAGTTGTGATTGCCATCACCCTTCCCTTAGGGTTGTCCTACGTCTTTCCTGGAAGTTTCCCTTGATTCCTAGGAACTTCCTCCGCATGGCTGAACATTTGGTTTTCTAAAACCTTTTGAGCTTTATCAACCTTAGAAATTTGATCGTCAACCTTAATGATGCGGTTCTCCAACCCTTGAAGCTTTCCCAAAATCGTTTCCAACATGGGATCGGGCTTCTCCTTTCCCGTATTTCTTCCTCCATTAGATGATTGACCCTAGCTTTTCAAAGGAGTAGAGGAAGAGGAAGGTGGAGTTAGTGAATTAGCATTGGAAGGATAAGAGTTACCAGAATTTTGTTGATTGGAGCGCCAATTGTTGTTGAGTGACCTCTTCTTCTAGATCTTGATGCCCTTCTTGAGGATTTCTTGCCTCCCTTATTCTTAAGGTCGCTTAGTTCTATCCTCATTTGGAAGATCATGTCCTGTAGATTGTTAACTTGAGATTGATGATGATCCATTTCATCCCGGCGGAGGTTCTCATTCCATTGGAGTTGAGCTTCCTTCTCCGCCAACTCCGCTTGAAGATCACGTTCATGTTCTTCAGTCATCTTCTTTTCCTTGCGCTTTTGCCTTAGAGTCCTCTCAAGCTCTTGATCAAGAGGTAAGAGGTCTTCGGTGTTCCTAGACCTGCGCATGCACTCAAAGAAATATCAAATAACGAGAGCAAAGCTCCCAAGCTTGACAACCGGCTACCGAATTCGGCCTAAACCAAATCCCCGGCAACGGCGCCAAAAACTTGTTCGCCACTTAGCGTGCGTGCAAATAAGCTTTAAATTTATAAAACTAGAATCAAGCAAGCAAACCCGCAGTGTACGGATCGACGTAGTTAAGCAAGAATCCAGAGTATCGAACACAGGGATTTGGGGGGAACAAATTCAATTATAGGTTATCAAGCGATTAAATGTAAGAAGCTTTTCAAGTATTGGGAAAACAACAATCCGAAAGATCCAAGTATCCAGCTGTGGCAATTGATTCAAGATATACTAATGATATAAAGACAGAGTTGAGATATGCAAAGGTATACTAATGTAAGATAATCGTACGGTGAAATTACAAAAACCTTATATGACTCACCTACAAGACACTCTCTATACAGGTTGTTGAGGCTTCAATATAGAAAGGTTCTAAAGGCAAGAATTAATGTCAAATACCCAAACTTGTATTCCAAGGATCAAGACTAACTTAACCGATTACGGTTGTGATACTCACAATCGAGGTAGAGGTTGTTGAGGCTTCACTACCACCTAGAAAAGGCAAGCCTAAACTAAGTTAAAACAAATCTTTAACTTTGGATTAAAGTAAAAGCAGGTTCGTAAACTTAAGGGAAATTACGGGTGGATCTTGAGATTCCACGGCCGTGAAACTCAAGAACAAACCGTGATTTAGGGTTCGTCAACGATTCTCTCTAACTCTCAGGGTCTAATCTGTTTACGATCGATCTATCATCATCTAAGCCACAACTATCAACCCTTCACCCTAGAATTGTTAAGGGTTTCTAGCCAACAATCATCATTATGATATCAAATTCAAAGATTAAAAGATTGAAAGATGAAAACTTCCGAAAACTTTCAATAAACTTCAAACCAATCTCAATGTCACAATCAAGAATGAATATTGTTAATAGATTCAGAATAAAGCAAACAATCACAATCTTAGGAAACAAAGAAGAACGGGATGTCAATCCGTCTTCCAAATCAAACCTAAACAAGAAGAGAATTCTTCTTGCAACAATCTTCCAAAAACTTCGATCTTCCGTCAATCCGGAAATCTCCACAGCAATCTCCACCAAAAGTGCGAGATTAGGGCCACTCTAAGGAAAGGGCAAAATACGTCCTTTGCAAGAACCGCCAAAAAATTCTCCAAAGTGAAGGTGCAAGCGTAACTCTAAAACGAGGTCGCAAAATGCGTCTAAGCGGGGTTAAGCGAGGATCACGGAATCTCCCTTCGTCCGTCTTATTATAGGGCAAGATAAGATATCGGCCCGGCCCAATCTTCAAAGGATCGTGGCTTCAAAATGTGGCGAAAAAGATCGTGATAGCATGAATTATAGTCTATATTTTGAGGTTTGTTTGGACGTTTTATCTTCAATAATCTACATGTTAGCATGTATAATATGTGATTATACTACCATTTCATCTACCTTTGCGGGAATCGAGGTCTACACCTAGTTTTGCTGTAATTGCAGGTAAAATGGTACGTTTTGCATCAAAAAGGAGCAAAAGGAGTCATAAGTCATTTGGAGCTACATTGAGGAGCATAAGGAACCATCCAGGAAGCATAGCCATGGATTAAAGATTCACTTTGGACCAGTTTTGAGAGATTTCACATTCAGTTATGACTCACCTCGGTTGACCAGAGATTCATCTCGACCGAGGTGATCCAGAGACGCCGACTCGACCGAGGTGATCCAGAGACGCCGACTCGACCGAGGCGAACACCTAGGACGCGGCAAGAATATTTTATTCTTGGCTGAGATCTTTTATCTTTGGAAGGTGATCTTATCTTTTTGGGCCTGGCTCCTAGAAGGAAGAAGATCTTATATTTTACCTATTTTTTATGGGAAAAGATCTTTCTAAGATATTTTATCTTTGGAGGGTTATTTTCCTATAAAAAGTGTTGGATTTCCACAAATCCAAGGGCCCGCTTAGCACGTTATACACCATTGAAGGTTGCGAGATCCAGCATACATCATAGCAGCCATACTCCAGTTGGGAGTTTTGAAGAACCATTTTGAAGGTTGAAGGAAGATTGAAGATTGTAGCTTTTATAGCTTTTGAAGGGTTTTGTAAGATTGTCTTCAATTCCCCTTCCTTGTTGTCTTGTCTTGTTGGATTGTTATCCAAGGAACGCTTTGTTGTGATATTTGATTCAGTTATTGAAGTCTTTTTCATTGAATTCTTCTTGTTCAAATATTCACCTTCTTCCCATATATTTAATACTTTCATAATGATGATGAGTGGCTAATTTCCTTGTGTGATTCTAGGGTGACTGGCTGAAGGTTGTGGGAAAAACAATGAGAGAATAATCTTAGATTCCAGTAGGATCCTGAAAGTTTGAGTCTTTAACCTTAACCCTAAGCATCTCGCTCATTCGATGAACATCTCGGCCGGGGTGGAATCTGGCTGACCGAGGTGACTTCTCTGATCCTAAACTGAGAGTTAAGTGTTAGAGTTTGCCAAATCCTATTCTTATTATACCTTTCCTGGTTCAAAGCAAGCTTAGGATGAGACTTACCCGGTAATTCCTTAGTTTGTGTACCAACGATCATAAGTGTAGGTAATAAAAGTTTATCCTTTATTGGGGTTTGAGTGTGCTTCCATCCCATCTTTGTGAGTTAGCCTGAGACTTACCCGGTAAAGGTTGATTCTATTCCCTTAGATGGTGTGTTAGTTCGAGATAATAGTTCTTTATCTTAATTCCTTGAGACTTACCCGGTAATAGGAGTTACGGTTTTGGATTAGTGAGTAGTGAGACTTACCCGGTGATCTACTCCACTTTAGTAACACCTTCCCCTTGCAAAAATCTCAGCTTTGTCCGCTTATCTTTAGATCTTGAGTTGGAACCACAACTAGATGCTTTAATCCCTAGAATTGCATGTTTGCTTATTTGACTTCTTATTCATCTTTGATTGTGTTAATTGCTCTTTGTGGTTAGTCTTCACGAAGCTTACCGTTATTGACTTTGTTTCACCGAATCCCTGTGATCGACCCCTGGAATTTCTTGCTTTTTACTACGATTGACCCGTACACTGCGGGTTCGCATCCTTGTTTTATGCTTAAGTCTAGGGTTATAAATTTAAAGCTTGCACACAGCGTTTGGAGCGAACAAGTTTTTGGCGCCGTTGCCGGGGATTTGGTCTAGACCGAGCCGGTACGGTTTGCTCTTGGGGCGCTTGCCCCCGTGTCATCTAACCACTCTACTTGAGTGAGTTTTGCAGGTTCTTTCTTAGGTATATGCGAAGAACCCGCACTGGGAAGGAAATCGTTCCTTACGATCCCGAACCAGAAAAGACATACAAGCGACGCTTAAGAGAAGCGAAGATGGCCCAACAAGACGACCGCGATCTTGAGGCCGAATTGAAAGAGACGCTAGAGCTGCTACGTCTCAGCAAAGAAGAACTAAGGCAAGAGAAAGAAGAGAATCGCACCAGGACTGCAACAATCGAAGCAGAGATAGCAGTCATACGGGACCAGATTCTACTTCGACCGAGGGAAGATCCTCCTGTTGATCCTCGACCGATGCAGGATCCAGTAGCTGACCCTCGACCGAGGCAGGCTCCAGTACCTGACGCCCCGGCCGATGTACTTCCACCTCGGAGGCCAGTCCGAGATGTTCTTCTTGCAGGAATCCCACAAACCCTAGGTCAAAGGATGGACCCTAATCAACAACTGAGGCGTCCAGGAGTGAACCTAGGAGATCCAGCGGATCATGACTACGAACTTCGACCACAAGTTCTATCCGTGATTCGCCAATGCCAATTCGGAGGGCTAGAGAAGGAGTCGCCACATCAACATCTTCAAAACTACGAGATCTTGATGGAAACCTTGCGACCTTCCAGAATTGAAAATAACAACTACAAGCTAAGACCTTTTTACTTTTCTTTAAAAGATAGAGCTCTTACTTGGTATCAATCTCTTCCTCCAGGAAAAATTAGCACATGGGAGGAGATGACTACGGAGTTCTTGACCAAATTCTTCCCCCCCTCAAAGACCGCTGAAATGAGAGGAAAGATCAATGCTTTCATTATGAAGGACAAGGAGAGCTTGTCCAAGTCGTGGGAGCGGTTCAAGGACATCCTTTTGGATTGCCCACATCATGGGATTCCAAAGATCGAGTTGTTGGAGATCTACTTCAAAGGACTGGACGGAAGCACCCAGTTCAATCTCCAACTACTCTCCGCGGGTACCATCATGGACATGGCGATTGATGAGGCTTGGGACTTCATTGAGAAGCAAGCCTTGCACATGGAGAAATACACCCACCAAGGAGCTGAAGGTGGAATTAAAAGAGTCCACTTTCAAGAGACTCAATCCAACAACAATCAACTCACGTCTTTGAAGAATGACGTGAAGCAATTGAAGGAACTCTTGGTTGCTCAAACCAAGAAGGAAGAGCAAGGACAAAGGAACAACAACAACAACGTGTACCGTAACAACAACAACGGTCCCCGAAACAACAACTACAACAACAACAACAATAGAGGGTCCAATAGCAACAATTGGAGGACGAACAATCAAAACAACCAGAATCCTGGTAACAATTATTCTAACTCCAACTCTAATAATTCCTCTAACCCTTTCCTCTCTTCTCCTTCTTCTTCTTCTTCTACTCCATTAAAGAGCCAAGGGCAAGGATCAAGTTCGTCTCAGCCAGAAAAGAAAGACGCAGTTTTGGAGGCTATCTTGATCAAGCTTAGCGCTATGGAGAATTCTATGACTTCATTTTCGAGGGCCCAAAAGTCCTTCGAACAACAACTTGCAAGTAGGGCGAATGAAGCGCCAAGAGATCCAGGGAAGCTTCCAGCAAAGACGGAAAGCAACCCTAAGGGCCAGTGCATGGCCATAACGACGAGGAGTGGACTTAAAATTGCAGATCCAGTACCTCGTTCGACGCAGACCACCTCGGTCCAGATCCAGTCGAAGAACACCTCGACCGAGATGCCAACCAAGGCGGAGCAACAGAAAGCAGGAGGGACGACTGAAACTTATATTCCACCTCCTGCATACAAACCACCACTTCCATTCCCTCAGTCCAGAGCCAGAGCACATCTAGACAAGCACTTTGGTAAGTTCCTTGACTTGATGAACAAGCTGCATATTAACATTCCTTTTCTTGATGCTATTCTAGGAATGCCCGCCTATGGGAAATTCTTAAAGGAGATCCTATCAAGGAAAAGGAAATTGGAAGACTTTGGCGAAGTTAGGATGACATCTAAATCCTCGGAGCTTATTAAGATCATGAAGGAGAAGATGCCACCTAAGTTGAGAGATCCCGGCTCATTTAGCATTCCCATTCAAGTTGGGGACGTCACTTGTGAAGCCCTTTGTGATCTAGGAGCCAGCGTGAGCATCATTCCGCTGGAGCTATGTACGAAGATCGGACTTGGAGAACCCAAGCCGGTCAAGATTCGACTTTATATGGCGGATCGCTCCATCACCCATCCCGTTGGCATCTTGGAGGACGTTCCGGTCAAGTTAGGTAACTTCTATCTACCTATAGATTTTGTCGTACTTGACATTCCCGCAGATTATCCTGTTCCTATTATTCTCGGGAGGCCATTTCTAGCAACTTCGGGTTGCAATGTGGATTGCAAGAATGCCAAGTTGAAATTAAACATTGGTGGCGATGAGGTGGAGTTCGCGCTACTTGCAGCGATGAAAGGAGAGCAGCTAACTGATGATATCTTCAACATCTACGATGAAGAAGAATCAAGAGAATTGGTGAGCTCTATCCTTATTAACGATCCACTCGAAAGAGTTCTAAGTTTTAGTTTAATAGAGGAAGGTATAGATGCTTCTTGTAATGCAGATATACGGAGCTTGAAGGCACTGGAACAAGATCCAGGAGCTAAAACTGAGAAGCTAATCCAGGAGACGAAGATCTCCTGTTTCGGTTCCAGTTGCAGTACCTCGACCGTGGCACTTCCTGGACTGAGCGAGGCGACCGAAGAACATCTCGGTCAACGCCTCTGCGCCTCGACCGAGGTCAATGGCGAGATGATGTCAACTGAGATTACTGAGAATAATAATCTTCTTACTCACTTCTCTGACATTCATCCTCAGTTGGTGGAACATTCTATCCACCAACTTTCTGATAAGAACGGACCTTGGTATGCTGACATTGTAAATTATCTTGTTTGCCAAGAAACACCGCCCGGATTGACGTACTCTCAAAAGAAGAGATTCTTCAAGGAAGTGCAACATTATTACTGGGACGAGCCGCTGCTATTCAAGCGCGGACCGGATGGGATGCTTCGTAGATGCATTCCGGAAGATGAGGTTAATAGCGTTATACGGCATTGCCATTCGCTTCCTTGTGGAGGACATGCTAGCACCGATAAAACATGCGCTAAGGTATTGCGTTCCGGTTTCTTTTGGCCTACATTATTTAAAGATGTACAAGCTTTTGTTGTCTCTTGTGATGCATGCCAAAGAACAGGGAACTTATCAAGGAGGAACGAGATGCCACTTCATAACATCCAAGAAGTGGAAATCTTCGATGTATGGGGGATTGACTTCATGGGACCTTTCCCATCCTCCGGAGGAAACCTCTATATCCTTCTTACGGTTGACTACGTCTCTAGATGGGTTGAAGCCATTGCTTCCCCACTAATGACGCCAAGGTGGTAGTAAAGTTCCTAAACAGGACTATCTTTCCACGGTTTGGAACTCCGCGCATCATCATCAGCGATGGAGGAACGCATTTCATCAACCGGAAGTTCAAGGCACTTCTATCGAAGTATGGGGTAACCCATAAGGTATCAACCGCTTATCACCCTCAAACTAGTGGACAGGTCGAGATCTCGAATAGAGAAATCAAAGCAATTTTGGAGAAGACCGTCTCTAGAACGAGGAAAGATTGGTCCATGAAATTGGACGATGCTCTTTGGGCGTACAGGACCGCATTTAAGACCCCCATAGGTACCACCCCTTACAATTTGGTATATGGGAAGTCTTGCCATTTGCCCGTCGAGTTGAAACACAACGCATATTGGGCGATCAAATGGTTGAATTTCGACATTAAGGAGGCCGGCGAGAAGCGACTATTGGAACTCAACGAGCTAGAGGAGCTGCGTTTGAACGCTTATGAGAATGCCAAAATCTACAAGGAAAGGACGAAGAGATGGCATGACAAGCGTATCGTCCCAAAGGAGCTTAACGAAGGAGACTTAGTTCTTCTTTTCAACTCCCGCCTCCGCCTTTTTCCAGGTAAGTTAAAATCCAGATGGACCGGACCTTATGTTATGAAACATGTTTTTCCTCATGGTGCAGTTGAGATATGGGGCGAAACTAGCGGAAGCTTCAAGGTCAACGGTCATAGACTTAAGAAGTACCAGCCGGAAACGCCGGTTGAGGAGGTTGCACCAATATACCTCATTTGAGACGCATCATGGTCCAGCTAGCGACCTTAAACCAAGCGCTTCTTGGGAGGCAACCCAAGGTATTGCTTTCTTTTCCCGTTTTCTAGTCTAGTTTAGATAGTTTTTGTTTTTGCTTGCTTTGCTTTGTTTTTGGCGTCCTAGACAGATAACAGGAGATATCTAAGAAAAGAGCATAACTGGAAGGACAGAAGTTCGAGATTTTGAGAAGGCAGAAGCATCTCGGTTACTGTCACAACACCTCGACCGAGTTGATTCTTGAGCAACCGAGGCGACAAGGGTTTCTGCAGAACCACCTCGGTCTGTACCACCTCGGTCCAGTCGAGACCATCTCGACCGAGGTGACAGCGGATCCAGGAGCAGTATAAAAAGAAAAAAATTTCAGTTTTTACTTTTTACCTTCTTCATCTCGACCGCGGCGACAATTCACTTCGTTCTCTCTCGTTTCTTGCTCGTTTTCGAAGATTTCCGCTTCTCAACTACGATTGAAGGGTAGAGGATCCTATTGCAACTACAGATCTGCAAAGAAATCGAACGAATCGAACGAATCGACCGAAACAAGGTAAAAACAGTCGAAACCCTAACTCGTTCATTCGTTTCGATTTGGGATTTGGTTGCCCTTGATTTTGCTGAGAAAAGGCTTAAGTACCCCATAGGAAGCAATTGTAGTGATTTTTGGGGGAAAAGAACTGGATTTCTGAGATTGGAATTGAAATCTGTTGCGCCTCGGTCTAGTCGAACTGCATCTCGACCGAGGAGATTCTTGAGGGTTGTCAGCGACCGAGGTACTCTGACAGTGTTTGAGAAGAAAAAAAAAATGAGTTCCGATCGTCGCCTAGCCCTCAGAGATAGATCCTCACCTTTCCCTCCTTCTTCTTCTTCCGCCCGACCCTACCGCCCGGTGATCCACGAGAGATGCCGGGTAGATTATGAGCGTATAGCCACCCGTCCAGTCATAGCACCACGTTTCCTGGACGTATCAGCTTTCGATTGCCTAGGGTTAGATGGAGACCTTAGGAGGATGATTGCCACTGTTGGGCTGGATCAGTTTACTGAGATCCGAGCCCCAGCTTATTTGGAGCCGACCTTAGAGTTCGTTAGCTCCTTCTCCTACCTCCCCACAGACCAGTCTGTGAAGTACCGGTTGATGAACTGGAACTTCATAGTTCCCTTAGAGGTTTGGAGAGAGATTTTCGGCTTTTCTGAGCCCACCGCCACCGACTTCCCCTCCCGATCTGTAGCTAGGGAGTTTTGGGGGCAGATTGCCCATATTACTGAGCATGCAGACAGATGGCACCCTGGAGATTCCAGGGAGAAGGTCATCTTCCACCCAGCCTTCAGATTAGCCCATAGGATATTCAGCGAGACACTTCTGGTGCGTACTGAGACGCCCCAGAAGATCCGACAGGGCAAGCTCTTCAGCCTTTACTGTATGGTTACGGGGGGGTTCCAAGACTTTGGCTTGATCTTGGCAGAGGACCTGCACAAGATCAAGGCTAAAGCGAAAGGAGATATCTGCTGCGGAGGTCTAGTCACCCATATAGCTGCTTATCACGGGATGGACCTTAGTGTATGTACGATGATGGCGGCTCCGAAGCCGCTTGGCTTGCAGGAGATGATCACTCGGAGGATTCTAGTTCCCCGGGGTCTGACCACTCCATATGTTGCTATGCCGTGGGAGCGGACTGCGCCACAGGGGATCCGCTGGTCTGCTCAGTTCACAGTTTTCGATCCACATTACTGGCAGACAGCTTGGGCTCCGCTGATGGAGGATCATAGGGAGGCAGCAGCTGCCCCGGCTGAGGAGGAGGAGGATGACGACGACGAGGAGACGGTAGACGAGAGAGATGGTGGAGTCCCGATGGATACAGGGACGGATACTACAGATACGAGCGCACCGCCGATCATAGACTTGGATGATGAGGAGGATACTGAGCCTGCACCTGCTGCACCTCCCGCTAGATCTGCTAGGCGACGGACACGCCGTCATAGAGATTCTGAGGTTCATCGCCGGATTGACGACCTGACAGATCAGATGATAGATTCTTATGTTGCCCTTACTGTGGACATGCATGAGAGATTTGCTGCCCAGGACCGACACATTGACCGCTGGACTCATCAGATGTTAGAGGAGCAGCACTATCAACGCAGGATGATGGAGCTACAGTTCCAGCAGACTATGGGCTATCCGTTCGACCCGACGCAGTATCCGTATGTGCCACCACCACCACCACCGGATCGAGACTATTGAGGAGCTGCAGGATTTTTCTTTATTCTATTTTTATGCAGTTCAGCTTTTTATCCGGTGAGTACTCTTGTCTCTAGACTTTTATTGACCCACTGGGACAGTGTGTCCCAAGTATGGGGTGTTTATATTTATTTGACTACTTGATGTACTTATTTGACTACATTAGATGTATGACATCTTGTCGGATATTTTATTTATGCTTCACTTCTGCATTTATATGTTTATTTGATATTACATGCATACTTACAGGTTATTTGATTGAGAAAAACGTCGAAACTGAAAAAAAAATGGTTTTAAAAAATTTTTTTTTGACCTCGACCGAGTCAGTTCTGGCCAAACGAGGCGTTTCACCTCGGTTGAACCAAGAACATCTCGACCGAGGTGGGTTAACTGAGAGTTTTCGAAAACGATTTTCTATTACTTATCTGGATATGACCTCAGTGAAGATCTTGTTTACTGACTGGTTTTAAATTCTTTATGTGTTTGAAAGGTTTTATAATATGTTTAAGTTGCTAAATGCTTTGTTTGAAATTATTGGCATGTTTAATACTTTGTTTTTATCCAAATTATGTTGAATTTGAAGGTTGACACCACAAGATAAGTTCTCTCACTTTCTTCCTGGAAAGACCAAGGCAATTCATTCTTCTCTCTTCTTCTTCTTGATCATGCTTAGCCCCTCATATACATTTTGCCTCCCTTACCTATCCGGGAATTTGGAAGCAAGCGAAGTGGTGAAAGCAAGTAAAGTTAAAGTTGAGAAGTGGCTGGAAATGAAAGTGTTAGAAAGCAATAATAGGTTTGGGGAAGTCAATCATGAAGATGAGTAACTCGGCACCATTCACATAACCGGGTGTTTGTGTCTTGCCAAAGTCGGATTGAGCGATATTCCTAACGGGTCATGGTATGTGCATCAAGGGTTTGATGCATCTCAAGAAATTGATGATTGCTGATTTCCTAGGCTTCGGTTATTGTGCACCTCTGTCCATGCATCCCAAAAAGTAAAGTAAAAAGAAAAAAGGTGTGAAATAAGCAAAGCTTATTGGTGGAAGATGCTGCAAGTCAAAGTGAAGGTGAAGTTCATCCTTTTCCCGGATTCTAGCACCACATTACCTTACATACATCCCCACCCTACACGTTTCTTGACCTTTTCTTTTGGGAAGCCCTTGAGACCTTGAGCTTGTTGATTGACTTAGTGGTTTGAACTGGATTATACATGATTAATTTTGATAATTATGATTTATTATGCATTCTATGGTTTTACGCAAAGATGAACAACTTTTCTATATTAATAAAATGTTTTGAGCATATTGAGTTTTTAATTCCATGAAGTATTCTCTTAGAGTGATCTATGATTGTAATACACCATAAAAATGTTTTTGAAAGACTTTTCATTGATTTTCTTGACTTATAATTCATTCTATCTTGTCTTCTATATGCGGAACTTGCTTGGGGACAAGCAAGGGCTAAGTATGGGGTATTTTGATAGCATGAATTATAGTCTATATTTTGAGGTTTGTTTGGACGTTTTATCTTCAATAATCTGCATGTTAGCATGTATAATATGTGATTATACTACCATTTCATCTACCTTTGCGGGAATCGAGGTCTACACCTAGTTTTGCTGTAATTGCAGGTAAAATGGTACGTTTTGCATCAAAAAGGAGCAAAAGGAGTCATAAGTCATTTGGAGCTACATTGAGGAGCATAAGGAACCATCCAGGAAGCATAGCTATGGATTAAAGATTCACTTTGGACCAGTTTTGAGAGATTTCACATTCAGTTATGACTCACCTCGGTTGACCAGAGATTCATCTCGACCGAGGTGATCCAGAGACGCCGACTCGACCGAGGTGATCCAGAGACGCCGACTCGACCGAGGCGAACACCTAGGACGCGGCAAGAATATTTTATTCTTGGCTAAGATCTTTTATCTTTGGAAGGTGATCTTATCTTTTTGGGCTTGGCTCCTGGAAGGAAGAAGATCTTATATTTTACCTATTTTTTATGGGAAAAGATCTTTCTAAGATATTTTATCTTTAGAGGGTTATTTTCCTATAAAAAGGGTTGGATTTCCACAAATCCAAGGGCCCGCTTAGCACGTTATACACCATTGAAGGTTGCGAGATCCAGCATACATCGTAGCAGCCATACTCTAGTTGGGAGTTTTGAAGAACCTTTTTGAAGGTTGAAGGAAGATTGAAGATTGTAGCTTTTATAGCTTTTGAAGGGTTTTGTAAGATTGTCTTCAATTCCCCTTCCTTGTTGTCTTGTCTTGTTGGATTGTTATCCAAGGAACGCTTTGTTGTAATATTTGATTCAGTTATTGAAGTCTTTTTCATTGAATTCTTCTTGTTCAAATATTCACCTTCTTCCCATATATTTAATACTTTCATAATGATGATGAGTGGCTAATTTCCTTGTGTGATTCTAGGGTGATTGGCTGAAGGTTGTGGGAAAAACAATGATAGAATAATCTTAGATTCCAGTAGGATCCTGAAAGTTCGAGTCTTTAACCTTAACCCTAAGCATCTCGCTCAGTCGATGAACATCTCGGCCGGGGTGGAATCTGGCTGACCGAGGTGACTTATCTGATCCTAAACTGAGAGTTAAGTGTTAGAGTTTGCCAAATCCTATTCTTATTATACCTTTCCTGGTTCAAAGCAAGCTTAGGATGAGACTTACCCGGTAATTCCTTAGTTTGTGTACCAACGATCATAAGTGTAGGTAATAATGGTTTATCCTTTATTGGGGTTTGAGTGTGCTTCCATCCCATCTTTGTGAGTTAGCCTGAGACTTACCCGGTAAAGGTTGATTCTATTCCCTTAGATGGTGTGTTAGTTCGAGATAATAGTTCTTTATCTTAATTCCTTGAGACTTACCCGGTAATAGGAGTTACGGTTTTGGATTAGTGAGTAGTGAGACTTACCCGGTGATCTACTCCACTTTAGTAACACCTTCCCCTTGCAAAAATCTCAGCTTTGTCCGCTTATCTTTAGATCTTGAGTTGGAACTACAACTAGATGCTTTAATCCCTAGAATCGCATGTTTGCTTATTTGACTTGTTATTCATCTTTGATTGTGTTAATTGCTCTTTGTGGTTAGTCTTCACGAAGCTTACCGTTATTGACTTTGTTTCACCGAATCCCTGTGATCGACCCCTGGAATTTCTTGCTTTTTACTACGATTGACCCGTACACTGCGGGTTCGCATCCTTGTTTTAAGCTTAAGTCTAGGGTTATAAATTTAAAGCTTGCACACACCGTTTGGAGCGAACAGATCGCCAAGATCACGGTCGTGGAAGGTTCCACGACCGTAATTTAGAGCGTGGGAATCAACACGGTTTGAACCATGGATTCCACGACCGTAAAAGCTCCTGGAATGAATCACGCTTCTCCTGCAGGGTTCCACGGCCGTGGAACTGAACGTGGTTTGTAGTACGGCCGTATTTTAGAGCGTGGTTTAGGGCAAGAACGTGATTCTTCCCTAGCCTCGTGCATTCCTGAAGTTGACATCCATTTTGCTCCTAAGAATGCCCTCAATCCATGGACACACTCAATCAACTCATCTTTGCTCGATTACGTTCGGAAATGGCTCTCAATCACCTATAATCAACATAAAGCTAGTGTAGACATCCATATCGATAATATAGGCTAACTAGCTCACAAATGCAACAATGCTAAATCAAAGACTATCAATATGAATCAAATACACTTAGAAAACGTGCCTAAAATATGACAATATTTCATACTAACAGCTAGGAGAGCCAAAGCCGGTCAAGATGACCCTTTACATGGCGGACCGTTCAATCACTCACCCGGTTGGAATCTTGGAAGACATACCGGTGTAACTAGGAAAGTTCTATGTGCCCATAGACTTCGTTGTTTTGGACATCCCGGCGGACTACCCGGTTCCCTTCATCTTGGGGAGACCTTTCCTAGCTACTTCTGGATGTTTGGTGGATTGCAAAAATGGAGTTCTCTCTTTCAACATTGGAGAAGAGAACATCAAGTTTAATTTGTCCACAATGGTGAAGGGGCCAGCCCTAGGTGAAGATGTCTTCAACATTGTTGAAGAAGAGGAGTCTAAAGAGGTTGTGAGCTCAATCTTGCTCAAGGATCCACTTGAGAAGGTTCTTAGCTCGAGTTTGATGGAGGAAGGAGTTGAGGAGAATAGCAATGAAGTGATCAAGGCCTTGAATGCATTGGATGAGCTACCAAGTGTTGGATTTGAAGTACTAGAGGAAGAGAGAAATACCTGTAGAAAAATCGGACAGAGGGGGCCCAAATCGGCCAATTTTTGCACATAGCCTGAATTTCCATCCGATTTTGCAAATGCAGAAACTGAAATCGACCCCCAGATCGGCCGATTTTCTTCACAGAGGGTCGATTTTCCTGAGTCTTTTGAGCATCATCCAAGTGTTTGTGAGCAATCATAAAGGGACTTAGGTGAGGCTTCCATGGCATTGGAATCATCTCAACCTACATTGTATGGATCATCTCCAACCGAAAAAGGTCCTCCTAAACTTGATCTAAAACCTCTTCCCTCTCATTTAAAGTATGCTTTCCTTGGTTCAAATTCTACTTATCCGGTGATTGTGAATGCATCTTTGAATGATGATGAGCTTAATAGATTGTTGACTGAATTGAAATTGCATAGAAAGGCAATAGGATACACCATTGATGACCTTGTTGGTATTAGTCCCTCTTTGTCCATGCATAAGATATTGATGGAAGATGACCATAAACCCTCTATTGAACATCAAAGAAGATTGAATCCTATAATGAAAGAGGTAGTCAAGAAAGAGATCATTAAGTTGCTAGATGCGGGAATCATCTACCCTATTTCGGATAGTAAATGGGTTAGTCTCGTACATGTGGTTCCTAAGAAGGGTGGTATGACCGTAGTAACTAATGAGAATAATGAACTAATCCCAAATAGAACGGTTACGGGATGGAGGATGTGCATAGACTATAGGAAACTAAATGTGGCCTCTAGGAAAGATCACTTCCCTCTTCCTTTCATTGACCAAATGCTAGAAAGATTAGCTCAACATTCCCACTTTTGTTACTTAGATGGCTATAGTGGATTCTTCCAAATCCCTATCCACCCTGATGACCAAGAGAAAACTACATTCACATGTCCTTGGGGTACATTTGCATATAGGAGAATGCCATTTGGGTTGTGTAATGCACCCGCCACCTTACAAAGGTGTATGATGGCTATCTTTTCTGAATATATTGAAAACATCATGGAAGTGTTTATGGATGATTTCTCTGTTTATGGATCTTCATTTGATGATTGTTTAGCTAACTTATCTTTGGAGCTTAAGAGATGTGAGGAGACAAATCTTGTCTTGAATTGGGAGAAATGCCACTTCATGGTAAGTGAAGGCATTATGTTGGGACACTTGGTGTCCAACCGTGGTATTGAGGTTGATAGGGCTAAGATAGAGACGATAGAGAAGTTGCCACCACCTACCTTGGTGAAAGGGGTAAGGAGTTTTCTAGGGCATGCCGGTTTTTACCGGAGATTCATTAAAGATTTCTCTAAGATTTCTAAGCCTCTTACGAACCTACTAATGAAAGATGTTGAGTTTGTTTTCTCCAAGGATTGCCTTGAGGCTTTTTGTAGGTTGAAGGATGCTTTGATCACCGCTCCCATCATGCAACCTCCGAATTGGAGCTTACCATTTGAAGTAATGTGTGATGCAAGTGATGTGGCCGTTGGGGCTGTTTTAGGACAAAAGAAAGATGGGCGTACACATGCCATCTATTATGCTACCAAGACGCTAGATGATGCCCAACTTAACTATGCCACAACCGAGAAGGAGTTGCTAGCGGTGGTGTATGCCTTTGAGAAGTTCCGGTCATATCTTGTTGGAGCAAAGGTCATTGTGTACACGGATAATGTTGCGATCCGTTACCTCCTCACAAAGACGCCAAGCCTCGCCTCATTCGGTGGATCCTTCTTCTTCAAGAGTTTGACTTGGAAATCCGGGATAAGAAAGGGTCCGAAAATTCTGTGGCGGACCATCTTAGTAGGCTACCACCATTGGAGCTTGAGAGAGACGACATCCCGATTGATGACTCATTCCGGGATGAGCAATTGAAAATGGTGGAAGAATGCTTGTTTCAAGTGTCAAGGGGTAATGAGCCATGGTATGCCGATATTGTGAACTACCTTGTGTATGAGGAGGTGCCACCCGGTTTATCCTATCCCCAAAGGAAGAAATTCTTCAAGGATGTGAGGCATTACTATTGGAGTGAACCGCTTTTGTTCAAGAGAGGGCCGGATGGAGTCTTTAGGAGATGCATACCGGAGGATGAGGTGGAGAGTGTGATCTGGCATTGTCACTCCTTGCCATGTGGAGGCCATGCTAGCTCACACAAGACGTGTGCAAAGGTATTGCAATCGGGTTTCTTTTGGCCAAGTTTGTTCAAGGATGTGCAGAATTTTGTAGTGGCATGTGATGCTTGCCAAAGGACGGGCAACATCTCAAGGAGGAATGAGATGCCCTTGAACAACATACAAGAGGTAGAGATATTTGATGTTTGGGGTGTGGACTTCATGGGACCATTCCCTTCTTCATGTGGCAACCTCTACATCCTATTGGCGGTGGACTATGTGTCGAGATGGGTGGAGGCAATCGCCTCTCCCACAAATGATGCCAAGGTTGTGGTGCGGTTCTTCAACCGAGTGATCTTTGCTAGGTTTGGGACACCGAGGGTGATCATAAGTGATGGAGGAAAGCACTTCACTAATAGGAACTTTGGAGCACTTTTGGCTAAGTATGGGGTGACTCATAAGGTGGCAACACCTTACCATCCCCAAACTAGTGGCCAAGTGGAGATCTCCAACCGGGAGATAAAAGGAATCCTTGAGAAGACGGTTTCTAGAACAAGAAAGGATTGGGCTATGAAGCTCGATGATGCTTTGTGGGCTTATAGAACCTCTTTCAAGACACCAATTGGCACCACTCCCTACAAGCTAGTTTATGGCAAGTCTTGCCACCGTCCGGTAGAGATGGAGCATAGAGCATATTGGGCCATAAGGTGGCTGAATTTTGACCTCAAGGAGGCCGGTGAGAAGAGGTTGCTAGACATGAACGCCCTTGAGGAGATCCGGTTGGATGCTTATGAGAATGCCCAGATTTACAAGGAGAGGACCAAGCGTTGGCATGACAAGCGCCTCATTCCAAAGGAGTTGAGTGAGGGTGACTTAGTGCTTCTCTTCAACTCGAGGCTGCGGCTCTTCCCCGGAAAGCTCAAGTCAAGATGGACGGGTCCTTATGTTGTAAGGAAGATCTTTCCTCATGGAGCGGTGGAGATAGGAGGACATCATTGTGGTAACTTTAAGGTGAATGGGCACTGTTTGAAGAAGTACATCCCGGAAGCCCCGGTGGAAGTGATTGCCGCACTTCACATTTAGTGAAACGCTCCTGAATTTGGTCAAGCTAATGACCATAAAGAAGCGCTTAATGGGAGGCAACCCATTGGTACATATTTTTCCCTTTCGTTTTTCTTGTTTCTCTTTTGTGTTTTTGGGTGCTAGATCTTGTTGATTGTCATGTGTGATGAGATGTTGGAGGTCATGTGAAAACCTCATGGAATTGTCGAAGGTACAAAATCCAAGCACATGGACGAGGAAGAAAGCACCCAGGAAAATCGGACTGTTCTTCATAGAAATCGGCCGATTTTCCTGGGTTATGGTCCGATTTTTCCTTCTGTCAAGGAAAGTGATGATCTCCAATCAAGCATGGGTGGAGCGGACGTGGAACTTGGACGGCTTGTGGTGCCAAGTGCGGGTTCCGACACCATAATGAACATCAAGAGCTCTCTACCATACTCGATCGATCATCCACCATCATCATTCGATGTGAACCGAAATACCAAAGCATCGCCAATTTTACATTGTGAAGACTCTCTTTCACTTCTTTATTTAGCTTGCACATTGGGGACAATGTGTTTCTAAGTATGGGGTAGGGTTTTCATGATCACCTGCATGATTAGCATGTAGGATAGTTTAATATTGTCACATGTTTCATTATGTCTTGCATTGTACATATTTCAAAAAATCCAAAAAAAAAAATCAGAAAATTTTAAAAAAATTTACTGCTTCTAAGCTTGGGAATGACCCTTATGATGAAATTGTCTTGTGAATTGGCTATGGATAGCCTTATGTGTTGAATTGATGTATGCATATGTGGACTTGAAGTACTTATCTTGAATCCCATGAATGATTTGTGATTATGATGCTTGTCTTGATTGGATTGAGGATTGAAAGTCGAAATTACATGCTAGTTCTTGCACATCATCTAGGAATGATTAAGGCAATTCATCTTTCTCTACTTCTCATCTTGATCATGTTGTTTTAGCACCTCAATTGATACAAATTTGACCTCTTTTAACCCATCCGGGAATAGGAGCATGCTAGTGTGTTGAGTGTGTGAAAAGCAAGTGTGGGGTGATGTTGTTGATGGATGAATGTTATGAATGAAGTGCTGAATTTGTTGTGAAAGTGTAGACAAAAATATAGGTTTGGGGACATCGGTTTAAATGACGAGTAACTCGGCACCATTCACATAATCGGGTGTTTGTGCCTTGCCAAAGTCAAATAAACCGATAGTCCTAACGAGCTTTGGTATGTGTGCCCGGTGTGGATGCACCTCGAAAAATAAAAAAGCCCGAGGACGGCTAATCACCAAGGTTTCGGCTTTTGTACACCAATGTCATTGTCTCAAAAATAAGTGAGAGAAAAATAAAAGAAAAGAAAAGAAAGAAAAAGATGGAGAAAATATACACTTGTGGGAAGTTGATAAAAATGTGAAGTTGTGAAGTTAGTTCCATTCCCGGATTAGCATCAAATAGCCTAGAAAAATTCCCACCTAATCACAACATTTCCTGGCCTTTTATTTCACAAGCCCTTGTGACCTATTTACATGTGTGTAAGACTTAGTGATCTAGATTGAATATGCTCATGATCATCTTGACTTCTTCATTTTTACATTTCATGCATGCCTTCGAGTTAAGTATAATTGTCTTTCCATGCCTTCACTTATTTGACACATGATTGCTTGTCCGTTGCCATGAAACATGACTATGAAGGTGATCCAATATTAGAAGCACAACTCCAAAAAGATTTTGTTGTTTTTCTGCATGCATAAATCATGGCATCTCTTAGTCTATAGTTGGATCTTGCTCGGGGACGAGCAAATCTTAAGTATGGGGTATTTTGATAACGTGATTTATGACGTTAGTATAGGCGTTCATTTAGATAGTTTTTACCGTTATTCATGCATGGTTTGGCATTAGTTCATGACGTTTACACTCATTTCGTGCATATTTCTAGAAAAGACGTCTACACGAGCTTTTGTCGGTTTTGTAGGTATTTCGGGGATCTTTTGGACATTAATCGATACATTCGAGGGTCAAGCCTCATTGTGGTACACATCCAAGGCTTTGAAGGAACATAATTGGGGCAATGAAGGACACAAGGACCCTTATTGGTGCAAGCAATGGAGCAACTCATGGCTAGACGATCATAACATGCCTCTGTTGAAGAAAATCGGACCATCACTCAGGAAAATCGGCCGATTTATCTGACTGGGTCGATTTTCCGACCTTTGACAGCTTAAGCCACGTGTCCCACGATCTCTTTGTCCGGCCTTGCTCTTGATGGAGAATATAAGTGGTCCTGCAAGCTGTTGCTGAGGGAGCTCTCTCCCACATTCTCTCACACACACCTCATTCCAATTGGAGGATAGACTTGGAGAAGAAGAAAAACTCTCTCAATTTTTGGGAAGAAGAAGAACACCAAACTTAGAGTGAAAGTGAGTTTTGGAGTGATTTTGAGTGATTTTTGGAGTCTTTGATTGAAGAACTATTGGAAGGATTGCTAGGAACGTTTTAGAATTTCTTTTGAAGGGTTGTAAGTCTTGCTAAAACTTAGATTCAACTGAGATTCATTGTTTCTACTTGCTTATCTTTCATCATCTATCTATGAAAACCATGTATGCTTGTGTGATGATTTTGGATCTTGAAATGCATATTATTGGCTAGTTTGTTGTGATTCTGGAGTGATAGATTGATGGTTATGGCTTGGGTGATGATAGAATGGACTTATATGTTAGTTTAGGATGATTCGTATGTACAAAACCCAACCCAGGAAAAAAAATCGACCTGTTCGTCACGGTAGATCGTCCGATTTTTGTATGATCCACCAGATTTTTTTCTCTGTTGCTCTTTAATTGATGAATCTGTATGTTAGGATGTTAGGTTGTTTAAATCCTAGTGTTTATTAAGCATAATATAGCTTAGGGTCACCTAATGCTAGCAACCTAAGTGAGGGAAGAGACCTACCCGGTGATTTCCAATCTTAGATACCTAAGATGATAAACTCTAGGTAGTAGTGAGCCTCATAAGCCGCTATTGGATTGAGTGTGCTAGGATTATTGCTTGAGACTTCCCTTTTCCGAGACTTACCCGGTAAGGAGTGGGTTGCCCCTTAAGTAGAGTCCGGTTTGTGTAGAATTCCCTACTTTAACCCCTTGAGACCTACCCGGTAATAGGAGTTTGATGCGGGATTAGTGAAGCGAGAGACTTACCCGGTAATTGCTTCCATTAGAGAAACACCCTTTCCCAACACCGCAGCTTTATCCTTGGAATCTTTAGAAGCTTTAGTCCAATGCCATAACCGGAAATCTTGACCTCTAGAATCCACTTTTCTCTCTTTGATCACATACCTTGTGCTTGTGTTACTTGTTTGTTTTGACTAGCTTGAATTGTTAGTTTGGTTTATCATCTTGCTTGATTTGTGATCTTTGTTTGATCACCACAAAAACCCAATCAAAAATATCATGATTTTCATTTCTTTGTTTCTTTCTCTTTTTCTTAGACTAGATTCACACTATCTATGATCACTTGTTGACTTGATTTCACCTTAGTCTTCGTGTTCGACCTCGGAATACTATTCCTACTACAAAACGTCCCGTACACTGCGGGTTCGCTAGGAGTTAGGAGAAACATATCGAGTATAAATTTAAGACTTTTGCGTGTCACAATCTTAGCGTAACAGATATCAAAGGAATCCTAGACAAGACGGTTTCAAGGACAAGGAAGGATTGGTCTTTGAAGCTAGATGACGCATTATGGGCGTACCGGACTGCATATAAGACTCCCATTGGAACAACACCATACAACCTTGTGTATGGGAAGTCTTGCCACTTACCGGTAGAGTTGGAGCACAAGGCGTATTGGGCAATAAAGTGGTTGAATTTCAGCATGAAGGAGGCGGGAGAGAAGCGTCTCTTGGACCTTAATGAGCTTGAAGAACTCCGCTTGAACGCCTACGAAAACGCCAAGATCTACAAAGAAAGAGCGAAGCGTTGGCATGATAAGCATATCATCCCAAAGGACCTCAAAGAAGGAGATCAAGTTCTCCTCTTCAATTCAAGGCTTCGTCTCTTTCTAGGTAAGCTTAAATCTCGTTGGACTGGACCTTTTCTAATCAAAAGTGTTTTTCCCCATGGTGCAGTTGAAGTATGGGGTGAAAAGGGCGGAAGCTTTAAGGTGAACGGTCAATGACTCAAGAAGTATACACCGGAACTCCAAGCTGAAGAGTTTGCGCCCACCGCACTCGAATAAGTGCGAATTTGGTTGATACGCCCCCGGATGGCGATGCCATCCGTGTTTCCGGCTAAAGACCCGCACATTTTGAAGACCGTTATTATTATTCGGCTATTTAATAATAAGTCTTTTTGTATTCGGAACTTTAATTCCAGAACTTAATTCCGTGAATTAAATTCCGACCTTTCATATTTTAGGCTTTTCATATTCGGAACTTAATTGCGACTTTAATTCCGTCATTTATGTTAAGACTCTTTGAATGGCCTCCATCCACTATATAAGGATGGCTTGGCTCATTTGTAATGCATGTCTAAGTTGAATACTAAGGGTGTGTTTGGTTGGAGATTAAAAGAGGTTCATTTAGATTAAATTTAGGAGATTAAATTTGTGTAAGTGTTTGGATGAAGGTGGAGATTATGAAAAAAAATTATAGAAGGATTAATTGAGATTAAAAAGGGCAAAAAAATAACCTTATATTACCAAGGTTAAAGGAGATTAATTTTCAAATATCAATTAGGATTCCACTCATGCCCCCTATTTAAGGTTAAAATAAGGGTAAATTTGTTAATTAATATCAATTAAACCTATTAAAAGATCTTCAACCAAACAACTTCACGTAAATAATTTAATATCAAATAATCCCTAATAAATCCCATATAAAATTTAACCCCTTTTAAATTCCATATAGATTAATCTTCAAAATAACCTCCATCTCTTAACAAACACACCCTAAGTATTGAGAAGAAAAACCCTCTTACTTAGTTTAGGCATCACTTCCTCTTCCATCATCTTCAAGTTCTATCTTGGATCTAGTCTTTGATCCAAGCCTTCAAATTCGAGGATCCTTTTGAAAGATCAACCGAACGCTTCCGCATCCATTTCTTAGCTTCTGCCGCTCAAGTTCTACATTTGATCCAACTCAAACGATCAAGAAGAAGTAGTTGAAGTTTCTCCTCGACCTAGATCGCCCATATTTCTATCATTGGTATCAGAGCTCGGGATCGAGGTCAAGTTTCTTTACAAAAGTTCTTGATTGTTCTTCATCAAAAACTTTTTCTCTTCAGTGTTCTTGAAGATCTTCAAGTTTTCTTCGGTGTTCTTCGAAGATCTTCAACTGTTCTTCGCCATTCTTCGAAGATCTTCAACTGTTCTTCGGTGTTCTTCGAAGATCTTCATCCGTTCTTCAGTGTTCTTCATTGTTCATCATGTTCTATGATGATTCTGATTCTTATGATGAGGATGAAGAATGGTTACCTCCTCCACCGAAGGCCAAGCAAACAGCCGGAGGTACCAACGGAGAGAATACTTTAAGGAGGAGGTGTGGTTGCCTCCTCTGGACCCACCAAGGCCCCACCGACGGCATCCTAGTCTCCAAGAGGAGTGGTTGCCTCCTCCAAATACACCAAGGCCTAAAGAGCGCATCCATGGGTATCCACATGAACACCGACAACGTGTTGCCGTCTTAGCCAAAGAGAATGTCGCTCTAAAGCATGAGATAGAGGCTTTGAAGGCACAAATGGCTTCCCTCATGATGGCCACCCAACAAGAACAACCGTTGTGTGATGATCCATTAGAAGAGGCCAAGGAAGAAATCATCATTCCCGAGGTATCCCCGATCATTCCAATTCATCTTGTCAATCCGTTATGTGGAGAATATTTTGAAGATGAAAAAGATGAGATCATCATCAAGGGTGAAGAAGCCATCAACCATGACAATGACACATTTATGTTGTTGGACTACAAATTCGAGCCGGTTGACCCGAGGTTTGATTTTGTTTTGTCTAATGACATATTTACCGGTTTACCCTTGCTTCTTTCCGGCATGCCTCCGACGTACAATGTCATAAGCTTAAAGGGCATGGAAGACAAACTCACCGGCGAGGCCATCCTCATGTACTACAAGTTTGAGCCTCCCGATTACAACAAGCTTGGCGGCCCCAACATCCTTGTGAAAGACTACAAGTCAAAGCCACCCGACTCCGACATTATGCATCCAAGGTTGATTTTCAAGGGTCTTGTTCTTCAAGTGACTCCTTTCTTTTTTGACGGTGAAACGAGGACGTTTCACATTTAAGAGGAGGAGAATGATACACCCCCGGATGGCGATGTCATCCGTGTTTCCGGCTAAAGACCCGCACATTTTGAAGACCGTTATTATTATTCGGCTATTTAATAATAAGTCTTTTTGTATTCGGAACTTTAATTCCGGAACTTAATTCCGTGAATTAAGGTCCGACCTTTCATATTTTAGGCTTTTCATATTCGGAACTTAATTCCGACTTTAATTCCGTCATTTATGTTAAGACTCTTTGAATGGCCTTCATCCACTATATAAGGATGGCTTGGCTCATTTGTAATGCATGTCTAAGTTGAATACTAAGTAATTAGAAGAAAAACCCTCTTACTTAGTTTAGGCATCACTTCCTCTTCCATCATCTTCAAGTTCTATCTTGGATCTAGTCTTTGATCCAAGCCTTCAAATTCGAGGATCATTTTGAAAGATCAACCGAACGCTTCCGCATCCATTTCTTAGCTTCCGCCGCTCAAGTTCTACATTTGATCCAACTCAAACGATCAAGAAGAAGTAGTTGAAGTTTTTCCTCGACCTAGATCGCCCATATTTCTATCATTGGTCTAACTACGGACCTTAAACAAAGCGCTTCTTGGGAGGCAACCCAAGGTATTGCACTTACGTTTTTGTTTTTGATTCATAGATTAGCATAGTATAGACGTTTTGTTTTGTTTTGCCTTCGATGGCTTCCGGTATGTTCGTATTTTTGGATGTAGGAATAGTGGAAAAGAAGGGGGGAAGGAAAAGTTTGAAGAAAATTGACGAAACTTGGACTTTGATACATTATAGAGAGTTCCACGGCCAAAACCACGGCCGTGACAGCTACAGTGACCGTAATTTTCAAAAGCCTGAGAAAAATCACCAAAACTACGGTTCCGTACATTTCCACGGCCGTGGAACCCCCGACAGACCGTGATTTTCAAAAATTTTTACGGCCACTATAAAAACCACGTTTCTTCACAAACACCACAAAACAATCCCAATTCTACGCCCTATTTTCACCGAATTCCTCCCCATCTCTCAATTCCTAGTTCGTTAATCGTTTTTAACGATTCTTTGGCCAAAACTGAAGCAATTCCCGTCACCAACAAGATCCAAGCAACGATTCGAGCGGCAATTCACCGGAGAAGACAGAATTCGGATTCCAAAATCCGAAAACCTAGGTTTTTCGTTCTTTCTCTCTCTTCTTCGATTCGGCTTCGTTTTTGCTAGAATTTTTAGGAGAACTGATTGGAATTGGACGGAAATTAGTCTAGGGTTGCTTGTTGCTGAGTTTGGTGTGATTTTGCTGAGTTTTGCGAATTTGCGAGACAAACCACGGTTTCTGGGCATTCCACGGACGTGGAATCTGAAGAACAGACCGTGGTTTTTGACAGAAAATGGATTTTGTAAGGAGAGTGTCTAATAGAAATAAGAATAAGAAAAGGAAAGGCAACACCGCTTCCTCTTCTAGAGCACCACCTGCTGAGCCTCCATCACCCCCTTCATCACCATCACCACCTCCCCCTAGGATCCCTACTATCCATGAGGATCATCTAGATGCCTTAGAAAGGATCCATAAGAGGGCGGTCATAGGACCTAGGTACTTACTACTTGAGGAGCTAGAGCCCTTGCATGTGATAGGGGATCTCACTTGGCTTTTGGATAGAGCCGGCTTAGTCATCTTCTCCGCTATTCGGGAAGATGCATATGAGGAGATTAATAGGGAGTTTGTAGTCTCGTTTGAGCACAGTCATGTTGACAGGACAGTTTCTTTCCGGCTGATGGAGAGAAACTATGATTTCTCTATCAGAGAGTTTGAAGCCTTCTTTGGGTTCTGAGACCTTTAATGGTCGATTCCCCAATGGCGTGTACGCCAAGGATTTCTGGGAGGAGATTGCTATGATATACGCCAGCGAGGACCGCTGGCAACCTGCTGATACCAAGGCTAGATTAATCTATCATCTAGCCTTGAAGATTGCCCATAGAGTGCTTTTTGAGTGTCTCTTCCCTAGGACGGAGACGCCTCAGAAGATTAAGACAGACGAGCTGTTTCTTCTCTACAGTATGTTGTATGGCAGGCCAGCTGATTGTGCCACCCTCTTAGCTGCTACTATGAGCAAGCTAAAGAATAAGAGGGCTGGCAACATTGGATACGGTGGGATGGTCACCCACCTTGCTAGACAGTTAGGGGTAGACTTCTCCGCTTGCACCCGTATTGCAGCTAGACCCCTAGGACTTCAAAGCCTCATGACTAGAGGCATCATCTTCCCTACACATAGAGGTCCACCGTTCGCTGCCATGCCTTGGGAGAGTAGGACCGGTAGAGGGATTGAGTGGCTCCCTGAGTATTCCATTATGGCTAGATGCCATAACTGGAAGGAGACGTTCGCTGCTATACATGCGAATAGACTAGTAGCCCCTCCCTGTGTTCCACCACCACCAGTTGTTGATGAGGAGGAGATGAGAGGGGATGACGAGTTTGAGGGAGGAGGAGCTGATCATGACTTTGGTACTTTCCCGGATCAGCCGGACGCAGTTCCTGACCTTCCTAGACACTCTCCCCGCCCCGCTAGAGCTTCTGGATCTTCCTCTCGCCGTGCTAGTGTGAGCGAGAGGCCGACTTGGATGGCGGATCCTCCTGCTTGGTATAGTACGCAGCCGGACTGGATGGGAGCTCCACCACCTTGGCATGCACAGCCGCCACCTACACCAGCACCTTCAGACGCACCAGCATGGTACAGCCAGCCGCCTGGTTGGTATGAGCAGTTGCCAGAGTGGGCTACCGACCTTTCCAGCAGGGTCGGAGCCTTGGAGATCCGTCCAGATGCTAGGGATGCACGAGCCGCCGATCATGATTGCATGATGAGAGACATATACCGCCAGCAGTTTGGGCGGAACTATGATCCCGGCTTCTTCCCGTTTCCACCTCCACCGGCACCGCAGTGAGGATGATTGATGATCCACCGTTTTAGCCACTCCACCACCGTCTTGTGAGTCCTTTTTCTTTCTTTCTTTTCTTTATTTTCTTTTTGAACATTAGGGACAATGTTTGTTCCAAGTATGGGGTGGGGTGTGACAAACCGTTTGTAATAACTCTTACTCACTTTGTATGCTTTTATCGAGAACACTATGCATGTTTCATTCTATTATTACACGTTTCATTATTGCATTGCATGAAAAAGCTTTTGAAAAAACCCATAAAAATTGATAAATTTTAACAATTTTTGTGGTTCTAAGGATAAAGATGACTTCTATGATAATCACTACGGTCTATTCTTGAGTTTGGGCATAGATGATGTTAGATTGAACCAAAACAGATTGGACCCTGAGAGTTGGAAGAAACCTCGTCGTCGAGTCTTTCTACGGTCTATTCTTGAGTTCCACGGCCGTGGTTCTTCAAAATCTGACCGTGGATTCCCCCTGTTTGACTTGTTTTGCTTTTTCTTTGATCCAAAGTTAAAGATTGGTCTTAACCTAGCCTTGGCTTACCTTTTCTAGGTAGTAGTGACACTCAACACCCTCTGCTTAAGTTACGAGTGTCACAACCTTAACCTATTTGGCTTATCTTTGATTCTCTTGGGTTTGGGCATGGGTATTTGAGAGTTTAATCTTGTCCTTAGATTCCCTTTATAACCAGACTCATCATCCTTTATTTAATTAGAGAGCCTTTGGGTGAGACCTATGGGTTTAATACTTCACCGTACAACACCATACCGTAGATCTATACCTTTGCAATCCTAACTCTGTCCTTATACCTTGAGAACATCTTGAATCGATTGCCACAATTGGATACCTGAATCTCTAGAATCGTTGCTTCTTATTAATCTTTACAAAAGCTTCATTATTTTGCTAGACAATTTACGAACTGAATTTGATCCCCAAAATCCTTGAGTTCGGCTTTGGAATTCTTGCTTTACTATACCGATCCGTACACTGTGGGTTCGCTTTGCTTGATTTCAGATTTTATAAATTTAAGACTTTGCACGCACACTTTTGAGCGAACACATTGTTGTAATGTGTCGAAGGAGGCTAGTAGAAGCGTGAAGACTACGCATCCTAAGTCCTTTCGCCCTATTCCAAGGCGTAACCCTAACCCTAATCCTAATCCCCTTCTCCCAACCCTAGACATCTCCCTAAGAATCACCCTTGATCCCTCTCCCTCTCCCCTCTTGCCAAACCCAGGATGTACTGACGTGATTCCTCCAAGTCAACCTCCTCAAAATACCACACACAGTATACCTGATCCCTCATACTTCATCCTCATCACTAACCCCAACCTAGGATCCCCCCTCCCTAGGTCATCTCACTCTATAACCAACCTGACCCTTCAATTGCCTATTCATCATCTATCCTCCCTATTAAACCCATCCCTACCTCTTACCCAAACCTTTCCCCCCAAACCCCAGCTCTGAGACTAATCCCCAATCCTGATAGCATGAAGTATAGTCTATATTATGGGATTTGTTTGGACGTTTTATCTTCAATAATCTGCATGTTTGTATGTATATTATGTGATTATATTACCATTTCATCTACCTTTGCGGGAATCGAGGTCTACACCTAGTTTTGTTGTAATCGTAGGTAAAATGGCACGTTTTGCATCGAAAAAGAGCAAAAGGAGCTATGGAGTCATTGGAGCTACATTCAGGAACATAAGGAACCATCCAGGAAGCATAGCCATGGATTAAAGATTTACTTTGGACCAGATTTGAGAGATTTCACATTCAGTTGTGATTCACCTCGGTTGACTACAAAGTCACCTCGACCGAGGTGATCCAGAGAAGTCGACTCGACCGAGGCGAACACCTGGGACGCGGCGAGAATATTTTATTCTTGGCTGAGATCTTTTATCTTTGGAAAGAGATCTTATATTTTTGGGCTTGGCTCATGGAAGGAAGAAGATTTGCTAGATCATATATTTTACCTATTTTTATGGGAAAAGATCTTTCTAAGATATCTTATCTTTGGAGAGTAATTTTTCTATAAAAAGGGTCGGATTTCCCACAAATCCATATCATGCTATACCACCGATCAGGGTTTATACACCGCAGCAGCCATACTCCAGTTGGGAGATTTAAAGAACCTTTTTGAAGGTTGAAGAAGGAAGATTGTAGCTTTTATAGCTTTTGAAAGGTTTTTGTAAGATTATCTTAGATTCCCTTCCTTGTTGTCTTGCCTTGTTGGATTTCTATCCAAGGAACGCTTTGTTGTGATATTTGATTCAGTTATTGAAGTCTTTTCATTAAATTCTTCTTGTTCAAATATTCACATTCTTCCCATATACTTGATTAATACTTTCATGATGATGAGTGGCTAATCTCTTTGTGTGATTCTAGGGTGATTGGCTCATGGTTGTGGGAAAAACAATGATAGAATAATCTTAAATCACAGTAGGACCCTGAAAGTTCGAGTCTTTACCTTAACCCTAAGCATCTCGCTCAATCGATGAACATCTCGGCCGGGGTGGAATTTGGCTGACCGAGGTGACTTATCTGATCCGAAACTGAGAGTTAAGTGTTAGAGTTTACCAAATCCTATTCTTATTACACCTTTCCTGGTTCAATGCAAGCCTAGGATGAGACTTACCCGGTAATTCCTTAGTTTGTTTACCTAAGATCATAAGTATAGGTAATAAAGGTTTATCCTTTATTGGGGTTTGAGTGTGCTTTCATCCCATCTTTGTGAGTTAGCCTGAGACTTACCCGGTAAAGGTTGATTCTATTCCCTTAGATGGTGTGTTAGTTTGAGGTTATAGTTCTTTATCTTAATTCCTTGAGACTTACCCGGTAATAGGAGTTACGGTTTAGGATTAGTGAGTAGTGAGACTTACCCGGTGATCTATTCCACTTTAGTAACACCTTCCCTATGCAAAAATCTCAGCTTTGTCCGCTTATCTTTAGATCTTGAGTTGGAACCACAACTAGATGCTTTAATCCCTAGAATTGCATATTTCCTTTATTGACTTTTATCATCTTTGATTGTTTTAATTGCTTTGTGGTTAGTAATTGCTAAAGCATACCGTAATTGGACTTTGTTTCACTAAGTCCTTGTGATCGACCCCTGGAATTTCTTGCTTTTTACTACGATTGACCCGTACACTGCGGGTTTGCATCCTTGTTTTAAGCTTACATCTAGGGTTATAAATTTAAAGCTTGCACACACCGTTTGGAGCGAAAAGTTTTTGGCGCCGTTGCCGGGGACTTGGTCTAGACCGAGCCGGTTGCGGTTTGCTTTCGGGGCACTTGCCCCTGTTGCTACTAACTACTCTTTCTATGAGTTTTGTAGTTTTCAGGATTTCCGATGACTACATTTGATCCAGCCTGGATAGCAAGACAAAGTGCTAGGGCGGACCATTATGAATACTTGGAGGAGAAGTACTCCTTCTATTGGTTCAACAATGAATGGGAAAGAGAAGAGGCCATTAAGCATGAACTTGCAATGTGGGATGAACTGAATGTCCCTAAAAAGATTTGTGAGCAACCCCTTGAAGATTCTCTTGAATCAAGATGGGAGAGGTTGATGAAGAAGGTGGAGGAGCTCAAGGAAAGCACCCTATCCTATGTTAAGCTGGAAGAGGAGCATAAGGAAGTGCTGCAAGTTCCAAGCACCCCTCCAATCAAACCAGAAGTTTCTCCTGAAGCTTTTGAGGGAGAAGAAGATTTGGAAGATTTCGATCTAACTGTTGAGACCTCGGCCGAGGTGAAAGAGAGATCGGCCGAGGTGGAGGAAAAATTTGTAGAACTGCAAGATACGGAGAACCTTGGCCAAATTACTGAGACTGTGGTCAAGGTGGAAGAAATATCAGCTGAGTTGGGAGGGATTTCGTGTGTGGATTATCAACCCAACATGAAACTTGTCTCAAGCTTTGGAGAACTTTACAAGGTACATTCTCCTACTTCATTTGAAATCCTTATTAAAATTTCTGAATTTTTCAGGAATGCACCGGAGAGTTGGAGGTCTCTTCCGAAAGAACCTCCTAAGATCAAGATGAAACCTCCCTTGAAACTGTTGGAAGAAGATACTCCTTGGATTATAAGGAGTGGAGTTTGCAAGCACTACACCGTTAAGGCGATGAAGTGTCTCTTGTTCAAGTATGGGGTCCCTCGCATGCTAAGGACCTTGTACCATCCCCAAGCTAAAGATGGGGAAGCTATTAGGATTCTCGAGAAGCTGTTTTCTCGATCAAGGAAAGGATGGGACGAAAGACTAAGTTATGTCCCACGGAAAAAGAGGAAGACCGGTAGGATCCCGGTGAGGACCAAACCGTACAAGCTTGTACGTAAGAGATCCTACCATTTGCCGGTGAAGTTAGGAACCGGAACCTTTTTGGGAGAGTTTTATTATGGATGTGATGAGCACTCCACGATATTCGAGGTACATTGAGTTATTCCATGCATTATAGTCCAGCTAGCGACCTTAAACCAAGCGCTTCTTGGGAGGCAACCCAAGGTATTGCTTTCTTTTCCCTTTCTAGCTTAGATAGTTTTGCTTTTACTTTGCTTTGTTTTGTTTTTGGCGTTCTAGACAGATAACAGGTGACATCTAGGGAAGGAGGACAAACCAGGAGCGTAACTGGAAGGACGGAAGATCGAGAATTCGAGAAGACGAAGTTTGACAGAGACACATCTCGGTTGCTGTCAGAGCACCTCGACCGAGATGATTCTTGAGCTACCGAGGCGACTAGGGTTTCTGAAGAACCACCTCGGACAGTACCACCTCGGTCCAGTCGAGACCACCTCGACCGAGGTGACAGCAGTTCCAAAAAGTGTATAAAAAGGAAAAAAAAAATTCTTTTATTCTCTTTTACCCTTCCTCGACCGCGGCAGCCCCCTTCACCTCGCTTCTTCGATTCTCGCTCATTTTCAAAGATTTTCGCTTCCAAACTACAATTAAAGCGTAGAGGATCCCAGTGCAACGTCGATCTGTGAAGAAATCAAACCGAAACGGCCAAACGAGGTAAATCGAACCGAAACCCTAACCTCGCTGATTTCGCTTCGATTTGGGCTTGGATTGCCCTGCATTTGCTGAGAAATGGATTAAGTACCCCATAGGAACCAGTTGTAGTGATTTTGGGGGAAAAGAACTAGAATTTTTGAAGAAATTAGTACACAGTTTTTCACCTCGGTCCAGACGTGCTGTGCCTCGGCCGAGGTGTTCTTCAGTTTGTCAGACCGACCGAGGTGACCTGACAGAGAGTGTTCGCTCCAAACGGTGTGTGCAAGCTTTAAATTTATAACCCTAGACTTAAGCTTAAAACAAGGATGCGAACCCGCAGTGTACGGGTCAATCGTAGTAAAAGCAAGAAAATTCCAGGGGTCGATCACAGGGACTCGGTGAAACAAAGTCAATACGGTGTGCTTATGTCAATACTAACCACAAGAGTGATTAACACAATCAAAGATGAATAAGAAGTCAATAAAGCAAACATGCAATTCTAGGGATTAAAGCATCTAGCTGTGGTTCCAACTCAAGATCTATAGATAAGCGGACAAAGCTGAGATTTTTGCGTGGGGAAGGTGTTTCTAAAGTGGAGTAGATCACCGGGTAAGTCTCACTACACACTAATCCTAAACCGTAACTCCTATTACCGGGTAAGTCTCAAGGAATTAAGATAAAGAACTATAACCTCAAACTAACACACCATCTAAGGGAATAGAATCAACCTTTACCGGGTAAGTCTCAGGCTAACTCACAAAGATGGGATGGAAGCACACTCAAACCCCAATAAAGGATAAACCTTTATTACCTACACTTATGATCGTTGGTACACAAACTAAGGAATTACCGGGTAAGTCTCATCCTAAGCTTGCTTTGAACCAGGAAAGGTGTAATAAGAATAGGATTTGGCAAACTCTAACACTTAACTCTCAGTTTAGGATCAGATAAGTCACCTCGGTCAGCCAGTTTCCACCCCGGCCGAGATGTTCATCGACTGAACGAGATGCTTAGGGTTAAGGTTAAAGACTCGAACTTTCAGGATCCTACTGGAATCTAAGATTATTCTATCATTGTTTTTCCCACAACCTTCAGCTAATCACCCTAGAATCACACAAGGAAATTAGCCACTCATCATCATTATGAAAGTATTAAATATATGGGAAGAAGGTGAATATTTGAACAAAGAAGAATTTAAGGAAAAGACTTCAATAACTGAATCAAAAATCACAACAAAAGCGTTCCTTGGATAGCAATCCAACAAGACAAGACAACAAGTGAGGGAATTGAAGACAATCTTACAAAACCCTTCAAAAAGCTATAAAAGCTATAGACTTCTATCTTCCTTCAACCTTCAAAAGGTTCTTCAAAACTCCCAACTGGAGTATGCTGCTGCTGCTGCGTGTTTTTTCGGTGTAAGCGGCCTGTATGCGAGATGTGATAGCCGATCGCGGATGTGATAGCCGATCGCGGATGTGATAGCCGATCGCGGATGTGATAGCCGATGCCGGAATTATGGGAAATCCGACCCTTTTTATAGGAAAATAACCCTCCAAAGATAATCAATCTTAGAAAGATATTTTCCCATAAATATAGGTAAAATATATGATTCTGCATATCTCCTTCCTTCCAGGAGCCAAGCCCAAAAATATAAGATCACTTTCCAAATTTAAAAGATCTCATCCAAGAATAAAATATTCTCGCCGCGTCCTAGGTGTTCGCCTCGGTCGAGTCGGCGTCTTTGGATCGCCTCGGTCGAGATGAATCTCTAGTCAACCGAGGTGAGTCATAACTGAATGTGAAATCTCTCAAAACTGGTCCAAAGTAAATCTTTAATCCATGGCTATGCTCCCTGGATGTAGCTCCAATTGACTCATGACTCCTTTTGCTCCTTTTTGATGCAAAACGTACCAAATTACCTGCTATTACAACAAAACTAGGTGTAGACCTCGATTCTTGCAAAGGTAGGTGAAATAGTAGTAAAATCACATAATGCACATACAAACATGCAGATTACGAAAGATAAAACGTCCAAACAAACCCCAAAATATAGACTATAATTCATGCTATCAAAATACCCCATACTTAGCCCTTGCTTGTCCCCAAGCAAGTTCCGCATATAGAAGACAAGATAGAATGGATTATAGGTCATAAAAATCAATGAAAAAGTCTTTCAAAAACATTTTATGGTGTGCAACTACCATAGATCACTCTAAGAGAGTACTTCCTGGAATTTAAAAACTCAACATGATCAAAACATTTTATAAATATAGGAAAGTTGTTCATCTTTGCATAAAATCATAGAATGCATAATAAATCATAATTATCAAAATTAATCATGTATAATCCGATTTAAACCGCTAAGTCAATCAACAAGCTCAAGGTCTCAAGGGCTTCCCAAAGGAAAGGTCAAGAAACGTGTAGGGTAGGGATGTATGTAAGGTAATGTGGTGCTAGAATCCGGCAAAAGGATGAACTTCACTTTCACTTTGACTTGCAACATCTTCTACCAATAAGCTTTGCTTATTCCACTTTTTTTTTTTTTTTCTTTTTACTTTACTTTTTGGGATGCATGGACAGAGGTGCACAATAACCGAAGCCTGGGAGATTAGCAATCATCAATTTCTTGAGATGCATCAAACCCTTGATGTACATACCATGACCCGTTAGGAATATCGCTCAATCCGACTTTGGCAAGACACAAACACCCGGCTATGTGAATGGTGCCGAGTTACTCATCTTCATGATTGACTTCCCCAAACCTATTATTGCTTTCTAGCACTTTCACTTACAGCCACTTCTCAACTTTAACTCCACTTGCTTTCACCACTTCGCTTGCTTCCAAATTCCCGGATAGGTAAAGGGAGGCAAAATGTATATGAGGGGCTAAGCATGATCAAGAAGAAGAAGAAGAAGAGAATGAATTGCCTTGGTCTTTCCAAGAAGAAAGTGAGAGAACTTAACATGCGGTGTCAACCTTCAAATTCAACATAATTTGGATAAAAACAAAGTATTAAACATGCCAATAATTTCAAACAAAGCATTTAGCAACTTAAACATATTATAAAACCTTTCAAACACATAAAGAATTTAAAACCAGTAGGTAAACAGAATCTTCACTGAGATCATATCCAGATAAGTAACACAAAAAAAAAATCGTTTCGAAAACTCTCAGTAACCTACCTCGGTCGAGATGTTCTTGGTTCAACCGAGGGGAAATGCCTCGTTTGGCCAGAATCTCCCCGGTCGAGGTCAAAAATTTTTTTTTTTAAAACCATTTTTTTTTCGGTTTCGACGTTTTTTCTCAATCAAATAACCTGTAGGTATGCATGTAATATCAGATAATCATATAAAGGCAACTGAAGCATAAATATGAAAATATCCGATAAATAAAGTGTCATACATCAAAAGGTAGTCGAATAAATACATCACGTAGTCAGATAAGTACAAACACCCCATACTTGGGACACACTGTCCCAGTGGGTCAAATAAATCTAAGGACAGGATACTCACCGAACATAGCTAAACTGCATGAAGAAGTAAGAAACAGCTCCCAGATAAGACCGTCTCGGTTGGCGAAGCACATCTCGGTCGAGGTGTTCTGACAGTACCCGAGATGTATCTCAGTAAAGCTCGTTTCCTCTACTTCTCGAAATTTTGTTCTTCCAGTGTAGCTCCTGAACTGTGATCCTTCCTTTTGGAATACCTGGTTGTTGTCTAGAGGAAAACAAAAACAAAGAAACTATCTAAACTAAACTAGAAAAGGGAGAAGAAAGTAATACCTTGGGTTGCCTCCCAAGAAGCGCTTGGTTTAAGGTCGCTAGTTGAACCCTTCTCCATAGAATTACTTAATGTACCTTGAACACCATGGAGTGCTCATCACATCCATCATAAAATTCTTCCAAAAAGGTTCCAGTTCCTAATTTCACCGGCAAATGGTAAGATCTCCCACGTACAAGCTTGTACGGTTTGATTCTCACCGGAATCCTTCTAGCCTTCCTGCACTTCAATGGGACATAATCTAGCCTTGCGTCCCATCCTTTCCTTGATCGAGAAAACAACTTCTCGAGAATCCTAGTAGCTTCCCCATCTTTAGCATGGGGATGGTACAGGGTCCTAAGCATGCGAGGGACCCCATACTTGAACAAGAGACTCTTCATCGCCTTAGCGGTGTAGTGCTTGCCAACTCCACTCCTCATGATCCGAGGAGCTTCTTCTTCCAACAATTTCAAGGAAGACTTCATCTTGATCTTTGGAGGTTCTTTCGGAAGAGACCTCCAACTCTTCGGTGCATTCCTGAAAAATTCAGAAATTTTAATAGGGAATTCGAATGGAGTAAGAGAACTTACCTTGTAAAGTTCTCCAAAGCTCGGATAAGGTTTCATGTTAGGTTGATAACCAACACATGAAATCTCTCTCAACTCAGTTGATCTTTCTTCCACCTTGGTCACAATCTCAGTAATTTGACCAAGGTTCTTTGCATCTTCTGCTTCCAGTTTTGCAGATTCTTCCATTTCGGCCGAGATCTCTTCCACTTCGACCGAGGTCTGAACAGTCAGATCGAGACCTTCCATATCCTCCTCTTCCTCAGAAGTTTCAGGAGAAATTTTGGGTTCGACTGGGGGGATGCTTGGAACGTGCAATACTTCCTTATGCTCCTCTTGCGGCTTAGCATAGGATAGGGTGCTTTCCTTGAGCTCCTCCACCTTCTTCATCAACTTCTCCAATCTTGATTCGAGAGAGTCTTCAAAAGGTTGCTCATAAATGTTTTTAGGGACATTCTTCTCATCCCATGTCGCAAGTTCATGCTGAATGGCCTCTTCTCTTTCCCATTCATTGTTAAACCAATAGAAGGAGTACTTCTCCTCCAAGTATTCATAATGGTCCGCCCTAGCACTTTGTCTTGCTATCCAGGCTGGATCAAATGTAGTCATCGGAAATCCTGAAAACTACAAAACTCATAGAAAGAGTAGTTAGTAGCAACAGGGGCAAGTGCCCCGAAAGCAAACCGCAACCGGCTCGGTCTAGGCCAAGTCCCCGGCAACGGCGCCAAAAACTTGTTCGCTCCAAACGGTGTGTGCAAGCTTTAAATTTATAACCCTAGACTTAAGCTTAAAATATGGATGCGAACCCGCAGTGTACGGGTCAATCGTAGTAAAAGCAAGAAAATTCCAGGGGTCGATCACAGGGACTCGGTGAAACAAAGTCAATACGGTGTGCTTATGTCAATACTAACCACAAGAGTGATTAACACAATCAAAGATGAATAAGAAGTCAATAAAGCAAACATGCAATTCTAGGGATTAAAGCATCTAGCTGTGGTTCCAACTCAAGATCGATAGATAAGCGGACAAAGCTGAGATTTTTGCGTGGGGAAGGTGTTTCTAAAGTGGAGTAGATCACCGGGTAAGTCTCACTACACACTAATCCTAAACCGTAACTCCTATTACCGGGTAAGTCTCAAGGAATTAAGATAAAGAACTATAACCTCAAACTAACACACCATCTAAGGGAATAGAATCAACCTTTACCGGGTAAGTCTCAGGCTAACTCACAAAGATGGGATGGAAGCACACTCAAACCCCAATAAAGGATAAACCTTTATTACCTACACTTATGATCGTTGGTACACAAACTAAGGAATTACCGGTTAAGTCTCATCCTAAGCTTGCTTTGAACCAGGAAAGGTGTAATAAGAATAGGATTTGGCAAACTCTAACACTTAACTCTCAGTTTAGGATCAGATAAGTCACCTCGGTCAGCCAGTTTCCACCCCGGCCGAGATGTTCATCGACTGAACGAGATGCTTAGGGTTAAGGTTAAAGACTCGAACTTTCAGGATCCTACTGGAATCTAAGATTATTCTATCATTGTTTTTCCCACAACCTTCAGCTAATCACCCTAGAATCACACAAGGAAATTAGCCACTCATCATCATTATGAAAGTATTAAATATATGGGAAGAAGGTGAATATTTGAACAAAGAAGAATTTAAGGAAAAGACTTCAATAACTGAATCAAATATCACAACAAAAGTGTTCCTTGGATAGCAATCCAACAAGACAAGACAATAAGTGAGGGAATTGAAGACAATCTTACAAAACCCTTCAAAAAGCTATAAAAGCTATAGACTTCTATCTTCCTTCAACCTTCAAAAGGTTCTTCAAAACTCCCAACTGGAGTATGCTGCTGCTGCTGCGTGTTTTTTTGGTGTAAGCGGCCTGTATGCGAGATGTGATAGCCGATCGCGGATGTGATAGCCGATCGCGGATGTGATAGCCGATGCCGGAATTATGGGAAATCCGACCCTTTTTATAGGAAAATAACCCTCCAAAGATAATCAATCTTAGAAAGATATTTTCCCATAAATATAGGTAAAATATATGATTCTGCATATCTCCTTCCTTCCAGGAGCCAAGCCCAAAAATATAAGATCACTTTCCAAATTTAAAAGATCTCATCCAAGAATAAAATATTTTCGCCGCGTCCTAGGTGTTCGCCTCGGTCGAGTCGGCGTCTCTGGATCGCCTCGGTCGAGATGAATCTCTGGTCAACCGAGGTGAGTCATAACTGAATGTGAAATCTCTCAAAACTGGTCCAAATTAAATCTTTAATCCATGGCTATGCTCCCTGGATGTAGCTCCAATTGACTCATGACTCCTTTTGCTCCTTTTTGATGCAAAACGTACCAAATTACCTGCAATTACAACAAAACTAGGTGTAGACCTCGATTCTTGCAAAGGTAGGTGAAATAGTAGTAAAATCACATAATGCACATACAAACATGCAGATTACGAAAGATAAAACGTCCAAACAAACCCCAAAATATAGACTATAATTCATGCTATCACAGAGAATTTTGAAAATGAGTTCTGACAGACGGCTTGCCCTTAGGGATAGATCCTCCCCTTCCCCTTCTTCCTGTTCTTCCCGACCCTATCGCCCGATGATCCACGAGCGACACCGGGTCGATTACGACCGTATTTCCGGCCGTCCAGTAATTGCACCTCGCTTCCTGGACGTGTCAGCCTTTGACTCTCTCCATGTAGATGGAGACCTTAGACGGATGATATCGAAAGTAGGGCTAGATCAGTTTACTGAGATCCGAGCCCCTGCCTATTTGGAGCCTACCCTAGAGTTTTTTAGCTCCTTCACCTACCTCCCACAGAGCGTTCTATGAAGTACCAGTTGATGAACCGGAACTTCTTAGTGCCACTAGAGTATTGGAGGGATATATTTGGTTTTCCTGCCCCGACAGTTGTTGACTTCCCGTCCCGATCTGTAGCTAGGGAGTTTTGGGGACAGATTGCTCATGTGGTTGAGCACGCAGATAGGTGGCGCCCTGGAGATTACAGGGAGAAGGTCATCTTTCACTTAGCTTTTAGGTTAGCCCACCGCATTTTCAACGAGACACTTCTGGCGCGTACTGAGACGCCCCAGAAGGTCCGACAGGGGGAGCTGTTTAGCCTATATTGCATGGTGACAGGAGGGATCCCCGACTTTGGCTTGATGCTGGCAGAGGATCTGCACAGGATCAAGGCCAAGGCGAAGGGGGACATTTGCTGCGGAGGACTTGTGACCCACATCGCCAGCTACCAGGACATGGATCTCAGCGCTTGCACTATGGTGGCGGCTGCCAAGCCGCTTGGGCTGCAGGAGATGATCACTCGGCGGATTTTGGTTCCCCGAGAACTAACTACACCATACGTGGCTATGCCATGGGAGCTGACTGCACCGCAGGGGATCAGGTGGTCAGCACAGTTTACAGTTTATGACCCTCATTACTGGCAGACCGCCTGGGCCCCACTGATGGAGGATTATAGAGAGGCAGCAGCTGCCCCAGCTGATGAGGAGGAGGTAGATGATGAGGAGATTGCTGATGACAGGGATGGTGGAGTCCCGATGGATACAGGGACAGATACTGCCGGGACGAGTGCGCCAGTTATAGATCTTGATGATGATGATACTGAGCCTACCCCAGCTGCATCACCAGTGAGACCTGCTAGGCGTAGGGCACGCCGACACAAAGATCCAGAGGCTCACCGTCGGATCGATGATCTGACGGATCAGATGATTGATTCTTATGCCGCTCTATCACTGGATATCCGCGAGATGCAGGAGCGACAGCATTACCAGCACATGATGGCCCAGATTCAGTTTGAGCACATCATGGGCTATCCATTTGACCCGTCTCCGTATCCATATGTGCCACCACCACCACCACCGGATCGTGACTACTAAGAGCTGCAGGATTTTCTTTCTTATTTTTATGCAGTTCAGCTTATTATCCGGTGAGTATTTTATTCCTTAGACTTATTTTGACCCACTGGGACCGTGTGTCCCAAGTATGGGGTATTTGTGTATTATTTGACACTTATGTGATGTATGACTCTACTTGATCGGATCTTTATTTATATTTATGCTTCAGTTTGCTTCTATGTGTTTATCTGAGACTGCATGCATACATACAGGTTATTTGATTGAGAAAAACGTCGAAACTGAAAAAAAAAACTGGTTTTAGAAAAAAAATTTGACTTCGACCGGGGCAGTTCTGGCCAAACGAGGTGTTTCACCTCGGTTGACCTAAGAACACCTCGACCGAGGTGGGTTAACTGAGAGTTTTCGAAACGATTTTTGTGCTTCTTATCTGGATATGATCTTAGTGAAGATCTTGCTTACTGACTGGTTTTGAAATCTTTATGTGTTTGAAAGGTTTTATAATATGATTAAGTTGCTAAATGCTTTGTTTGAGATTTTTGGCATGTTTAATACTTTGTTTTTATCTAAATTATGTGAATTTGAAGGTTGACACCACATTATGAGTTCTCTCACTTTCTTCCTGGAAAGACCAAGGTAGTTCATTCTTCTCTCTTCTTCTTCTTGATCATGCTTAACCCCTCATATACATTTTGCCTCCCTTTACCTATCCGGGAATTTGGAAGCAAGCAAAGTGGTGAAAGCAAGTGAAGTTAAAGTTGAGAAGTTGGCTGGAAGTGAAAGTGTTAGAAAGCAATAAATAGGTTTGGGGAAGTCAATCATGATGATGAGTAACTCGGCACCATTCACATAGCCGGGTGTTTGTGTCTTGCCAAAGTCGGATTGAGCGATATTCCTAACGGGTCATGGTATGTACATCAAGGGTTTGATGCATCTCAAGAAATTGATGATTGTTGATTTCCTAGGCTTCGGTTATTGTGCACCTCTGTCCATGCATCCCAAAAAGTAAAGTAAAAGAAAAGGTGTGAAATAAGCAAAGCTTATTGGTGGAAGATGTTGAAAGTCAAAGTGAAAGTGAAGTATATCCTTTTCCCGGATTCCAACACCACATTACCTTACATACATCCCTACCCTACACGTTTCTTGACCTTTCTTTTGGGAAGCCCTTGAGACCTCGAGCTTGTTGATTGACTTAGTGGTTTAAACTGGATTATGCATGATTAATTTCGATAATTATGACTTATTATGCATTCTATGATTTTATGCAAAGATGAACAACTTTCTTATATTTATAAAATGTTTTGATCATATTTTGATTTAAAATTCCATGGAGTATTCTCTTAGAGTGATCTATGATTGTGGCACACCATAAAAATATTTTGAAAGGCTTTTCATTGATTTTCTTGACTTATAATCCATTCTATCTTGCCTTTTATATGCGGAACTTGCTTGGGGACAAGCAAGGGCTAAGTATGGGGTATTTTGATAGCATAAATTATAGTCTATATTATGGGGTTTGTTTGGACGTTTTATCTTCAATAATCTGCATGTTTGTATGTATATTATGTGATTATATTACCATTTCATCTACCTTTACGGGAATCGAGGTCTACACCTAGTTTTGTTGTAATCGTAGGTAAAATGGCACGTTTTGCATCGAAATGGAGCAAAAGGAGCTATGGAGTCATTGGAGCTACATTCAGGAACATAAGGAACCATCCAGGAAGCATAGCCATGGATTAAAGATTTACTTTGGACCAGATTTGAAAGATTTCACATTCAGTTGTGATTCACCTCGGTTGACTACAGAGTCACCTCGACCGAGGTGATCCAGAGAAGTCGACTCGACCGAGGCGAACACCTGGACGCGGCGAGAATATTTTATTCTTGGCTGAGATCTTTTATCTTTGGAAAGAGATCTTATATTTTTGGGCTTGGCTCATGGAAGGAAGAAGATTTGCTATATCATATATTTTACCTATTTTTATGGGAAAAGATCTTTCTAAGATATCTTATCTTTGGAGAGTAATTTTCCTATAAAAAGGGTCGGATTTCCCATAAATCCATATCATGCTATACCACCGATCAGGGTTTATACACCGCAGCAGCCATACTCCAGTTGGGAGATTTGAAGAACCTTTTTGAAGGTTGAAGAAGGAAGATTGTAGCTTTTATAGCTTTTGAAAGGTTTTTGTAAGATTATCTTAGATTCCCTTCCTTGTTGTCTTACCTTGTTGGATTTCTATCCAAGGAACGCTTTGTTGTGATATTTGATTTAGTTATTGAAGTCTTTTCATTAAATTCTTCTTGTTCAAATATTCACATTCTTCCCATATACTTGATTAATACTTTCATGATGATGAGTGGCTAATCTCTTTATGTGATTCTAGGGTGATTGGCTGATGGTTGTGGGAAAAACAATGATAGAATAATCTTAAATCACAGTAGGACCCTGAAAGTTCGAGTCTTTACCTTAACCCTAAGCATCTCGCTCAGTCGATGAACATCTCGGCCGGGGTGGAATTTGGCTGACCGAGGTGACTCATCTGATCCGAAACTGAGAGTTAAGTGTTAGAGTTTGCCAAATCCTATTCTTATTACACCTTTCCTGGTTCAATGCAAGCCTAGGATGAGACTTACCCGGTAATTCCTTAGTTTGTTTACCTAAGATCATAAGTATAGGTAATAAAGGTTTATCCTTTATTGGGGTTTGAGTGGGCTTTCATCCCATCTTTGTGAGTTAGCCTGAGACTTACCCGGTAAAGGTTGATTTTATTCCCTTAGATGGTGTGTTAGTTTGAGGTTATAGTTCTTTATTTTAATTCCTTGAAACTTACCCGGTAATAGGAGTTACGGTTTAGGATTAGTGAGTAGTGAGACTTACCCGGTGACCTATTCCACTTTAGTAACACCTTCCCTATGCAAAAACCTCAGCTTTGTCCGCTTATCTTTAGATCTTGAGTTGGAACCACAACTAGATGCTTTAATCCCTAGAATTGCATATTTCCTTTATTGACTTTTATCATCTTTGATTGTTTTAATTGCTTTGTGGTTAGTAATTTCTAAAGCATACCGTAATTGGACTTTGTTTCACTAAGTCCCTGTGATCGACCCCTGGAATTTCTTGCTTTTTACTACGATTGACCCGTACACTGGGGGTTCGCATCCTTGTTTTAAGCTTACATCTAGGGTTATAAATTTAAAGCTTGCACACACCGTTTGGAGCGAACAAATCCCCATATTCCCTTCCCTTGACAGCAAGTGCTACCAAGGCACAAATTAAATCGCCTAATGAATATTAGGACTTGTTTTCAAATATTCGGCGCTTGAATGATCCCGCAAAACAAAAAGCCAATCAAACCCTTGCTAAGAAGAAAAACATTGATCTCCTAGCTATTCTTAAAACCATGCTTAGATCTAACAATGAAACGCGCCTCCCCAAGTCTCTCTTCCCCTCTTTGTGCCAAGTTTCTAATTCCTCTCTCTCCCACAATTGCAAAATTTGGGTCTGGTGGAAACCTACTAAGCTTTACCTCTCCAAGCCATTGCCTAATCCTGATCAATCAATCATCACTGAAATTTCCATCATCTACATCCACATGCAACTCGCCGGAGGATCGCTCTGATCTTTGTTCTACTATCTCTACTATTAGACTGCTCAACCTTAATAATCCTTGGGCTTTGCTTGGAGACTTCAACATCACTCTCACCCCTGACGAGAAGTCTTCTAACAATCTCCCTTGTATTATGCATAAATCCAATGAGATTGCCTCTTGCTTTGAACAGAATGACATCTCGGATCATCCTTACTCAGGTTGTAAATTCACATGGAATAATAAACAAGTTGGATCCCGCACTTTGTATAAACTTGATCGAATCATCACCAACACTACTCGGCATACCTTTTTCCCTCAATCCAAAGCCCACTTTGACCTTGCCGATGTGTTGGATCACTCTCCGGCTCTTCTCTTCACTGAGACGGCTGGAGTCAAGTACAACACCCCATTCAGATTCAACAACACTTGGGTCAATCATGAGGACTATCTTGAATGTGTGAAGAGAACTTGGGAGACGGAGATTGATGGGAATATGATTTTCAAGCTAACAAAAAAGCTTAAACTACTCAAGCCAAATCTCAAAAAATTCCCTAGTGTCAAACTTGAAGAGTTCCACTCGATAATCCAAGAAAACCTTTGGCTCCTCCATTCCACTCAGGTCCGTTTATAGGCGAGCCTCCATGACACTTCTCTCCAGGAGGATGAACGGAGGCTTTCGTCCTCCTTGAATGCTAGCAACCTTTCCCTCCAAACCACCATGGCTCAGCTCTCCAAAGCCAATTGGATCGCCCGTGGTGATCAGTGCTCTTCCTTCTTCTTTAGAGGAATCAAGACTCGTCGATGTGCTAACCGCATCAATGCTATCTGTACCCACGATGGTACTATCACCAATGACCCTGATATCATCGACTCCGTCTTTTCGGCTTGTCCACAATCCCCCACCCCAACCTGCCTCTTCTCCAATCCCTGACATTGACTTTCCTCTTCTTAACCCGGATGACGTTGCTTCTCTAAGTAAGATGGTGACCCTTGATGAAATAAAAAACGCTTTTTTTTGCATTGGGGACAGCAAGGCGCCGGGGCCGGACAGATATAGCTCACTCTTCTTCAAATCCTTGTGGGCTACCACTCACCATGACTTCAATGAAGCGATCCTTGACTTCTTCTCCCATGGAAGACTTTTGAAGCAGGTCAATCATGCCTCTATTTCTCTAATTGCTAAAAATGATTGTCCTCTTTCTCCTTCTTATTACAGGCTCATCTCTTGCTGCAATACAATTTATAAAACCATTGCAAAGGTCCTCTCGGCTAGCATCAACGCTATTCTTCCCTGTATCATCAGCTTCAATCAGACTGCCTTTGCTTCTAACCGAGCCATCAAGCATAATGTGCTAACCGGCCAAGAGATGCTCAACAAGTATAGTAGAAAGCACATCTCTCCTAGAGCTGCTATGAAAGTGGATATTTCTAAAGCCTTTGACACCGTAAGCCATGAGTTCATCCTACACTATCTTCAAAAAATGGGCTTTCCGGAGCACTTCAATCGGCTGATCAAAGAATGCATCTCTACCACTTCATATTCTGTCAATATTAATGGTTCTCTTCGTGGTCACTTCATGGGTAGCCGGGGTTTGCGTCAAGGTTGTCCCCTATCTCCTCCTCTTTAACACCACTGCTATGGAATTCCTCTCCAATATGATCCAGCTGATTACTTCTAATCCTGAATTCAATTACCACCCAAAGTGCTCTTCCCCTATCATTAACCATCTTTCCTTTGCCGAAGACCTCTTGCTTCTTTGTAGAGGGGATCTGCCTTCCATCAAAATCCTCAAGGATACCCTTGATCGGTTTGGGGCCATTTCTGGGCTTAAGATCAATACCTCCAAATCCCAAATTTTCACAAGAGGTATGAGCAATATTGAGCATGATATGGCCTCTAATCTTACTGGCATGGCCATTAGCACCCTTCCTTTTCTCTACCTTGGGGTCCCTATTGGTAGTAGGAGGTTGGCAATCCTGGACTACCTCTTCTTGATTCAGAAGATCACTAAGAGAATCCAATCTTGGAGTGCTAAGACCTTATTATGCTGGGAGAGCTCAACTTATCAAATCCATACTCTTATCAATTAACTAGTATCGGAGTTCTATGTTCATGATCCCTGCAAATGTTCTTAGTATGATTCAAGCCCTCATCCGTTCGTACTTCTGGTCTGGCGTGGAGAATAGAAACAGAGCGTTGGTCGCTTGGTCCACTGTTTGTACCGATAAAGATAATGGTGGGCTTGGCTTTCCCGACCTTATTTCCAAGAATAAGGTTGCTCTTGTTCGTCTTATCTATGACATTGATAGGGGTAGCGACAACATATGGTCCATCTGGATGAATCGTCATCTAATCAAAGGTAGAAGAAGTATTTGGAGATTTAACCCTAAGCGCAATCATAACTTCTTCCGGAAAAGCTTGCTTAAGATCATGGAAGAGATCCTTCACCCTTCCACCGGTAACCATTGTTGTGATGCTTTGTCCAACCCTAACGACACCTTCTCCCACAAAAAAGCCTACGCCATCTTCAAACCTGAACCCCCGCTGATCCAACCAAACCCCTTCAGGACCATTTGGCTCCATTCCAACATCCCTAAGAGCTGCTACATCTCTTGGCTTGCCGCTCTTCGACGGCTCCCTACACTTTCTAAAATCAATGCTTGGAACCTGGTTGACAACGACACTTGCAAGCTCTGCAAACGCTCAACTGAGAATGATGATCATATGTTGTCCTTCTGGAGTTATTGATCTCTTGTACTCGACATCTTATCCCGTTGGACTAGAGTTCCCTCTCCTGCCCCTTACATACATAACTTTGGACTTGGTTTGGCTCTAGGCCCCATCAAAAACCTAACCTTTCGGATAGAATCCGGATCGCCTCTATCACTTTATTCATCTACTTTGTTTGGAAGACTAGAAACAACCTAGTGTTTAATAACACTTTCTAATATGATTTATGGTTGAGTTTCTAATATAAGTCACCGATATAGATATCGATATCCTTCTTCCTTGCATATATAGATTGAAGAGATTGCTTGGCGAAAATCAATCTTACGTTGAAGCAATAGGGAGATAACGGAGTTTCTAAGAGTAATTAGTATTACATAATTAGTTTTGTTTCTTGCTTAGTGCAATGGCGCTGTTGCTGCAGGTCCAATTTTTTTTAACTTTGTCATATGTATTATTTTTTTATTTGAGTTAAAAGCAAAGAAGAAGTTTGGTGTATTGACTTGAAACGATGCAGTCATTCACCGTGTACATGGGAGCACATTTTCACGGCTCGAATGCCAATGAAGAGAAGTTTGAGCAGACGGCTCGAATGGCAGTAACAGTAAATCTAATTCAATTCTCCGCATCTTTATCTTCCAAAATACATATTCATTTATAATTATTAACAATTTAAGGAAGAAATAATTATTAAGAATTTAAGACATTTATGATGACGTTGCGTGATTTTTTGTCCAGGGACCAAACCTATTTTAAGAGATAAATATTTAAAAGAGAAATAAAAATCCTAGTCATATTAATTTATAATTATTAAGAATTGATTAGAACTCATATATGGCTATCTATTTTAGTCATACGAAAAACCTATTTTGAAAAATAAATATTTAAAAGAGAAATAAAAATCCTAGTAGTAAAATACATATTAATTTATAATTATTAAGAATTGATTAGAAGTGATTTTAGTCGGACATGGCCCCGTAATCTCCATATTATACTTGAGGAATAAGTATTGGATTTTGGATAGAGTAATTAAGGAAATTTATCTTTGATGAGTATGAAAAGATCAAAAAAAATTATCTTATAATAATATTTATTTAGCTGGAGAAAATTAACTATAAAGTGTCCCTGCAAAGAAGGTAAACCCTCATCAAATCCAATCTGCATTCTTTGGGCGTATTTTGATTTTTCATCAAAAAAAAAATGGAGGAATTGAGGCTTATTGACTTCATTGAGGTTAAACCCTCGGGCGATTTCATTAAGAGAGAAGCATGTAAACGGAAAGCACAGTCTCGGAGTTTGAAGCTCTTTGGAGCAGTGATTAAACTTGAGGAGGAACCGCCTTTGAAGCGAGCGAGGATGCCGGAGGCTTTCGGTGATCTTCCATCGATGTACAGAGATTTCTTGCACGCCAAGGGAGCGAGCGATGTGAAGTTGATAATGGAGCGGAGACTGACCGCCACTGATATGAACCCCAACCAGAACCGGCTTTCGATGCCGAGTAAGAAGGTGAAGGACAGGTTCTTGACTGAAGAAGAGGAGACGTTGATCGGAGAGAGTAGAGCAGCAGGGAGGAGCAAGGTGATGAAGAAGCTTGAGGTGACGGTGATTGATCCTTCCCTGCAGATGCGTGCCATGAAATTCACTCGCTGGAATGGCCAGAAGATGAACGGCTGGTGGTATGCTCTTATTCATGACTGGAATAAGCTCGCCCGCGACAATGGCTTCGCAGTAGAAGATCCTATTCAAGTCTGGTCATTCCGAATCGACGGTGCTCTCGGTTTCATCATTCACAGGGTTCAACAATAGATTCATTTTCTTACTTTTCTGTTTTGTGATTGAATGTCAATATGGTTACTATTATTGAGACATGATATTTACACGAGTACCCCGAATATTTTTTGTACGGATACAACATATTACACAATTTTAAATATTCAATTCCTTCAATTCTCTGCTGAATTTGTGATACAAGTTTGTCTCTCAACGGCCAATTCGGTTCCATGGTAGGATTAAGCTCATCCATTTCACACAACAGATTTGAGAATAAGCATCTAATTAAAATTTGAAGTAATTATTTTTAAAATGTTTCACCCCATGCAAATCCTACTTCCAAATACTTGCCTACCAACAATTATTTTTTATAATAATAACTTGTATTTATAATTCTATATTTAATAAATGTTGTCCAACACATATTACCAATATACTCAAAATATAAACTTGTTCTAATAAACAGATCGAATGAAGCACAACTATCAGTCAATAATAACTAGTAGACGATAGTTATCAACTTCTTTTTTGTCAAAATATTAACTTACGGATGATAGATGGGTATATTCCAAAAATATTTTAATGTTTAGGGACATCGTCCAGAAACTAAAATACACTTGAGCATAATCCGGAAAAGTTTAAAGTATTGGATCACCATCAGTAATTTCCAAAAAAATATAGATGTAAAAAGTTTTTCTTCTTGGAGACTCCAAGTCGAAGCTCGGTGTCCTCTACCATATGTGGGAGCCCTTCCTTTGATATTTGGTTCCCATCCAAGAAGCTCGATGTCCTCTAGCTAAACATTATAAGAATAATTTTCTTATTTTTCTATAACCATCAAACATAACACGTTTTTTGTTCAATATAACACATATTTAGAGTTAAAAGTAGAAAGAATCCACATCCATTGAATATTCGTAATTGTTCAAACATAACACATATTTGTTCAATTAAAAAGTGTTCAACACAGATAGGTACAAACAACTTACACAGCCATTGAATTGAGTAGCCAACTAGCCAACATGAAGTTGACACTTTTCCAATATTTAAATTCGTTGGAAGTAGTTGTAGGGATTGAGATCGAGCCATCCAAGAATCCTTCTTTGCATTTGGGTGAGAAGGATGTAGTGATAGCTATTTTTCATTCCGAAAAACTACCAATTGTTGGAGATATTTAACAGATGTTTAGACCAGGGTGGTCAGAAGGATGAAGATAGAAATCAAAAGATTGATTTATAAGTAGATTTGCCATAGTAGATAGATAAAATAGGATAATTTAGATAGATTGAGTTTTAGAAGATGATGATCGATTTTAGACTATTACCATTTTGAATATATAGATTGAATAGAATGCAGTAACTTGATTATTCATGAAACAACAACCAAGATTTATACACAAGAGAATAGCCTAAAAGAAAAAGATATGATGCATAAAACAAGGTGTGAAATAGAGGTAATAAAGGAAAAATATAATCTTCCTAAAATATATAAACAGTATACCATAAAGTATATTCAATCTAAATCCTTGAAAAGAGGTCAACTAGATAGTTCGCTACCAAGGCATCATGAGTTGTCAGCTATGGATATAGAGAGTGGAGGGAATAAGGTGGCATACAACATCCTTGGAAAGACAATCATGGAAGTGGACGTCCTGGTGAGTACGTACATCCACCTATTATTAAGGGGGATTTTGTCCCTGGCAGGGCTGGGGATCCTTATGTAGGCCAACAATGTATTGTTGAACAAAGAGATGCGATTGCGGTGGGGGATTGTAGTTCTAACCATCCTACTACGGTTATGTCTCTCTTCCCATGAAGATTCTATTTTGGAATTGTAGGGGAGTCGCTAACTGTCGCTTTTGTAATGTGATCCGTTATATGATCAATCATCACCAATTAGATATTTTGGCTCTCTTTAAGACTAAGGTATTTGGAGAATTAGCAATTTTCATTTGTAGGCAGATGGGTTTCGCAAATCACACAAAGATCAAAGCTATAGGCTTCACTTGTGGAATTTGGATTTTGTGGAATGAGCTTCATATCAAGGTCATGGTGGGGCACACCGCGGACCACTTTATTCAGTTTAAAGTAGGAAGCAATCTTGATTTGTTCGAGATAATCGCCGTGTATAACCTTCCCACGCAGGAATCGAGAGTTGAAGCATGGGCGAGCCTGCTCGCGGCTGTCCGGAGTATAGAATGTCCTCTCATTATTGAGGTGACTTTAACTCCACCCTTCAGATCGAGGATCAATCGAGGGGCTGTCTCCTCGGATTTGAACAAATTCCATGAATAGGATCTGATGCATAGTTGATTGATATGGGTTTCTTTGGACCGGCGTTTAGTTGGACAAGGGGGAGGATGTTACGAAATATACGACGGACCTTCGTATCCGAGCAAGACTACAAAAAACCATAAAGTCGTAACGTGTGAATTTATCAAAACCTTTGATACAAAAATCCAATTAAGAAAAATAGGGCAAAATAATTAACCATAACAAAATCAGAAATCACAAGAATATGTTAGCATGAAAAATCACATGAACCAGCAAAGAGAAATCAATTTCAAAACATAACTTATATATGAAAAAATAAATATGTTTAAACTTGGATGCTGAACCTTAAACTCGAGCAAGAGTACCATCAATTTCAAATAGAAAAAACTAGAAATAAAACCAAATTTCTAGCACGTCAAAGGTGAAGAACAGAAAATCAATGAAGAAGCAAACAACGAAGGATCGGAGTTATCAAGTTTCTTTTCTTTTCATTTCATTTTTTTTTAAATACTAACTAATGAAAATTAATTTTAAACTAATAGTTTCGATAATTTTATAAATGTCCGATCTGAATCTGAGAGTGCCAGTATATCGATCTGAGTATTTTATTTTAGACTACTCGTGTAACATACGGAATTTTTATTCCGGTTGTCGAGAGGTATATCGATTATTCTGCGTGCGCGTCTCAGTTTTCCTGCAGGCACGGGGTGCTGAGTGTCGGGATTTTTTCCAAAATCCCGTACCGACTCTTCGTTTTTCCCTTTTCGCTTTCGGACCCCTCGTTCCTAGCTGAGGTGACAAGTGGTCAGCTGACACCTTGTTTCCTTCCCACTTTTTTCATCCAAGGTCTTCCCTCTCTCCTCACTTTTCATTTCACGCTTCACTTCCTCTCCCATTTCTCTCTTGTGCTTCCTTTAATCTCCTGTTTTGGTTTTCTTGTGTGTGAGTTGCAGTAGAAGAGATTCAAGATTCAGCTTGGTAAGATTCTTCCTCTTCCTCTCTTCTCCTCCTTTGTTGTTTATCCCTTCTTCTCCCCTCCTTCATCAATTGCATTGGATGAAGCTCTTGATGAAGCTTTTTCTATAAATCCTTGCATGTACGTGTTCTTAGCTCATTTAGGTCGTGGAGAGGAGTCTAAGATTAGTGGTTGGTGTTTGGAGAAGACTCAACAAGAAGAGGAGGATAATGGAGCCCAAGATCCACAATTGAAGACGAAGAAGACGAAGTTCTGTTGCATGCTCAAATCACGGGGGCGAATCATCAGAGGCGTGGAGGCAGATCAAGGCCACTGCAGTGGCGGCTCAAGCGACCGCATGGGCGGCGCCAAGAGACCGCAGGGGCGGTGGCTGGGTTTCGCAGGGGCGCCAGCTTGACTCTGCGTCCATAAAATGCACTAACTTGATTTTAGACTGTAACCATGTAGAATAGATAGATTGAGTAAAATGCAGTAACTTAATTATTCATGAAGCAACAAGCAAGATTTATACACAAGAGAATAGCCTAAAAAAAAGATTTGATGCATAAAACAAGGTGTGAAATAGAGGGAATAAAGGAAAAATATACTCTTCCTAAAATACATAGACAGTATACCCTAAAGTATATTCAATCTAAATCCTCAAAAAGAAGTCAACTTGATAGTTCGCTAGTAAGGCATAGTGAGTTGTCAGCTGTGGATATAGAGAGTGAAGGGAATAAGGCGTCATACAACAACCTTGAAAAGACAATCAAGGAAGTGGACGTCCCTACTACTATTGGTGAGTACGTACATCCACCTTTATTAAGGGGGATTTTGTCCCCGGCAGGGCTGGGGATCCTTATGTAGGCCAACAATGTATTGTTGAACAAAGAGATGCGATTGAGGTGGGGGATTGTAGTTCTAACCATTCCACTACGGTTATGACTCTCTCCCCATGAAGATTCTATTTTTGAATTGTAGGGGAGTCGCTAACCGTCACTTTTTGTAAAGTGATCCGTTATATGATTATTCGTCACCAATTAGATATTCTGGCTCTCTTTAAGACTAAGGTTTTTTGGAGAATTAGCAATTTCCATTTGTAGGCAGATGGGTTTCACAAATCACACAAAGGTTGAAGATATAGGTTTCACTTGTGGAATTTGGATTTTGTAGAATGAACTTCACATCAAGGTCATGGTGGGGCACACCGCAGAGCACTTTATTCAGTTTAAAGTAGGAAGCAATCTGGATTTGTTTGAGATAAACGTTGTGTATAACCTTCCCACACAGGAATCAAGAGTTGAAGCATGGACGAGCTTGCTCGCGGCTGTCCGGAGTGTAGTCCTCTCTTTATTGAGGTGACTTTAACTCCACCCTTCAGATCGAGGACCATTCGAGCGGCTGTCTCCGCGGATTTGAACAAATTCCGTAAATGGGCTACTGATGCAGAGTTGATTGATATGAGTTTCTTTGGACCGGCGTTTAGTTGGACAAGGGGGAGGATGTTACGAAATATACGACAAACCTTCGTATTCGAACAAGACTACAAAAAACAATAAAGTCGTAAAGTGTGAATTTGTCAAAACCTTTAATACAAAAAGGGCTAGCTTATTTGCGCGACAAAATACTACTGCAAATGATGTAATATTACAACTCACTGCAAATGTCAATAATGTTTCATGAATTTTAATTTTAATGTTGACGACAGTGGTAATGCAAAGCAATTCTTAATTTTTTTATTATTTTCATTTATCTTATTACTGAATGTTGATTAACATTACTGATATGTATAATTAGTTAACTTTATTGATTTGAATATATAATTAATTAACTTTACTCATACTTACTAAAAATCGTAATACTTAATTAATCAAATTTAAAAACATAAATAAAATGTTTAATTAGGATTGTGCGTGCGTAGTCTAAAATCGAACCGAACCGCGATAAATTAAATAGAACCTAAAATCAATTTTCCTAAAAATTGAACAGATAACTGAACCTATAAAAGTAAGTTTGATTTCGTCTTGAACCTAAAACCAAAAATTAGTAATATTAGAACCAAAAGTCATACCTATTAGAAGGTTTCGGATTAGGTTTGTACAAACATTTAAATACTATTAAAAAAAAACTACAATATAAAGTACAAATATAGTCCTTCTCATTTATTCTGATAAAGATAACAAATATGAGTATGTCTTCTCTTTTAAAAAGTTAATTAATTAAAAGTTGATTTTTCGGTTTAAATCATCGGTTTGCGGTTATTACTCAATAACCGAACTTAAACCTATTTTCTAAAATATGCAAACCTAAAACAGAACCTAAATTATCGGTTGTCGGTTAGGTCTAGACCAAAATCACTCGGTTCGGTTAAATTTGATAAACCAAACCTAACATGCCCGTCTTTGTTTAATTAACAAACTTATTATTACGGCGGACAAACGCCTCACAAAGGTAGAGTCCGCATTGAGGCGCATACACTCTCATTTTATTATAACAAATTATAAAAAACAAATATAAAATCTCCGTTGTCGGGAATCAATCACGGGTATGCGTTACCGAGAGTCGAATCTGGATCTCCTGGGTGAAAGCTAGATATCTTAACCGCTGGACGACAACGAATTTGTTGATACTTAAACCCTTTAACCAAAATAATATGTAATTGTCTTGCGCCCCAGGTGCTTGCGCTTCATGAACCGCATGCACCAAGGGATCGGACGCATGCGAGCTGTGCATGCACCCCAATCCAAGTGCATGCGCAGCCCGCATGTTTTGCCTTCTTGGTGTTTTCCGTCCGCGGCGATTAACATTACTCATAATTAATCTCAAGTGTGGAATAATTAAACTCAATTTCACCTTCGGACCCCAAATTCGATATTAGTTAAATTTAATTTCGTTTTCGCACTTCTTTCTTTTAGGGCTATCTTATTTACGCCCATTTTTCATCAAAATCAAAAATAAATTGTGACAGTTGTTTATGATTTACTGTCATCAAGTGTGTATGATTTGACAGGTGACGAACATTTATAAAAATTGGCCATTAAAATTGATGCATCAGCTTTGGGTTTTTTTTTGTTATTAACCATTATTATTAGTTAGTATTATTAATACTTATTATGATTATTAATTTTTATTGTTAATTAAAAGTTTTTTCAAAAAATTAAATAATATGAAACATGGTATTTCATTATTATAATTAGGACTCGTTTGATATGACGATAGAATGGGGTTGAACGCAGGAATCAGAATGCAGTAAATAGTTAGAATCAATCATTCTTGATACACGGTGTTCCTTTGATGTTGGAAATAAGAATTCCTGAAACATGTTATTTGATTTTTATATGAATTATTAAACGATAAATCATTTGATATTTGATGATATATGTGTATATTTATGATGTCAGTATAAACTATTTTTAATCTATATTTAATAAAAAATAAAGATCAACGGGTGACTTAAAATATAAGTATAAACCAAATATCAACTTAAATAAATTGGTATATAATTTATTCTATAAAATTTACTTTTTCTAGTTCAAGTAACTATATTCTTTTCAACACTTTCCGATGACATATCATCTTGATTGAAATATACGTATAATAGTCAATTATTTAATTTATTAGTTTTTGGTAAAAAAAATTTCAATTCTTTTTGAAATATGATTCAAATTAGTTGATGGATAAAGCTTTTTATATTATTTATTTTGTATAAATAATTGAATAAAATATATGTATAATGAAAATATATGGACGTGGTTTCAAATTTAAATGGGTAATATATTGGAATGAATGATACTCACCTTTAATTTTATTCGAGTTTTTATGTAGAGTTGGAATGAGTCATTTCATGAAAATAATTTACATTCTGATTTCAAGTCTTACCAAGCACGTTGTATAAGTATGACTCGTTATGATTCCTGATTTCATAGAAATTGTAACAAACGAGCCCTTAAGCCTCTAACCGTCTTATATGTTCAGGTTATTTTACATGATTAACGGAATCAAGCGGAACGCAAATAGTGAAAAACAAACTACATTTGTTAAATTGAAACATGGAAACAAAACTCTTCTTATATTCCGAACATTCTTCTTGAAATATATTGTTCGAAAATTATATAAATTATTTCATATTAAAGTTAAAAAAAAGATGTTCATGAATTATTAATCTAGTAACACATTAGTTGAAATTAAACGTAATATTTGTCTTTTAAATTATTCAATTTGAATACAATTATATAAAGTTCAAATGGACTGAGCATCATATGTAACTACCCGTTTATTAGGTGCGTTTTCGATTTTTTTTTGTTAATAATTTAATGGCCTCGATATATTTTCACGATTATATTATTATTCTTGGGTACGTTCACGTATTTCCGCGTCTTTATTTTTTTTTCGGAAAAGTTTTGCGGTTTGAAAATCCCAATCCGAGTTTTTCGATCGAGTTCATTCCATTTTTATTTTTAATTATTTGCTATTTCTTTTATTTTAGTTTATGTTTTTCCCTGCTTCTTTCTCAATGCCAAGTAGATGGCGTGTCTATGATTTCCCCCCCCCCCGCCCAGCCTGGTCATAGACCTCTGATGCAGCCTAGCTAGCCGACTTCTCGGTCTCAGCTGCTTCCCTCTGCTCTCTTCTCTCGCTCACCAGTCTCTCCTTCTCATTCTCTTCCTCACGCAATAGAGAAGCCAATCTCTCACCATTGCATTATCTGCAACCATCTCTCCCTAAGCCGGCAACATCTCGTCTCTGTTCGCCGTCGGATGAGTAGCTTAGACGCCGGAGGAGAGCCAGCGGCAGCCCCACCCCATCCCGTCTGTCTCGCCGGGAGCCACCTTGTGCTCTTCCTCTCTGCAATGCCATCTCTCTGTTCTTCCCCTCTCCCCTTCTCCTCCACCATCGAGCTTTGCCTGAGAAAGAGAGGAGCTGCAGCCATAGCACCTGGGAGAGCCCCACCGTCGACCTGCCGGAGCCTCTACAGGCTCCATCTCTCTCGCTCTCTTGCTGCAGCCACACCGGGCAAGAGGCCCCTGTCTAGCCCGAAGGAGCCCAGCCTTTGCCGCTACAGAAGGCCGCCGGAGACCGAAGCTCCCACCGCCATAAGAAGCCCTCACCTCCACTGTCATCGCCGGGAAGGAGCCACTGCCGCCATTGCCAACGCCGGAGAATGACCTGCCAGTTCCTGTCCTCGCCGCCGCTTGCCCTGGTCGTGCCTTCGCCTTCCGAAGCCATGGCGGCCGCCCTGTGCTTTTGCCTTCCCATCGCCAACCTTCATCTGAAGGGTTTGAAACCCTATTCTAAATTTGTAATCTGGCCCCCTTATTTTGTGTTTATTGCAGATTTGACCCACTCTTCTGGATTTTGTAGATTGTGCCCTACTGATTTGAATTAATTACAGATTTGGCCCAGATTTTTATTTTCAGAATATGACCCCAAGTTTCTAGAGTTGTATTATTTGCCCGGAAAATGCGTTAGCGGTTTTAACCTTGGGTTTTAATTACGGGAATATTCTTATATTTATATACACTATATATTATGCCCTTTGTTGGATTATTTTCGGAATATGGCCCAAGGATTTAATTTGGGGTTTATGACCCAAATTCTAAAATTGTATAAATTCCCGGAAAATGTTTTTATGAGTTTTTAACATTGGTTCTGAAAATGAGTTTTATATAAGTTATCTTCCTATCAAATTTAGCATACAAGCAAAATTTGTTTAGCTTTGGTTTTTGGTCTGGAAGTGCCCCGATAAAGGCCAACGAATCCATATCGACATCCATAGATCGTCTTCCGTCTTTTTGACGTCATGTGAGTACTCTTTCCCCTGAGTTTATTATCTTACTCGATTTAGTTATGTTTAGTAGTAGTATCATGCTAGGTTGGATCTAGCATAACTTAGAGTGAATACCAAGTAGTGGTTATGGACCTTAGGTGAGTGCTTGAGGATTGTGAATGTTTTATGACTTGAGATGTTGATGTTATCTTGTGAGGTTTGAGAATTGGAGTATATGGTTGTTGATTTTATGGGCTAGGATATGCGTATCCTAACATGGTGTTGTTACCGTTGCGTCTGTTTGGACTAGGCCTTTTTATCCTAGTATGTACTACGGGTTATGATCCTGCAAGATCATAGGGTCTAGAAGTCTAAGGACTTCTAGCTTGTATTGAGTGGGATGTGAGCATGAGAGATTCTAGGATGCGGTCCTAGAATGTGAGTCAAATGATCTCGCGTAGGTCATTTGTGTAGAAGTCTTAGACTTCTTGAGTTGAGCGAGTGGTTGATATAGTTATCTTCTTGTGAGCAGGTTAAGGGCTTCCTCCCTAAGGAAGCGAGAGAGTCGTGAGTTGAGTGTGGTGACGAGGTAAGTCTCCGGACTTACTTAGCTCGTATTCCTTGTATTAGCATTGATGTGTGTTTGGTGGTGTGTGTTTATTCTTTATTGTTTATAACAACTAAACCGGAAATAGGATTACCGACCTTTATATTATTTTGGCCCAAGTGTATGATAACGGGCGGTGACAACTTGCCTGGCTCCCGCGAGAGCTAGGAGGTTCTCGGCGACTATCCCGTGCTGGTAGACGGTCAGATGCATCAGTACCATTCTATGCCGGTAAGTAGGGACCGAGGCGAGTTTCGGTGACTCTCGTGTCACAACCTAAGTTGAATTAGAACGGGATATGACTTAATAATAAAAAGATAATAAACCGGACTTGTGTGCCTTGGTGTATATTGTGTGTTATGTTGATTTACTTGTGTTTGTGCCTTTCACCTTGATTCTAATGCTTGGAATTTTAGCTAACGGTTTTATACCGATTGTTGTAGATTGGCTTGCAGGTTAGGAATGCAGTCGAGAGATCCGGAAGAGTGGGCAGCCGGGGTTCCGTAAATTTTAGGATTGGGTTTTGGGTGAGTCGAGTTTGAGTATTGTATATTATTCATGTATATTGTATATCGTGTGGTGGCATTTGGCCCTTGGTGTTTCATATCGGCTGAAGTCTTTTGTTGTTTTTTTTCGGGTTTCCTTTCATTGCATAAAAATGTATTTCGGTTTTGGCCTTTATTTGTGCCTTGTTGCAAGATCCGGTGAAATTGTTGTCAAGCTAAGGGTCGGGACCCATTGTGAGGTCCCAATGCGTAGCGCACCGAGTCCCGCGGATTCGGGGTGTTACAAAAGTGGTATCAGAGCCCTAGGTTGACAACAATGGCACTCGCAATCTTCTAAAGGCCGAATAAGAAATAAACAGAACCCCGCGGGTTCTGAGTTTTCGTTTTCAAAATCACATGCATGAGTCGGGGTAGAATGTACGGACCACCACTCCTTCTGCGGATCTCGGCAGCATAGTTTATTGGATTTTTTCTATATATATATATGTCTTTGTATGCATATATAGATATGGAGATGAGGTTTGTAGTTATGCATGATAGAATTGATGTGTATCTTTGTGATTGTATGTTGCATGATGAAGTGGATATATGTGTATAGTTATATATGTGGACGATTATATGTTTTGGACCTTGTATTGTTGTAATGGAATGCCGAATGCGTGATATTAGTATTATATGGACTTAGGACTTATATAATTATGGATACGTATTCCTATTATATATACTAGCATAATGAGATATAGGACCTTTTAGTTAAGATGCTTTTATGATATCATCGCCTTGGACGACATCGTTTTACATAGGATAGTGTACATAAGAGGACAAATATGTAAGTATCGAGTTGAGAGCTACGTTCGGGCGAACACCTTGGAGTTCTTGTGCTCCTTTAAGAGGATGTCGAAGAGGAGGAGTAGAGATGACATAAGTGAGGGACGGACAAGTGGAAGGAAAATTCAGGACGACTTAAGAGAAATCAAGAAAAGGGAGCATCATTAAAGTGTAGAAGCAGTTCTAAAGAAGCCATAATCGAAAACGACGAGACCAAGGGAGAGAACGAACTTAAGTTTTTCAAGAAGACGCGTGGACAACTAAAGATGTGAATCACGAAGGAGAGGGATACATTCTAACAAGGTTAATGGCGGTATTCCATTAAGATGTGAAGCTTTCCTTAGGCGTTCCTAAGCATTGGAGTCAAGATGAAATAAGTGATCGAACCATTTGCAGAAGATTTATGATACCGTAAGTTAAGCTTACGATGTACCAATAAGTGAAGTGTCAACATTACTTGAGTTATGAGAAGAAGGACATGGTGGGGATTCACGTGGAGTTGACCGATTTCCATTAGGATGATAAGGCTAAGAAACGCCAAGAAGAAGGAAGTGTGTGAGGATGATGATCTTTAGGAAATGAAAGATGAGACTAGGAGTGTGGATAGAAAGACTTAAGTACTGACCAAGAGGAGCGCGAGTGGATACTAATTAAGGTCATAACTTTTTGAGAAGTCTTTTGCAAAACATCATGAAGAGTGGTTAAGCCTTTGAAGGTGGATATGACACGAAAGAGCTAGGAAGGTATAGTTATCTCACAAAAACGGAAGGGAGAGGGGAGTATAATTGGAGCTAACAAAGTGGGACGTATAATAAAACAAAGGAGCTAGTGAAGTTTAAGGTAAAGTACCCCGACGAGGGTAACCTTCATGAGAATGGTAACATGAGAAGTGTAGTAGAATAATAAGTCGTTGACTTCGGAGAAGATTAGATACAAGTCAATCGGTGACAACTGAGAACGCACAGGTGTGGGTTGTCCATTGGTGAGTGTAGAGGGGATGAGAAAACAAGATTATGGGCATACAAAGTGATTTGAATGACCTTATGCAACCTTTGTAGGTCATGGAATTGACATATGGGAGAACGACATGAATTAGAGGCTTTAAAGTTTGACCACGGTAAAAGGGGAACTAGTGAATCAAGAAGAAGGTAAGATGTCATGGAGGTGGTACGTAAACGGGAGTTTATAGAGGATGCAGGGTTTGAAATGGATGATATGTTACCGCGGGCAAGAGATAAGTCAAGTTGTTAGACTCACATGGAAGAGACATGGTGGTTATGACGTGAAAGAGAGGACCTAGATTAGGGCAACACTGCAAGCTTAGAGTTATGATGTTAGTACCTGAAGATGTAATGAGTTTGAGATTTTAGTGGTTTTGGATGGGGAGTTTATTCTCGCATTTTCCACGGGGAATACGGTACAGTTGTGAAGTTGTTCATGGAGTACCGAGAGATGCATAAGGCGTCCAACAAGAGTAAGAGAAGATTGAAGTCTTGAAGTTTGAAGTCGACAAGAGATGTACAAAAAGTATATGGAAGGTTGCGGTTAGAACCTCTACCGTCGGATTGACTTTACAAAAGGAAAATGAAGTATAATTTCTACTTGAAGAAAGGATGTCCATGGTGAAAGCTTATGTAGAATACAAAGAGCTCCTCCCATATGTTGGGATGTCGCGGAAAGTGAAGAAGATAAGGTCAATTGTTTTGAAACACGGTTAAGTCCTACTGACTGGACCCTTATGGTTGCACATAAGTGAGAGATCTATGAAGATTTTTCAATCATGCCATTTAAGAGGGAAAATTAGATTAAGTTATAGGATTACTTAAATAAGGCTACAAGAGTTAGAAGACTCGAGCAAGTCTCTTGAGTTCAAGAGATGAAGGATCTCTTAAAGAGGACGGTAAATATTGTAGCTAAAGATGGAACAATACACGTGTATAAAGGACGTCACCCCAACACTGGGGTAGATCATTAGTATCATGACCACTTGTAAAGTGATAAGACAAGATTGTGTCGGTTATTACGATATGTGACGTTAAGAGAAAAGATGAAACATGAGATATCACGGATTCCAATACGTCAGAATGTGGAATTTGCCACTAAGGTCGAGCTTGATTTAATTCCGATGTTTAAGACGCCGTGTGAAATAACACTTGTGCACAGACATGAGTTGTGGAAGCAAGTGAAGGAGAAATTGCAAGAACTTAATGATAAGATTTCATTAGGATTAGTGAAATGCCATATAGAACATCAGACATTATCTTGAACTCTTGATTTGAAGTTATGGAGAACACCAGTTTGCGAAAAGTGAGACGGTTATATCCGTTTGTACATCGATTACAGTGAGCTAAACAAGATTATAATGAAGAACAAGTACCCCTTATCACGTATAGATGATCTACTTGATCAGTTGCAAGGGTCGGTAGTCTCTTTTAAAATTGATTTAAGGTCTGATTGTCACCAATGGAGAGTTTGAGACTGAGATATTGCAAATAAGGCATTCCGGACAAACCATGGTCACTACGAGTTGTAGTGATTCTACATAGGCTTCTTAATACACCGTGTAAGATATTTGGTCTACTCTCTAACTAGAGAGCAATTGATTGACAAGTTGTCTCAGGGTGGAAACCACCGAAGAATGTAAAAGAAGTTACAAGTTTTCTTGGTCATGCCGGCCATTACCGGATTTGGGGAGAGATTCTCTAAAGTAACACCGTCTAGGACTAACCTACTTCGGAAGACAAGAAATTTTGAACGAGAAAAGTATCACAATAGTTGTTAAGAGTTAAGAGAAGAGTCATTAGGCAACTATTTTGACATTGCCTCGAGGTATGATGGGTTTGAAGCGTACAAGAGATTCTTCAAGACAAGATCTTGAGTGAGTATTGAGGAAAGATGTAAGAATAATAACATATGTGCCTCGTTAGTAGAACCGGTGTGCAGTAAAGTACTTCCTTCGTTAATTGGAATTGCCACAATAATGGAGGAAACGTAACATCAAAGTTTGGTTTGATAAGAACCAAAACTAATGGTGTAATTGGAAGTTTGATCTTCTTTGATAGAGAAATCAAAGAGAAACCTAATGGAAATGCTGTATTGAGAAAGACCCGAGAAGGAAGTTGAGTTTTTGATATATCGGACCTTTTTGAGATCTTAGCGCAAGTTGGAGAAGTGGCTTACAAGTGGGCGTTGCCACCCGGTGTTTCATGTGTATCAGTCGAGACGTACACAACTCGAGAAAGATTGTCAGTTATGGTGATTTAGTCGCAGACGAAGAACCGAAGATGCTAATAGGAAGACGGAGTATAGTATCTTTGGTTGAGTTTTACGCCGATTTAGTAGCTTTGATAGAATCGACAGGTTAGACCTAGTTCTTCCCTTAAGTTATTTGTGCTTTTGTGTGATGTTATATGTGGTTCTGTGCCCCGTGCGGGAATGTGCATTATGACCTGATATATCTTGCGTTGGTAGTTCGATTAGTTTCTGTACATAGATTAGAAGGTTTAAGCCTTCTTAGTTTGAGAGTTCACACCTCGGTCTTAGGGACCGAGAAGTTCGACATATAGCAAGTTTCGGGACGAAACTTGTTTTTAGGGGGATCTAATGTAACTACCCGTTTATTAGGTGCGTTTTCGATTTTTTTTTGTTAATAATTTAATGGCCTCGATATATTTTCACGAGTATATTATTATTCTTGGGTACGTTCACGTATATCCGCGTCTTTATTTTTTTTTCGGAGAAGTTTTGCGGTTTGAAAATCCCGATCCGAGTTTTTCGATCGAGTTCATTCCATTTTTATTTTTAATTATTTGCTATTTCTTTTATTTTAGTTTATGTTTTTCCCTGCTTCTTTCTCAATGCCAAGTAGATGGCGTGTCTATGATTTCCCCCCCCCCCCCCGCCCAGCCTGGTCATAGACCTCTGATGCAGCCTAGCTAGCCGACTTCTCGGTCTCAACTACTTCCCTCTGCTCTCTTCTCTCGTTCACCAGTCTCTCCTTCTCATTCTCTTTCTCACGCAACAGAGAAGCCAATCTCTCACTGTAACACCCCGAATTCTCAGAACTCGGAACGTTACTGGTTAGGACCTCACAATGGGTCCCGACCTCAGTTTGACAACAATATTACTAGGATCTTGCAACAAGACACAAATAAGGAAATCCGAATGCAACACGGTCTAGCTGCTTAAAGTACTTAACAAAGGGAAAAACGATCAACTGTCTAAACAAAAGAAAGAACGACAAACATCAACCCCAACCCCAACTCTAAGGAGTACGGAGATCCGGCTGACCACTACTTCCGGATCACTCAGCTGCTGGTATAACCTGAGGTAAATCTAAAAACACAACAAGAGAAACCATTAGCTAGTTATCTAAAAATTAGAGGAATAATAATAGCACACACACACATAAAAATATAAACACCCATCATGCTTTCAAACAAGTCCATTTATTATCTTCGTTTAAGTCATTCACTCTAATGATACTTATTTTGTGACACGAGGGATTCCCAAACCTCGCCTCCGCCCCCGTGTACCCATCAGGAGTGGATCCGATGCATCACACCGTGTACCTGTATGGTTTGGGTATAGAGAACCTCCCAGTCTCCTGGCAGAGCTGGGCAGTGATGTCACGGCCCGTTATACATACACTTGGGCCTTAACACATAATAACCACGGTCGTCCTAACAAGTTATTATTCTTATTATAACACACATTGTACACACTCAACCATTATCACTCAACTAATATCCAGAAACTAGCTAAGTAAGTCGCAAGGACTTACCTGAGTCCAAACACTCTCTAACACGTCTCAAAAATAGTCCGTACTCGTGGTAACTCAAACGCCTGTCAATTAAGGCATGTGGATCAAAAACACATCTCAATATCCAACCTCATGCGAAGGAATTACGGAAAAAATCTCTTACGGTAAAAGACCATTTTACCCTTAGTGTCGTAAATTCTCGAAGTTTATTTTTAAACCTACTAATTCCTTTTAGAACTTGTTTCCCTACTTTGTGTCTCTCGGTTAGCTACTTATAGGTTATAAGTTCAAACTTGAATCCACTCGAAAAAGAATAACACTATTCCTCCTTCCCGGTTACCATCTACTCTACTACATATTTTATCCGTACTATATACTTTAACCTTTCTCCTCAACTCGCTTATTTAATTATGTAACTATTCGGTACTCATATATATATATATATATATATATATATATATATATATATATATATATATATATATATATATATATATATATATATATCTACATATTTTATTTCTCATCTCGTACGGATATATGTACACTTACGTATATGAGTATATATATATTCTTATGTACATTTATATATATAAGTCCCGAAATTCCAACCTATTCATATATATATATTTATATCTCATTTATATCTCATTTATCTCTTACTCCCGTTTTTATTTTATTTTTTTGCAAAGCACGGTAGTGCAAATATATATATGTATACCCTTATACACTATACTTGTACAAATATATATATATATATATATATATCTTCATACTCCTCTCGTACACATTTATATACTTATAGTTCCGCACCCTTATACACATAGTCTAGATTCAACAACAACACAGCATCAGGGAGGTCTAATATGTTCGGTTATCTCGACACCGCCGCAGAGAAACAAAGAGACGAAAGAAGCCTTACCGGCGTCACATTCCGGCAGGGAGGTCCTGGTGTTAAGGGTATATGCAGTCAAGGCGGCGGGGCTCCTGGCGGTCCTCTCTTCCGGCGGTTCTGGTTCGTCTTCTCGGCGCAGGAGGGTGGCGAAGAGGGGCGTATAATAGCCTCCGGTGAACGCCTGCTGTAGAACTCCGACGGCTTGGCGGCGCAAGGGTCGACTGGTAGAGGACGTTCAACCCATTTCAGGACGCTGCAGGCGGCTCCAGCGCAAGGCGGTAGGGGCGTTAGGCGGCAAGGGCCTGCTGCTTGAAGATCCTCGTAGCGTCGTCGATCGGCACTGTTGAAAGTCTCCTCCGGCGTTGCGTTTGCTCCTGCGATCGTTTGTACAGATAAGGAGAGGGGAAGAGCAGCGGCAGTACAGGTGAGGGAGAAATAGATTAGGTTTAACGTATTAGGTTAGGGTTAGGATTACTTTAAGGAGATGGGCTGGTGGGCTGTAAATGGGCCTAGTAGTGGGCCACCTCCGGCCTGCTCTCTCATTAAAATAAGGATACGAAAACTCGTTACTCGTCCCGGATTTCCGGTTATGTGCGGGAATTTATATAATACGGAATTATATTCTGTATTATATAAATAATCATTTTATTTTAAAGGTGCGTAAATTATTTCCGGTTACATAGTTTCATCATTTTATGTGAATTAAGGTCACATAAAATGATAGAACTTAAACTCGTTTTATTTTATTTATTTATTTATTTAAGATTGACGTATCGGAGTTCGGTTAAATTCAGGTTCAACGGAGTTTAAAATTTTCGGTTATTACATCAATGCCCCTTAAAAGAAGTTTCGTCCCGAAACTTAGAATCATTTCTTTAATCACACATTTCCTTTGGTATATTTTAGTATTTCTAAACATTTCCGTTTTCTACCATGCAACTACTCAACCATCAAAATCAGACATGTATCACATAAAACATAATCACTCAATCCAATATAAAAACCTGAAAGGTCAAACAACACAACATTCGAGTACTAACTCGTCGATGCAGGAGTAACCTCTAACCCCGCAAAGAACTCGGGATAGTTACGTCTAATACTCTCCTCGGTCTCCCAAGTGGCCTCATCAGCTCCTCGTCTAGACCATTGGATCCTCAACATAGGTATCTCCTTGGACCGCAGACGTCTAGTGCTGCGCTCCAAGACAGCTACTGGATACTCTACAAAGGTGTGATCGGGCTCAACTATCACATCCTCATGGATGATGACGTGTCTCGGATCCGGGTTGTACTCTCTCAACTGAGATACATGAAAGACCGGATGGACACCCTCTAGTCTCGGCGGTAATGCTAATCTGTAGGCCACCTCTCCAACTCTCTCTAAGATCTCAAAAGGTCCGACATATCGGGGACTCAGCTTCCCCTTAATGCCGAAACGCCTGACTCCTCTCGTAGGTGACACTCTCAACCACACTTGAGCATCCACTCTAAACTCCAAGGGTCGACGCCTCTTATCGGCGTAGGACTTCTGGCGACTCTGAGCTGCCAACATCCGCTCCCGGACTAGGGAAGTCCGAGCGATGTCATCCTGTATCTGATCCGGAGCTACTCCCTGAGCTCTGCTAGGCTCCTCCCAGCATAATGGTGTGCGACATCTCCGCCCGTACAAAGCCTCATAAGGGCCATCCCAATAGATGCATGCCAGCTATTATTATACGAAAACTTTGCTAGTAGAAGGTGATCTGGCCATACCTGTCCCCAATCTAGTACACACGTCCGCAGCATGTCCTCTAAGGTCTGAATGGTCCTCTCAGACTGACCGTCTGTCTGTGGGTGATAGGCAGTCGTAAAGTGGAGACTCGTCCCCAAAGCAGTATGTACCTGCTGCCAAAATCTCGAGGTAAAACGTCCATCTCTGTCAGAGACGATAGTCCTCGGTACTCCATGGAGTCTCACAATGTGTCTGGTGAACTCCTCAGCTAGACGACTCACCGGCCACGTTTCCTTAATCGGAATGAAACGTGCGGTCTTCGTCAGGCGGTCTACCACTACCCAAATAGCATCAAATCCTCTACGAGTCTCAAACCTGTGACAAAATCCATAGATATATCCTCCCACATCCACTGTGGTACTGGCAGTGGGTGGAGCCCTCCTCCGGACCTACGATGCTCAATCTTGACCTGCTGGCAGGTCGCACACTGAGTTACATACCGAGTCACATCGGGCTTCAAACCACCCCACCAGAAGGACCGTCTCACATCCTTGTACATCTTACTCACTCCATGATGTACTGAGTATGGGGTAGCATGAGGCTCCCTAGTATCCTCTGCCTCAACTCACTGTCTGACAGCACGCAAACGCGATCCTGATGTCTCATCAATCCATCAGCACCACTAGTGAACTGTGGGGCCTCATCTCGAGACATTCTGTCTCGGATCCTGATCAAAGTCGGGCAAGTCCCCTGCTTCTGTCGGATCTCATCCAATAGATCAGGAAGTAACTCCAAGGTAGCCAACTGACTATCAGTATCGGGAAACTCAATCTCTATCTCCAACCAAGCCAAGTCTCTCTACAACTGTGGCTGTATTGTCAACCGGGCTATCGCCCTCTCCCTAGGCGTCTTCCGGCTCAAAGCATCAGCTACCACATTCGCCTTCCCGGGGTGGTAAAGAATCTCAAGGTCGAAGTCCTTGATCAACTCTAACCATCGCCTCTGGCGATTATTCAACTCTCTCTGAGTGAATATATACTTCAGACTCTTATGGTCTGTGAAGATCTGACATGTCGCCCCATAAAGATAGTGACACCAGATTTTAAGAGCATGGACTACTACAGCCAACTCTAGATCATGTGTGGGGTAGTTCTCCTCATACGTCTTCAACTGTCGAGACGCATAGGCTATGACCTTACCCCTCTGCATCAAAACACACCCCAAGCCCAGCTTGGATGCATCACTGTATACCACAAGGTCATCAGTACCCTCAGGCTGTGCCAAAATCGGAGCGGACGTCAATCTCTTCTTCAGCTCCTCAAAACTCTGCTGACACGGCTCAAACCAGACAACCCGAGTAGTCTTCCTCAGGAGACAAGTAAGTGGTCGGGCAATCAAGGAAAACCCTTCCACAAACCGGCGGTAGTATCCTGCTAAACCTAGAAAGTTGTGAACCACCTTGACATTCTTAGGAGGTTGCCAAGAAGATACTGACTCGATCTTCGCCGGATCAACTTTAATACCCTCAGCAGTCACCACGTGGCCTAGGAAAGCCACCTCTGATATCCAAAACTCACACTTGGATAGCTTAGCATATAACTAGCTATCCTGCAAAATCTACAATAATGTCTTCTAGTGTCCGGCATGCTCCTCTCGACTCCTCGAGTAAACTAGGATGTCGTCAATGAAGACCACTACAAACTGGTCTAAGAAGTCAATGAATATCCCATTCATCATGTAACACCCCGAATCCGCGGGACTCGGGATGTCACATTGGGCTAGGATCTCACAATGGATCCTGACCCTAGCCTGACAACAAGTTCACTGGACCTTACAACATGGCACTGACAGATATAAAACAAATACATAAAACAGTATAAACTGTACGACCCAAAGTAAACAACAACATAGCCGAGTATATAAAACGACTTCCTCACATAGGAGGTACAAAAGATCATCCTCACACAGGAGGGGAAACACAACAACCCCAAACCAACCACCTAATGTACGAGAGTCCTCGGCCTGTCACCCTGCCAAATCACCCAGTAGCGCCTAACCTGTAAACATCTACAACACGGTATGAAACCGTTAGCCAACCATAAATATATGAGGTAATGCATAAGCACACGCACAATCATGAAAGATAAACACATCAGCATGCTATCACACATTTACCAATTTATTATCTTTATATAATAACCATTCTCTCAAAAACCGTATATATATAGATAGATGAAAGTATGTGACACGAGGACCGATACATCCCCGCCTCTGAATACAATGTCCAGCTGTACGAGTATCGGTCACACAATCCGTGTACCCTATGGGAGTGGATTGTGCCCTTCCTGTAAACCAGTCTGGCCTGACATCAGAGAACCTCCCAGACTCCACGGCGGGATGAAAGGGAAAGGTTATCACAGCCACGCAGTGGGGCAGTCAATAGAACATAGGTCGATAAAAACGACAACTCATGATATCATAGCAAACATATAAAGCACACACCACTCATGCAAACACCCAATATAGGGATGGTAGCTAAGTAAGTCCTACGGACTTACCTCAACCTCGTACAAAATCAACCACGATCACCTCTACACTGGAGGGACAACACGGCCTATAAAAAGGCATAAAGAGATATATCAACCTCTATTCATCAAAGGGGTCACACCTAGACCCAAAGGGATCCATAAGGATCATATTCAATCTATGAGCCTCACAACCAACTAAACCTCAATATCTCAACATAGCTCACAATTTCTCAAATCTCAAGGTAGTATCTAATCAACATTCCTCAATCTCAATTTTAATCCTAATTTAATTAATTAACCTTTAATTAATTAGATTTCGCCAGAATAACGTTTTGCCCGCAGGCAATTTCCAAACCCCCTGTCATCAGATTTCATCAAACAAGAACCCATAATCACCAGAATAATATAACGACCATAATGGAATTTCTAATTGTCCTATTTGACAAGCCTAAAGTCAATTTAGGCCAAATCGCAGTACGGAAAACGAATAAATTCATAACTTATTCGTTACTAACCCGATTGACGATCTGAAAGAAGATTCGGAATCACAACGACGCAGGCTACGCATGGACAGCATCAAATTCATCGGAATCTGAGCGACGGAACCGTCCTAGTGACATATATGCTCGACCAGCCCTCCATATACCCGGAAATGCAGAAACTCGGTACCGTTATGAAGAGAATGAAGAGAGGAATCCAGAAACTCAAACGGAATTGAAATCGGATTAGAAACGGAGAGTAGATCTGAGTTTGAAGGTTGAGAGAAATCAGAGCTTTTACGAGAAAACGTGAAAAGAAATGAATTAATAAAGGATTTTCCGCTATTTATAGTGAAGACGATAATTATCCTTTAGTAAAGTCGATAATTATCCTTTAACCGATCCAAAGGCGGGTCGAACCTCTTTCTCCAAACTTCTCGAGATTTGAACATTAAATCTGGAATATTGTAGGGATAATTATTACACAACTGTCTCGGAAAACGTGTATTCCTAAGCCGTCTTTCTTAGCCGTTAAGAAACGAAATAGCGACTCTTTTGGCCGTTTTGCCTCTCCATGTTATTTCATATCTAAGACATATCCGATGTCCTGATCATTTCTCTCAAGTGCATTTTTATTAATTGAAGCTCTCAAATGCTCCAAATAACACCGGAGGGTAAAAATAATTACCCGGGGGAAAAAGTAAAAATTTCCCCAAACGTCCAAAATTACGCGAGGAACATAACGGTGGGACTGATACTCATCACTTGGGAAATCTTCGCAAGTTATATGTCAATTACTATCAACGATTAAGTTAATCAACATTAATTAGAATTCGGAAAACCTAGCTATTACATCACACACCCCTAAAAAAAAGTTTTGTCCCGAAACTTGAACAATTCCCAAATCCTCTCGGACCCATACGCCGAGGTATAACTCTCACTCTTTCTATCGGAGGTATCACATCTCCGTTCAAAAGATCACAACCTATAACAATCTATAACCTCAAGTATAAACATGGAGGAATCATCATCTCCAGGAAATAGGGCCATAACGCTACCCAAAGGCGTAGAGGAATCACGTCTCTCGCCATACCACATCACAAGGCATAGAGGAAGCACATCTCTAGCCAAAACATATCACATGCATAGAGGAAATATGTCTCTAGTCAACCCATAAACATATATATCGCATGGAGGAATCACATCTCCACTGAACTATGTCCATCAAGGTAGCATGGAGGAAAGAACCATCTCCAGCTGAATCCTAATCCCACTCAAATAGCATGGAGGAAAGAACCATCTCCAGCTATAAATATAATCATACTCGGGTAGCGTGGAGGAAGTAATCATCTCCAGCTATAACATACATCACGCTAGCACATCAAGATCTACTAAGATCATAAATCACATCACAACTAGCATGAAATAACACATCAAGGCATATAAGCACATAAGCACAACATTAATCAAGATAGCACTAAGATCTACTCGTGCTCCCACAAATGGGTCTGTCCCAACATATACTCTGGATAGTTCCTCTAGACACTATCCTCAGTCTCTCACATAGCCTCTTCAGGTCTTCATCTCAACCATCATATCCTCAATATGGGAATGTCTTTCGAATGCAAGCGTTTCATATCTCATTCCAAGAAAGTAATCGAATGCTCAACAAAAGTGTGGTTGGACTCAACCATCAAATCATCGTAACTCACAAGGTGTCTCGAGTCTGGTATATACTCCTCAGTTGAGACATATGAAATACTGGGTGGATGTCCTCTAATCTTAGAGGCAAAGCTAAACATCATGTTGCCTTCACAAAACTAATCAAGATCTCAAGTAACCGACATATTGGAAACTCGTTCCCCTTTCCATAATAACACAGCTAATGTCTCACAGTATAGATACCTCCAGCCGGACATGAACTCTCGCTTTAACTTTAGAGGTTAACGCCTCTTGTCTACATATAATATCTGGCGACTCTGTACAGCCAGCATTCTTCCTTCTGATAGAAATGAAATGTGCCAGTTTCATTAATCTGTTACCAACAATCCAGATAACATCAATCTTCTACTGGGTCACAATCCCATAACAAAGTCCATAGAGATGTCCTCCCAAATTCTACTACTGCACTGTTAGTGGGTGGAGCTTATCTCTAGATCGGAAATACTCTATCTGGACCTTCTGACTGGTCACACACTGTATCACAAATCTGGTTATATCGGCTTCATACAATATAATCGTCTCATCTCGTGGTCCATCTTACTCGTACTTGAATGTACTGAATAAGGCGTACAGTGGGTATACCGTAATATTCTTTGTCTCCATATGCATCAGCATGTACACAAAAGTGGTCATGACTCTTCATCAGTCCATCTACTCCCATGGAGAACTATGGTGCCTCAGTACGAGACATCCTTTCTCTAAACCTTGTCAAGGCCGGGCAGGTCTCCTGCTTCTGTTGGACCTCATCCAACAGACCAGGTAGAACCTCTGAGGTATAACTGGGTATCCTCATCAAGGAACTGATTGTCCAACTCTAGCCAAGCTAGATCTCTCTGAAGCTGAGGTTGAACTATCAGTCTCACAATCATCTTCTCCTTTCCATTCAAGTTATCGGCGACAACATTCAACTTCTCTGAATGATATGGAATCTTCAAGTCAAAGTCTTGATCAACTTAAGCTCTTAACACTGGCGGTTATTCAATCCCTGTTGCATAAAATATACTTCAGATTTCTATGATCTATAGAAATCTGACATGAAGATCACACCGGTACGGTATTCAAAACTTAAAGGCTTGAACTACCACTACTAACTCTAAATCAGGAGTCGGGTAGTTCTCATCATACGTTCTCAGTTGTAAACACACATATCAATAACCCTACTCCTCTGTAGTAATACACATCTCAGACTTAGCTGGGATGTATCACTGTAAATCACGGAATCCCAAAAATCTTCTAACTACAACAAAATGGAAGTAGAGGTCAGATGCCTCCTCAACTCTTCAGAACATAGACACACTGCTTTCATCACGTAGTTATGGTGGTCTTCTCAAAAGACTCGCAAATGAATACATAATCATATAAAATCCTTCGTCAAAGCATTGGTAGAAATCGGCTGAACCGAGAAAACTATGTATTCCTTAATGTTCATCAGTATCTCCCATGTTACAACATACTTAATTCTCGCCAGGTCAACCATGATCCCACTGGCGGAGACAACATGGCCTAAAAAGGCTACCACTGACATCTTAACTTACACTTAGAGAGCGTAGCATACAACCCTCTATCTCTCGAAATCTGTGGAACGGTCCTCAGACGATCGGTCTACTATTCTCTGCTATGAGAGTATACCGACATGTCATCTATGAAGTCCACCACCAACTAATCAAGGAAGTCGATGAAGATACTATTCATCAACTCCATAAAAACTACTAAAACATTCTTCAACCCATATGACATCACTACAAACTCGTAGTGTCCATAACGGGTATGGGATGCTATCTCATACACATGCTGCTCTCTCATCCATGACTAGGGATATCTTGAGCATAAAGGAATCCCGAAAACACAATTGCTTCTTGAAGTTAACTCGTCAGGTCGTCAATACGGAACATGGAACCCACTAGGGTAAACCCGTTTCAGTAAACTTTTCAAGTTATCAGTACAATATCTCAACAAGCACCATATAGTGTGGCTTTCCCATTCAATCTTGTATCATACTTCAACTCGATAACAATGTCCACACTCCGTTGAGGTGGCAACTAGACGGTTCAGTAACACGTCTATAAACTCATAAACAACTGGAATACCTTCAATTGTTGGACTATCTCGCTCCTTTATGGTATAAAACTAGAAGGCGTCACATCCTTGTGCTATCAGCTCGCTGCTCGTACAGTCCTGATGACAAACCCGTCTCTTCAAAGGTCTTAACCTCAGAAGACCTCTATTTAACTCAACTCAGTAAAGACTATAATAGTCTTACTATTAAAAGCTAACACCACATGATATCTATTCATCCAAACCATACACATAATGACTTCCTCATGCACCTACGACATGACAAAGAAGTCTACAACCATACACGGGTCCCTGAAATAAGGGAACAAACACGCATCTCATGGGTATCTCAGACCCAAAAAGGTAATCTTGTAAAGGAAAATCCACCTTCTACTATATACAAAAAGTCAACCATCAATGCATGCATCGAAAGACATGAAGTGCATAGCACTCACAACAAGCAAAACTCCACCAGGTAAACCATTAACAAGAATGGTACCTATAACAGCTAACACTCATAGCTCCACTACATATCATCACTCAATGTCAGATCCATGCTCCTCAGGTATCACTGAGGTCATTACTATAGCCTCCACTTCCACTCTTTCTACACCGGAAAGAGGAAGGTCTTGCTGGGAAGAAACACCACCGTGCTGACAGAAAGGGCCAGATGACCTAACTCACCACAAGTGAAACAAGCTATCAGTGCCAAAGGGCACACAGAACGCAAATGATCTGGATAGCCACAATTGTAACATAATTGTCTCATTCTTGCAACCTGTGCAACTGAAGGGTAACTCAATCTTCGTCGTCCACCTTGAATGATCTTATTTTGAGAGGGAACTTGTAAAGGCAACGCCTTGCCCTGTTGACAAAACTTCGCTCTATACCCTGCTTTACCACACGTAAAGCATATGATGGGCGCCTTTGGGGCACACAGCTCCCCAGTGTCCCAACTTCCACTCAATTAAAACACTGTAGTTCCTTGCCAACCATCTTCATGGCCAAAGGATCACTAGATTGTCCTGATATCGGACTTGGTTCCCCATTCATTATCTTTGCTTCTCCCGTAACTGATTCAGTCCATTGCTTCTTTCCGGATCCAGAAGCTTCAGTTGATCTCACAATTGTTGGTAAATCCGGTGTGGATCTACCCGCTATCACCGCTTCATATACTTGTTACATATATTCTTGAAACTCGGATCTACTCATGGAGACACGATCAGCCTCTTCAAACTCGTTCTTTGCCATAGGCGAAACAACAGCGGAAACTGGTCCCTAACTTATCACCACTGGAGGAAGAGGGGGGGTGTACCCCTACCTCATCCCACTACAGATACTACTCTAGTCTGAGTCATCTGTAAGATATACGCACCTAATCTTATAAGGCTATATATATGCCATAGCTATCGATATATATATAATACATCCACATAATCCATAGTACACACAAATATATATACATATCTACGCTGCAGAGATCCATGGCAGAGGTGACGACTTCTCGTACATTCTATCCCAAAACCACACTTAAAACCAAAACCTTTGAAAACGTCAGATCCCATGTGGGCTCTGTTTATTTTACCTATCAAACCTCATTGCAGGTAGCAAGTGCCATTGTTGTCAACCTGGGCTCTGATACCAACTTTGTAACACCCCGAATCCGCGGGACTCGGGATGTCACATTGGGCTAGGATCTCACAATGGATCCTGACCCTAGCCTGACAACAAGTTCACTGGACCTTACAACATGGCACTGACAGATATAAAACAAATACATAAAACAGTATAAATTGTACGACCCAAAGTAAACAACAACATAGCCGAGTATATAAAACGACTTCCTCACATAGGAGGTACAAAAGATCATCCTCACACAGGAGGGGAAACACAACAACCCCAAACCAACCACCTAATGTACGAGAGTCCTCGGCCTGTCACCCTGCCAGATCACCCAGTAGCGCCTAACCTGTAAACATCTACAACACGGTATGAAACCGTTAGCTAACCATACATATATGAGGTAATGCATAAGCACACGCACAATCATGAAAGATAAACACATCAGCATGCTATCACACATTTACCCATTTATTATCTTTATATAATAACCATTCACTCAAAAACCGTATATATATAGATAGATGAAAGTATGTGACACGAGGACCGATACATCCCCGCCTCTGAGTACAATGTCCAGCTGTACGAGTATCGGTCACACAATCCGTGTACCCTATGGGAGTGGATTGCGCCCTTCCTGTAAACCAGTCTGGCCCGACATCAGAGAACCTCCCAGACTCCACGGCGGGATGAAAGGGAAAGGTTATCACAGCCACGCAGTGGGGCAGTCAATAGAACATAGGTCGATAAAAACGACAACTCATGATATCATAGCAAACATATAAAGCACACACCACTCATGCAAACACCCAATATAGGGATGGTAGCTAAGTAAGTCCTACGGACTTACCTCAACCTCGTACAAAATCAACCACGATCACCTCTACACTGGAGGGACAACACGGCCTATAAAAAGGCATAAAGAGATATATCAACCTCTATTCATCAAAGGGGTCACACCTAGACCCAAAGGGATCCATAAGGATCATACTCAATCTATGAGCCTCACAACCAACTAAACCTCAATATCTCAACATAGCTCACAATTCCTCAAATCTCAAGGTAGTATCTAATCAACATTCCTCAATCTCAATTTTAATCCTAATTTAATTAATTAACCTTTAATTAATTAATTAGATTTCGCCAGAATAACGTTTTGCCTGCCCGCAGGCAATTTCTAAACCCCCTGTCATCAGATTTCATCAAACAAGAACCCATAATCACCAGAATAATATAACGACCATAATGGAATTTCTAATTGTCCTATTTGACAAGGCTAAAGTCAATTTAGGCCAAATCGCAGTACGGAAAACGAATAAATTCATAACTTATTCGTTACTAACCCGATTGACGATCTGAAAGAAGATTCGGAATCACAACGACGCAGGCTACGCATGGACAACATCAAATTCATCGGAATCTGAGCGACGGAGCCGTCCTAGTGACATATATGCTCGACCAGCCCTCCATATACCCGGAAATGCAGAAACTCGGTACCGTTATGAAGAGAATGAAGAGAGGAATCCAGAAACTCAAACGGAATTGAAATCGGATTAGAAACGGAGAGTAGATCTGAGTTTGAAGGTTGAGAGAAATCAGAGCTTTTACGAGAAAACGTGAAAAGAAATGAATTAATAAAGGATTTTCCGCTATTCATAGTGAAGACGATAATTATCCTTTAGTAAAGTCGATAATTATCCTTTAACCGATCCAAAGGCGGGTCGAACCTCTTTCTCCAAACTTCTCGAGATTTGAACATTAAATCTGGAATATTGTAGGGATAATTATTACACAACTGTCTCGGAAAACGTGTATTCCTAAGCCGTCTTTCTTAGCCGTTAAGAAACGAAATAGCGACTCTTTTGGCCGTTTTGCCTCTCCATGTTATTTCATATCTAAGACATATCCGATGTCCTGATCATTTCTCTCAAGTGCATTTTTATTAATTGGAGCTCTCAAATGCTCCAAATAACACCGGAGGGTAAAAATAATTACCCGGGGGAAAAAGTAAAAATTTCCCCAAACGTCCAAAATTACGCGAGGAACATAACGGTGGGACTGATACTCATCACTTGGGAAATCTTCGCAAGTTATATGTCAATTACTATCAACGATTAAGTTAATCAACATTAATTAGAATTCGTAAAACCTAGCTATTACACATCAACTCCATGAACACCGTTGGTGTATTAGTGAGCCCAAATGGCATTACTATGACTCATAATGACCATACCTAGTCCGGAATGGCGTCTTAGGTATATCCTGATCTCTCACCCTCAATTGGTGGTAACCTGACCTCAAGTCTATCCTCAAGAACACAGACGCCCCATGCAACTGATCTAACAGATCATTTATGCGCGGCAGTGGATACTTGTTCTTGATGGTGACTTTATTCCGTTCTTTGTAGTCTATGCACAACCTCACCGATCCATCCTTCTTCTTCACAAATAATACTGGCGCACCTCAAGGAGACACACTAGGGTGTATGAAACCCTTCTCTGCTAACTCCTCTAACTGCTTCTTCAGCTCAAACAGCTCTATCGGTGCCATACGGTACGGAGCCTTCGAGATCGGTCTCGTGCTCGGCTCCAAGTCTATGCTGAAATCAACGCTCCTCTGTGGGGGTAATCCTGGCAGGTCGTCACTGAATACCTCTGCAAACTAATATGCAACAGGTATCTCCTCTATGGTCAGACTCTTGCTTTCCTTCATGGCATAACACCAGAAGGCCTCACAACAATTCTTTTTATATCATTACTGATATAAGGGGTCATTTCGGACCGTCAATTCTCTTTAGAGTTACTGACTTGAACTTATTCAGTGTTACTAGCACTCGTATTCATTGGCTTCACAGTTGCCGCAATTGGTCGCTTTAAGGATTCCTCCTCATGTCAATTAAGTTCTTTTGTAACTCTGTGGTTATTCTTATTATTTGGCAACCAGTCACCACTAGTTAACCCGCACGTGTAAAGTCCCAGTTGTTACCAAGTAGTCTATTGTTGACCTTCTACAAGATCATAGGCTTACGTTTCTTCTATCTCTTTGAAATTTGATAAACCTGGTGAAAATCTATCTTCTCTAGTTTCTCCGCTTGTACTTCTTTAACTCTTCTATAATCTACACTTCTCTTTCGCACTATCAGGGCGTTATACTCTTTCCGAGTTTAGAATTATCATTCATCTACCGACAACGGACTCATCAATTCTCTCACGATAGCTTGTATGTGCATCTTCGCGATTACTTTTACCTCAGCCATCAGCTGCTCGTGGTTCCCGGGTAAATCGTTGGTGTTGAAAATTTTAAGTCTACTTGTGAGAGGGAGATTATTGTGGGCATTCGGGTACGTCAAGATCCTTCTCACAAACTCCCTTCTATGATTGGTATTATAATGATGTCTTTATAGTGATCCCTTTGACTCTGCTTTCAGGATTCTATGATTTTGATATTTGTATCACGGCCCTTGTTGTCACTCACTTGTCTTCTAGAAAGTCACTCCGCTTCCATGTTGGTGAAATCTGCCTTTCACTTGTTGGCAACGCATAAGCTTCCATTTTACAGCTCTTTAATTCTTCATATTTGGATGGACAATGTATTTCGTGTAGACTTCTATGCTTTTGACTGCCTTGGTTATCCATTTTGATTGTGGTGTCAAGCAAACTGTCGAGGTGATCATATTTTGTTCTGTTTCCGACATCAACTTTCACCTTTTGGTCCATCGGTGAGCTTGAATTCTATATCTCTTGTCTAAGTCCTACCACCTCTCTTTGACTTCCACACCTATGCTTGTTTCTGCCGCCATCTTCTATGTTTGTAACGTTGCTTTCCACCACACTTGAAAAAATTTATGGGTTATCTCTCCTAATTTGTATAATTGCCGGTCAACCAACGCTTTTCCGAAACTTCTCTCATGGATTTCTTCATTTGACCCAGTGGAGTTGGTTGTATCTCCTTCTTGCTATTGTCGTTGGCGTTGTCTTTTGGTCTTCACTTTTCCGTCTCAACGTTCCTCAACAAGTCCGAAGGAGTTGCCCGGACGTTCGCCTATCCTAATGCTCATAAGCTGAGCGTACTTATCCTTACGTTGAAACCCTTCAAATATACTTAGGTGTGTCAACGGAGTGAGGATCTCATTTACTTATCTCCGTTAAGAGTATAATATAACTATAATTTCTACTAATCTTCGGCATCTGCTTATCTACATCACCTATCATTATAATCAAGCTAATAAGTCCAACTAAAGTAACCCCAAAGTCCATACTAAGCATACTGAGATCCGCGGTAGTAGTGGTGGTCAGTCGTACTTTTCTATTCCCAACCAAACTATGCATGCATTTGAAAACCAAAATTTCTTTTTAAAACTCAGATCCCTTTTTGGGTTCTGCTCAAGTACTTATTCGGTCTTTCAAAAAATTTCAAGTGCCATTGTTGCCAACCTAGAGCTCTGATACCATGTTGTAATACCCCGAATTCTCAGAACTCGGAACGTTACTGGTTAGGACCTCACAATGGGTCCCGACCTCAGTTTGACAACAATATTACTAGGATCTTGCAACAAGACACATATAAGGAAAACCGAAATTCATGAAATAGTATTTTTAAGGTAATGAATGCAACACGGTCTAGCAGCCTAAAGTACTTAACAAAGGGAAAAACGATCAACTGTCTAAACAAAAGAAAGAACGACAAACATCAACCCCAACCCCCACTCTAAGGAGTACGGAGATCCGGCTGACCACTACTTCCGGATCACTCAGCTGCTGGTATAACCTGAGGTAAATCTAAAAACACAACAAGAGAAACCATTAGCTAGTTATCTAAAAATTAGATGAATAATAATAGCACACACACACATAAAAATATAAACACCCATCATGCTTTCAAACAAGTCCATTTATTATCTTCGTTTAAGTCATTCACTCTAATGATACTTATTTTGTGACACGAGGGATTCCCAAACCTCGCCTCCGCCCCCGTGTACCCATCAGAAGTGGATCCGATGCATCTCACCGTGTACCTGTATGGTCTGGGTATAGAGAACCTCCCAGTGTCCTGGAAGAGCTGGGCAGTGATGTCACGGCCCGTTATACATACACTTGGGCCTTAACACATAATAACCACGGTTGTCCTAACAAGTTATTATTCTTATTATAACACACATTGTACACACTCAACCATTATCACTCAACTAATATCCAGAAACCAGCTAAGTAAGTCGCAAGGACTTACCTGAGTCCAAACACTCTCTAACACGTCTCAAAAATAGTCCGTACTCGTGGTAACTCAAACGCCTGTCAATTAAGGCATGTGGATCAAAAACACATCTCAATATCCAACCTCATGCGAAGAAATTACGGAAAAAATCTCTTACAGTAAAAGACCATTTTACCCTTAGTGTCGTAAATTCTCGAAGTTTATTTTTAAACCTACTAATTCCTTTTAGAACGTGTTTCCATACTTTGTGTCTCTCGGTTAGCTACTTATAGGTTATAACTTCAAACTTGAATCCACTCGAAAAAGAATAACACTCTTCCTCCTTCCCGGTTACCATCTACTCTACTACATATTTTATCCGTACTATATACTTTAACCTTTCTCCTCAACTCGCTTATTTAATTATGTAACTATTCGGTACTCATATATATATATATATATATATATATATATATATATATATATATATATATATATATATATATATATATATATCTACATATTTTATTTCTCATCTCGTACGGATATATGTACACTTACGTATATGTATATATATATATTCTTATGTACATTTATATATATAAGTCCCGAAATTCCAACCTATTCATATATATATATTTATATCTCATTTATCTCTTACTCCCGTTTTTATTTTATTTTTTTGCAAAGCACGGTAGTGCAAATATATATATATGTATACCCTTATACACTATACTTGTACAAATATATATATATATATATATATATATATATATATATATATATATATATATATATATATATATATATATATATATATATATATATATATATATATATATATATATATATCTTCATACTCCTCTCGTACACATTTATATACTTATAGTTCCGCACCCTTATACACATAGTCTAGATTCAACAACAACAGAGCATCAGGGAGGTCTAATATGTTCGGTTATCTCGACACCGCCGCAGAGAAACAAAGAGACGAAAGAAGCCTTACCGGCGTCACAGTCCGGCAGGGAGGTCCTAGTGTTAAGGGTATCTGCAGTCAAGGCGGCGGGGCTCCTGGCGGTCCTCTCTTCCGGCGGTTCTGGTTCGTCTTCTCGGCGCAGGAGGGTGGCAAAGAGGGGCGTATAATAGCCTCCGGTGAACGCCCGCTGTAGAACTCCGACGGCTTGGCGGCGCAAGGGTCGACTGGTAGAGGACGTTCAGCCCATTTCAGGACGCTGCAGGCGGCTCCGGCGCAAGGCGGTAGGGGCGTTAGGCGGCAAGGGCCTGCTGCTTGAAGATCCTCGTAGCGTCGTCGATCGGCACTGTTGAAAGTCTGCTCCGGCGTTGCGTTTGCTCCTGCGATCGTTTGTACAGATAAGGAGAGGGGAAGAGCAGCGGCAATACAGGTGAGGGAGAAATAGATTAGGTTTAACGTATAATTAGGTTAGGGTTAGGATTAGTTTAAGGAGATGGGCTGGTGGGCTGTAAATGGGCCTAGTAGTGGGCCACCTCCGGCCTGCTCTCTCATTAAAATAAGGATACCAAAACTCGTTACTCGTCCCGGATTTCCGGTTATGTGCGGGAATTTATATAATACGGAATTATATTCTGTATTATATAAATTATTATTTCATTTTAAAGGTGCGTAAATTATTTCCGGTTACATAGTTTCATCATTTTATGTGAATTAAGGTCACATAAAATGATAGAACTTAAACTCGTTTTATTTTATTTATTTATTTATTTAAGATTGACGTATCGGAATTCGGTTAAATTCAGGTTCAACGGAGTTTAAAATTTTCGGTTATTACACTCACCATTGCATTATCTGCAACCATCTCTCCCTAAGCCGGCAACATCTCGTCTCTGTTCGCCGTCGGATGAGTAGCTTAGACGCCGGAGGAGAGCCAGCGGAAGCCCCACCCCATCCCGTCTGTCTCGCCGGGAGCCACCCTGTGCTCTTCCTCTCTGCAACGCCATCTCTCTGTTCTTCCCCTCTCCCCTTCTCCTCCACCATCGAGCTTTGCCTGAGAAAGAGAGGAGCTGCAGCCATAGCACCTGGGAGAGCCCCACCGTCGACCTGCCGGAGCCTCTACAAGCTCCATCTCTCTCGCTCTCTTGCTGCAGCCACACCGGGCAAGAGGCCCCTGTCTAGCCCGAAGGAGCCCAGCCTTTGCCGCTACAGATGGCCGCTCCCACCGCCAGAAGAAGCCCTCACCTCCACTGTCATCGCCGGGAAGGAGCCACTGCCGCCACTGCCAACGCCGGAGAATGACCTGCCAGTTCCTGTCCTCGCCGCCGCCTGCCCTGGTCGTGCCTTCGCCTTCTGAAGCCATGGCGGCCGCCCTGTCCTTTTGCCTTCCCATCGCCAACCTTCATCTGAAGGGTTTGAAACCCTATTCTAAATTTGTAATCGGGCCCCCTTATTTTGTGTTTATTGCAGATTTGACCCACTCTTATGGATTTTGTAGATTGTGCCCTACTGATTTGAATTAATTACAGATTTGGCCCAGATTTTTATTTTCAGAATATGACCCCAAGTTTCTAGAGTTGTATTATTTGCCCGGAAAATGCGTTAGCGGTTTTAACCTTAGGTTTTAATTACGGGAATATTCTTATATTTATATACACTATATATTGCCCTTTGTTGGATTATTTTCGGAATATGGCCCAAGGATTTAATTTGGGGTTTATGACCCAAATTCTAAAATTGTATAAATTCCCGGAAAATGTTTTTATGAGTTTTTAACATTGGTTCTGAAAATGAGTTTTATATAAGTTATCTTCCTATCAAATTTAGCATATAGGCTAAATTTGTTTAGCTTTGGTTTTAGGTCTGGAAGCGCCCCGATAAAGGCCAACGAATCCATATCGACATCCATAGATCGTCTTCCGTCTTTTTGACGTCATGTGAGTACCCTTCCCCCTGAGTTTATTATCTTACTCGATTTAGTTATGTTTAGTAGTAGTATCATGCTAGGTTGGATCTAGCATAACTTAGAGTGAATACCAAGTAGTGGTTATGGACCTTAGGTGAGTGCTTGAGGATTGTGAATGTTTTATGACTTGAGATGTTGATGTTATCTTGTGATGTTTGAGAATTGGAGTATATGGTTGTTGAGTTTATGGTCTAGGATATGCGTATCCTAACATGGTGTTGTTACCGTTGCGTCTGTTTGGACTAGGTATGTTTATCCTAGTATGTACTACGGGTTATGATCCTGCAAGATCATAGGGTCTAGAAGTCTAAGGACTTCTAGCTTGTGTTGAGTGGGATGTGAGCATGAGAGATTCTAGGATGCGGTCCTAGAATGTGAGTCAAATGATCTCGCGTAGGTCATTTGTGTAGAAGTCTTAGACTTCTTGAGTTGAGCGAGTGGTTGATATAGTTATCTTCTTGTGAGCAGGTTAAGGGCTTCCTCCCTAAGGAAGCGAGAGTGTCGTGAGTTGAGTGTGGTGACGAGGTAAGTCTCCGGACTTACTTAGCTCGTATTCCTTGTATTAGCATTGATGTGTGTTTGGTGGTGTGTGTTTATTCTTGATTGTTTATAACAACTAAACCGGAAATAGGATTACCGACCTTTATATTATTTTGGCCCAAGTGTATGATAACGGGCGGTGACAACTTGCCTGGCTCCCGCGAGAGCAAGGAGGTTCTCGGCGACTATCCCGTGCTGGTAGACGGTCAGATGCATCATTACCATTCCATGCCGGTAAGTAGGGACCGAGGCGAGTTTCGGTGACTCTCTTGTCACAACCTAAGTTTAATTAGAACGGGATATGACTTAATAATAAAAAGATAATAAACCGGACTTGTCTGCCTTGGTGTATATTGTGTGTTATGTTGATTTACTTGTATTTGTGCCTTTCACCTTGATTCTAATGCTTGGAATTTTAGCTAACGGTTTTATACCGATTGTTGTAGATTGGCTTGCAGGTTAGGAATGCAGTCGAGAGATCCGGAAGAGTGGGTAGCCGGGGTTCCGTACATTTTAGGATTGGGTTTTGGGTGAGTCGAGTTTGAGTATTGTATATTATTCATGTATATTGTATATCGTGTGGTGGCATTTGGCCCTTGGTGTTTCATATCGGCTGAAGTCTTTTGTTGTTTTCTTTCGGGTTTCCTTTCATTGCATAAAAATGTATTTCGGTTTTGGCCTTTATTTGTGCCTTGTTGCAAGATCCGGTGAAATTTTTGTCAAGCTAAGGGTCGGGACCCATTGTGAGGTCCCAACGCGTAGCGCCCCGAGTCCCGCGGATTCGGGGTGTTACATCATAACTAGTCTAATCAACAATAATCATTACTTTCCTATTATAAAAAATAAATAGGGCAAAATAATTAACCATAACAAAATCAAAAATCACAAGAATATGTTAGAATGAGAAATCGCAAGAATCAGTGTAGATAAATCAATTTCAAAACAATAACTTATATATGACAAAAATTAATATGTTTAAACTCGGATGCTGAACCTCAAAATCGAGCAAGAGTACCATCTATTTCGAATAGAAAAAACTAGAAATAAAACCAAATTTCGAGCACCTCCTTAGCGAAGAGCAGAAAAACAACGAAGAAGCAAACATCGAAGGATTAGAGGTATCGGGTTTCTATTCATTTCATTTTCTTTTAAATACTAACTAATGAAAATTAATTTTAAACTAATGGTTTCGATTATTTTATAAATGTCCGATCTGAATCTGAGAGTATCGGTATATCGATCTCAATATTTTATTTTAGACTACTCATGTAACATCCGGAATTTTTTTGCCTGTCGTCGAGAGGTTTATCGATCTTTCTGCGTGCACGGCTCAGTTTTCCCGCAGACACGGGGTGCAGAGTGTCGAGATTTACTTCAAAATCTTGTACCGACTCTTCGTTTTACCCTTTTCGCTTTCAGACCCCTCGTTCCTAGCTGAGGTGACAAGAGGTCACCTGATCCCATGTTTTCCCTCCCACCATTTTCAGCCAAAGTCTTCCCTTTCTCCTCACTTTTCATTTCACGCTTCTCTTCCTCTCCCATTTCTCTCTTGTGCTTCATTTCATCTCCTCTCTTGGTTTTCTTGGGTGTGAACTGCAGAAGAAGAGATTCAAGATCGAGATTTATTTCAAAATCTTGTACCGACTCTCGTTTTACCCTTTTCGCTTTCAGACCCCTCGTTCCTAGCTGAGGTGACAAGAGGTCACTTGACCCCATGTATTCCCTCCCACCTTTTTCAGCCAAAGTCTTCCCTCTCTCCTCACTTTTACATTTTACGCTTCTCTTCCTCTCCCATTTCTTTCTTGTGCTTCATTTCATCTCCTCTCTTGGTTTTCTTGGGTGTGAACTGCAGAAGAAGAGATTCAAGATCCAGCTTGGTAAGATTCTTCCTCTTCCTCTCTTCTTCTCCTTTGTTGTTTATCCCTTCTTCTCCCCACCTTCATCCATTGCCAAGGACGAAGCTCTTGAGGAAGCTTTTTCCTTAAATCCTTGCATGGATGTGCTCTTAGCTCATTTAGGTCATGGAGACGAGTCTAAGATCAGTGGTTGGTGGTTGGAGAAGACTCAACAAGAAGAGGGGGACAATGGAGCCCAAGATCCACAGTTAAAGACGATGAATACGACGTTCTATTGCATGCTTAAATCGCGGGGGCGAATTATCAGAGGCAGGGAGGCGGATCAAGGCCACCGTAGGGGCGGCTCAATCCACCGCAGGGGCGGCGCCATGAGACCGCAGGGGCGGTGACTGGGTTTCGCAGGGGCGCCAGCTTGACTCTGCGGCTGCGTTTCTTCGACAACACGTTTCTCTCCTTCTTCCTTCTTTGTTCCTTCCTTTTTTTAGAGGTTGATACATGGTAGTACCATGCTTAGGGTCGACCTAGGATAGATGAGAATGCCATCTAGTGGTTGGGAACCTAGGTGCCCTTAGAACTCGTTGGATTCGTTGTTGATCATGTGTATGTGATGAACTTATGATCTCTCCTAGCTTGTGACCTTAGTCCAGCTTGGGGGTGGTGTTTTGCCTTGTTTTTGGTTACGTGCTTTTGTTGCTTCTCTTAGAGCCTAGCTAGGAGCGTTTCTAGCTATGATGTTAGGTCTTGTGTTCGGTTGTTAAGTAGAAGTCCTTGAGTTCGTTTGTATGAGAGTGTGTTGATGTGTGTCTCTTATGGATCAGGCTGTGATTTTTTTCCTTCGGGGAGTTGTGGTCGTTTATTATTGTTAGCTTGGAGACGAGGTAAGTCCCCAGACTTACTTACCTTGTTTTGGCATATGAGTTGTGACGTGCCGGTGGTGTGTGTTTTTGTTTTGATCGTTATGACGTAACTATTAACCGGATTAGGGTGTGGACACGTTTAATGTAATAATTGACCCAAGTGTAGGATAAAGGGTGGTGATCGCTTGTCCGTCCCAGCATGGGGTGGCCGGGAGGTGCCTTGCGACAAGTGTAACTATTAACAGGATTTGTGTGTTTATTTTATTATATGTGTTTGTGCCTTATCGTTCATCTTATATTCGAATTGCTAGCTAACGGTTTTAAACCGGTTTTTCTAGATGTCGTGACGGTTAGGGACGACGCTGAGTGAGGTGGAGGAGTGGATAGCCAGGGGTCGCCGTACATTATAGGAGGGGGATGTTTTTGGGTTATGACGTTATGCTTTAAGAATATGGATAACGTTTTTGGGTTACTAATGAAGAAGCAACGTCGACCCTCCTCGACGGAATATCAAGAATGCAACGTCGACACCCTCCCTCCTACGAATAAGCAAACAACGAAGGTTTGGTGCTATCGGGTTTCTCTTCTTTTCATTTTCATTATTTTTTTAAATACTACCTAATGGAAATTAATTTTAGACTAACGGTTTTACGAGAATGGATACGTACCGAAGAAAAGGCTAAATCTTAAGGGCAATAACCCTAAACTTGGTGGACACGAACTGAAAATAAGCAAGCCCTTGAAAAACCAAACAAATTTTTTCTTAAATTTTCCACCTCAACTATTTCATAAATCATTATTTGTAAGTAGGGGTGAGCATTCCTTGATACTATTTCCGATAGCTTTTATAAAAGTCCGATCAAAATCCGAGAGTACCCGGATATCGATCCGAGTATTTTGTTACTAGACTACTTGGGCATATCTGATCAGATTTTTTTCTTCTCAAAAATCTCGATCTGTATCAGATCCAGAGATCTTAAAAGATTTTTGGATCAGATCACCAATTACCAGATATTTTTAGACTCGATATTCCGGACTGAATCTTCGGATCAGGTGGATCGGATATTTTTTGCTCAACATGGCACATATAATTGTATGAAATCGGACTGCCCGGTCCGGAACAGACCACATTTGGACCGTACCGAACATGGGAAGACAAGTATCTATGGACCGAGGACCGGAATTATGGACTTCGGTCCGGGTTGGTGTGGTCCAAAAAACCGGACCTAACCGAGAAATGAACAGCCTAACACTGACAGATAGAAAAATAGATGCTAATATAAACGGGACAAAGAATTTACGCTACGACCAACGAGGTTTGGATGTAAATAAGCTCCAAAAGCTAATTAGTTGAAACTCTAATCTAATTTGTTAAAACTCTAATCTAGAAAATTTATTTCATATAAACTCAATTATTACTTCAAGATTTGGTTTGAACTCAATTTGTATGTCATTTAATTAGCATTATAGTTATTTTTATAATCTCTCTAAAATTTAAAAAATCTTTAGTTAATCTTTCGATGGAATTACGGTCAAATTTAAATTACTTTGAACTTTTATTATTTAATCCGACGAGAGAGCTTTCAATGGAATTACACTTATTTCGTTGTATTTTCCACCTACTTTAATTGTTGTCACTATATTTATCATATTCTTGATGTAATTCTAATTTCCTTTTTAGGGTTGTGTTGTGGTTGGTGGGACGGGAATGTAAAGTTGATAAAGGCCATAAGATAATGCAAGATCTTAAGAGACCTAATAAAAAAGAAATGAACTAAAAAACGGTTCTTTTGAACTCAAACATGGTTGGTGGAAATGAACGAGAAATAAGAAAATATGAGACCGTTAAAGAGAGGTTGTAATGTGAAGTTAATGGAAGAATTGAGTGAAGTAAGCTCTTTTTTATAATCTTTTGTTTTGTATACCCATCTGTTTTTACCACTTTCATTAATGGTAGGTAAATGTAATTTGTCCGTTTTTAATCCCCTCTATTAAAAAATCTTCTGGTATGAGTTTTTGGTAATATATTTCTAGTATGAGTTTCTGATATGATTTTGTTATGAATTTCTGATATGGTGTCTAGGTGATTTTCTTGTATGGTTTCTGGCATTAGTTTTTGTTAGGGTTTCTGTTATGGTTTCTGGTACGAATTTCAGGTATGCTTTCTCGTATGATTTATGATAAATAGAGTTTTAGCATGGATTCTAGCATGAGTTTTTAGTATGAGTTTCTGGTTGAATTTCTAATATAATATCTGGTTGAGTTTCTAATATAAGTCACCGATATAGATATCGACATCCTTCTTCCCGGTATATATAGATTGAAGAGATTGCTTGGCGAAAATCAATCTTACGTTGAAACAATAGGGAGATAACGGAGTTTCTAAGAGTAATTAGTATTACATAATTAGTTGTGTTTCTTGCTTAGTGCTATGGCGCTGTTGCTGCAGGTCCAATTTTTTTTAAACTTTGTCATATGTTTTATTTTTTTATTTGAGTTAAAAGCAAAGAAGAAGTTTGGTGTATTGACTTGAAACGATGCAGTCATTCATCGTGTACATGGGAGCACATTTTCACGGCTCGAATGCCAATGAAGAGAAGTTTGAGCAGACGGCTCGAATGGCAGTAACAGTAAATCTAATTCAATTCTCCGCATCTTTATCTTCCAAAATACATATTCATTTATAATTATTAACAATTTAAGGAAGAAATAATTATTAAGAATTTAAGACATTTATGATGACGTTGCGTGATTTTTTGTCCAGGGACCAAACCTATTTTAAGAGATAAATATTTAAAAGAGAAATAAAAATCCTAGTCATATTAATTTATAATTATTAAGAATTGATTAGAACTCATATATGGCTATCTATTTTAGTCATACGAAAAACCTATTTTGAAAAATAAATATTTAAAAGAGAAATAAAAATCCTAGTAGTAAAATACATATTAATTTATAATTATTAAGAATTGATTAGAAGTGATTTTAGTCGGACATGGCCCCGTAATCTCCATATTATACTTGAGGAATAAGTATTGGATTTTGGATAGAGTAATTAAGGAAATTTATCTTTGATGAGTATGAAAAGATCAAAAAAAATTATCTTATAATAATATTTATTTAGCTGGAGAAAATTAACTATAAAGTGTCCCTGCAAAGAAGGTAAACCCTCATCAAATCCAATCTGCATTCTTTGGGCGTATTTTGATTTTTCATCAAAAAAAAAATGGAGGAATTGAGGCTTATTGACTTCATTGAGGTTAAACCCTCGGGCGATTTCATTAAGAGAGAAGCATGTAAACGGAAAGCACAGTCTCGGAGTTTGAAGCTCTTTGGAGCAGTGATTAAACTTGAGGAGGAACCGCCTTTGAAGCGAGCGAGGATGCCGGAGGCTTTCGGTGATCTTCCATCGATGTACAGAGATTTCTTGCACGCCAAGGGAGCGAGCGATGTGAAGTTGATAATGGAGCGGAGACTGACCGCCACTGATATGAACCCCAACCAGAACCGGCTTTCGATGCCGAGTAAGAAGGTGAAGGACAGGTTCTTGACTGAAGAAGAGGAGACGTTGATCGGAGAGAGTAGAGCAGCAGGGAGGAGCAAGGTGATGAAGAAGCTTGAGGTGACGGTGATTGATCCTTCCCTGCAGATGCGTGCCATGAAATTCACTCGCTGGAATGGCCAGAAGATGAACGGCTGGTGGTATGCTCTTATTCATGACTGGAATAAGCTCGCCCGCGACAATGGCTTCGCAGTAGAAGATCCTATTCAAGTCTGGTCATTCCGAATCGACGGTGCTCTCGGTTTCATCATTCACAGGGTTCAACAATAGATTCATTTTCTTACTTTTCTGTTTTGTGATTGAATGTCAATATGGTTACTATTATTGAGACATGATATTTACACGAGTACCCCGAATATTTTTTGTACGGATACAACATATTACACAATTTTAAATATTCAATTCCTTCAATTCTCTGCTGAATTTGTGATACAAGTTTGTCTCTCAACGGCCAATTCGGTTCCATGGTAGGATTAAGCTCATCCATTTCACACAACAGATTTGAGAATAAGCATCTAATTAAAATTTGAAGTAATTATTTGTAATAGTTAGGATTTTCGAATTCTAATTAACGTTGATTAACTTAATCAATAATAACTAGTAGACGATAGTTATCAACTTCTTTTTTGTCAAAATATTAACTTACGGATGATAGATGGGTATATTCCAAAAATATTTTAAAGTTTAGGGACATCGTCCAGAAACTAAAATACACTTGAGCATAATCCGGAAAAGTCTAAAGTATTGGATCACCATCAGTAATTTCCAAAAAAATATATATGTGAAAACATTTCACCGGCCATTTATCGTGTAGTTTTTCTTCTCGGACTCCAAGTCGAAGCTCGGTGTCCTCTACCATATGTGGGAGCCCTTCCTTTGATATTTGGTTCCCATCCAAGAAGCTCGATATCCAGCTAAACATTATAAGAATAATTTTCTTATTTTTCTATAACCATCAAACATAACACGTTTTTTGTTCAATATAACACATATTTAGAGTTAAAAGTAGAAAGAATCCACATCCATTGAATATTCGTAATTGTTCAAACATAACACATATTTGTTCAATTAAAAAGTGTTCAACAGAGAGGTACAAACAACTTACACAGCCATTGAATTGAGTAGCCAACTAGCCAACATGGAGTTGACACTTTTCCAATATTTAAACTCGTTGGAAGTAGTTGTAGGGATTGAGATCGAGCCATCCAAGAATCCTTCTTTGCATTTGGGTGAGAAGGATGTAGTGATAGCTATTTTTCATTCCGAAAAACTACCAATTGTTGGAGATATTTAACAGATGTTTAGACCAGGGTGGTCAGAAGGATGAAGATAGAAATCAAAAGATTGATTTAGAAGTAGATTTGCCATAGTAGATAGATAAAATAGGATAATTTAGATAGATTGAGTTTTAGAAGATGATGATCGATTTTAGACTATTACCATTTTGAATATATAGATTGAATAGAATGCAGTAACTTGATTATTCATGAAGCAACAACCAAGATTTATACACAAGAGAATAGCCTAAAAGAAAAAAGATATGATGCATAAAACAAGGTGTGAAATAGAGGTAATAAAGGAAAAATATAATCTTCCTAAAATATATAAACAGTATACCATAAAGTATATTCAATCTAAATCCTTGAAAAGAGGTCAACTAGATAGTTCGCTACCAAGGCATCATGAGTTGTCAGCTATGGATATAGAGAGTGGAGGGAATAAGGTGGCATACAACATCCTTGGAAAGACAATCATGGAAGTGGACGTCCTGGTGAGTACGTACATCCACCTATTATTAAGGGGGATTTTGTCCCTGGCAGGGCTGGGGATCCTTATGTAGGCCAACAATGTATTGTTGAACAAAGAGATGCGATTGCGGTGGGGGATTGTAGTTCTAACCATCCTACTACGGTTATGTCTCTCTTCCCATGAAGATTCTATTTTGGAATTGTAGGGGATTCGCTAACTGTCGCTTTTGTAATGTGATCCGTTATATGATCAATCATCACCAATTAGATATTTTGGCTCTCTTTAAGACTAAGGTATTTGGAGAATTAGCAATTTTCATTTGTAGGCAGATGGGTTTCGCAAATCACACAAAGATCAAAGCTATAGGCTTCACTTGTGGAATTTGGATTTTGTGGAATGAGCTTCATATCAAGGTCATGGTGGGGCACACCGCGGACCACTTTATTCAGTTTAAAGTAGGAAGCAATCTTGATTTGTTCGAGATAATCGCCGTGTATAACCTTCCCACGCAGGAATCGAGAGTTGAAGCATGGGCGAGCCTGCTCGCGGCTGTCCGGAGTATAGACTGTCCTCTCATTATCGAGGTGACTTTAACTCCACCCTTCAGATCGAGGATCAATCGAGGGGCTGTCTCCTCGGATTTGAACAAATTCCTTGAATAGGTTACTGATGCATAGTTGATTGATATGGGTTTCTTTGGACCGGCGTTTAGTTGGACAAGGGGGAGGATGTTACGAAATATACGACGGACCTTCGTATCCGAGCAAGACTACAAAAAACCATAAAGTCGTAACGTGTGAATTTATCAAAACCTTTGATACAAAAATCCAATTAATAAAAATAGGGCAAAATAATTAACCATAACAAAATCAGAAATCACAAGAATATGTTAGCATGAAAAATCACATGAACCAGCAAAGAGAAATCAATTTCAAAACATAACTTATATATGAAAAAATAAATATGTTTAAACTCGGATGCTGAACCTTAAACTCGAGCAAGAGTACCATCAATTTCAAATAGAAAAAACTAGAAATAAAACCAAATTTCGAGCACCTCAAAGGTGAAGAACAGAAAATCAACGAAGAAGCAAACAACGAAGGATTGGAGGTATCAAGTTTCTTTTCTTTTCATTTCATTTTTTTTTAAATACTAACTAATGAAAATTAATTTTAAACTAATGGTTTCTATAATTTTATAAATGTCCGATCTGAATCTGAGAGTGCCAGTATATCGATCTGAGTATTTTATTTTAGACTACTCGTGTAACATACGGAATTTTTATTCCGGTTGTCGAGAGGTTTATCGATTATTCTGCGTGCGCGTCTCAGTTTTCCTGCAGGCACGTGTAACACCCCGAATCCGCGGGACTCGGGATGTCACATTGGGCTAGGATCTCACAATGGATCCTGACCCTAGCCTGACAACAAGTTCACTGGACCTTACAACATGGCACTGACAGATATAAAACAAATACATAAAACAGTATAAACTGTACGACCCAAAGTAAACAACAACATAACCGAGTATATAAAACGACATCCTCACATAGGAGGTACAAAAGATCATCCTCACGCAGGAGGGGAAACACAACAACCCCAAACCAACCACCTAATGTACGAGAGTCCTCGGCCTGTCACCCTACCAGATCACCCAGTAGCGCCTAACCTGTAAACATCTACAACACGGTATGAAACAGTTAGCTAACCATACATATATGAGGTAATGCATAAGCACAATCATGAAAGATAAACACATCAGCATGCTATCACACATTTACCCATTTATTATCTTTATATAATAACCATTCACTCAAAAACCGTATATATATAGATAGATGAAAGTATGTGACACGAGGACCGATACATCCCCGCCTCTGAGTACAATGTCCAGTTGTACGAGTATCGGTCACACAATCCGTGTACCCTATGGGAGTGGATTGCGCCCTTCCTGTAAACCAGTCTGACCCGACATCAGAGAACCTCCCAAACTCCACGGCGGGATGAAAGGGAAAGGTTATCACAGCCACGCAGTGGGGCAGTCAATAGAACATAGGTCGATAAAAACGACAACTCATGATATCATAGCAAACATATAAAGCACACACCACTCATGCAAACACCCAATATAGGGATGGTAGCTAAGTAAGTCCTACGGACTTACCTCAACCTCGTACAAAATCAACCACGATCACCTCTACACTGGAGGGACAACACGGCCTATAAAAAGGTATAAAGAGATATATCAACCTCTATTCATCAAAGGGGTCACACCTAGACCCAAAGGGATCCATAAGGATCATACTCAATCTATGAGCCTCACAACCAACTAAACCTCAATATCTCAACATAGCTCACAATTCCTCAAATCTCAAGGTAGTATCTAATCAACATTCCTCAATCTCAATTTTAATCCTAATTTAATTAATTAACCTTTAATTAATTAATTAGATTTCGCCAGAATAACGTTTTGCCCGCAGGCAATTTCTAAACCCCCTGTCATCAGATTTCATCAAACAAGAACCCATAATCACCAGAATAATATAACGACCATAATGGAATTTCTAATTGTCCTATTTGACAAGGCTAAAGTCAATTTAGGCCAAATCGCAGTACGGAAAACGAATAAATTCATAACTTATTCGTTACTAACCCGATTGACGATTCGAAAGAAGATTCGGAATCACAACGACGCAGGCTACGCATGGACAGCATCAAATTCATCGGAATCTGAGCGACAGAGCCGTCCTAGTGACATATATGCTCGACCAGCCCTCCATATACCCGGAAATGCAGAAACTCGGTACCGTTATGAAGAGAATGAAGAGAGGAATCCAGAAACTCAAACGGAATTGAAATCGGATTAGAAACGGAGAGTAGATCTGAGTTTGAAGGTTGAGAGAAATCAGAGCTTTTACGAGAAAACGTGAAAAGAAATGAATTAATAAAGGATTTTCCGCTATTTATAGTGAAGACGATAATTATCCTTTAGTAAAGTCGATAATTATCCTTTAACCGATCCAAAGGCGGGTCGAACCTCTTTCTCCAAACTTCTCGAGATTTGAACATTAAATCTGGAATATTGTAGGGATAATTATTACACAACTGTCTCGGAAAACGTGTATTCCTAAGCCGTCTTTCTTAGCCGTTAAGAAACGAAATAGCGACTCTTTTGGCCGTTTTGCCTCTCCATGTTATTTCATATCTAAGACATATCCGATGTCCTGATCATTTCTCTCAAGTGCATTTTTATTAATTGGAGCTCTCAAATGCTCCAAATAACACCGGAGGGTAAAAATAATTACCCGGGGGAAAAAGTAAAAATTTCCCCAAACGTCCAAAATTACGCGAGGAACATAACGGTGGGACTGATACTCATCACTTGGGAAATCTTCGCAAGTTATATGTCAATTACTATCAACGATTAAGTTAATCAACATTAATTAGAATTCGTAAAACCTAGCTATTACACATCAACTCCATGAACACCGTTGGTGTATTAGTGAGCCCAAATGGCATTACTATGACTCATAATGACCATACCTAGTCCGGAATGGCGTCTTAGGTATATCCTGATCTCTCACCCTCAATTGGTGGTAACCTGACCTCAAGTCTATCCTCAAGAACACAGACGCCCCATGCAACTGATCTAACAGATCATCTATGCGCGGCAGTGGATACTTGTTCTTGATGGTGACTTTATTCTGTTCTCTGTAGTCTATGCACAACCTCACCGATCCATCCTTCTTCTTCACAAATAATACTGGCGCACCTCAAGGAGACACACTAGGGCGTATGAAACCCTTCTCTGCTAACTCCTCTAACTGCTTCTTCAGCTCAAACAGCTCTATCGGTGCCATACGGTACGGAGCCTTCGAGATCGGTCTCGTGCTCGGCTCCAAGTCTATGCTGAAATCAACGCTCCTCTGTGGGGGTAATCCTGGCAGGTCGTCACTGAATACCTCTGCAAACTAATATGCAACAGGTATCTCCTCTATGGTCAGACTCTTGCTTTCCTTCATGGCATAACACCAGAAGGCCTCACAACAATTCTTTTTATATCATTACTGATATAAGGGGTCATTTCGGACCGTCAATTCTCTTTAGAGTTACTGACTTGAACTTATTCAGTGTTACTAGCACTCGTATTCATTGGCTTCACAGTTGCCGCAATTGGTCGCTTTAAGGATTCCTCCTCATGTCAATTAAGTTCTTTTGTAACTCTGTGGTTATTCTTATTATTTGGCAACCAGTCACCACTAGTTAACCCGCACGTGTAAAGTCCCAGTTGTTACCAAGTAGTCTATTGTTGACCTTCTACAAGATCATAGGCTTACGTTTCTTCTATCTCTTTGAAATTTGATAAACCTGGTGAAAATCTATCTTCTCTAGTTTCTCCGCTTGTACTTCTTTAACTCTTCTATAATCTACACTTCTCTTTCGCACTATCAGGGCGTTATACTCTTTCCAAGTTTAGAATTATCATTCATCTACCGACAACGGACTCATCAATTCTCTCACGATAGCTTGTATGTGCATCTTCGCGATTACTTTTACCTCAGCCATCAGCTGCTCGTGGTTCCCGGGTAAATCGTTGGTGTTGAAAATTTTAAGTCTACTTGTGAGAGGGAGATTATTGTGGGCATTCGGGTACGTCAAGATCCTTCTCACAAACTCCCTTCTATGATTGGTATTATAATGATGTCTTTATAGTGATCCCTTTGACTCTGCTTTCAGGATTCTATGATTTTGATATTTGTATCACGGCCCTTGTTGTCACTCACTTGTCTTCTAGAAAGTCACTCCGCTTCCATGTTGGTGAAATCTGCCTTTCACTTGTTGGCAACGCATAAGCTTCCATTTTACAGCTCTTTAATTCTTCATATTTGGATGGACAATGTATTTCGTGTAGACTTCTATGCTTTTGACTGCCTTGGTTATCCATTTTGATTGTGGTGTCAAGCAAACTGTCGAGGTGATCATATTTTGTTCTGTTTCCGACATCAACTTTCACCTTTTGGTCCGTCGGTGAGCTTGAATTCTATATCTCTTGTCTAAGTCCTACCACCTCTCTTTGACTTCCACACCTATGCTTGTTTCTGCCGCCATCTTCTATGTCTATAACGTTGCTTTCCACCACACTTGAAAAAATTTATGGGTTATCTCTCCTAATTTGTATAATTGCCGGTCAACCAACGCTTTTCCGAAACTTCTCTCATGGATTTCTTCATTTGACCCAGTGGAGTTGGTTGTATCTCCTTCTTGCTATTGTCGTTGGCGTTGTCTTTTGGTCTTCACTTTTCCGTCTCAACGTTCCTCAACAAGTCCGAAGGAGTTGCCCGGACGTTCGCCTATCCTAATGCTCATAAGCTGAGCGTACTTATCCTTACGTTGAAACCCTTCAAATATACTTAGGTGTGTCAACGGAGTGAGGATCTCATTTACTTATCTCCGTTAAGAGTATAATATAACTATAATTTCTACTAATCTTCGGCATCTGCTTATCTACATCACCTATCATTATAATCAAGCTAATAAGTCCAACTAAAGTAACCCCAAAGTCCATACTAAGCATACTGAGATCCGCGGTAGTAGTGGTGGTCAGTCGTACTTTTCTATTCCCAACCAAACTATGCATGCATTTGAAAACCAAAATTTCTTTTTAAAACTCAGATCCCTTTTTGGGTTCTGCTCAAGTACTTATTCGGTCTTTCAAAAAATTTCAAGTGCCATTGTTGCCAACCTAGAGCTCTGATACCATGTTGTAATACCCCGAATTCTCAGAACTCGGAACGTTACTGGTTAGGACCTCACAATGGGTCCCGACCTCAGTTTGACAACAATATTACTAGGATCTTGCAACAAGACACATATAAGGAAAACCGAAATTCATGAAATAGTATTTTTAAGGTAATGAATGCAACACGGTCTAGCAGCCTAAAGTACTTAACAAAGGGAAAAACGATCAACTGTCTAAACAAAAGAAAGAACGACAAACATCAACCCCAACCCCCACTCTAAGGAGTACGGAGATCCGGCTGACCACTACTTCCGGATCACTCAGCTGCTGGTATAACCTGAGGTAAATCTAAAAACACAACAAGAGAAACCATTAGCTAGTTATCTAAAAATTAGATGAATAATAATAGCACACACACACATAAAAATATAAACACCCATCATGCTTTCAAACAAGTCCATTTATTATCTTCGTTTAAGTCATTCACTCTAATGATACTTATTTTGTGACACGAGGGATTCCCAAACCTCGCCTCCGCCCCCGTGTACCCATCAGAAGTGGATCCGATGCATCTCACCGTGTACCTGTATGGTCTGGGTATAGAGAACCTCCCAGTGTCCTGGAAGAGCTGGGCAGTGATGTCACGGCCCGTTATACATACACTTGGGCCTTAACACATAATAACCACGGTTGTCCTAACAAGTTATTATTCTTATTATAACACACATTGTACACACTCAACCATTATCACTCAACTAATATCCAGAAACCAGCTAAGTAAGTCGCAAGGACTTACCTGAGTCCAAACACTCTCTAACACGTCTCAAAAATAGTCCGTACTCGTGGTAACTCAAACGCCTGTCAATTAAGGCATGTGGATCAAAAACACATCTCAATATCCAACCTCATGCGAAGAAATTACGGAAAAAATCTCTTACAGTAAAAGACCATTTTACCCTTAGTGTCGTAAATTCTCGAAGTTTATTTTTAAACCTACTAATTCCTTTTAGAACGTGTTTCCATACTTTGTGTCTCTCGGTTAGCTACTTATAGGTTATAACTTCAAACTTGAATCCACTCGAAAAAGAATAACACTCTTCCTCCTTCCCGGTTACCATCTACTCTACTACATATTTTATCCGTACTATATACTTTAACCTTTCTCCTCAACTCGCTTATTTAATTATGTAACTATTCGGTACTCATATATATATATATATATATATATCTACATATTTTATTTCTCATCTCGTACGGATATATGTACACTTACGTATATGTATATATATATATTCTTATGTACATTTATATATATAAGTCCCGAAATTCCAACCTATTCATATATATATATATTTATATCTCATTTATATCTCATTTATCTCTTACTCCCGTTTTTATTTTATTTTTTTGCAAAGCACGGTAGTGCAAATATATATATATGTATACCCTTATACACTATACTTGTACAAATATATATATATATATATATATATATATATATATATATATATATATATATATATATATATATATATATATATATATCTTCATACTCCTCTCGTACACATTTATATACTTATAGTTCCGCACCCTTATACACATAGTCTAGATTCAACAACAACAGAGCATCAGGGAGGTCTAATATGTTCGGTTATCTCGACACCGCCGCAGAGAAACAAAGAGACGAAAGAAGCCTTACCGGCGTCACAGTCCGGCAGGGAGGTCCTAGTGTTAAGGGTATCTGCAGTCAAGGCGGCGGGGCTCCTGGCGGTCCTCTCTTCCGGCGGTTCTGGTTCGTCTTCTCGGCGCAGGAGGGTGGCAAAGAGGGGCGTATAATAGCCTCCAGTGAACGCCCGCTGTAGAACTCCGACGGCTTGGCGGCGCAAGGGTCGACTGGTAGAGGACGTTCAGCCCATTTCAGGACGCTGCAGGCGGCTCCGGCGCAAGGCGGTAGGGGCGTTAGGCGGCAAGGGCCTGCTGCTTGAAGATCCTCGTAGCGTCGTCGATCGGCACTGTTGAAAGTCTGCTCCGGCGTTGCGTTTGCTCCTGCGATCGTTTGTACAGATAAGGAGAGGGGAAGAGCAGCGGCAATACAGGTGAGGGAGAAATAGATTAGGTTTAACGTATAATTAGGTTAGGGTTAGGATTAGTTTAAGGAGATGGGCTGGTGGGCTGTAAATGGGCCTAGTAGTGGGCCACCTCCGGCCTACTCTCTCATTAAAATAAGGATACCAAAACTCGTTACTCGTCCCGGATTTCCGGTTATGTGCGGGAATTTATATAATACGGAATTATATTCTGTATTATATAAATTATTATTTTATTTTAAAGGTGCGTAAATTATTTCCGGTTACATAGTTTCATCATTTTATGTGAATTAAGGTCACATAAAATGATAGAACTTAAACTCGTTTTATTTTATTTATTTATTTATTTAAGATTGACGTATCGGAATTCGGTTAAATTCAGGTTCAACGGAGTTTAAAATTTTCGGTTATTACACTCACCATTGCATTATCTGCAACCATCTCTCCCTAAGCCGGCAACATCTCGTCTCTGTTCGCCGTCGGATGAGTAGCTTAGACGCCGGAGGAGAGCCAGCGGCAGCCCCACCCCATCCCGTCTGTCTCGCCGGGAGCCACCCTGTGCTCTTCCTCTCTGCAACGCCATCTCTCTGTTCTTCCCCTCTCCCCTTCTCCTCCACCATCGAGCTTTGCCTGAGAAAGAGAGGAGCTGCAGCCATAGCACCTGGGAGAGCCCCACCGTCGACCTGCCGGAGCCTCTACAGGCTCCATCTCTCTCGCTCTCTTGCTGCAGCCACACCGGGCAAGAGGCCCCTGTCTAGCCCGAAGGAGCCCAGCCTTTGCCGCTACAGAAGGCCGCTCCCACCGCCAGAAGAAGCCCTCACCTCCACTGTCATCGCCGGGAAGGAGCCACTGCCGCCACTGCCAACGCCGGAGAATGACCTGCCAGTTCCTGTCCTCGCCGCCGCCTGCCCTGGTCGTGCCTTCGCCTTCTGAAGCCATGGCGGCCGCCCTGTCCTTTTGCCTTCCCATCGCCAACCTTCATCTGAAGGGTTTGAAACCCTATTCTAAATTTGTAATCGGGCCCCCTTATTTTGTGTTTATTGCAGATTTGACCCACTCTTCTGGATTTTGTAGATTGTGCCCTACTGATTTGAATTAATTACAGATTTGGCCCAGATTTTTATTTTCAGAATATGACCCCAAGTTTCTAGAGTTGTATTATTTGCCCGGAAAATGCGTTAGCGGTTTTAACCTTGGGTTTTAATTACGGGAATATTCTTATATTTATATACACTATATATTGCCCTTTATTGGATTATTTTCGGAATATGGCCCAAGGATTTAATTTGGGGTTTATGACCCAAATTCTAAAATTGTATAAATTCCCGGAAAATGTTTTTATGAGTTTTTAACATTGGTTCTGAAAATGAGTTTTATATAAGTTATCTTCCTATCAAATTTAGCATATAGGCTAAATTTGTTTAGCTTTGGTTTTAGGTCTGGAAGCGCCCCGATAAAGGCCAACGAATCCATATCGACATCCATAGATCATCTTCCGTCTTTTTGACGTCATGTGAGTACCCTTTCCCCTGAGTTTATTATCTTACTCGATTTAGTTATGTTTAGTAGTAGTATCATGCTAGGTTGGATCTAGCATAACTTAGAGTGAACACCAAGTAGTGGTTATGGACCTTAGGTGAGTGCTTGAGGATTGTGAGTGTTTTATGACTTGAGATGTTGATGTTATCTTGTGAGGTTTGAGAATTGGAGTATATGGTTGTTGAGTTTATGGTCTAGGATATGCGTATCCTAACATGGTGTTGTTACCGTTGCGTCTGTTTGGACTAGGTATGTTTATCCTAGTATGTACTACGGGTTATGATCCTGCAAGATCATAGGGTCTAGAAGTCTAAGGACTTCTAGCTTGTGTTGAGTGGGATGTGAGCATGAGAGATTCTAGGATGCGGTCCTAGAATGTGAGTCAAATGATCTCGCGTAGGTCATTTGTGTAGAAGTCTTAGACTTCTTGAGTTGAGCGAGTGGTTGATATAGTTATCTTCTTGTGAGCAGGTTAAGGGCTTCCTCCCTAAGGAAGCGAGAGTGTCGTGAGTTGAGTGTGGTGACGAGGTAAGTCTCCGGACTTACTTAGCTCGTATTCCTTGTATTAGCATTGATGTGTGTTTGGTGGTGTGTGTTTATTCTTGATTGTTTATAACAACTAAACCGGAAATAGGATTACCGACCTTTATATTATTTTGGCCCAAGTGTATGATAACGGGCGGTGACAACTTGCCTTGCTCCCGCGAGAGCTAGGAGGTTCTCGGCGACTATCCCGTGCTGGTAGACGGTCAGATGCATCATTACCATTCCATGCCGGTAAGTAGGGACCGAGGCGAGTTTCGGTGACTCTCGTGTCACAACCTAAGTTGAATTAGAACGGGATATGACTTAATAATAAAAAGATAATAAACCGGACTTGTGTGCCTTGGTGTATATTGTGTGTTATGTTGATTTACTTGTATTTGTGCCTTTCACCTTGATTCTAATGCTTGGAATTTTAGCTAACGGTTTTATACCGATTGTTGTAGATTGGCTTGCAGGTTAGGAATGCAGTCGAGAGATCCGGAAGAGTGGGTAGCCGGGGTTCCGTACATTTTAGGATTGGGTTTTGGGTGAGTCGAGTTTGAGTATTGTATATTATTCATATATATTGTATATCGTGTGGTGGCATTTGGCCCTTGGTGTTTCATATCGGCTGAAGTCTTTTGTTGTTTTCTTTCGGGTTTCCTTTCATTGCATAAAAATGTATTTCGGTTTTGGCCTTTATTTGTGCCTTGTTGCAAGATCCGGTGAAATTTTTGTCAAGCTAAGGGTCGGGACCCATTGTGAGGTCCCAACGCGTAGCGCCCCGAGTCCCGCGGATTCGGGGTGTTACATCATAACTAGTCTAATCAACAATAATCATTACTTTCCTATTATAAAAAATAAATAGGGCAAAATAATTAACCATAACAAAATCAAAAATCACAAGAATATGTTAGAATGAGAAATCGCAAGAATCAGTGTAGATAAATCAATTTCAAAACAATAACTTATATATGACAAAAATTAATATGTTTAAACTCGGATGCTGAACCTCAAAATCGAGCAAGAGTACCATCTATTTTGAATAGAAAAAACTAGAAATAAAACCAAATTTCGAGCACCTCCTTAGCGAAGAGCAGAAAAACAACGAAGAAGCAAACATCGAAGGATTAGAGGTATCGGGTTTCTATTCATTTCATTTTCTTTTAATTACTAACTAATGAAAATTAATTTTAAACTAATGGTTTCGATTATTTTATAAATGTCCGATCTGAATATGAGAGTATCGGTATATCGATCTCAATATTTTATTTTAGACTACTCATGTAACATCCGGAATTTTTTTGCCTGTCGTCGAGAGGTTTATCGATCTTTCTGCGTGCACGGCTCAGTTTTCCCGCAGACACGGGGTGCAGAGTGTCGAGATTTACTTCAAAATCTTGTACCGACTCTTCGTTTTACCCTTTTCGCTTTCAGACCCCTCGTTCCTAGCTGAGGTGACAAGAGGTCACCTGATCCCATGTTTTCCCTCCCACCATTTTCAGCCAAAGTCTTCCCTTTCTCCTCACTTTTCATTTCACGCTTCTCTTCCTCTCCCATTTCTCTCTTGTGCTTCATTTCATCTCCTCTCTTGGTTTTCTTGGGTGTGAACTGCAGAAGAAGAGATTCAAGATCGAGATTTATTTCAAAATCTTGTACCGACTCTCGTTTTACCCTTTTCGCTTTCAGACCCCTCGTTCCTAGCTGAGGTGACAAGAGGTCACTTGACCCCATGTATTCCCTCCCACCTTTTTCAGCCAAAGTCTTCCCTCTCTCCTCACTTTTACATTTTACGCTTCTCTTCCTCTCCCATTTCTTTCTTGTGCTTCCTTTAATCTCCTGTTTTGGTTTTCTTGGGTGTGAACTGCAGAAGAAGAGATTCAAGATCCAGCTTGGTAAGATTCTTCCTCTTCCTCTCTTCTTCTCCTTTGTTGTTTATCCCTTCTTCTCCCCACCTTCATCCATTGCCAAGGACGAAGCTCTTGAGGAAGCTTTTTCCTTAAATCCTTGCATGGATGTGCTCTTAGCTCATTTAGGTCGTGGAGAGGAGTCTAAGATTAGTGGTTGGTGTTTGGAGAAGACTCAACAAGAAGAGGAGGATAATGGAGCCCAAGATCCACAATTGAAGACGAAGAAGACGAAGTTCTGTTGCATGCTCAAATCACGGAGGCGAATCATCAGAGGCGCGGAGGCAGATCAAGGCCACTGCAGTGGCGGCTCAAGCGACCGCATGGGCGGCGCCAAGAGACCGCAGGGGCGGTGGCTGGGTTTCGCAAGGGCGCCAGCTTGACTCTGCGGCCATAAAATGCACTAACTTGATTTTAGACTATAACCATGTAGAATAGATAGATTGAATAAAATGCAGTAACTTAATTATTCATGAAGCAACAACCAAGATTTATACACAAGAGAATAGCCTAAAAAAAAGATTTGATGCATAAAACAAGGTGTGAAATAGAGGGAATAAAGGAAAAATATACTCTTCCTAAAATACATACACACTATACCCTAAAGTATATTCAATCTAAATCCTCAAAAAGAAGTCAACTTGATAGTTCGCTAGCAAGGCATAGTGAGTTGTCAGCTGTGGATATAGAGAGTGAAGGGAATAAGGCGTCATACAACAACCTTGAAAAGACAATCATGGAAGTGGACGTCCCTGCTACTATTGGTGAGTACGTACATCCACCTTTATTAAGGGGGATTTTGTCCCCGGCAGGGCCGGGGATCCTTATGTAGGCCAACAATGTATTGTTGAACAAAGAGATGCGATTGAGGTGGGGGATTGTAGTTCTAACCATCCCACTACGGTTATGACTCTCTCCCCATGAAGATTCTATTTTTGAATTGTAGGGGAGTCGCTAACCGTCACTTTTTGTAAAGTGATCCGTTATATGATTATTCGTCACCAATTAGATATTCTGGCTCTCTTTAAGACTAAGGTTTTTTGGAGAATTAGCAATTTCCATTTGTAGGCAGATGGGTTTCACAAATCACACAAAGGTTGAAGATATAGGCTTCACTTGTGGAATTTGGATTTTGTGGAATGAACTTCACATCAAGGTCATGGTGGGGCACACCGCAGACCACTTTATTCAGTTTAAAGTAGGAAGCAATCTGGATTTGTTTGAGATAAACGTTGTGTATAACCTTCCCACACAGGAATCAAGAGTTGAAGCATGGACGAGCTTGCTCGCGGCTGTCCGGAGTGTAGTCCTCTCTTTATTGAGGTGACTTTAACTCCACCCTTCAGATCGAGGACCATTCGAGCGGCTGTCTCCGCGGATTTGAACAAATTCCGTAAATGGGCTACTGATGCAGAGTTGATTGATATGAGTTTCTTTGGACCGGCGTTCAGTTGGACAAGGGGGAGGATGTTACGAAATATACGACAAACCTTCGTATTCGAACAAGACTACAAAAAACAATAAAGTCGTAAAGTGTGAATTTGTCAAAACCTTTAATACAAAAAGGGCTAGCTTATTTGCGCGACAAAATACTACTGCAAATGATGTAATATTACAACTCACTGCAAATGTCAATAATGTTTCATGAATTTTAATTTTAATGTTGACGACAGTGGTAATGCAAAGCAATTCTTAATTTTTTTATTTTTTTCATTTATCTTATTACTGAATGTTGATTAACTTTACTGATATGTATAATTAGTTAACTTTATTGATTTGAATATATAATTAATTAACTTTACTCGTACTTACTAAAAATCGTAATACTTAATTAATCAAATTTAAAAACATAAATAAAATGTTTAATTAGGATTGTGCGTGCGTAGTCTAAAATCGAACCGAACCGCGATAAATTAAATAGAACCTAAAATCAATTTTCCTAAAAATTGAACAGATAACTGAACCTATAAAAGTAAGTTTGATTTCGTCTTGAACCTAAAACCAAAAATTAGTAATATTAGAACCAAAAGTCATACCTATTAGAAGGTTTTGGATTAGGTTTGTACAAACATTTAAATACTATTAAAAAAAACTACAATATAAAGTACAAATATAGTCCTTCTCATTTATTCTGATAAAGATAACAAATATGAGTATGTCTTCTCTTTTAAAAAGTTAATTAATTAAAAGTTGATTTTTCGGTTTAAATCATCGGTTTGCGGTTATTACTCAATAACCGAACTTAAACCTATTTTCTAAAATATGCAAACCTAAAATAGAACCTAAATTATCGGTTGTCGGTTAGGTCTAGACCAAAATCAGTCGGTTCGGTTAAATTTGATAAACCAAACCTAACATGCCCGTCTTTGTTTAATTAACAAACTTACTATTACGGCGGACAAACGCCTCACAAAGGTAGAGTCCGCATTGGGGCGCATACACTCTCATTTTATTATAACAAATTATAAAAAACAAATATAAAATCTCCGTTGTCGGGAATCAATCACGGGTATGCGTTACCGAGAGTCGAATCTGGATCTCCTGGGTGAAAGCTAGATATCTTAACCGCTGGACGACAACGAATTTGTTGATACTTAAACCCTTTAACCAAAATAATATGTAATTGTCTTGCGCCCCAAGTGCTTGCGCTTCATGAACCGCATGCACCAAGGGATCGGACGCATGCGAGCTGTGCATGCACCCCAATCCAAGTGTGCATGCGCAGCCCGCATGCTTTGCCTTTTTGGTGTTTTCCGTCCGCGGCGATTAACATTACTCATAATTAATCTCAAGTGTGGAATAATTAAACTCAATTTCACCTTCGGACCCCAAATTCGAAATTAGTTAAATTTAATTTCGTTTTCGCACTTCTTTCTTTTAGGGCTATCTTATTTACGCCCATTTTTCATCAAAATCAAAAATAAATTGTGACAGTTGTTTATGATTTACTATCATCAAGTGTGTATGATTTGACAGGTGATGAACATTTATAAAAATTGGCCATTAAAATTGATGCATCAGCTTTGGGTTTTTTTTTGTTATTAACCATTATTATTAGTTAGTATTATTAATACTTATTATGATTATTAATTTTTATTGTTAATTAAAAGTTTTTTCAAAAAGATAAATAATATGAAACATGTTATTTCATTATTATAATTAGGACTCGTTTGATATGACGATAGAATGGGGTTGAACGCAGGAATCAGAATGCAGTAAATAGTTAGAATCAATCATTCTTGATACACGGTGTTCCTTTGATGTTGGAAATAAGAATTCCTGAAACATGTTATTTGATTTTTATATGAATTATTAAACGATAAATCATATGATATTTGATGATATATGTCTATATTTATGATGTCAGTATAAACTATTTTTAATCTATATTTAATAAAAATAAAGATCAACGGGTGACTTAAAATATAAGTATAAACCAAATATCAACTTAAATAAATTGGTATATAATTTATTCTATAAAATTTACTTTTTCTAGTTCAAGTAACTATATTCTTTTCAACACTTTCCGATGACATATCATCTTGATTGAAATATACGTATAATAGTCAATTATTTAATTTATTAGTTTTTGGTAAAAAAAATTTCAATTCTTTTTGAAATATGATTCAAATTAGTTGATGGATAAAGCTTTTTATATTATTTATTTTGTATAAATAATTGAATAAAATATATGTATAATGAAAATATATGGACGTGGTTTCAAATTTAAATGGGTAATATATTGGAATGAATGATACTCACCTTTAATTTTATTCGAGTTTTTATGTAGAGTTGGAATGAGTCATTTCATGAAAATAATTTACATTTTGATTTCAAGTCTTACCAAGCACGTTGTATAAGTATGACTCGTTATGATTCCTGATTTCATAGAAATTGTAACAAACGAGCCCTTAAGCCTCTAACCGTCGTATATGTTCAGGTTATTTTACATGATTAACGGAATCAAGCGGAACGCGAATAGTGAAAAACAAACTACATTTGTTAAATTGAAACATGGAAATAAAACTCGTCTTATATTCCGGACATTCTTCTTGAAATATATTGTTCGAAAATTATATAAATTATTTCATATTAAAGTTAAAAAAAAGATGTTCATGAATTATTAATCTAGTAACACATTAGTTGAAATTAAACGTAATATTTGTCTTTTAAATTATTCAATTTGAATACAATTATATAAAGTTCAAATGGACTAAGCATCATATGTAACTACCCGTTTATTAGGTGCGTTTTCGATTTTTTTTTGTTAATAATTTAATGGCCTCGATATATTTTCACGGGTATATTATTATTCTTGGGTACGTTCACGTATATCCGCGTCTTTATTTTTTTTTCGGAAAAGTTTTGCGGTTTGAAAATCCCGATCCGAGTTTTTCGATCGAGTTCATTCCATTTTTATTTTTAATTATTTGCTATTTCTTTTATTTTAGTTTATGTTTTTCCCTGCTTCTTTCTCAATGCCAAGTAGATGGCGTGTCTATGATTTCCCCCCCGCCCAGCCTGGTCATAGACCTCTGATGCAGCCTAGCTAGCCGACTTCTCGGTCTCAGCTGCTTCCCTCTGCTCTCTTCTCTCGCTCACCAGTCTCTCCTTCTCATTCTCTTCCTCACGCAACAGAGAAGCCAATCTCTCACCATTGCATTATCTGCAACCATCTCTCCCTAAGCCGGCAACATCTCGTCTCTGTTCGCCGTCGGATGAGTAGCTTAGACGCCAGAGGAGAGCCAGCGGCAGCCCCACCCCATCCCGTCTGTCTCGCCGGGAGCCACCCTGTGCTCTTCCTCTCTGCAATGCCATCTCTCTGTTCTTCCCCTCTCCCCTTCTCCTCCACCATCGAGCTTTGCCTGAGAAAGAGAGGAGCTGCAGCCATAGCACCTGGGAGAGCCCCACCGTCGACCTGCCGGAGCCTCTACAGGCTCCATCTCTCTCGCTCTCTTGCTGCAGCCACACCGGGCAAGAGGCCCCTGTCTAGCCCGAAGGAGCCCAGCCTTTGCCGCTACAGAAGGCCGCCGGAGACCGAAGCTCCCACCGCCAGAAGAAGCCCTCACCTCCACTGTCATCGCCGGGAAGGAGCCACTGCCGCCACTGCCAACGCCGGAGAATGACCTGCCAGTTCCTGTCCTCGCCGCCGCCTACCCTGGTCGTGCCTTCGCCTTCCGAAGCCATGGCGGCCGCCCTGTGCTTTTGCCTTCCCATCGCCAACCTTCATTTGAAGGGTTTGAAACCCTATTCTAAATTTGTAATCGGGCCCCCTTATTTTGTGTTTATTGCAGATTTGACCCACTCTTCTGGATTTTGTAGATTGTGCCCTACTGATTTGAATTAATTACAGATTTGGCCCAGATTTTTATTTTCAGAATATGACCCCAAGTTTCTAGAGTTGTATTATTTGCCCGGAAAATGCGTTAGCGGTTTTAACCTTGGGTTTTAATTACGGGAATATTCTTATATTTATATACACTATATATTATGCCCTTTGTTGGATTATTTTCGGAATATGGCCCAAGGATTTAATTTGGGGTTTATGACCCAAATTCTAAAATTGTATAAATTCCCGGAAAATGTTTTTATGAGTTTTTAACATTGGTTCTGAAAATGAGTTTTATATAAGTTATCTTCCTATCAAATTTAACATACAGGCTAAATTTGTTTAGCTTTGGTTTTAGGTCTGGAAGCGCCCCGATAAAGGCCAACGAATCCATATCGACATCCATAGATCGTCTTCCGTCTTTTTGACGTCATGTGAGTACCCTTTCCCCTGAGTTTATTATCTTACTCGATTTAGTTATGTTTAGTAGTAGTATCATGCTAGGTTGGATCTAGCATAACTTAGAGTGAATACCAAGTAGTGGTTATGGACCTTAGGTGAGTGCTTGAGGATTGTGAATGTTTTATGACTTGAGATGTTGATGTTATCTTGTGAAGGGAATAAGGCGTCATACAACAACCTTGAAAAGACAATCATGGAAGTGGACGTCCCTGCTACTATTGGTGAGTACGTACATCCACCTTTATTAAGGGGGATTTTGTCCCCGGCAGGGCCGGGGATCCTTATGTAGGCCAACAATGTATTGTTGAACAAAGAGATGCGATTGAGGTGGGGGATTGTAGTTCTAACCATCCCACTACGGTTATGACTCTCTCCCCATGAAGATTCTATTTTTGAATTGTAGGGGAGTCGCTAACCGTCACTTTTTGTAAAGTGATCCGTTATATGATTATTCGTCACCAATTAGATATTCTGGCTCTCTTTAAGACTAAGGTTTTTTGGAGAATTAGCAATTTCCATTTGTAGGCAGATGGGTTTCACAAATCACACAAAGGTTGAAGATATAGGCTTCACTTGTGGAATTTGGATTTTGTGGAATGAACTTCACATCAAGGTCATGGTGGGGCACACCGCAGACCACTTTATTCAGTTTAAAGTAGGAAGCAATCTGGATTTGTTTGAGATAAACGTTGTGTATAACCTTCCCACACAGGAATCAAGAGTTGAAGCATGGACGAGCTTGCTCGCGGCTGTCCGGAGTGTAGTCCTCTCTTTATTGAGGTGACTTTAACTCCACCCTTCAGATCGAGGACCATTCGAGCGGCTGTCTCCGCGGATTTGAACAAATTCCGTAAATGGGCTACTGATGCAGAGTTGATTGATATGAGTTTCTTTGGACCGGCGTTCAGTTGGACAAGGGGGAGGATGTTACGAAATATACGACAAACCTTCGTATTCGAACAAGACTACAAAAAACAATAAAGTCGTAAAGTGTGAATTTGTCAAAACCTTTAATACAAAAAGGGCTAGCTTATTTGCGCGACAAAATACTACTGCAAATGATGTAATATTACAACTCACTGCAAATGTCAATAATGTTTCATGAATTTTAATTTTAATGTTGACGACAGTGGTAATGCAAAGCAATTCTTAATTTTTTTATTTTTTTCATTTATCTTATTACTGAATGTTGATTAACTTTACTGATATGTATAATTAGTTAACTTTATTGATTTGAATATATAATTAATTAACTTTACTCGTACTTACTAAAAATCGTAATACTTAATTAATCAAATTTAAAAACATAAATAAAATGTTTAATTAGGATTGTGCGTGCGTAGTCTAAAATCGAACCGAACCGCGATAAATTAAATAGAACCTAAAATCAATTTTCCTAAAAATTGAACAGATAACTGAACCTATAAAAGTAAGTTTGATTTCGTCTTGAACCTAAAACCAAAAATTAGTAATATTAGAACCAAAAGTCATACCTATTAGAAGGTTTTGGATTAGGTTTGTACAAACATTTAAATACTATTAAAAAAAACTACAATATAAAGTACAAATATAGTCCTTCTCATTTATTCTGATAAAGATAACAAATATGAGTATGTCTTCTCTTTTAAAAAGTTAATTAATTAAAAGTTGATTTTTCGGTTTAAATCATCGGTTTGCGGTTATTACTCAATAACCGAACTTAAACCTATTTTCTAAAATATGCAAACCTAAAATAGAACCTAAATTATCGGTTGTCGGTTAGGTCTAGACCAAAATCAGTCGGTTCGGTTAAATTTGATAAACCAAACCTAACATGCCCGTCTTTGTTTAATTAACAAACTTACTATTACGGCGGACAAACGCCTCACAAAGGTAGAGTCCGCATTGGGGCGCATACACTCTCATTTTATTATAACAAATTATAAAAAACAAATATAAAATCTCCGTTGTCGGGAATCAATCACGGGTATGCGTTACCGAGAGTCGAATCTGGATCTCCTGGGTGAAAGCTAGATATCTTAACCGCTGGACGACAACGAATTTGTTGATACTTAAACCCTTTAACCAAAATAATATGTAATTGTCTTGCGCCCCAAGTGCTTGCGCTTCATGAACCGCATGCACCAAGGGATCGGACGCATGCGAGCTGTGCATGCACCCCAATCCAAGTGTGCATGCGCAGCCCGCATGCTTTGCCTTTTTGGTGTTTTCCGTCCGCGGCGATTAACATTACTCATAATTAATCTCAAGTGTGGAATAATTAAACTCAATTTCACCTTCGGACCCCAAATTCGAAATTAGTTAAATTTAATTTCGTTTTCGCACTTCTTTCTTTTAGGGCTATCTTATTTACGCCCATTTTTCATCAAAATCAAAAATAAATTGTGACAGTTGTTTATGATTTACTATCATCAAGTGTGTATGATTTGACAGGTGATGAACATTTATAAAAATTGGCCATTAAAATTGATGCATCAGCTTTGGGTTTTTTTTTGTTATTAACCATTATTATTAGTTAGTATTATTAATACTTATTATGATTATTAATTTTTATTGTTAATTAAAAGTTTTTTCAAAAAGATAAATAATATGAAACATGTTATTTCATTATTATAATTAGGACTCGTTTGATATGACGATAGAATGGGGTTGAACGCAGGAATCAGAATGCAGTAAATAGTTAGAATCAATCATTCTTGATACACGGTGTTCCTTTGATGTTGGAAATAAGAATTCCTGAAACATGTTATTTGATTTTTATATGAATTATTAAACGATAAATCATATGATATTTGATGATATATGTCTATATTTATGATGTCAGTATAAACTATTTTTAATCTATATTTAATAAAAATAAAGATCAACGGGTGACTTAAAATATAAGTATAAACCAAATATCAACTTAAATAAATTGGTATATAATTTATTCTATAAAATTTACTTTTTCTAGTTCAAGTAACTATATTCTTTTCAACACTTTCCGATGACATATCATCTTGATTGAAATATACGTATAATAGTCAATTATTTAATTTATTAGTTTTTGGTAAAAAAAATTTCAATTCTTTTTGAAATATGATTCAAATTAGTTGATGGATAAAGCTTTTTATATTATTTATTTTGTATAAATAATTGAATAAAATATATGTATAATGAAAATATATGGACGTGGTTTCAAATTTAAATGGGTAATATATTGGAATGAATGATACTCACCTTTAATTTTATTCGAGTTTTTATGTAGAGTTGGAATGAGTCATTTCATGAAAATAATTTACATTTTGATTTCAAGTCTTACCAAGCACGTTGTATAAGTATGACTCGTTATGATTCCTGATTTCATAGAAATTGTAACAAACGAGCCCTTAAGCCTCTAACCGTCGTATATGTTCAGGTTATTTTACATGATTAACGGAATCAAGCGGAACGCGAATAGTGAAAAACAAACTACATTTGTTAAATTGAAACATGGAAATAAAACTCGTCTTATATTCCGGACATTCTTCTTGAAATATATTGTTCGAAAATTATATAAATTATTTCATATTAAAGTTAAAAAAAAGATGTTCATGAATTATTAATCTAGTAACACATTAGTTGAAATTAAACGTAATATTTGTCTTTTAAATTATTCAATTTGAATACAATTATATAAAGTTCAAATGGACTAAGCATCATATGTAACTACCCGTTTATTAGGTGCGTTTTCGATTTTTTTTTGTTAATAATTTAATGGCCTCGATATATTTTCACGGGTATATTATTATTCTTGGGTACGTTCACGTATATCCGCGTCTTTATTTTTTTTTCGGAAAAGTTTTGCGGTTTGAAAATCCCGATCCGAGTTTTTCGATCGAGTTCATTCCATTTTTATTTTTAATTATTTGCTATTTCTTTTATTTTAGTTTATGTTTTTCCCTGCTTCTTTCTCAATGCCAAGTAGATGGCGTGTCTATGATTTCCCCCCCGCCCAGCCTGGTCATAGACCTCTGATGCAGCCTAGCTAGCCGACTTCTCGGTCTCAGCTGCTTCCCTCTGCTCTCTTCTCTCGCTCACCAGTCTCTCCTTCTCATTCTCTTCCTCACGCAACAGAGAAGCCAATCTCTCACCATTGCATTATCTGCAACCATCTCTCCCTAAGCCGGCAACATCTCGTCTCTGTTCGCCGTCGGATGAGTAGCTTAGACGCCAGAGGAGAGCCAGCGGCAGCCCCACCCCATCCCGTCTGTCTCGCCGGGAGCCACCCTGTGCTCTTCCTCTCTGCAATGCCATCTCTCTGTTCTTCCCCTCTCCCCTTCTCCTCCACCATCGAGCTTTGCCTGAGAAAGAGAGGAGCTGCAGCCATAGCACCTGGGAGAGCCCCACCGTCGACCTGCCGGAGCCTCTACAGGCTCCATCTCTCTCGCTCTCTTGCTGCAGCCACACCGGGCAAGAGGCCCCTGTCTAGCCCGAAGGAGCCCAGCCTTTGCCGCTACAGAAGGCCGCCGGAGACCGAAGCTCCCACCGCCAGAAGAAGCCCTCACCTCCACTGTCATCGCCGGGAAGGAGCCACTGCCGCCACTGCCAACGCCGGAGAATGACCTGCCAGTTCCTGTCCTCGCCGCCGCCTACCCTGGTCGTGCCTTCGCCTTCCGAAGCCATGGCGGCCGCCCTGTGCTTTTGCCTTCCCATCGCCAACCTTCATTTGAAGGGTTTGAAACCCTATTCTAAATTTGTAATCGGGCCCCCTTATTTTGTGTTTATTGCAGATTTGACCCACTCTTCTGGATTTTGTAGATTGTGCCCTACTGATTTGAATTAATTACAGATTTGGCCCAGATTTTTATTTTCAGAATATGACCCCAAGTTTCTAGAGTTGTATTATTTGCCCGGAAAATGCGTTAGCGGTTTTAACCTTGGGTTTTAATTACGGGAATATTCTTATATTTATATACACTATATATTATGCCCTTTGTTGGATTATTTTCGGAATATGGCCCAAGGATTTAATTTGGGGTTTATGACCCAAATTCTAAAATTGTATAAATTCCCGGAAAATGTTTTTATGAGTTTTTAACATTGGTTCTGAAAATGAGTTTTATATAAGTTATCTTCCTATCAAATTTAGCATACAGGCTAAATTTGTTTAGCTTTGGTTTTAGGTCTGGAAGCGCCCCGATAAAGGCCAACGAATCCATATCGACATCCATAGATCGTCTTCCGTCTTTTTGACGTCATGTGAGTACCCTTTCCCCTGAGTTTATTATCTTACTCGATTTAGTTATGTTTAGTAGTAGTATCATGCTAGGTTGGATCTAGCATAACTTAGAGTGAATACCAAGTAGTGGTTATGGACCTTAGGTGAGTGCTTGAGGATTGTGAATGTTTTATGACTTGAGATGTTGATGTTATCTTGTGAAGGGAATAAGGCGTCATACAACAACCTTGAAAAGACAATCATGGAAGTGGACGTCCCTGCTACTATTGGTGAGTACGTACATCCACCTTTATTAAGGGGGATTTTGTCCCCGGCAGGGCCGGGGATCCTTATGTAGGCCAACAATGTATTGTTGAACAAAGAGATGCGATTGAGGTGGGGGATTGTAGTTCTAACCATCCCACTACGGTTATGACTCTCTCCCCATGAAGATTCTATTTTTGAATTGTAGGGGAGTCGCTAACCGTCACTTTTTGTAAAGTGATCCGTTATATGATTATTCGTCACCAATTAGATATTCTGGCTCTCTTTAAGACTAAGGTTTTTTGGAGAATTAGCAATTTCCATTTGTAGGCAGATGGGTTTCACAAATCACACAAAGGTTGAAGATATAGGCTTCACTTGTGGAATTTGGATTTTGTGGAATGAACTTCACATCAAGGTCATGGTGGGGCACACCGCAGACCACTTTATTCAGTTTAAAGTAGGAAGCAATCTGGATTTGTTTGAGATAAACGTTGTGTATAACCTTCCCACACAGGAATCAAGAGTTGAAGCATGGACGAGCTTGCTCGCGGCTGTCCGGAGTGTAGTCCTCTCTTTATTGAGGTGACTTTAACTCCACCCTTCAGATCGAGGACCATTCGAGCGGCTGTCTCCGCGGATTTGAACAAATTCCGTAAATGGGCTACTGATGCAGAGTTGATTGATATGAGTTTCTTTGGACCGGCGTTCAGTTGGACAAGGGGGAGGATGTTACGAAATATACGACAAACCTTCGTATTCGAACAAGACTACAAAAAACAATAAAGTCGTAAAGTGTGAATTTGTCAAAACCTTTAATACAAAAAGGGCTAGCTTATTTGCGCGACAAAATACTACTGCAAATGATGTAATATTACAACTCACTGCAAATGTCAATAATGTTTCATGAATTTTAATTTTAATGTTGACGACAGTGGTAATGCAAAGCAATTCTTAATTTTTTTATTTTTTTCATTTATCTTATTACTGAATGTTGATTAACTTTACTGATATGTATAATTAGTTAACTTTATTGATTTGAATATATAATTAATTAACTTTACTCGTACTTACTAAAAATCGTAATACTTAATTAATCAAATTTAAAAACATAAATAAAATGTTTAATTAGGATTGTGCGTGCGTAGTCTAAAATCGAACCGAACCGCGATAAATTAAATAGAACCTAAAATCAATTTTCCTAAAAATTGAACAGATAACTGAACCTATAAAAGTAAGTTTGATTTCGTCTTGAACCTAAAACCAAAAATTAGTAATATTAGAACCAAAAGTCATACCTATTAGAAGGTTTTGGATTAGGTTTGTACAAACATTTAAATACTATTAAAAAAAAACTACAATATAAAGTACAAATATAGTCCTTCTCATTTATTCTGATAAAGATAACAAATATGAGTATGTCTTCTCTTTTAAAAAGTTAATTAATTAAAAGTTGATTTTTCGGTTTAAATCATCGGTTTGCGGTTATTACTCAATAACCGAACTTAAACCTATTTTCTAAAATATGCAAACCTAAAATAGAACCTAAATTATCGGTTGTCGGTTAGGTCTAGACCAAAATCAGTCGGTTCGGTTAAATTTGATAAACCAAACCTAACATGCCCGTCTTTGTTTAATTAACAAACTTACTATTACGGCGGACAAACGCCTCACAAAGGTAGAGTCCGCATTGGGGCGCATACACTCTCATTTTATTATAACAAATTATAAAAAACAAATATAAAATCTCCGTTGTCGGGAATCAATCACGGGTATGCGTTACCGAGAGTCGAATCTGGATCTCCTGGGTGAAAGCTAGATATCTTAACCGCTGGACGACAACGAATTTGTTGATACTTAAACCCTTTAACCAAAATAATATGTAATTGTCTTGCGCCCCAAGTGCTTGCGCTTCATGAACCGCATGCACCAAGGGATCGGACGCATGCGAGCTGTGGATGCACCCCAATCCAAGTGCATGCGCAGCCCGCATGCTTTGCCTTTTTGGTGTTTTCCGTCCGCGGCGATTAACATTACTCATAATTAATCTCAAGTGTGGAATAATTAAACTCAATTTCACCTTCGGACCCCAAATTCGAAATTAGTTAAATTTAATTTCGTTTTCGCACTTCTTTCTTTTAGGGCTATCTTATTTACGCCCATTTTTCATCAAAATCAAAAATAAATTGTGACAGTTGTTTATGATTTACTATCATCAAGTGTGTATGATTTGACAGGTGATGAACATTTATAAAAATTGGCCATTAAAATTGATGCATCAGCTTTGGGTTTTTTTTTGTTATTAACCATTATTATTAGTTAGTATTATTAATACTTATTATGATTATTAATTTTTATTGTTAATTAAAAGTTTTTTCAAAAAGATAAATAATATGAAACATGTTATTTCATTATTATAATTAGGACTCGTTTGATATGACGATAGAATGGGGTTGAACGCAGGAATCAGAATGCAGTAAATAGTTAGAATCAATCATTCTTGATACACGGTGTTCCTTTGATGTTGGAAATAAGAATTCCTGAAACATGTTATTTGATTTTTATATGAATTATTAAACGATAAATCATATGATATTTGATGATATATGTCTATATTTATGATGTCAGTATAAACTATTTTTAATCTATATTTAATAAAAATAAAGATCAACGGGTGACTTAAAATATAAGTATAAACCAAATATCAACTTAAATAAATTGGTATATAATTTATTCTATAAAATTTACTTTTTCTAGTTCAAGTAACTATATTCTTTTCAACACTTTCCGATGACATATCATCTTGATTGAAATATACGTATAATAGTCAATTATTTAATTTATTAGTTTTTGGTAAAAAAAATTTCAATTCTTTTTGAAATATGATTCAAATTAGTTGATGGATAAAGCTTTTTATATTATTTATTTTGTATAAATAATTGAATAAAATATATGTATAATGAAAATATATGGACGTGGTTTCAAATTTAAATGGGTAATATATTGGAATGAATGATACTCACCTTTAATTTTATTCGAGTTTTTATGTAGAGTTGGAATGAGTCATTTCATGAAAATAATTTACATTTTGATTTCAAGTCTTACCAAGCACGTTGTATAAGTATGACTCGTTATGATTCCTGATTTCATAGAAATTGTAACAAACGAGCCCTTAAGCCTCTAACCGTCGTATATGTTCAGGTTATTTTACATGATTAACGGAATCAAGCGGAACGCGAATAGTGAAAAACAAACTACATTTGTTAAATTGAAACATGGAAATAAAACTCGTCTTATATTCCGGACATTCTTCTTGAAATATATTGTTCGAAAATTATATAAATTATTTCATATTAAAGTTAAAAAAAAGATGTTCATGAATTATTAATCTAGTAACACATTAGTTGAAATTAAACGTAATATTTGTCTTTTAAATTATTCAATTTGAATACAATTATATAAAGTTCAAATGGACTAAGCATCATATGTAACTACCCGTTTATTAGGTGCGTTTTCGATTTTTTTTTGTTAATAATTTAATGGCCTCGATATATTTTCACGGGTATATTATTATTCTTGGGTACGTTCACGTATATCCGCGTCTTTATTTTTTTTTCGGAAAAGTTTTGCGGTTTGAAAATCCCGATCCGAGTTTTTCGATCGAGTTCATTCCATTTTTATTTTTAATTATTTGCTATTTCTTTTATTTTAGTTTATGTTTTTCCCTGCTTCTTTCTCAATGCCAAGTAGATGGCGTGTCTATGATTTCCCCCCCGCCCAGCCTGGTCATAGACCTCTGATGCAGCCTAGCTAGCCGACTTCTCGGTCTCAGCTGCTTCCCTCTGCTCTCTTCTCTCGCTCACCAGTCTCTCCTTCTCATTCTCTTCCTCACGCAACAGAGAAGCCAATCTCTCACCATTGCATTATCTGCAACCATCTCTCCCTAAGCCGGCAACATCTCGTCTCTGTTCGCCGTCGGATGAGTAGCTTAGACGCCAGAGGAGAGCCAGCGGCAGCCCCACCCCATCCCGTCTGTCTCGCCGGGAGCCACCCTGTGCTCTTCCTCTCTGCAATGCCATCTCTCTGTTCTTCCCCTCTCCCCTTCTCCTCCACCATCGAGCTTTGCCTGAGAAAGAGAGGAGCTGCAGCCATAGCACCTGGGAGAGCCCCACCGTCGACCTGCCGGAGCCTCTACAGGCTCCATCTCTCTCGCTCTCTTGCTGCAGCCACACCGGGCAAGAGGCCCCTGTCTAGCCCGAAGGAGCCCAGCCTTTGCCGCTACAGAAGGCCGCCGGAGACCGAAGCTCCCACCGCCAGAAGAAGCCCTCACCTCCACTGTCATCGCCGGGAAGGAGCCACTGCCGCCACTGCCAACGCCGGAGAATGACCTGCCAGTTCCTGTCCTCGCCGCCGCCTACCCTGGTCGTGCCTTCGCCTTCCGAAGCCATGGCGGCCGCCCTGTGCTTTTGCCTTCCCATCGCCAACCTTCATTTGAAGGGTTTGAAACCCTATTCTAAATTTGTAATCGGGCCCCCTTATTTTGTGTTTATTGCAGATTTGACCCACTCTTCTGGATTTTGTAGATTGTGCCCTACTGATTTGAATTAATTACAGATTTGGCCCAGATTTTTATTTTCAGAATATGACCCCAAGTTTCTAGAGTTGTATTATTTGCCCGGAAAATGCGTTAGCGGTTTTAACCTTGGGTTTTAATTACGGGAATATTCTTATATTTATATACACTATATATTATGCCCTTTGTTGGATTATTTTCGGAATATGGCCCAAGGATTTAATTTGGGGTTTATGACCCAAATTCTAAAATTGTATAAATTCCCGGAAAATGTTTTTATGAGTTTTTAACATTGGTTCTGAAAATGAGTTTTATATAAGTTATCTTCCTATCAAATTTAGCATACAGGCTAAATTTGTTTAGCTTTGGTTTTAGGTCTGGAAGCGCCCCGATAAAGGCCAACGAATCCATATCGACATCCATAGATCGTCTTCCGTCTTTTTGACGTCATGTGAGTACCCTTTCCCCTGAGTTTATTATCTTACTCGATTTAGTTATGTTTAGTAGTAGTATCATGCTAGGTTGGATCTAGCATAACTTAGAGTGAATACCAAGTAGTGGTTATGGACCTTAGGTGAGTGCTTGAGGATTGTGAATGTTTTATGACTTGAGATGTTGATGTTATCTTGTGAGGTTTGAGAATTGGAGTATATGGTTGTTGAGTTTATGGGATAGGATATGCGTATCCTAACATGGTGTTGTTACCGTTGCGTCTGTTTGGACTAGGCATGTTTATCCTAGTATGTACTACGGGTTATGATCCTGCAAGATCATAGGGTCTAGAAGTCTAAGGACTTCTAGCTTGTGTTGAGTGGGATGTGACCAAGAGAGATTCTAGGATGCGGTCCTAGAATGTGAGTCAAATGATCTCGCGTAGGTCATTTGTGTAGAAGTCTTAGACTTCTTGAGTTGAGCGAGTGGTTGATATAGTTATCTTCTTGTGAGCAGGTTAAGGGCTTCCTCCCTAAGGAAGCGAGAGTGTCGTGAGTTGAGTGTGGTGACGAGGTAAGTCTCCGAACTTACTTAGCTCGTATTCCTTGTATTAGCATTGATGTGTGTTTGGTGGTGTGTGTTTATTCTTTATTGTTTATAACAACTAAACCGGAAATAGGATTACCGACCTTTATATTATTTTGGCCCAAGTGTATGATAACGGGCGGTGACAACTTGCCTGGCTCCCGCGAGAGCTAGGAGGTTCTCGGCGACTATCCCGTGCTAGTAGACGGTCAGATGCATCAGTACCATTCCATGCCGGTAAGTAGGGACCGAGGCAAGTTTCGGTGACTCTCGTGTCACAACCTAAGTTGAATTAGAACGGGATATGACTTAGTAATAAAAAGATAATAAACCGGACTTGTGTGCCTTGGTGTATATTGTGTGTTATGTTGATTTACTTGTGTTTGTGCCTTTCACCTTGATTCTAATGCTTGGAATTTTAGCTAACGGTTTTATACCGATTGTTGTAGATTGGCTTGCAGGTTAGGAATGCAGTCGAGAGATCCGGAAGAGTGGGCAGCCGGGGTTCCGTATATTTTAGGATTGGGTTTTGGGTGAGTCGAGTTTGAGTATTGTATATTATTCATGTATATTGTATATCGTGTGGTGGCATTTGGCCCTTGGTGTTTCATATCGGCTGAAGTCTTTTGTTGTTTTCTTTCGGGTTTCCTTTCATTGCATAAAAATGTATTTCGGTTTTGGCCTTTATTTGTACCTTGTTGCAAGATCCGGTGAAATTGTTGTCAAGCTAAGGGTCGGGACCCATTGTGAGGTCCCAACGCGTAGCGCCCCGAGTCCCGCGGATTCGGGGTGTTACAAAAGTGGTATCAGAGCCCTAGGTTGACAACAATGGCACTCGCAATCTTCTAAAGGCCGAATCAGGAATAAACAGAACCCCGCGGGTTCTGAGTTTTCGTTTTCAAAATCACATGCATGAGTCGGGGTAGAATGTACGGACCACCACTCCTTCCGCGGATCTCGGCAGCATAGTTTATTGGATTTTTTCTATATATATATATGTCTATGTATGCATATATAGATATGGAGATGAGGTTTGTAGTTATGCATGATAGAATTGATGTGTATCTTTGTGATTGTATGTTGCATGATGAAGTGGATATATGTGTATAGTTATATATGTGGACGATTATATGTTTTGGACCTTGTATTGTTGTAATGGAATGCCGAATGCGTGATATTAGTATTATATGGACTTAGGACTCATATAATTATGGATACGTATTCCTATTATATATACTAGCATAAGGAGATATAGGACCTTTTAGTTAAGATGCTTTTATGATATCATCGCCTTGGACGACATCGTTTTACATAGGATAGTGTACATAAGAGGACGAATATGTAAGTATCGAGTTGAGAGCTACGTTCGGGCGAACACCTTGGAGTTCTTGTACTCCTTTAAGAGGATGTCGAAGAGGAGGAGTAGAGATGACATAAGTGAGGGACGGACAAGTGGAAGGAAAATTCAGGACGACTTAAGAAAAATCAAGAAAAGGGGGCATCATTAAAGTGTAGAAGCAGTTCTAAAGAAGCCATAATCGAAAACGACGAGACCAAGGGAGAGAACGAACTTAAGTTTTTCAAGAAGACGCGTGGACAACTAAAGATGTGAATCGCAAAGGAGAGGGATACATTCTAACAAGGTTAATGGCGGTATTCCATTAAGATGTGAAGCTTTCCTTAGGCGTTCCTAAGCATTGGAGTCAAGATGAGATAAGTGATCGAACCATTTGCAGAAGATTTATGATACCGTAAGTTAAGCTTACGATGTATCAATAAGTGAAGTGTCAACATTACTAGAGTTATGAGAAGAAGGACATGGTGGGGATTCACGTGGAGTTGACCGATTTCCATTAGGATGATAAGGCTAAGAAACGCCAAGAAGAAGGAAGTGTGTGAGGATGATGATCTTTAGGAAATGAAAGATGAGACTAGGAGTGTGGATAGAAAGACTTAAGTACTGACCAAGAGGAGCGCGAGTGGATACTAATTAAGGTCATAACTTTTTGAGAAGTCTTTTGCAAATCATCATGAAGAGTGGTTAAGCCTTTGAAGGTGGATATGACACGAAAGAGCTAGGAAGGTATAGTTATCTCACAAAAACGGAAGGGAGAGGGGAGTATAATTGGAGCTAACGAAGTGGGACGTATAATAAAACAAAGGAGCTAGTGAAGTTTAAGGTAAAGTACCCCGACGAGGGTAACCTTCATGAGAATGGTAACATGAGAAGTGTAGTAGAATAATAAGTCGTTGACTTCGGAGAAGATTAGATACAAGTCAATCGGTGACAACTGAGAACGCACATGTGTGGGTTGTCCATTGGTGAGTGTAGAGGGGATGAGAAAACAAGATTATGGGCATACAAAGTGATTTGGATGACCTTATGCGACCTTTGTAGGTCATGGAATTGACATATGGGAGAACGACACGAATTAGAGGCTTTAAAATTTGACCACGGTAAAAGGGGAACTAGTGAATCAAGAAGAAGGTAAGATGTCATGGAGGTGGTACGTAAACGGGAGTTTATAGAGGATGCAGGGTTTGAAATGGATGATATGTTACCGCGGGAAAGAGATAAGTCAAGTTGTTAGACTCACATGGAAGAGACATGGTGGTTATGACGTGGAAGAGAGGACCTAGATTAGGGCAACACTGCAAGCTTAGAGTTATGATGTTAGTACCTGAAGATGTAATGAGTTTGAGATTTTAGTGGTTTTGGATGGGGAGTTTATTCTAGCATTTTCCACGGGGAATACGGTACAGTTGTGAAGTTGTTCATGGAGTACCGAGAGATGCATAAGGCGTCCAACAAGAGTAAGAGAAGATTGAAGTCTTGAAGTTTGAAGTCGACAAGAGATGTACAAAAAGTATATGGAAGGTTGCGGTTAGAACCTCTACCGTCGGATTGACTTTACAAAAGGAAAATGAAGTATAATTTCTACTTGAAGAAAGGATGTCCATGGTGAAAGCTTATGTAGAATACAAAGAGCTCCTCCCATATGTTGGGATGTCGCGGAAAGTGAAGAAGATAAGGTCAATTGTTTTGAAACACGGTTAAGTCCTACCGACTGGACCCTTATGGTTGCACATAAGTGAGAGATCTTAGAAGATTTTTCAATCATGCCATTTAAGAGGGAAAATTAGATTAAGTTATAGGATTACTTAAATAAGGCTACAAGAGTTAGAAGACTCGAGCAAGTCTCTTGAGTTCAAGAGATGAAGGATCTCTTAAAGAGGACGGTAAATATTGTAGCTAAAGATGGAACAATACACGTGTATAAAGGACGTCACCCCAACACTGGGGTAGATCATTAGTATCATGACCACTTGTAAAGTGATAAGACAAGATTGTGTCGGTTATTACGATATGTGACGTTAAGAGAAAAGATGAAACATGAGATATCACGGATTCCAATACGTCAGAATGTGGAATTTGCCACTAAGGTCGAGCTTGATTTAATTCCGATGTTTAAGACGCCGTGTGAAATAACACTTGTGCAGAGACATGAGTTGTGGAAGCAAGTGAAGGAGAAATTGCAAGAACTTAATGATAAGATTTCATTAGGATTAGTGAAATGCCATATAGAACATCAGACATTATCTTGAACTCTTGATTTGAAGTTATGGAGAACACCAGTTTGCGAAAAGTGAGACGGTTATATGCGTTTGTACATCGATTACAGTGAGCTAAACAAGATTACAATGAAGAACAAGTACCCCTTATCACGTATAGATGATCTACTTGATCAGTTGCAAGGGTCGGTAGTCTCTTTTAAAATTGATTTAAGGTCTGATTGTCACCAATGGAAAGTTTGAGACTGAGATATTGCAAATAAGGCATTCCGGACAAACCATGGTCACTACGAGTTGTAGTGATTCTACATAGGCTTCTTAATACACCGTGTAAGATATTTGGTCTACTCTCTAACTAGAGAGCAATTGATTGACAAGTTGTCTCAGGGTGGAAACCACCGAAGAATGTAAAAGAAGTTACAAGTTTTCTTGGTCATGCCGGCCATTACCGGATTTGGGGAGAGATTCTCTAAAGTAACACCGTCTAGGACTAACCTACTTCGGAAGACAAGAAATTTTGAACGAGAAAAGTATCACAATAGTTGTTAAGAGTTAAGAGAAGAGTCATTAGGCAACTATTTTAACATTGCCTCGAGGTATGATGGGTTTGAAGCGTACAAGAGATTCTTCAAGACAAGATCTTGAGTGAGTATTGAGGAAAGATGTAAGAATAATAACATATGTGCCTCGTTAGTAGAAGCGGTGTGCAGTAAAGTACTTCCTTCGTTAATTGGAATTGCCACAATAATGGAGGAAACGTAACATCAAAGTTTGGTTTGATAAGAACCAAAACTAATGGTGTAATTGGAAGTTTGATCTTCTTTGATAGAGAAATCAAACAGAAACCTAATGGAAATGCTGTATTGAGAAAGACCCGAGAAGGAAGTTGAGTTTTTGATATATCGGACCTTTTTGAGATCTTAGCGCAAGTTGGAGAAGTGGCTTACAAGTAGGCGTTGCCACCCGGTGTTTCATGTGTATCAGTCGAGACGTACACAACTCGAGAAAGATTGTCAGTTATGGTGATTTAGTCGCAGACGAAGAACCGAAGATGCTAATAGGAAGACGGAGTATAGTATCTTTGGTTGAGTTTTACGCCGATTTAGTAGCTTTGATAGAATCGACAGGTTAGACCTAGTTCTTCCCTTAAGTTATTTGTGCTTTTGTGTGATGTTATATGTGGTTCTGTGCCCCGTGCGGGAATGTGCATTATGACCTGATATATCTTGCGTTGGCAGTTCGATTAGTTTGTGTACATAGATTAGAAGGTTTAAGCCTTCTTAGTTTGAGAGTTCACACCTCGGCCTTAGGGACCGAGAAGTTCGACGTATAGCAAGTTTCGGGACGAAACTTGTTTTTAGGGGATCTAATGTAACTACCCGTTTATTAGGTGCGTTTTCGATTTTTTTTTGTTAATAATTTAATGGCCTCGATATATTTTCACGAGTATATTATTATTCTTGGGTACGTTCACGTATATCCGCGTCTTTATTTTTTTTTCGGAAAAGTTTTGCGGTTTGAAAATCCCGATCCGAGTTTTTCGATCGAGTTCATTCCATTTTTATTTTTAATTATTTGCTACTTCTTTTATTTTAGTTTATGTTTTTCCCTGCTTCTTTCTCAATGCCAAGTAGATGGCGTGTCTATGATTTCCCCCCCCGCCCAGCCTGGTCATAGACCTCTGATGCAGCCTAGCTAGCCGACTTCTCGGTCTCAGCTACTTCCCTCTGCTCTCTTCTCTCGCTCACCAGTCTCTCCTTCTCATTCTCTTCCTCACGCAACAGAGAAGCCAATCTCTCACTGTAACACCCCGAATTCTCAGAACTCGGAACGTTACTGGTTAGGACCTCACAATGGGTCCCGACCTCAGTTTGACAACAATATTACTAGGATCTTGCATCAAGACACAAATAAGGAAAACCGAAATTCATGAAATAATATTTTTAAGGTAATGAATGCAACACGGTCTAGCAGCCTAAAGTACTTAACAAAGGGAAAAACGATCAACTGTCTAAACAAAAGAAAGAACGACAAACATCAACCCCAACCCCCACTCTAAGGAGTACGGAGATCCGGCTGACCACTACTTCCGGATCACTCAGCTGCTGGTATAACCTGAGGTAAATCTAAAAACACAACAAGAGAAACCATTAGCTAGTTATCTAAAAATTAGAGGAATAATAATAGCACACACACACATAAAAATATAAACACCCATCATGCTTTCAAACAAGTCCATTTATTATCTTCGTTTAAGTCATTCACTCTAATGATACTTATTTTGTGACACGAGGGATTCCCAAACCTCGCCTCCGCCCCCGTGTACCCATCAGGAGTGGATCCGATGCATCTCACCGTGTACCTGTATGGTCTGGGTATAGAGAACCTCCCAGTCTCCTGGCAGAGCTGGGCAGTGATGTCACGGCCCGTTATACATACATTTGGGCCTTAACACATAATAACCACGGTCGTCCTAACAAGTTATTATTTTTATTATAACACACATTGTACACACTTAACCATTATCACTCAACAAATATCCAGAAACCAGCTAAGTAAGTCGCAAGGACTTACCTGAGTCCAAACACTCTCTAACACGTCTCAAAAATAGTCCGTACTCGTGGTAACTCAAACGCCTATCAATTAAGGCATGTGGATCAAAAACATATCTCAATATCCAACCTCATGCGAAGGAATTACGGAAAAAATCTCTTACGGTAAAAGACCATTTTACCCTTAGTGTCGTAAATTCTCGAAGTTTATTTTTAAACCTACTAATTCCTTTTAGAACTTGTTTCCATACTTTGTGTCTCTCGGTTAGCTACTTATAGGTTATAAGTTCGAACTTGAATCCACTCGAAAAAGAATAACACTCTTCCTCCTTCCCGGTTACCATCTACTCTACTACATATTTTATCCGTACTATATACTTTAACCTCTCTCCTCAACTCGGTTATTTAATTATGTAACTATTCGGTACTCATATATATATATATATATATATATATATATATATATATATATATATATATATATGTATCTACATATTTTATTTCTCATCTCGTACGGATATATGTACACTTACGTATATGAGTATATATATATTCTTATGTACATTTATATATATAAGTCCCGAAATTCCAACCTATTCATATATATATATTTATATCTCATTTATATCTCATTTATCTCTTACTCCCGTTTTTATTTTATTTTTTTGCAAAGCACGGTAGTGCAAATATATATATATGTATACCCTTATACACTATACTTGTACAAATATATATATATATATATATATATATCTTCATACTCCTCTCGTACACATTTATATACTTATAGTTCCGCACCCTTATACACACAGTCTAGATTCAACAACAACAGAGCATCAGGGAGGTCTAATATGTTCGGTTATCTCGACACCGCCGCAGAGAAACAAAGAGACGAAAGAAGCCTTACCGGCGTCACAGTCCGGCAGGGAGGTCCTGGTGTTAAGGGTATCTGCAGTCAAGGCGGCGGGGCTCCTGGCGGTCCTCTCTTCCGGCGGTTCTGGTTCGTCTTCTCGGCGCAGGAGGGTGGCGAAGAGGGGCGTATAATAGCCTCCGGTGAACGCCCGCTGTAGAACTCCGACGGCTAGGCGGCGCAAGGGTCGACTGGTAGAGGACGTTCAGCCCATTTCAGGACGCTGCAGGCGGCTCCGGCGCAAGGCGGTAGGGGCGTTAGGCGGCAAGGGCCTGCTGCTTGAAGATCCTCGTAGCGTCGTCGATCGGCACGGTTGAAAGTCTCCTCCGGCGTTGCGTTTGCTGCTGCGATCGTTTGTACAGATAAGGAGAGGGGAAGAGCAGCGGCAGTACAGGTGAGGGAGAAATAGATTAGGTTTAACGTATAATTAGGTTAGGGTTAGGATTAGTTTAAGGAGATGGGCTGGTGAGCTGTAAATGGGCCTAGTAGTGGGCCACCTCCGCCCTGCTCTCTCATTAAAATAAGGATACGAAAACTCGTTACTCGTCCCGGATTTCCGGTTATGTGCGGGAATTTATATAATACGGAATTATATTCTGTATTATATAAATTATTATTTTATTTTAAAGGTGCGTAAATTATTTCCGGTTACATAGTTTCATCATTTTATGTGAATTAAGGTCACATAAAATGATAGAACTTAAACTCGTTTTATTTTATTTATTTATTTATTTAAGATTGACGTATCGGAATTCGGTTAAATTCAGGTTCAACAGAGTTTAAAATTTTTGGTTATTACATCAATGCCCCCTTAAAAGAAGTTTCGTCCCGAAACATGGAATCATTTCTTTAATCACACGTTTGCTTTGGTATATTTTAGTATTTCTAAACATTTCCGTTTTCTACCATGCAACTACTCAACCATCAAAATCAGACATGTATCACATAAAACATAATCACTCAATCCAATATAAAAACCTGAAAGGTCAAACAACACAACATTCGAGTACTAACTCGTCGATACAGGAGTAACCTCTAACCCCGCAAAGAACTCGGGATAGTTACGTCTAATACTCTCCTCGGTCTCCCAAGTGGCCTCATCAGCTCCTCGTCTAGACCATTGGATCCTCAACATAGGTATCTCCTTGGACCGCAGACGTCTAGTGCTGCGCTCTAAGACAGCTACTGGATACTCTACAAAGGTGTGATCGGGCTCAACTATCACATCCTCATGGATGATGACGTGTCTCGGATCCGGGTTGTACTCTCTCAACTGAGATACATGAAAGACCGGATGGACACCCTCTAGTCTCGGCGGTAATGCTAATCTGTAGACCACCTCTCCAACTCTCTCTAAGATCTCAAAAGGTCCGACATATCGGGGACTCAGCTTCCCCTTAATGCCGAAACGCCTGACTTCTCTCATAGGTGACACTCTCAACCACACTTGAGCATCCACTCTAAACTCCAAGGGTCGACCCCTCTTATCGGCGTAGGACTTCTGGCGACTCTGAGCTGCCAACATCCGCTACCGGACTAGGGAAGTCCGAGCAATGTCATCCTGTATCTGATCCGGAGCTACTCCCTCAGCTCTGCTAGGCTCCTCCCAGCATAATGGCGTGCGACATCTCCGCCCGTACAAAGCCTCATAAGGGCCATCCCAATAGATGCATGCCAGCTATTATTATACGAAAACTTTGCTAGTGGAAGGTGATCTGGCCATACCTGTCCCCAATCTAGTACACACGCCCGCAACATGTCCTCTAAGGTCTGAATGGTCCTCTCAGACTGACCGTCTGTCTGTGGGTGATAGGCAGTGGTAAAGTGGAGACTCGTCCCCAAAGCAGTATGTAGCTGCTGCCAAAATCTCGAGGTAAAACGTCCATCTCTGTCAGAGACGATAGTCCTCGGTACTCCATGGAGTCTCACAATGTGTCTGGTGAACTCCTCAGCTAGACGACTCACCGGCCACGTTTCCTTAATCGGAATGAAACGTGCGGTCTTCGTCAGGCGGTCTACCACTACCCAAATAGCATCAAATCCTCTATGAGTCTCAAACCTGTGACAAAATCCATAGATATATCCTCCCACATGCACTGTGGTACTGGCAGTGGGTGGAGCCCTCCTCCGGACCTACGATGCTCAATCTTGACCTGCTGGCAGGTCGCACACTGAGTTACATACCGAGTCACATCGGGCTTCAAACCACCCCACCAGAAGGACCGTCTCACATCCTTGTACATCTTACTCGCTCCATGATGTACTGAGTATGGGGGTAGCATGAGGCTCCCTAGTATCCTCTGCCTCAACTCACTGTCTGACAGCACGCAAACGCGATCCTGACGTCTCATCAATCCATCAGCACCACTAGTGAACTGTGGGGCCTCATCTCGAGTCATTCTGTCTCGGATCCTGATCAAAGTCGGGCAAGTCCCCTGCTTCTGTCGGATCTCATCCAATAGATCAGGAAGTAACTCCAAGGTAGCCAACTGACTATCAGTATCGGGAAACTGAATCTCTATCTCCAACCAAGCCAAGTCTCTCTACAACTGTGGCTGTATTGTCAACCGGGCTATCGCCCTCTCCCTAGGCGTCTTCCGGCTCAAAGCATCAGCTACCACATTCGCCTTCCCGGGGTGGTAAAGAATCTCAAGGTCGAAGTCCTTGATCAACTCTAACCATCGCCTCTGGCGATTATTCAACTCTCTCTGAGTGAATATATACTTCAGACTCTTATGGTCTGTGAAGATCTGACATGTCGCCCCATAAAGATAGTGACACCAGATTTTAAGAGCATGGACTAATTCAGCCAACTCTAGATCATGTGTGGGGTAGTTCTCCTCATACGTCTTCAACTGTCGAGACGCATAGGCTATGACCTTACCCCTCTGCATCAAAACACACCCCAAGCCCAGCTTGGATGCATCACTGTATACCACAAGGTCATCAGTACCCTCAGGCTGTGCCAAAATCGGAGCGGACGTCAATCTCTTCTTCAGCTCCTCAAAACTCTGCTGACACGGCTCAAACCAGACAACCCGAGTAGTCTTCCTCAGGAGACAAGTAAGTGGTCGGGCAATCAAGGAAAACCCTTCCACAAACCGGCGGTAGTATCCTGCTAAACCTAGAAAGTTGCGAACCACCTTGACATTCTTAGGAGGTTGCCAAGAAGATACTGACTCGATCTTCACCGGATCAACTTTAATACCCTCAGTAGTCACCGCGTGGCCTAGGAAAGCCACCTCTGATATCCAAAACTCACACTTGGATAGCTTAGCATACAGCTAGCTATCCTGCAGAATCTGCAATAATGTCCTCAAGTGTCCGGCATGCTTCTCTCGACTCCTCGAGTAAAGTAGGATGTCGTCAATGAAGACCACTACAAACTGGTCTAAGAAGTCAATGAATATCCCATTCATCAACTCCATGAACACCGTTGGTGTATTAGTGAGCCCAAATGGCATTACTATGACTCATAATGACCATACCTAGTCCGGAATGGTGTCTTAGGTATATCCTGATCTCTCACCCTCAATTGGTGGTAACCTGACCTCAAGTCTATCCTCGAGAACACAGACGCCCCATGCAACTGATCTAACAGATCATCTATACGTGGCAGTGGATACTTGTTCTTGATGGTGACTTTATTCCGTTCTCTGTAGTCTATGCACAACCTCACCGATCCATCCTTCTTCTTCACAAATAATACTGGCGAACCTCAAGGAGACACACTAGGGCGTATGAAACCCTTCTCTGCTAACTCCTCTAACTGCTTCTTCAGCTCAAACAGCTCTATCGGTGCCATACGGTACGGAGCCTTCGAGATTGGTCTCGTGCTCGGCTCCAAGTCTATGCTGAAATCAACGCTCCTATGTGGGGGTAATCCTGGCAGGTCGTCACTGAATACCTCTGCAAACTCATATGCAACATGTATCTCCTCTATGGTCAGACTCTTGCTTTCCTTCATGGCATAACACCAGAAGGCCTCACAACAATTCTTTTTATATCATTACTGATATAAGGGGTCATTCCGGACCGTCAATTCTCTTTAGAGTTACTGACTTGAACTTATTCAGTGTTACTAGCACTCGTATTCATTGGCTTCACAGTTGCCGCAATTGGTCGCTTTAAGGATTCCTCCTCATGTCAATAAAGTTCTTTTGTAACTCTGTGGTTATTCTTATTATTTGGAAACCAGTCACCACTAGTTAACCCGCACGTGTAAAGTCCCAGTTGTTACCAAGTAGTCTATTGTTGACCTTCTACAAGATCATAGGCTTACGTTTCTTCTATCTCTTTGAAATTTGATAAACCTGGTGAAAATCTATCTTCTCTAGTTTCTCCGCTTGTACTTCTTTAACTCTTCTATAATCTACACTTCTCTTTCGCACTATCAGGGCGTTATACTCTTTCCGAGTTTAGAATTATCATTCATCTACCGACAACGGACTCATCAATTCTCTCACGATAGCTCGTATGTGCATCTTCGCGATTACTTTTACCTCAGCCATCAGCTGCTCGTGGTTCCCGTGTAAATCGTTGGTGTTGAAAATTTTAAGTCTACTTGTGAGAGGGAGATTATTGTGGGCATTCGGGTACGTCAAGATCCTTCTCACAAACTCCCTTCTTTGATTGGTATTATAATGATGTCTTTATAGTGATCCCTTTGACTCTGCTTTCAGGATTCTATGATTTTGATATTTGTATCACGGCCCTTGTTGTCACTCACTTGTCTTCTAGAAAGTCACTCCGCTTCCATGTTGGTGAAATCTGCCTTTCACTTGTTGGCAATGCATAAGCTTCCATTTTACAGCTCTTTAATTCTTCATATTTGGATGGACAATGTATTTCGTGTAGACTTCTATGCTTTTGACTGCCTTGGTTATCCATTTTGATTGTGGTGTCAAGCAAACTGTCGAGGTGATCATATTTTGTTCTGTTTCCGACATCAACTTTCACCTTCTGGTCCGTCGGTGAGCTTGAATTCTATATCTCTTGTCTAAGTCCTACCACCTCTCTTTGACTTCCACACCTATGCTTGTTTCTGCCGCCATCTTCTATGTCTGTAACGTTGCTTTCCACCACACTTGAAAGAATTTATGGGTTATCTCTCCTAATTTGTATAATTTCCGGTCAACCAACGCTTTTCCGAAACTTCTCTCATGGATTTCTTCATTTGACCCAGTGGAGTTGGTTGTATCTCCTTCTTGCTATTGTCGTTGGCGTTGTCTTTTGGTCTTCACTTTTCCGTCTCAACGTTCCTCAACATGTCCGAAGGAGTTGCCCGGACGTTCGCCTACCCTAATGCTCATAAGCTGAGCGTACTTATCCTTACGTTGAAACCCTTCAAATATACTTAGGTGTGTCAACGGAGTGAAGATCTCATTTACTTATCTCCATTAAGAGTATAATATAACTATAATTTCTACTAATCTTCGGCATCTGCTTATCTACATCACCTATCATTATAATCAAGCTAATAAGTCCAACTAAAGTAACCCTAAAGTCCATACTAAGCATACTGAGATCCGCGGTAGTAGTGGTGGTCAACCGTACTTTTCTATTCCCAACCAGACTATGCATGCATTTGAAAACCAAAATTTCTTTTTAAAACTCAGATCCCTTTTTGGGTTCTGCTCAAGTACTTATTCGGTCTTTCAAAAGATTTCAAGTGCCATTGTTGCCAACCTTGAGCTCTGATACCATGTTGTAACACCCCGAATTCTCAGAACTCGGAACGTTACTGGTTAGGACCTCACAATGGGTCCCGACCTCAGTTTGACAACAATATTACTAGGATCTTGCAACAAGACACAAATAAGGAAAACCGAAATTCATGAAATAGTATTTTTAAGGTAATGAATGCAACACGGTCTAGCAGCCTAAAGTACTTAACAAAGGGAAAAACGATCAACTGTCTAAACAAAAGAAAGAACGACAAACATCAACCCCAACCCCCACTCTAAGGAGTACGGAGATCCGGCTGACCACTACTTCCGGATCACTCAGCTGCTGGTATAACCTGAGGTAAATCTAAAAACACAACAAGAGAAACCATTAGCTAGTTATCTAGAAATTAGAGGAATAATAATAGCACACACACACATAAAAATATAAACACCCATCATGCTTTCAAACAAGTCCATTTATTATCTTCGTTTAAGTCATTCACTCTAATGATACTTATTTTGTGACACGAGGGATTCCCAAACCTCACCTCCGCCCCCGTGTACCCATCAGGAGTGGATCCGATGCATCTCACCGTGTACCTGTATGGTCTGGGTATAGAGAACCTCCCAGTCTCCTGGCAGAGCTGGGCAGTGATGTCACGGCCCGTTATACATACACTTGGGCCTTAACACATAATAACCACGGTCGTCCTAACAAGTTATTATTCTTATTATAACACACATTGTACACACTCAACCATTATCACTCAACTAATATCCAGAAACCAGCTAAGTAAGTCGCAAGGACTTACCTGAGTCCAAACACTCTCTAACACGTCTCAAAAATAGTCCGTACTCGTGGTAACTCAAACGCCTGTCAATTAAGGCATGTGGATCAAAAACACATCTCAATATCCAACCTCATGCGAAGAAATTACGGAAAAAATCTCTTTCGGTAAAAGACCATTTTACCCTTATTGTCGTAAATTCTCGAAGTTTATTTTTTAACCTACTAATTCCTTTTAGAACTTGTTTCCATACTTTGTGTCTCTCGGTTAGCTACTTATAGGTTATAAGTTCAAACTTGAATCCACTCGAAAAAGAATAACACTCTTCCTCCTTCCCGGTTACCATCTACTCTACTACATATTTTATCCGTACTATATACTTTAACCTTTCTCCTCAACTCGCTTATTTAATTATGTAACTATTCGGTACTCATATATATATATATATATATATATATATATATATATATATATATATAAATATCTACATATTTTATTTCTCATCTCGTACGGATATATGTACACTTACGTATATGAGTATATATATATTCTTATGTACATTTATATATATAAGTCCCGAAATTCCAACCTATTCATATATATATATTTATATCTCATTTATATCTCATTTATCTCTTACTCCCGTTTTTATTTTAATTTTTTGCAAAGCACGGTAGTGCAAATATATATATGTATACCCTTATACACTATACTTGTACAAATATATATATATATATATATATATATATATATATATATATATATATATATATATCTTCATACTCCTCTCGTACACATTTATATACTTATAGTTCCGCACCCTTATACACATAGTCTAGATTCAACAACAACAGAGCATCAGGGAGGTCTAATATGTTCGGTTATCTCGACACCGCCGCAGAGAAACAAAGAGACGAAAGAAGCCTTACCGGCGTCACAGTCCGGCAGGGAGGTCCTGGTGTTAAGGGTATCTGCAGTCAAGGCGGCGGGGCTCCTGGCGGTCCTCTCTTTCGGCGGTTCTGGTTCGTCTTCTCGGCGCAGGAGGGTGGCGAAGAGGGGCGTATAATAGCCTCCGGTGAACGCCCGCTGTAGAACTCCGACGGCTTGGCGGCGCAAGGGTCGACTGGTAGAGGACGTTCAGCCCATTTCAGGACGCTGCAGGCGGCTCCGGCGCAAGGCGGTAGGGGCGTTAGGCGGCAAGGGCCTGTTGCTTGAAGATCCTCGTAGCGTCGTCGATCGGCACTGTTGAAAGTCTCCTCCGGCGTTGTGTTTGCTCCTGCGATCGTTTGTACAGATAAGGAGAGGGGAAGAGCAGCGGCAGTACAGGTGAGGGAGAAATAGATTAGGTTTAACGTATAATTAGGTTAGGGTTAGGATTAGTTTAAGGAGATGGGCTGGTGGGCTGTAAATGGGCCTAGTAGTGGGCCACCTCTGGCCTGCTCTCTCATTAAAATAAGGATACGAAAACTCGTTACTCGTCCCGGATTTCCGGTTATGTGCGGGAATTTATATAATACGGAATTATATTCTGTATTATATAAATTATTATTTTATTTTAAAGGTGCGTAAATTATTTCCGGTTACATAGTTTCATCATTTTATGTGAATTAAGGTCACATAAAATGATAGAACTTAAACTCGTTTTATTTTATTTATTTATTTATTTAAGATTGACGTATCGGAATTCGGTTAAATTCAGGTTCAACAGAGTTTAAAATTTTCGGTTATTACACTCACCATTGCATTATCTACAACCATCTCTCCCTAAGCCCGCAACATCTCGTCTCTGTTCGCCGTCGGATGAGTAGCTTAGACGCCGGAGGAGAGCCAGCGGAAGCCCCACCCCATCCCGTCTGTCTCGCCGGGAGCCACCCTGTGCTCTTCCTCTCTGCAACGCCATCTCTCTGTTCTTCCCCTCTCCCCTTCTCCTCCACCATCGAGCTTTTCCTGAGAAAGAGAGGAGCTGCAACCATAGCACCTGGGAGAGCCCCACCGTCGACCTGCCGGAGCCTCTACAGGCTCCATCTCTCTTGCTCTCTTGCTGCAGCCACACAGGCAAGAGGCCCCTGTCTAGCCCGAAGGAGCCCAACCTTTGCCGCTACAGAAGGCCGCCGGAGACCGAAGCTCCCACCGCTAGAAGAAGCCCTCACCTCCACTGTCATCACCGGGAAGGAGCCACTGCTGCCACTGCCAACGCCGGAGAATGACCTGCCAGTTCCTGTCCTCGCCGCCGCCTGCCCTGGTCGTGCCTTCGCCTTCCGAAGCCATGGCGGCCGCCCTGTCCTTTTGCCTTCCCATCGCCAACCTTCATCTGAAGGGTTTGAAACCCTATTCTAAATTTGTAATCGGGCCCCCTTATTTTGTGTTTATTGCAGATTTGACCCACTCTTTTGGATTTTGTAGATTGTGCCCTACTGATTTGAATTAATTACAGATTTGGCCTAGATTTTTATTTTCAGAATATGACCCCAAGTTTCTAGAGTTGTATTATTTGCCCGGAAAATGCGTTAGCGGTTTTAACCTTGGGTTTTAATTACGGGAATATTCTTATATTTATATACACTATATATTGCCCTTTGTTGGATTATTTTCGGAATATGGCCCAAGGATTTAATTTGGGGTTTATGACCCAAATTCTAAAATTGTATAAATTCCCGGAAAATGTTTTTATGACTTTTTAACATTGGTTCTGAAAATGAGTTTTATATAAGTTATCTTCCTATCAAATTTAGCATATAGGCTTAATTTGTTTAGCTTTGGTTTTAGGTCTGGAAGTGCCCCGATAAAGGCCAACGAATCCATATCGACATCCATAGATCGTCTTCCGTCTTTTTGACGTCATGTGAGTACCCTTTCCCCTGAGTTTATTATCTTACTCGATTTAGTTATGTTTAGTAGTAGTATCATGCTAGGTTGGATCTAGCATAACTTAGAGTGAATACCAAGTAGTACTGGTTATGGACCTTAGGTGAGTGCTTGAGGATTGTGAATGTTTTATGACTTGAGATGTTGATGTTATCTTGTGAGGTTTGAGAATTGGAGTATATGGTTGTTGAGTTTATGGGCTAGGATATGCGTATCCTAACATGGTGTTGTTACCGTTGCGTCTGTTTGGACTAGGCATGTTTATCCTAGTATGTACTACGGGTTATGATCCTGCAAGATCATAGGGTCTAGAAGTCTAAGGACTTCTAGCTTGTGTTGAGTGGGATGTGAGCATGAGAGATTCTAGGATGCGGTCCTAGAATGTGAGTCAAATGATCTCGCGTATGTCATTTGTGTAGAAGTCTTAGACTTCTTGAGTTGAGCGAGTGGTTGATATAGTTATCTTCTTGTGAGCAGGTTAAGGGCTTCCTCCCTAAGGAAGCGAGAGTGTCGTGAGTTGAGTGTGGTGACGAGGTAAGTCTCCGGACTTACTTAGCTCGTATTCCTTGTATTAGCATTGATGTGTGTTTGGTGGTGTGTGTTTATTCTTTATTGTTTATAACAACTAAACCGGAAATAGGATTACCGACCTTTATATTATTTTGGCCCAAGTGTATGATAACGGGCGGTGACAACTTGCCTGGCTCCCGCGAGAGCTAGGAGGTTCTCGGCGACTATCCCGTGCTGGTAGACGGTCAGATGCATCAGTACCATTCCATGCCAGTAAGTAGGGACCGAGGCGAGTTTCGGTGACTCTCGTGTCACAACCTAAGTTGAATTAGAACGGGATATGACTTAATAATAAAAAGATAATAAACCGGACATGTGTGCCTTGGTGTATATTGTGTGTTATGTTGATTTACTTGTGTTTGTGCCTTTCACCTTGATTCTAATGCTTGGAATTTTAGCTAACGGTTTTATACCGATTGTTGTAGATTGGCTTGTAGGTTAGGAATGCAGTTGAGAGATCCGGAAGAGTGGGCAGCCGGGGTTCCGTACATTTTAGGATTGGGTTTTGGGTGAGTCGAGTTTGAGTATTGTATATTATTCATGTATATTGTATATCGTGTGGTGGCATTTGGCCCTTGGTGTTTCATATCGGCTGAAGTCTTTTGTTGTTTTCTTTCGGGTTTCCTTTCATTGCATAAAAATGTATTTCGGTTTTGGCCTTTATTTGTGCCTTGTTGCAAGATCCGGTGAAATTGTTGTCAAGCTAAGGGTCGGGACCCATTGTGAGGTCCCAACGCGTAGCGCCCCGAGTCCCGCGGATTCGGGGTGTTACATCATAACTAGTCTAATCAACAATAATCATTACTTTCCTATTATAAAAAATAAATAGGGCAAAATAATTAACCATAACAAAATCAAAAATCACAAGAATATGTTAGAATGAGAAATCGCAAGAATCAGTGTAGATAAATCAATTTCAAAACAATAACTTATATATGACAAAAATTAATATGTTTAAACTCGGATGCTGAACCTCAAAATAGAGCAAGAGTACCATCTATTTCGAATAGAAAAAACTAGAAATAAAACCAAATTTCGAGCACCTCCTTAGCGAAGAGCAGAAAAACAACGAAGAAGCAAACATCGAAGGATTGGAGGTATCGGGTTTCTTTTCTATTCATTTCATTTTCTTTTAAATACTAACTAATGAAAATTAATTTTAAACTAATGGTTTCGATTATTTTATAAATGTCCGATCTGAATCTGAGAGTACCGGTATATCGATCTCAATATTTTATTTTAGACTACTCATGTAACATCCGGAATTTTTTTGCCTGTCGTCGAGAGGTTTATCGATCTTTCTGCGTGCACGGCTCAGTTTTCCCGCAGGCACGGGGTGCAGAGTGTCGAGATTTATTTCAAAATCTTGTACCGACTCTTCGTTTTACCCTTTTTGCTTTCAGACCCCTCGTTCCTAGCTAAGGTGACAAGAGGTCACCTGACCCCATGTTTTCCCTCCCACCATTTTCAGCCAAAGTCTTCCCTCTCTCCTCACTTTTCATTTCACGCTTCTCTTCCTCTCCCATTTCTCTCTTGTGCTTCATTTCATCTCCTCTCTTGGTTTTCTTGGGTGTGAACTGCAGAAGAAGAGATTCAAGATCGAGATTTATTTCAAAATCTTGTACCGACTCTCGTTTTACCCTTTTCGCTTTCAGACCCCTCGTTCCTAGCTGAGGTGACAAGAGGTCACTTGACCCCATGTATTCCCTCCAACCTTTTTCAGCCAAAGTCTTCCCTCTCTCCTCACTTTACATTTTACGCTTCTCTTCCTCTCCCATTTCTTTCTTAGGAGTGATTAATGGATTAGTTTTCCTCATTCCATCGGAAAGTGTGACCCTAGTTCTACCCGGATTCAATTGGAAATTTTTGTAGAAGTGATGGTTGAACAGTTTTAAGAAATTCTTTCTCCTATGAATAGATGGGATATCATAGATGATCTAGAGAATTATTTCGGAATTTTTATAAGATTATTCGAATTTTATATTTGAAGCTGTAGTTGGACTTTAGTGACTTTTCAGGAAATAGAAAATCGGTAGTTTTCTAGTTGTTACCTAAAATCATCCTAGGGAGTAGAATATGGTTAGTTAGCCTCCAATTATATTTTAAGTACATATTCCGAGTTTTTGGAAGTTCCGGAGCCAAGGGTAAAATAGTCATTTTACCATAAATTGGTACTGTGTTAAATTCTGTTCTAATAGGATCTATTGCCTTAGAAGTCTTAGACTTCTAATTACCTAGAAACTGTGCTGACACACTTGCCTCCTTTGACAGGCAACCGAGTTATACGGTTACAGATTGAGTTGTGATTAAGAGAGTCGAGATCTGATTCAGGTAAGTCCACGGACTTAATTAGCTGGCTTCTTGTATGAGTGTAATGTGTATGAGTGGTGTTTGTTAGTTATGATAAACAACGAAACCGGATTAGGCCGACTTTATTATTTACGTAATTGACCCAAGTGTATGATAACGGGTTGTGACATCATCTGCCTAGCTCTTGCGAGAGTCTAGGAGGTTCCCTGCGACCAGCCCAGTCCGGTAGACGGTCAGATGCATTAGTACCATTCCGCGTTGGTAAACGGGGACAGGGGCGAGGTTTGGGAATCCCTCGTGTCACAACATAAGTATCATTAGTAATGACCTATCACCTAATTAAAGATAATAAAAGGATTGAGTGTTGCTTGTTGATTGTGTACGTTGTGTGTTTGTGCTTTTACCTTTATACTTATGCATAGAATGTTAGTTAACGGTTTTATACCGCTTGTAGATGCCTTGCAGGTTAATACAGTTGTAGAGAGATCCGGAGGAAATGGTCAGCCGGGTCCACGTACTTATGTAGTTGGGGACGGGATGTCTTCTGTTCTTCTTAGGTGTCGTTTTGGTACCTTTGCTTTGTAAGGATGATTCATATTCCTCATGTATATATTGTTTAAAGTTTTCAAATGTTTTAATTACTTTTGTGCCTTGTTGTAAGATCCAAGTTAAATGGTTGTCAAACTAAGGTCGGGACCCATTGTGAGGTCCTAACCAGTAGCTCCCCGAGTTCTAAGAATTTGGGGTATTACAATATGGTATCAGAGCTCTGGGTTGACAACAATGGCACTTGAAATCTTCTGAAAGACCGATTGTATAAAATAACTAGAACCCGAAAGGGGTCTAAAATTTTCAAAACGGATTTATGTTTTCACGCACGCGCATAGTCGGGTTGTTGGGTTAGTAGTACGTTGGACCACCATCGCTCTCCGTGGATCTCTACAACTTGGATCGATATGAGTTAGCATATGGACTTATTATGATGAGTATTAATGTATGTTATATATATGTGTATGTGTAGTATGTTAGTATCCTAAAGGATATATTATATCCTTTAGTTGTGATATCATGAAGCGATTATCGCCTCATGATAAATCAGTAGCAGACTTGAAGAGCTTCCAACACGAGACAAAGGACTCGGACCTTGGATCAAGCAGTATTATACTCGGGTGGGCGTCCTAGTAACCCTTGTTAACAATCCAAAGAACTAATAGGCGAAGACGTAAAGATGTAGAGATAATTTTGACCATAAGTACAATCAAATGAGGAAGAATTCCCGAGTCAACTCGGATAGAAGATATAGAAGGTCATACAAGGGACTTTGTTGTATGAAGCCGAGAGATGAATTATAAGAACCATGCAAGAGACTACAAAAGTGCGGAGTAGAGATAAAAATATTGGAACGAGACAAGTAGAATTGAGTACAACCAAGATTGCGGAATCAAGGACATTACCATCGAGGCGGATGCCCCATAGACCATTATGGGCATTAGAAACCAGAAGAGACAGAGCGTCAATCTGGGTGTGATAATCTAAGGTGCACGGAATGAAGACCTACAATTGAGTGTAAAAAGCGAAAAGTCAAACCCCACAAGCGTGGGGAGGTTTGACCTCCTCAGAGATATAAGTAGTTTGAAAGAAATCGCGACGCCAATATCTAAAGAATGGAAGCCTGTAGCAGGGTCAACGGAGTTTCGTGAAGGCGATATTACTACTAACTCTAGTGGAGAAATCTGTATGGGAGAACGGCCATGCTAGACCCGAAAGTCCAGGGTAACCCGAATTATCACAGGACCTAAGCCATCAACACAAATGGTCCATGCAAAATGAACTACAAGAGGATGATCATTACGGCCATAAGAATTTCAGAGACGCTTGCAAGCTATCGTGGAAACTTGAAACGACAATTTATGCCAGATGAATGACACAATTGGACTAGAGAAAAGGAGTTAGTCCATAAGAAGCGGAAGGGTGGAAGGTAGAAGAACTAAAGAAGTAGAAATGGGTTTTTGTGAGCAACTGTTTACCTACTAGCTAAGGAAAAATTTGACAGATCGCAATTAGCACGGAATGGAGACGTACAATTTAATGTAAGAGCAGTAGACTTTACAAGCCTGGAGACATATTTGGCTTCTTCAAAGATAAGAATTCTGAGAGGAATTGCAACATTAGTATCAAAAGGATTGAAGCCCTGTAACATAGTCGACAGATATTTGGAAGGAAATATTACGAACAACGCCAATTAAGGAACCTGGGCTTGAGAGAATCGTGTGGTGGACTCAAGAGCCCAGGGTAACCGCCATTTATAACAGAACATAAGTCATCAACACCGACGGTTCGTGTAAAGGGACTACAATTGGGATGTAATTAAAAGTCATCGGAACTACAGGACGCTTACCATCTATCGTGGAGTGTGAGGAACGACTTTTAACGTTAAGCGAATGGCACAATGAGACTTGAGAAGGAGAGTTGTCCCAAAGGAAGCAAAAGAGTGACAGATAAGACGAACTAAAGAAGGATAAAAGGATTAATCTAGTAGGTGATGTGCACCAAAAGTTTAATACCAATAGAGGTATGAAATTGAGATAAGTCACTTATTGACTGACCGATGTCAACCAAGAACGTGCAAGTATTATTGGATATTGATGAGTTATGTGCCGTTAAGAAGAGATATTTGTGACTGTGAATCTATGGAGTAGCTTTACCGACGCCTTAGAGGATTTCCTCAAGTAGGCAACAACAATCTTCTTGGATGAATTAAAGGTATAAAGAGAAACGTTTTAAGGGTTACTTCTTGGCTAGTTAAGATCAAACTCCGGTCAAGTCATGGAGTTTGGATCCGTGGTAGAAGAATTAAGAAAGTAAACGGAAGAAGTTGCTTTTCAATCGTTGTTTTATTTTTCTTAAGGCAAGTAAAGACGGTACTTGGTAATTCATCCGTATAAGACTCATGGTGTAATTGGAAGAAAGAGTTTTGGAGTCAATAAATTTATACTTACAGAAAAGGTTCTTAGGATTTATGAGTGACAATAGGATAATCAGATTAGCGCAGCGGAAGCGTGGTGGGTCCTAACCCACAAAGCAAGAAGCTCAAGGGTACTGATGGATGTCGTGTCGAGTTTAAGATGGTGATAGTCGGTGAAATGCATTCTAGCTGGAAGAAACGTGAGACAGGCTATGTGAGTGACTGGAAATGTTGTACGGAAACTTATGTGCATGTAGAGGTAATAGAAGGAGACTGGTACCCTATTACGGATCCGAGTTGCGTTTTGAGTCAGAGGGATACTATCGGGCTGGTAACCACGGTGGATAAGAGAGTGCACTGCTGATGGTATGCTACCAATTATTGAGTAGTTATGAACAAGCGATGGTGATGTGAGATCACCTTGTGTCTAGTGTTGTCATTGCGGGCACATTCTATGTCACGTAAGATCCTGGATACTGCGTAAGAAGTTTGAGGTGAGCTAGAGATCTATAAAATAATATGATGATATCGATAGAACACAAATATTGACCACCGGAATTGGACTGTTATGTTATATCAAGTTTAAGACCAAAAATGAGCAGATGATGATTCTTTAATGGAGGAACCATATGACTGAGTCATATTAGGAGACAAGACCAAGTGAGTTGTGATACAACTAGCCTTAAGCACGTAGTAAGTGTCGGGAAATGTATAAGGGAGATATCCTAGATCGGATACTCGAAACCTTTTTAGAAGACCGGAAGGAAAATAATTGGAATAAATTGCCTCACGAAGGTCATCAAGGAATTGGGAGGTGAGTTCTGTAAGACAACCATGTGAGATTTTGAAAAGCGGTTTAGGAGTGATTAATGGATTAGTTTTCCTCATTCCATCGGAAAGTGTGACCCTAGTTCTACCCGGATTCAATTGGAGGAGATACCTACCAAACACGAGTTAGGTCATCAGATTGAAAGATCGGACAGTTGAGCCGGATGGTACCGGTGAGATACCCAGTACACACTCTAGAACGTGGTAGTATGCGCTTTTGAAGTAATTACATGAAAAGACTTTTGAGTCAGTGGTTTTATGAAAAGTATACGAGGATACCTGATATCTTGTGGACAGTATGAGACGTAACCTTTCAGAGATCTATACGAAGATAGTTGCGACCTTAGGACCGATGAGTTAGTACTCGGCCCTGTATCGGTGTGATATTGTGTGACTACTTGTTTGTTTCATGCTTGAGTGTTTTGTCAGTGATGTGTATTTTATTGGTAACCTTTGATGTGCGGGATATATAGAAACGACAAGACTTATGATGCAGTAATTAGGTACACTAGGTTGTACCTTTATTTATTCCTTGAAGACCGACCTTACGAGTGACGCATATTAAGTTTCGGGGCGAAACTTATTTTAAGGGGGGATTGATGTAATACCCGAAAAGTTTATTTCCAGCTATCTTAGGAACAAATCAGAAATGATCGATTGTGACCCTTTCCGGCCCTTTATTTCTTTTGTAGCAACTCTGACTATATGTCGTTATGTTTTAAGTTTCGGGACGAAACTGATTTTTAAGGGGGTACTGATGTAATACCCGGAAATTTAATTTCCGGTAAATCCCGAGTCATCATAAACCTGGTCATATTATGTGAAGAGTTAAACACATAAAATGCTTTTATCACTTCTATAATTTTATGTGAGGCTTCAATCTTCTTACATAATTCTTAGTTTTATAAATTAACACATTTTATTATTTTATGTGAGGACCTTACTCACGTAAAATTCACAAGTCAATCTACCTTCTTTATTCTTTAAAATGGACCCATCCGAGCCCATCTATAGCATGCCTTCCGGGCCGTTACAAAGCTGAGTATTTTGGGCCTTTGATACCCTACCATCCGGGCCCGATAAGGAGTTGTTACAACCAGCCATGTTCTCTCCCTCTCTTACACGTAAAACCCTAAAATATCTCTCTCTTCAGCCTTGCCTCACGTAACATCTCAACCCTTCTCTCCCGTGAAGCGGCAGCTTCCATGTACCGCAGCAGGAACAACGACGACCGCCTGCCCTTCCTTTCCCGTTGTCACCACGCCGGCATCACCCTCCTCTCCTCCCATCTCCGCCGTCTGTCTCTTCTCCCCTCGCCTCCTTCGGACTCGACAGAAGACGCCTCCTCCTCCCCTTTAGTCCAAGACAGCAGCAACCATCTACCCTTCTGTTCGTGCACAGCAGCGCCAGAGGACAGCCGCAAGGGGTGCAAGGCTGCTGGGGGCTGTGGCCAGGAACGTGATGAGGGCATGGGCAGCGCCGGATCTGCGTACAACTGCTCGTCTCCCTTTCTGTCTTCGCTTACGCTCAGAACCGTCCATCTCCAGCGTCTCCAGCCTCTTCAGCGCAGCAGCCCACAGCAGCAGTCAGACGCAGCAGCAACCCGCCACAGCAGTTGTCTCCCAACGCAGCAACGTCTGATGCAGTCGGTCCTAGTCTGAAGCTGCAGCCCCTGTTGACAAGCTATAGAACCAATGCAGTCATGTAAGCCATCTAACCCTTGTAACCCTTGCTACACTACACTTCAGTCCACCTTTTCCTTGCCTAACGTGTACCTGTTTCGTCTGTTAAACCTACTCAGAACAACCGTAGGAGAGCTGTACAGATTCTTGCGTTTTCCAGAATTTTCGGAAGTGTTGAGCAGTCAACTTCGGGTCCATTTTTCGGTACGCGAGACTCTTCCTTTCTGGCTGATTTTCGGATATGTTTTAGTCGATATTGTATAGTATAACATACTAAAATTTGAGAGCAATCCGAGCTACGGTTTGAGAGTTATTGTGTTCCAAAGTTGACGCCTCATGTAGTTTGTATATATGTGCTGAGTGTTGGGAAAACAGCAAGTGATGCTGTTTTGTGAGAGGGTTTTGAATAAATTTTTGATCTCCGTTGGGCTTGAATTTTGGATATGATATAGTTGACATATTGTTATAGAACATATTAAAATTTGAGAAGCATCCAGCGAGTGGTTTGGGATTTATGATTTTTCAAAGATTTAGTCATAAACAGTTTTTCTGTTGTGCTGAAATTCGGTTTTGTGAGATAGTTTTAAATAGGCTTTTGATCTCCTTTGCGGCTGAATTTTGGATATATGATAGATAAGATTTTATAGTAGAATGTATCAAAATTTGGGATAAATCCAGCGAGTAGTTTAGGAGTTATGATTTTTCAAAGTTAAGACAATGTGTTGTTTGTTAAGTGTGGTAAACAACTTTGGAAATTTTTGTAGAAGTGATGGTTGAACAGTTTTAAGAAATTCTTTCTCCTATGAATAGATGGGATATCATAGATGATCTAGAGAATTATTTCGGAATTTTTATAAGATTATTCGAATTTTATATTTGAAGCTGTAGTTGAACTTTAGTGACTTTTCGGGAAATAGAAAATCGGTAGTTTTCTAGTTGTTACCTAAAATCATCATAGGGAGTAGAATATGGTTAGTTAGCCTCCAATTATATTTTAAGTACATATTCCGAGTTTTTGGAAGTTCTGGAGCCAAGGGTAAAATAGTCATTTTACCATAAATTGGTACTGTGTTAAATTCTGTTCTAATAGGATCTATTGCCTTAGAAGTCTTAGACTTCTAATTACCTAGAAACTGTGCTGACACACTTGCCTCCTTTGACAGGCAACCGAGTTATACGGTTACAGATTGAGTTGTGATTAAGAGAGTCGAGATCTGATTCAGGTAAGTCCACGGACTTAATTAGCTGGCTTCTTGTATGAGTGTAATGTGTATGAGTGGTGTTTGTTAGTTATGATAAACAACGAAACCGGATTAGGCCGACTTTATTATTTACGTAATTGACCCAAGTGTATGATAACGGGTTGTGACATCATCTGCCTAGCTCTTGCGAGAGTCTAGGAGGTTCCCTGCGACCAGCCCAGTCCGGTAGACGGTCAGATGCATTAGTACCATTCCGCGTTGGTAAACGGGGACAGGGGCGAGGTTTGGGAATCCCTCGTGTCACAACATAAGTATCATTAGTAATGACCTATCACCTAATTAAAGATAATAAAAGGATTGAGTGTTGCTTGTTGATTGTGTACGTTGTGTGTTTGTGCTTTTACCTTTATACTTATGCATAGAATGTTAGTTAACGGTTTTATACCGCTTGTAGATGCCTTGCAGGTTAATATAGTTGTAGAGAGATCCGGAGGAAATGGTCAGCCGGGTCCATGTACTTATGTAGTTGGGGACGGGATGTCTTCTGTTCTTCTTAGGTGTCGTTTTGGTACCTTTGCTTTGTAAGGATGATTCATATTCCTCATGTATATATTGTTTAAAGTTTTCAAATGTTTTAATTACTTTTGTGCCTTGTTGTAAGATCCAAGTTAAATGGTTGTCAAACTAAGGTCGGGACCCATTGTGAGGTCCTAACCAGTAGCTCCCCGAGTTCTAAGAATTTGGGGTGTTACAATATGGTATCAGAGCTCTGGGTTGGCAACAATGGCACTTGAAATCTTCTGAAAGACCGATTGTATAAAATAACTAGAACCCGAAAGGGGTCTAAAATTTTCAAAACGGATTTATGTTTTCACGCACGCGCATAGTCGGGTTGTTGGGTTAGTAGTACGTTGGACCACCATCGCTCTCCGTGGATCTCTACAACTTGGATCGATATGAGTTAGCATATGGACTTATTATGATGAGTATTAATGTATGTTATATATATGTGTATGTGTAGTATGTTAGTATCCTAAAGGATATATTATATCCTTTAGTTGTGATATCTTGAAGCGATTATCGCCTCATGATAAATCGGTAGCAGACTTGAAGAGCTTCCAACACGAGACAAAGGACTCGGACCTTGGATCAAGCAGTATTATACTCGGGTGGGCGTCCTAGTTACCCTTGTTAACAATCCAAAGAACTAATAGGCGAAGACGTAAAGATGTAGAGATAATTTTGACCATAAGTACAATCAAATGAGGAAGAATTCCCGAGTCAACTCGGATAGAAGATATAGAAGGTCATACAAGGGACTTTGTTGTATGAAGCCGAGAGATGAATTATAAGAACCATGCAAGAGACTACAAAAGTGCGGAGTAGAGATAAAAATATTGGAACGAGACAAGTAGAATTGAGTACAACCAAGATTGCGGAATCAAGGACATTACCATCGAGGCGGATGCCCCATAGACCATTATGGGCATTAGAAACCAGAAGAGACAGAGCGTCAATCTGGGTGTGATAATCTAAGGTGCACGGAATGAAGACCTACAATTGAGTGTAAAAAGCGAAAAGTCAAACCCCACAAGCGTGGGGAGGTTTGACCTCCTCAGAGATATAAGTAGTTTGAAAGAAATCGCGACGCCAATATCTAAAGAATGGAAGCCTGTAGCAGGGTCAACGGAGTTTCGTGAAGGCGATATTACTACTAACTCTAGTGGAGAAATCTGTATGGGAGAACGGCCATGCTAGACCCGAAAGTCCACGGTAACCCGAATTATCACAGGACCTAAGCCATCAACACAGATGGTCCATGCAAAATGAACTACAAGAGGATGATCATTACGGCCATAAGAATTTCAGAGACGCTTGCAAGCTATCGTGGAAACTTGAAACGACAATTTATGCCAGATGAATGACACAATTGGACTAGAGAAAAGGAGTTAGTCCATAAGAAGCGGAAGGGTGGAAGGTAGAAGAACTAAAGAAGTAGAAATGGGTTTTTGTGAGCAACTGTTTACCTACTAGCTAAGGAAAAATTTGACAGATCGCAATTAGCACGGAATGGAGACGTACAATTTAATGTAAGAGCAGTAGACTTTACAAGCCTGGAGACATATTTGGCTTCTTCAAAGATAAGAATTCTGAGAGGAATTGCAACATTAGTATCAAAAGGATTGAAGCCCTGTAACATAGTCGACAGATATTTGGAAGGAAATATTACGAACAACGCCAATTAAGGAACCTGGGCTTGAGAGAATCGTGTGGTGGACTCAAGAGCCCAGGGTAACCGCCATTTATAACAGAACATAAGTCATCAACACCGACGGTTCGTGTAAAGGGACTACAATTGGGATGTAATTAAAAGTCATCGGAACTACAGGACGCTTACCATCTATCGTGGAGTGTGAGGAACGACTTTTAACGTTAAGCGAATGGCACAATGAGACTTGAGAAGGAGAGTTGTCCCAAAGGAAGCAAAAGAGTGACAAATAAGACGAACTAAAGAAGGATAAAAGGATTAATCTAGTAGGTGATGTGCACCAAAAGTTTAATACCAGTAGAGGTATGAAATTGAGATAAGTCACTTATTGACTGACCGATGTCAACCAAGAACGTGCAAGTATTATTGGATATTGATGAGTTATGTGCCGTTAAGAAGAGATATTTGTGACTGTGAATCTATGGAGTAGCTTTACCGACGCTTTAGAGGATTTCCTCAAGTAGGCAACAACAATCTTCTTGGATGAATTAAAGGTATAAAGAGAAACGTTTTAAGGGTTACTTCTTGGCTAGTTAAGATCAAACTCCGGTCAAGTCATGGAGTTTGGATCCGTGGTAGAAGAATTAAGAAAGTAAACAGAAGAAGTTGCTTTTCAATCGTTGTTTTTTTTTTCTTAAGGCAAGTAAAGACGGTACTTGGTAATTTATCCGTATAAGACTCATGGTGTAATTGGAAGAAAGAGTTTTCGAGTCAATCAATTTATACTTACAGAAAAGGTTCTTAGGATTTATAAGTGACAATAGGATAATCAGAGTAGCGCAGCGGAAGCGTGGTGGGTCCTAACCCACAAAGCAAGAAGCTCAAGGGTACTGATGGATGTCGTGTCGAGTTTAAGATGGTGATAGTCGGTGAAATGCATTCTAGCTGGAAGAAACGTGAGACAGGATATGTGAGTGACTGGAAATGTTGTACGGAAACTTATGTGCATGTAGAGGTAATAGAAGGAGACTGGTACCCTATTACGGATCCGAGTTGCGTTTTGAGTCAGAGGGATACTATCGGGCTGGTACCCACGGTGGATAAGAGAGTGCACTGCTGATGGTATGCTACCAATTATTGAGTAGTTATGAACAAGCGATGGTGATGTGAGATCACCTTGTGTCTAGTGTTGTCATTGCGGGCACATTCTATGTCACGTAAGATCCTGGATACTGCGTAAGAAGTTTGAGGTGAGCTAGAGATCTATAAAATAATATGATGATGTCGATAGAACACAAATATTGACCACCGGAATTGGACTGTTATGTTATATCAAGTTTAAGACCAAAAATGAGCAGATGATGATTCTTTAATGGAGGAACCATATGACTGAGTCATATTAGGAGACAAGACCAAGTGAGTTGTGATACAACTAGCCTTAAGCACGTAGTAAGTGTCGGGAAATGTATAAGGGAGATATCCTAGATCGGATACTCGAAACCTTTTTAGAAGACCGGAAGGAAAGGAATTGGAATAAATTGCCTCACGAAGGTCATCATGGAATTGGGAGGTGAGTTCTGTAAGACAACCATGTGAGATTTTGAAAAGCGGTTTAGGAGTGATTAATGGATTAGTTTTCCTCATTCCATCGGAAAGTGTGACCCTAGTTCTACCCGGATTCAATTGGAGGAGATACCTACCAAACACGAGTTAGGTCATCAGATTGAAAGATCGGACAGTTGAGCCGGATGGTACCGGTGAGATACCCAGTACACACTCTAGAACGTGGTAGTATGCGCTTTTGAAGTAATTACATGAAAAGACTTTTGAGTCAGTGGTTTTATGAAAAGTAGACGAGGATACCTGATATCTTGTGGACAGTATGAGACGTAACCTTTCAGAGATCTATACGAAGATAGTTGCGACCTTAGGACCGATGAGTTAGTACTCGGCCCTGTATCGGTGTGATATTGTGTGACTACTTGTTTGTTTCATGCTTGAGTGTTTTGTCAGTGATGTGTATTTTATTGGTAACCTTTGATGTGCGGGATATATAGAAACGACAAGACTTATGATGCAGTAATTAGGTACACTAGGTTGTACCTTTATTTGTTTCTTGAAGACCGACCTTACGAGTGACGCATATTAAGTTTCGGGGCGAAACTTATTTTAAGGGGGGATTGATGTAATACCCGAAAAGTTTATTTCCGGCTATCTTAGGAACAAATCAGAAATGATCGATTGTGACCCTTTCCGGCCCTTTATTTCTTTTGTAGCAACTCTGACTATATGTCGTTATCTTTTAAGTTTCGGGACGAAACTGATTTTTAAGGGGGTACTGATGTAATACCCGGAAATTTAATTTCCGGTAAATCCCGAGTCATCATAAACCTGGTCATATTATGTGAAGAGTTAAACACATAAAATGCTTTTATCACTTCTATAATTTTATGTGAGGCTTCAATCTTCTTACATAATTCTTAGTTTTATAAATTAACACATTTTATTATTTTATGTGAGGACCTTACTCACGTAAAATTCACAAGTCAATCTACCTTCTTTATTCTTTAAAATGGACCCATCCGAGCCCATCTACAACATGCCTTCCGGGCCGTTACAAAGCTGAGTATTTTGGGCCTTTGATACCCTACCATCCGGGCCCGATAAGGAGTTGTTACAGCCAGCCATGTTCTCTCCCTCTCTTACACGTAAAACCCTAAAATATCTCTCTCTTCAGCCTTGCCTCACGTAACATCTCAGCCCTTCTCTCCCGTGAAGCGGCAGCTTCCATGTACCGCAGCAGGAACAACGACGACCGCCTGCCCTTCCTTTCCCGTTGTCACCACGCCGGCATCACCCTCCTCTCCTCCCATCTCCGCCGTCTGTCTCTTCTCCCCTCGCCTCCTTCGGACTCGACAGAAGACGCCTCCTCCTCCCCTTTAGTCCAAGACAGCGGCGGCCTTCTACCCTTCTATTTGTGCACAGAAGCGCCAGAGGACAGCCGCAAGGGGTGCAAGGCTGCTGGGGGTTGTGGCCAGGAACGTGATGAGGGCATGGGCAGCGCCGGATCTGCGTACAACTGCTCGTCTCCCTTTCTGTCTTCGCTTACGCTCAGAACCGTCCATCTCCAGCGTCTCCAGCCTCTTCAGCGCAGCAGCCCACAGCAGCAGTCAGACGCAGCAGCAACCCGCCACAGCAGTTGTCTCCCAACGCAGCAACGTCTGATGCAGTCGGTCCTAGTCTGAAGCTGCAGCCCCTGTTGACAAGCTATAGAACCAATGCAGTCATGTAAGCCATCTAACCCTTGTAACCCTTGCTACACTACACTTCAGTCCACCTTTTCCTTGCCTAACGTGTACCTGTTTCGTCTGTTAAACCTACTCAGAACAACCGTAGGAGAGCTGTACAGATTCTTGCGTTTTCCAGAATTTTCGGAAGTGTTGAGCAGTCAACTTCGGGTCCATTTTTCGGTACGCGAGACTCTTCCTTTCTGGCTGATTTTCGGATATGTTTTAGTCGATATTGTATAGTATAACATACTAAAATTTGAGAGCAATCCGAGCTACGGTTTGAGAGTTATTGTGTTCCAAAGTTGACGCCTCATGTAGTTTGTATATATGTGATGAGTGTTGGGAAAACAGCAAGTGATGCTGTTTTGTGAGAGGGTTTTTAATAAATTTTTGATCTCCGTTGGGCTTGAATTTTGGATATGATATAGTTGACATATTGTTATAGAACATATTAAAATTTGAGAAGCATCCAGCGAGTGGTTTGGGATTTATGATTTTTCAAAGATTTAGTCATAAACAGTTTTTCTGTTGTGCTGAAATTCGGTTTTGTGAGATAGTTTTAAATAGGCTTTTGATCTCCTTTGCGGCTGAATTTTGGATATATGATAGATAAGATTTTATAGTAGAACGTATCAAAATTTGGGATAAATCCAGCGAGTAGTTTAGGAGTTATGATTTTTCAAAGTTAAGACAATGTTTTGTTTGTTAAGTGTGGTAACCAACTTTGGAAATTTTTGTAGAAGTGATGGTTGAACAGTTTTAAGAAATTCTTTCTCCTATGAATAGATGGGATATCATAGATGATCTAGAGAATTATTTCGGAATTTTTATAAGATTATTCGAATTTTATATTTGAAGCTGTAGTTGGACTTTAGTGACTTTTCGGGAAATAGAAAATCGGTAGTTTTCTAGTTGTTACCTAAAATCATCCTAGGGAGTAGAATATGGTTAGTTAGCCTCCAATTATATTTTAAGTACATATTCCGAGTTTTTGGAAGTTCCGGAGCCAAGGGTAAAATAGTCATTTTACCATAAATTGGTACTGTGTTAAATTCTGTTCTAATAGGATCTATTGCCTTAAAAGTCTTAGACTTCTAATTACCTAGAAAGTGTGCTGACACACTTGCCTCCTTTGACAGGCAACCGAGTTATACGGTTACAGATTGAGTTGTGATTAAGAGAGTCGAGATCTGATTCAGGTAAGTCCACGGACTTACTTAGCTGGCTTCTTGTATGAGTGTAATGTGTATGAGTGGTGTTTGTTAGTTATGATAAACAACGAAACCGGATTAGGCCGACTTTATTATTTACGTAATTGACCCAAGTGTATGATAACGGGTCGTGACATCATCTGCCTAGCTCTTGCGAGAGTCTAGGAGGTTCCCTGCGACCAGCCCAGTCCGGTAGACGGTCAGATGCATTAGTACCATTCCGCGTTGGTAAACGGGGACAGGGGCGAGGTTTGGGAATCCCTCGTGTCACAACATAAGTATCATTAGTAATGACCTATCACCTAATTAAAGATAATAAAAGGATTGAGTGTTGCATGTTGATTGTGTACGTTGTGTGTTTGTACTTTTACCTTTATACTTATGCATAGAATGTTAGTTAACGGTTTTATACCGCTTGTAGATGCCTTGCAGGTTAATACAGTTGTAGAGAGATCCGGAGGAAATGGTCAGCCGGGTCCACGTACTTATGTAGTTGGGGACGGGATGTCTTATGTTCTTCTTAGGTGTCATTTTGGTACCTTTGCTTTGTAAGGCTGATTCATATTGCTCATGTATATATTGTTTAAAGTTTTCAAATGTTTTAAATACTTTTGTGCCTTGTTGTAAGATCCAAGTTAAATGGTTGTCAAACTAAGGTCGGGACCCATTGTGAGGTCCTAACCAGTAGCTCCCCGAGTTCTAAGAATTTGGGGTGTTACATTATATACTTTAACCTTTCTCCTCAACTCACTTATTTAATTGTGTAAATATTCGGTACTCATATATTTATATCTACATATTCTTATTTTCCAACTTGTACGGGTATAGGTACACTTACGTCATGAGTATATATTCTTATGGTTCTTTATATATATAAATCCTGAAATCCCAATTTATTTATATATATATTTATATCTCTTTTACATTTTACTCACCTTTATTAATTCTGCAAAGCATTGTAGTGCAAATATATATATATATATACTTATACACATATGTACCTATCTCTCTCGATCATTCTTATATACCCACATCATTGTACATCTACATAATATATATATATATATATATATATATATATATATATATATATATATGTGTGTGTACATATACTTCGGTACCCTGCACACTAATGTCTAATTATCCATGTATATATATATAGCATTCGAACTCTCTACTTCCTCAGCTAGGTCGACATATATACTCATACATCACCACATCTCAACACTTCTAACTACAGCTATATATATATATATATACATATTGCAGGAACACGTAAACCACACTACAGCAACTCCATCTACTGCAACTCCAATTACCACAGACAGCACAGGGGCGGACATTACCGGACTCACCACGGTGTGCTTCGATCCGGCTCGGTGGCAGCCCTTCCGACCAGACGCGATGTGACGAAACGAGGCTGCGGTTGAGCGCCTATCCCGTCTGCAGCCAAGGCGGCAGCTCTTGGTTCCGGTTCGTTCTCCTCGGCGCAGGGCTGGTTCGGCTTCGTCCTTCTCGGCGCAGGGCTGGTTCGGCTTCGTCCTTCTCGGCGCAGGGCTGGTTCGGCTTCGCCCTTCTCGGCGCAGGTTTCTCTGGTTCGCTCTTCTCGGCGCAGGAGGGTGGCGAAGAGGGGCGTATGCTAGCCTCCGGTGAGCGCACGCTGCAGAACTCCGACGGCTTGGCGGCGCAAGGTCTGCAGTCGAGGGCGGTGAAGAGAGGGTAGTTTAGTCGCGAACAGATCGGGAGAGCGAGGAGATAGACAGAGTCGACTTACTTGGCGGCTGCTGGCGTCGGCGAAGAGGTGCGGTGGCGTGACTGGCGGTTGCAGCAGCGGCGGCCCTTCCTCCCACCAGGCGGCGGCAAATGTCCGTTGGTTGCTGCTGCTGCTATTGTTTGTTCACAAAGGGAGGCGGAGGAGAGCGTATCGTTACCGATTAGTTTAGGGTTAGATTAGCTTAACGTTAGATTATGTTAGATAATTAGGGTTAGGGTAGTAATGGGCTGGGCTGGAAATTGGGCTTAAACTAATGGATCAGCTCACCAAATTAAGAAAAAGAAAGCGGAAAAATTATCACTTGCTGAGTACGGAATTATTTATGAAATTATTTACGGTTTACATAATTTATCATTTTATGTGAATGAAGGTCACATAAAATGATAAAATTTTAATATATTTTCTCTTTTATTTTAAAAGAGTATAGGTTGGCGGATCGGAAACCGGTTGAATTCAGGTTTAACGGAGTTTCAAAATTCCGGTTATTACAGTTGGTGGAAATGAACGAGAAATAAGAAAATATGAGACCGTTAAAGAGAGGTTGTAATGTGAAGTTAATGGAAGAATTGAGTGAAGTAAGCTCTTTTTTATAATCTTTTGTTTTGTATACCCATCTGTTTTTACCACTTTCATTAATGGTAGGTAAATGTAATTAGTCCGTTTTTAATCCCCTCTATTAAAAAATCAGACATATATGAAGAGAATATATGGAGAGAGTACAAATTAGTGTTTTCAAGATATATTGTTGCCATTTTTATTCGTAACTGGTTTCTGGTATGAGTTTTTGGTAATATATTTCTAGTATGAGTTTCTGATATGATTTTGTTATGAATTTCTGATATGGTTTCTTGGTGATTTTCTTGTATGGTTTCTGGCATTAGTTTTTGTTAGGTTTCTATTATGGTTTCTGGTACGAATTTCTGGTATGCTTTCTCGTATGATTTATGATAAATAGAGTTTTAGCATGGATTCTAGCATGAGTTTTTAGCAGTGTTCCAAAATACGCCGTCCAGGGCCGTCTAGACGCTGGACGGCGGATGGGCGTTCCGTTTTTGGGCAAAACGGGGCTTTCAGGACGTTGTGGTGCAAATTTGAAGTCGGAACGGGACGGGACGGTGTTAAGATGGGTTAAGACGGATCGGGACGGAGTGAAACGGGGCGGGACGGGGTTAAACAGGGCGGGACGGGGTAAAACGGAGCGGGCTGTCTAGACGTTTTACCCCGATTTTAGGTTTTACAGCATCCCTCCCAAACGCACTCCTCATTCCCGACCCGGCGACAGGCGATTAGGCTTCTCTCTTCTCTCTTCGCTCCGATAGCTGCCATCCGACAGCCGCCGTCGTCCCTCCGAGGCTCCGAGTGACTTCGTCGTCTTCGACTTCACTCCTCTCGTCTGTGCAGAAGTAGAACACGGTACAGCCTGCCAACTTTGTTCTCTCTTCTCTCTCGAGTCTCGTATGTGCAGAAGCAGATTACGGTCGCCGGCTCCGAGTGCTGTCTCTCTTCTCTCTCTCTCGAGTCTCGATTTCTCTTCCTCTTTGCTTGAAACTGCTGCTCGTTAATCTCTTCCTCTCTGCTTACTGCTGCAGTGCTGATTGCTGTTCTCCTCTCTGCTTACTGATTTCTCTTCCTCTTTGCTTACTGCTCGTTAATCTCTTCCTCTCGTATTGTATTCAACATTGCAGAGTAATCAGAAATTCTTTTGTATGTATGTAGTCTTCTCTATTGTATTCTGTAATTCTGAGCAGTGTTCTAATATTCTGTATGTTTCACTTTCTGGCTTTATGAGAATTCTGATTGATTATTTATATATATGAGAGTTGAGACTTGGTGATTGCAGCTTGTCTTTTATAGTTTTGTGCTTTGTGCAGAGAATCGTAAACAATAAATATGTTTAAAATTTTTGTGTAGTGCACTGGTGCTTCATCCTTGTGCTTTGTGCAGAGAATAGTTTAATCGTAAACAATAAATATGTTTGAATTCAATGTGCAGATATGTCTCAATCAGCTCCGGTTGAACCAACTCCAAACACCGAGTCTATGAGCGGTGCTCCAAAACTTAAACGAAATAGTGGAGACATTGGATGGGAGTATGCAATACTTAGTAGCGCAACTCAAGAAAAATGGAAATGCTTGAAGTGTGACAAGGAGTTTAGTGGTGGAGTTAGCCGTGTTAAGCAACACATTGCCGGCATTAGGGGTAATATTGCCTCTTGTACCAAGTCTTCGGATGAAGACAAGAAACGATGCAAAGATGCAATTCTACAAGCCAAAAAAAAGAAGGTGGTTGGAAGACAAGATGATGAAAGTCTAAGAAGAGAAGTTAATGTGATAGACGTAGATGGAGATGATGATGACGAATGTCCCAAAAAGCTACCTCGTACTCTTGGAGAAATGGATCGATTTGTTTCGGGAATCAAGCCCGATGACATTAGCTTGAGCAAGAGAAAAAGGAAAAGGCAACAAAGCATCAACGACGGTCTTTTCAAAGAACAGAGCCTTAAAGTGAGTCAGTACATGGCTAGGTGGGTGTATGAGACCGGCATACCCTTTCATGCGGTTGATAATGATACGTTTAGAAGATTTGTTGAGGCGGTTGGACAGTTTGGTCCGGGGTACCAACCTCCAACTCAATATCAACTCGGGGAACCACTCTTGAAGGGTGAAGTGGAAAGAGTGAAAACCTCACTCAAAGTTCAAGAGGAAGCATGGGAAAAGAACGGGTGTTCTATCATGACGGATGCTTGGAGTGATAGAAAGAGGAGAAGTATAATGAACTTGTGTGTGAACTCCGGTGGTTCAACTACTTTTGTTGGTTCCAAAGAGGCTTCCTTAGATGCACATACCGGGCAATATATATTTGAGTATGTTGATGAGTGCATTGACAAGATTGGGGAGAAGAATATGGTCCAAGTGGTGACCGATAATGCTTCAAACAACATTGCGGCTTCAAACCTTTTGCTTGAGAAGAGGCCTCAAATATTTTGGACTCCTTGTGCTACTCATTCCATCAATCTCATGCTTGAAGCCATCGGTAAGCTCCCAATTTTCAAAAATGCAATTACTAAAGCAAAGAACTTCACCGTATTCATCTACTCTCATCACAAGACCTTGGCACTAATGAGAAGTCGTACACGAAGAGAGATTGTCCGTCCGGGAGTGACTAGATTTGCATCTTCTTACTTGACATTTGCAAAGCTTACTTGAGAAAAAAGAGACATTGAAGCACATGATGACCTCCACGGAGTGGGAGAAATCGAAATGGTCAAAGAGCAAAAAGGGGAAAGAGGCTTGTGCTACTATATTGTCTTCTACATTTTGGAGTGGTGTAAGCATGTCTTTGAAGGTGTTTACACCTTTAGTAAGAGTGTTCCGACTTGTAGATGGAGATTTGAAACCGGCCATGGGATTTGTGCATGGTGAGATGCTAAAGGCGAGAAAAGAGATACAAGCGGCTTATAGGAATAAAGAGGAGAAGTATAAGCGTATACTTGACATAGTGGATGCAAAGGGAAAGGACCGTGTGGATACTCCACTTCACTTGATGGCTTACTTGTTAAATCCGTTTTACTTATACAATTCCGATTCGGAATGGTCCACTGAAGAATGATATCGTCTTATGGATGGAGCTTTTAATTGCATTGAACGGTTTTATCCCGATGTTGATATGCAAGATCAAGTGATAAATGTGGAGCTTCCTATGTACAAGGATAGAAAAGGTGCCTTTGGAAGAGTTTTGGCATCAAAAGGGTGTTCGAAGAATGATGAACATTATGATCCGGGTATGATTATTTCTCTTTCATTTAACTTTATACAAAAGTTAACAAGTTAAGAGTTTTGATATCTATTTTTTGAATATATAGTTGTTTGGTGGAGGTCATATGGCAATCAAACTCCAAATCTCCTAAAGGTTGCAATTAGGATACTTTCCTTGACAACGAGTTCATCCGGATGTGAAAGAAATTGGAGTGTCTTTGAAGGGGTAATTAATTAGCTCTCGTTTGAATAGTTCTTTTGTTATTATATAGTCTTTATATTAAGCTATTGAATTGGATTATTGATTTTAACAATGTAGATTCATACAAAGAAGAGGAATAAACTAGATACCGTCCGAATGAACAACCTAGTTTATGTTCAATTCAATGCAAGGTTGTTGAATAAGAAAATGAAAAGCCGAAAAGACAAAGTTGATGTGCTTCTAGCAAATGAGGCTTCACATGCACAAGCATGGATAGTTGATGGAGTAGATGACGGTGAAGAAGAGGTCTTTCCCGGTTCCGGCCTTACATGGGGTACTGTGAGTGAGGCAATGGGAGCGGATGAAGAATTGCAACCAAGAAGAAGTGGTCGCCTTGGAGGTGTTGTAGAGGATGTGAGAGAGCTTGATGAGGATGATTTTGTCTCCGATGGCACGGAGGATGAAGATGGTGATGATGATGAAGAGTTTGACTTTGAGTCGGACAAGGAGTCCAAGTTCAAGAGTATGAACATGAAGAGACGGAAGAGTAGATAATATGCTCAAGTTGAGTAGTTGTGTCTAGATATCAAGAATCCTCTTTTGCCGTTTTAGTTTATTTTGAACGTTTTTATGTATTTCATTTCATCATTTGCATGACACTTTTAGTAGATTATATGCTTAAGATGTTGAAGATTACGAAAATGAATATTTATTTGCATTATATGAATATTTTACACAAATTTAGGAGGAATTATGGGTAATATACATGAAAATAATCAAAAAACGTCTTGTCCGTCTCAAATCTGTCTAGACGGCCGTCCGGCCATCTAGACGCTAGACGGTAGCTCTCCGTCCCGTCTCCGTCTTACGTGTTTTGGAACACTGGTTTTAGTATGAGTTTCTGGTTGAATTTCTAATATAATATCTGGTTGAGTTTCTAATTTAAGTCACCGATATAGATATCGACATCCTTCTTCCCGGTATATATAGATTGAAGAGATTGCTTGGCGAAAATCAATCTTACGTTGAAACAATAGGGAGATAACGGAGTTTCTAAGAGTAATTAGTATTACATAATTAGTTGTGTTTCTTGCTTAGTGCTATGGCGCTGTTGCTGCAGGTCCAATTTTTTTTAAACTTTGTCATATGTTTTATTTTTTTATTTGAGTTAAAAGCAAAGAAGAAGTTTGGTGTATTGACTTGAAACGATGCAGTCATTCATCGTGTACATGGGAGCACATTTTCACGGCTCGAATGCCAATGAAGAGAAGTTTGAGCAGACGGCTCGAATGGCAGTAACAGTAAATCTAATTCAATTCTCCGCATCTTTATCTTCCAAAATACATATTCATTTATAATTATTAACAATTTAAGGAAGAAATAATTATTAAGAATTTAAGACATTTATGATGACGTTGCGTGATTTTTTGTCCAGGGACCAAACCTATTTTAAGAGATAAATATTTAAAAGAGAAATAAAAATCCTAGTCATATTAATTTATAATTATTAAGAATTGATTAGAACTCATATATGGCTATCTATTTTAGTCATACGAAAAACCTATTTTGAAAAATAAATATTTAAAAGAGAAATAAAAATCCTAGTAGTAAAATACATATTAATTTATAATTATTAAGAATTGATTAGAAGTGATTTTAGTCGGACATGGCCCCGTAATCTCCATATTATACTTGAGGAATAAGTATTGGATTTTGGATAGAGTAATTAAGGAAATTTATCTTTGATGAGTATGAAAAGATCAAAAAAAATTATCTTATAATAATATTTATTTAGCTGGAGAAAATTAACTATAAAGTGTCCCTGCAAAGAAGGTAAACCCTCATCAAATCCAATCTGCATTCTTTGGGCGTATTTTGATTTTTCATCAAAAAAAAAATGGAGGAATTGAGGCTTATTGACTTCATTGAGGTTAAACCCTCGGGCGATTTCATTAAGAGAGAAGCATGTAAACGGAAAGCACAGTCTCGGAGTTTGAAGCTCTTTGGAGCAGTGATTAAACTTGAGGAGGAACCGCCTTTGAAGCGAGCGAGGATGCCGGAGGCTTTCGGTGATCTTCCATCGATGTACAGAGATTTCTTGCACGCCAAGGGAGCGAGCGATGTGAAGTTGATAATGGAGCGGAGACTGACCGCCACTGATATGAACCCCAACCAGAACCGGCTTTCGATGCCGAGTAAGAAGGTGAAGGACAGGTTCTTGACTGAAGAAGAGGAGACGTTGATCGGAGAGAGTAGAGCAGCAGGGAGGAGCAAGGTGATGAAGAAGCTTGAGGTGACGGTGATTGATCCTTCCCTGCAGATGCGTGCCATGAAATTCACTCGCTGGAATGGCCAGAAGATGAACGGCTGGTGGTATGCTCTTATTCATGACTGGAATAAGCTCGCCCGCGACAATGGCTTCGCAGTAGAAGATCCTATTCAAGTCTGGTCATTCCGAATCGACGGTGCTCTCGGTTTCATCATTCACAGGGTTCAACAATAGATTCATTTTCTTACTTTTCTGTTTTGTGATTGAATGTCAATATGGTTACTATTATTGAGACATGATATTTACACGAGTACCCCGAATATTTTTTGTACGGATACAACATATTACACAATTTTAAATATTCAATTCCTTCAATTCTCTGCTGAATTTGTGATACAAGTTTGTCTCTCAACGGCCAATTCGGTTCCATGGTAGGATTAAGCTCATCCATTTCACACAACAGATTTGAGAATAAGCATCTAATTAAAATTTGAAGTAATTATTTGTAATAGTTAGGATTTTCGAATTCTAATTAACGTTGATTAACTTAATCAATAATAACTAGTAGACGATAGTTATCAACTTCTTTTTTGTCAAAATATTAACTTACGGATGATAGATGGGTATATTCCAAAAATATTTTAAAGTTTAGGGACATCGTCCAGAAACTAAAATACACTTGAGCATAATCCGGAAAAGTCTAAAGTATTGGATCACCATCAGTAATTTCCAAAAAAATATATATGTGAAAACATTTCACCGGCCATTTATCGTGTAGTTTTTCTTCTCGGACTCCAAGTCGAAGCTCGGTGTCCTCTACCATATGTGGGAGCCCTTCCTTTGATATTTGGTTCCCATCCAAGAAGCTCGATATCCAGCTAAACATTATAAGAATAATTTTCTTATTTTTCTATAACCATCAAACATAACACGTTTTTTGTTCAATATAACACATATTTAGAGTTAAAAGTAGAAAGAATCCACATCCATTGAATATTCGTAATTGTTCAAACATAACACATATTTGTTCAATTAAAAAGTGTTCAACACAGATAGGTACAAACAACTTACACAGCCATTGAATTGAGTAGCCAACTAGCCAACATGAAGTTGACACTTTTCCAATATTTAAATTCGTTGGAAGTAGTTGTAGGGATTGAGATCGAGCCATCCAAGAATCCTTCTTTGCATTTGGGTGAGAAGGATGTAGTGATAGCTATTTTTCATTCCGAAAAACTACCAATTGTTGGAGATATTTAACAGATGTTTAGACCAGGGTGGTCAAAAGGATGAAGATAGAAATCAAAAGATTGATTTAGAAGTAGATTTTCCATAGTAGATAGATAGAAAAGGATAATTTAGATAGATTGAGTTTTAGAAGATGATGATCGATTTTAGACTGTTACCATTTCGAATATATAGATTGAATAGAATGCAGTAACTTGATTATTCATGAAGCAACAACCAAGATTTATACACAAGAGAATAGCCTAAAAGAAAAAGATATGATGCATAAAACAAGGTGTGAAATAGAGGTAATAAAGGAAAAATATAATCTTCCAAAAATATATAAACAGTATACCATAAAGTATATTCAATCTAAATCCTCGAAAAGAGGTCAACTAGATAGTTTGCTACCAAGGCATCGTGAGTTGTCAGCTATGGATATAGAGAGTGGAGGGAATAAGGTGGCATACAACATCCTTGGAAAGACAATCATGGAAGTGGACGTCCCTGCTACTATTGGTGAGTACGTACATCCACCTATTATTAAGGGGGATTTTGTCCCTGGCAGGGCTGGGGATCCTTATGTAGGCCAACAATGTATTGTTGAACAAAGATATGCGATTGCGGTGGGGGATTGTAGTTCTAACCATCCTACTAAGGTTATGACTCTCTCCCCATGAACATTCTATTTTGGAATTGTAGGGGAGTCGCTAACTGTCACTTTTGTAAAGTGATCCGTTATATCATCAATCATCACCAATTAGATATTCTGGCTCTCTTTAAGACTAAGGTATTTGGAGAATTAGCAATTTTCATTTGTAGGCAGATGGGTTTCGCAATTCACACAAAGATCAACGCTATAGGTTTCACTTGTGGAATTTGGATTTTGTGGAATGAACTTCATATCAAGGTCATGGTGGGGCACACCGCGGACCACTTTATTTAGTTTAAAGTAGGAAGCAATCTTGATTTGTTCGAGATAATCGCCGTGTATAACCTTCCCACGCAGGAATCGAGAGTTGAAGCATGGACGAGCCTGCTCGCGGCTGTCCGGAGTATAGACTGTCCTCTCATTATTGAGGTGACTTTGACTCCACCCTTCAGATCGAGGATCAATCGAGGGGCTATCTCCTCGGATTTGAACAAATTCCATGAATGGGTTACTGATGCATAGTTGATTGATATGGGTTTCTTTGGACAAGGGGGAGGATGTTACGAAATATACGACAGACCTTCGTATTCGAGCAAGACTACAAACAACCATAAAATCGTAACGTGTGAATTTATCAAAACCTTTGATACAAAAATCCAATTAATAAAAATAGGGCAAAATAATTAACCATAACAAAATCAGAAATCACAAGAATATGTTAGCAAGAAAAATCACATGAACCAGCAAAGAGAAATCAATTTCAAAACATAACTTATATATGACAAAATAAATATGTTTAAACTCGGATGCTGAACCTTAAACTCGAGCAAGAGTATCATCAATTTCAAATAGAAAAAACTAGAAATAAAACCAAATTTCGAGCACCTCAATGGTGAAGAACAGAAAATCAATGAAGAAGCAAACAACGAAGGATTGGAGGTATCAAGTTTCTTTTCTTTTCATTTCATTTTTTTTAAATACTAACTAATGAAAATTAATTTTAAACTAATGGTTTCGATAATTTTATAAATGTCCGATCTGAATCTGAGAGTGCCAATATATCGATCTGAGTATTTTATTTTAGACTACTCGTGTAACATACGAAATTTTTATTCCGGTTGTCGAGAGGTTTATCGATTATTCTGCGTGCGCGGCTCAGTTTTTCCGCAGGCACGGGGTGCTGAGTGTCGGGATTTATTCCAAAATCCCGTACCGATTCTTCGTTTTCCCCTTTTCGCTTTCGGACCCCTCGTTCCTAGCTGAGGTGACAAGTGGTCAGCTGACACCTTGTTTTCTTCCCACTTTTTTCATCCAAGGTCTTCCCTCTCTCCTCACTTTTCATTTCACGCTTCACTTCCTCTCCCATTTCTCTCTTGTGCTTCCTTTAATCTCCTATCTTGGTTTTCTTGTGTGTGAGATGCAGTAGAAGAGATTCAAGATCCAGCTTGGTAAGATTCTTCCTCTTCCTCTCTTCTCCTCCTTTGTTGTTTATCCCTTCTTCTCCTCTCCTTATCCAATGCAATGGATGAAGCTCTTGAGGAAACTTTTTTCTCAAATCCTTGCATGTACGTGTTCTTAGCTCATTTAGGTCGTGAAAAGGAGTCTAAGATTAGTGGTTGGTGTTTGGAGAAGACTCAACAAGATGAGGAGGACAATGGAGCCCAAGATCCACAATTGAAGACGAAGAAGATGAAGTTTTGTGGCATGCTCAAATCACAGGGGCGAATCATCAGAGGCGCGGAGGCAGATCAAGGCCACTGTAGTGGCGGCTCAAGCGACTGCACGGGCGGCGCCAAGAGACCGTAGGTGCGGTGACTGGGTTTCGCAGGGGCGCCAGCTTGACTCTGCGGCCATAAAATGCACTAACTTGATTTTAGACTGTGACCATGTAGAATAGATAGATTGAATAAAATGGAGTAACTTAATTATTCATGAAGCAACAATCAAGATTTATACACAAGAGAATAGCCTAAAAAAAAGATTTGATGCATAAAACAAGGTGTGAAATAGAGGGAATAAAGGAAAAATATACTCTTCCTAAAATACATACATAGTATACCCTAAAGTATATTCAATCTAAATCCTAAAAAAGAGGTCAAGTTGATAGTTCGCTACCAAGACATAGTGAGTTGTCAGCTGTGGATATAGAGAGTGGAGGGAATAAGGCGTCATACAACAACCTTGAAAAGACAATCATGGAAGTGGACGTCCCTGCTACTATTGGTGAGTACGTACATCCACCTTTATTAAGGGGGATTTTGTCCCCGGCAGGGCTGGGGATCCTTATGTAGGCCAACAATGTATTGTTGAACAAAGAGATGCGATTGAGGTGGGGGATTGTAGTTCTAACCATCCCACTACGGTTATGACTCTCTCCCCATGAAGATTCTATTTTTGAATTGTAGGGGAGTCGCTAACCCTCACTTTTTGTAAAGTGATCCGTTATATGATCATTCGTCACCAATTAGATATTTTGGCTCCCTTTAAGACTAAGGTTTTTTTTTTGGAGAATTAGCAATTTCCATTTGTAGGCAGATGGGTTTCACAAATCATGCAAAGGTTGAAGTTATAGGCTTCACTTGTGGAATTTGGACTTTGTGGAATGAACTTCACATCAAGGTCATGGTGGGACACACTACAGACCACTTTATTCAGTTTAAAGTAGGAAGCAATCTGGATTTGTTTGAGATAAACGTTGTGTATAACCTTCCCACACAGGAATCAAGAGTTGAAGCATGGACGAGCTTGCTCGTGGCTGTCCGGAGTGTAGTCCTCTCATTATTGAGGTGACTTTAACTCCACCCTTCAGATCGAGGACCATTCGAGCGGCTGTCTCCGCGAATTTGAACAAATTCCGTTAATGGGCTACTGATGTAGAGTTGATTGATATGGGTTTCTTTGGACCGGCGTTCAGTTGGACAAGGGGGAGGATGTTACGAAATATACGACAAACCTTCGTATTCGAACAAGACTACAAAAAACAATAAAGTCGTAAAGAGTGAATTTGTCAAAACCTTTAATACAAAAAGGGGTAGTTTATTTGCGCCCCAAAATGCTACTGCAAATGATGCACTGCAAATGTCAGTAATGTTTTGTTCGCCCAAAAAGTGCGTGCAATCAAGTTTTAAATTTATAAAACTAGAATAAAAGCAAGCGAACCCGCAGTGTACGGATCGGCGTAGATTAGCAAGTATTCTAGAGTATCGAACTCAGGGATTTGGGGGATCAAATTCAGTTAACAAATTATCGAGCAAGTAACGTATAGAAGCTTTGCAAATATTGGAAAAACAACAATCCTAAAGATCCAGGTATCTAATTGTGGCAATCGATTCAAGATATACTATAGATTTAAGGACAGAGTTGAGGTTTGCAAAAGTATACTAAGGTAAGGTAATGTACGATGAAGTTCCAAAACCCTATATGACTTATCTAAAGACACTCTCTATAAAGGTTGTTGAGGCTTCATTATAGAAAGAATCTAAAGGCAATAATTAATCTCAAATACCCAAACTTGTAACCCAAGGATCAAAACTAACTAAACCGATTAAGGTTGTGACACTCGAAATCGAAGTAGAGGTTGTTGAGGCTTCACTACTACCTAGAAAAGGGCAAACCTAGACTAGATTAAAGCTAATCTTTAACCTTGAATCAAAGTAAAAGCAAAGTTCGTAAACTGAGGTAAATCACGGGTAGATCTTAAGAATCACGGCCGTGGAAACCTAAGAACAGACCGTGATTTAGGGTGTCGACGATATTTCTCTAACTCTCAAGGTCCAATCAATTTACGATCGATCTATCATTATCCAAGCCACAACTATCAACCCTTCACCTTAGAATTGCTAAAGGGTTTTAGCCAATAACCATCATCATCAATTCAATAATCAAGTTTAAAGAGAAAATGGATGAAAACCTCAAAAACTCAATAATAATAAAAAACTCAATCTCAAATCCGAACAATCAATGTTTGTATCGAATGAATGCAGAAAAAGGGAATAGAAATCCTCACAACAATCTATGGGAACAATGAAGAACGGGATGTCAATCCGTCTCCAATTGTAAACCCTAAGATAATCTCGAAGTACACAATCTCCAAAATGTGTCCTTCTCCGAATCTTCCCTATACGCAATAAAATCTTCAAACCTCCCTCTCTTTGGGGATCCAAATCCTGGGGCTATCACCGTTCTTCCTTCAATGTTGAAGGCTCTCCAAAATCTGTAGGGATCTCTCTAGGGTTTAAAGATAAAACCCTAAAAATTTGGGCTGCAAAGAAGTCGAATCCGCTGGTATCAGAAAATACTTTGGCGCGTCAGACGGTATCAGAAGATACTTTGGGCCGCGTCTGAAGGTATCAGAGAATACTTTGGGCCGCGTCCGAAGGTATCAGAGAATACTTTGGTTCGCGTCCGACGGTATCAGAGAATACTTTGGGCCGCGTCCGACGGTATCGGAAAATACTTTGGCGCGTCCTAAATTCCTTTTATGCTCCTTTTTGTCCCGCTTCAAGGCTTAATCCTTAAATGTGCCATTTTTGCTCCATAATTCGCCAAATTACCTACAAATGAAATAAAACTCTGTGTAGACCTCTATTCTTGCAAAGTAGGTGAATATAACCATAAATGCCATGAATGTATGTCTATGTATGCAAAATAAAGGGAATATTTATATAAATATATGCCTAAAAATAGGTCATAATTCATGTCATCAAAATACCCCATACTTGCCTCTTGCTTGTCCCCAAGCAAGGTTCAAACTTAAAATAAAAGATGATATGGATTATGAATATGTAAAAATAAAGAAAAACCACAATATTTTGGTTGTGCTTCTATTCATAGATCACTCTCAAATGGTTGCTTCATAGCTAATGAAAATCATCATATGATCAAAAGGAATTATATCATGAAAAGGATAATCACACTTTGGAAGAAAAATCATAACATGCATCATAACTTGCAATATATCAAAATCAATAATGAGGAATCCAGTTTAGACCACAAAGCCAAACAACATACTCAAAGATCTTAAGGTCTTTCAAGCAAAGGTGAAGAAACGTGAATAGGTGGGAAACTTAAAAAGGAATGTGGTGTATGAATCCGGGAAAAAGGAACAACACAAACTCTTTTTCTTTTTACTATTTGAACTAACCACCATTTAGAGCTTTGCTCTCCCTTTTCAACACAAAATTCTTTTTCGACTTTACTTTTTGGAAATATGGACAGCGGTGCACAAAAACCGAAGCCTAGGAGATCGGCGTTTCTCAATTTCGAGATGCCTCAAACCCTTGATGCACATACCATAATCCGTTAGGAATATCGCTCAATCCGACTTTGGCAAGACACAAACACCCGGCTATGTGAATGGTGCCGAGTTACTCATCATCAAGATTGACTTCCCCAAACCTACAATTTTCTATACTTTTGAATGCAAGCATTTGCTTTCATGGCCCTCCCACATCAAATATGCCAAAACTCAACTCTTCCTAGTTCCCGGATAGGTAGGGAAGACAATTATTTTATTGAGGGGCTAAATGAATAAGGAAAGAAGCAAGAAAAATCGAGGTGCCTTAATCATTTCAATAAGAAGTGTAAGAACTTATCATGCGGTTTCAACCTTCAACACTCAACATGATTTAGAATGAAAGCGAATTATCAAACATGCATGAAGTTCTATCAAAGTATTCAAATCCCACATATGTCATAAATCAATTCAAGCATATCAAAATCATCATAGCTATTTCACAAAGTAAATGTTATCATAGAGATCATGTCCATCCTAGAAGCACAAAAATTTTAAAAATTTCAAAATTTTCAAAATCATATGATGCAAGACATAAAACATGCAAATGGTATTGCAAATACCTCCACCCCATACTTAAAACTCACATTGTCCCCAATGTGAAGAAAAGAAAAGGAAGAAAATGATACTCACAATGTAAGATGGCGAATCAGGCATGACGAATCATTCATTGAGTGGTGATGGTGGGAGTCTATATAAGCTCAATAGGGAACTCCGGATATTCCAATCGGTGTCGAAGAATGAAGAAGGGGAACGTCTTTTGGCCGAACAAAAATTTTCCGAAAAAAAAAAAAATTTTTTTTTTTTTTTTTTTTTTTTTGAAAAAAATCGACCGATTTTTCAAAAAATCGGCCGAGTTTTCTGCCCGAATTTTTCGTCGGCCCGATTTTTCCTGAGGGGGTCGATCTCTGGGTCGATTTTTCTTTCTGTTGTAAAAAATCGACTTGTTCTGAAGCCTAAATCGACCGATCTTCTTTTGGTAAGTCGATTTCTTGCCTTTTGTTCCTTGAAAACGTCCTTAGGCACATTTGTATTGCCTTTTTCCATCAATTCCTCAAGATTATACCTAGTTCCTGCGATCCATGACACAAACAAACCGAGAGCGCATCGAGAAGGAAAAAAACAAAGCAAAAACAAAACAAACAAGCTAACTATCCTAAGAAAAAGAAAAGGGAAAAAGATGCATTACCTTGGGTTGCCTCCCAAGAAGCGCTTGGTTTAACGTCGCTAGCTGGACCTATCTCCATAGATGACTCAATTTACCTTGAACATCTTGGATTTCTCATCAAACTCATCAATTAATTCCACAAAAAAGGTTCCTAATTTCACCGGCAAATGGTAAGATCTCCCACGTACAAGCTTGTACGGTTTGATTCTCACCGGGATTCTCCTAGCTTTCCTATGCTGTAATGGGACATTATTCAGCCTTGCGTCCCATCCTTTCCTGGATCGAGAAATCAGTTTCTCGAGAATCCTCCTAGCTTCCCCATCTCTAGATTGGGGATGATGTATGGTGTTCGTCATGTGAATGACCCCATACTTGAACAAAAGACACTTCATCGCCTTAACGGTGAAGTGCTTGCTAACTCCACTCCTTGTAGTCCAAGGAGCATCTACTTCCAGCAGTTTTAATGGAGGTTTCATCTTCACCTTAGGAGGTTCTTTTGGAAGAGACCTCCAACTCTCCAGTGCATTCCTAAAAAAATTTGAAATTTTAATAGGAATTTCAAAAGAAGTAAGAGAATGTACCTTGTAAAGTTCATCAAGGCTTGGGACAAGTTTCATGTTCGAATGATGATCCACACATGAAATATCTCCCAACTCAGCCGGATCCTCTTCAACCTTGGCCACCGTTTCAGTAATTTGGCTAAGGTTCTCCACTTCTTCCTCTTCTTCAATGAGGACTTCAAGAGGGGTTTCAAGCTCAATAGGAGGAAGGCTTAAGACTTGGAATTCTTCCTCGCAGGATAAATGATTTTCCAAGGATTTTTGAGCTTCAGAAATAGCCTTTATTTTGTCTTCCATCTTGTCCAACACTTTTAACATCTTTTCCAGCATCGTCTGTGTCCCATCCTTGGATGGTTCTTGTGGAGGCTGCACTTGAGGAGGTTGCTCATAAAAGTTATGAGGGGGATTGAGCTCATCCCAATAAGCAAGCTCATCCTCAATAACTTCATCTCTTTCTCTTTCACTGTCGAACCAATGAAAGGCGTATTTCTCTTCCAAGTATTCATAATGGTCCGCCCTAGCACCTTGCCATGCAAACCATGCTGGATCAAATGCAGGTTTATAGCTACATGCGGCCATTGGTGAACCTAAAAACTCAAAAACTCATACTGAAAAGATTAAAAGCAAAAACAAAAGCTCCCAAGCCAGACAACCAAAAACCGAAATTGGTCTAGACCAAATCCCCGGCAACGGCGCCAAAAACTTGTTCGCTCAAAAGGGTGTGCGTCAAAGTCTTAATATATAACCATAAATGCCATGAATGTATGTCTATGCATGCAAAATAAAGGGAAAATCTATATAAATACATGCCTAAAAATAGGTCATAATTCATGTCATCATGTTTCATGAATTTTAATTTTAATGTTAACGACAGTGGTAATGCAAAGCAATTCTTAATTTTTTTTATTTTTTTCATTTATCTTATTACTGAATGTTGATTAACTTTACTGATATGTATAATTAGTTAACTTTATTGATTTGAATATATAATTAGTTAACTTTACTCGTACTTACTAAAAATTGTAATACTTAATTAATCAAATTTAACAACATAAATAAAATGTTAAATTAGGATTGTGCGTGCGAAGTCTAAAATCGAACCGAACCGCGATAAATTAAATAGAACCTAAAATCAATTTTTCTAAAAATTGAACAGATAACTGAACCTATAAAAGTAAGTTTGATTTCGTCTTGAACCTAAAACCAAAAATTAGTAATAATAGAACCAAAAGTCATACCTATTAGAAGGTTTCGGATTAGGTTTGTACAAACATTTAAATACTATTAAAAAAAAAGTACAATATAAAGTACAAATGTAGTCCTTCTCATTTATTCTGATAAAGATAACAAATATGAGTATGTCTTCTCTTTTAAAAAATTAATTAATTAAAAGTTGATTTTTCGGTTTAAATCATCGGTTTGCGGTTATTACTCAATAACCAAACTTAAACCTATTTTCTAAAATATGCAAACCTAAAACCGAACCTAAATTATCGGTTGTCGGTTAGGTTTAGACCAAAATCACTCGGTTCGGTTAAATTTGATAAACCAAATCTAACATGCCCGTCTTTGTTTAATTAACAAACTTACTATTACGGCGGACAAACGCCTCACAAAGGTAGAGTCCGCATGCGCCGAGGGCTTGGGGCGCATACACTCTCATTTTATTATAACAAATTATAAAAAGCAAATATAAAAATCTCCGTTGTCGGGAATCAAACACGGGTATGCGTTACCGAGAGTCGAATCTGGATCTCCTGGGTGAAAGCTAGATATCTTAACCGCTGGACGACAACGAATTTGTTGATACTTAAATCCTTTAACCAAAATAATATGTAATTGTCTTGCGCCCCAGGTGCTTGCGCTTGATGAACCGCATGCACCAAGGGCTCGGACGCATGCGAGTTGCGCATGCACCCCAATCCTGGTGCATGCGCAGCCCGCATGCTTCGCCTTCTTGGTGTTTTCCGTCCGCGGCGATTAGCATTACTCATAATTAATCTCAAGTGTGGAATACTTAAACTCAATTTCACCTTCGGACCCCAAATTCAAAATTAGTTAAATTTAATTTCGTTTTCGCAGTTCTTTCTTTTAGTCCTATTATAAAAAATAGGGAAAAATAATTAACCATAACAAAATCAAAAATCACAAGAATATGTTAGAATGAGAAATCGCAAGAACCAGTGTAGAGAAATCAATTTCAAAACAATAACTTATATATATATGACAAAAATTAATATGTTTAAACTCGGATGCTGAACCTCAAAATCGAGCAAGAGTACCATCTATTTCGAATAGAAAAACTAGAAATAAAACCAAATTTCGAGCACCTCCTTAGCGAAGAGCAGAAAAACAACGAAGAAGCAAACATCGAAGGATTGGAGGTATCGGGTTTCTTTTCTATTCATTTCATTTTCTTTTAAATACTAACTAATGAAAATTAATTTTAAACTAATGGTTTCGATTATTTTATAAATGTCCGATCTGAATCTGAGAGTACCGGTATATCGATCTCAGTATTTTATTTTAAACTACTCATGTAACATCCGGAATTTTTTTGCTTGTCGTCGAGAGGTTTATCGATCTTTCTGCGTGCACGGCTCAGTTTTCCCGTAGGCACGGGGTGCAGAGTGTCGAGATTTATTTTAAAATCTTGTACCGACTCTTCGTTTTACCCTTTTCGCTTTCAGACCCCTCGTTCCTAGCTGAGGTGACAAGAGGTCACCTGACCCCATGTTTTCCCTCCCACCATTTTTAGCCAAAGTCTTCCCTCTCTCCTCACTTTTCATTTCATGCTTCTCTTCCTCTCCCATTTCTCTCTTGTGCTTCATTTCATCTCCTCTCTTGGTTTTCTTGGGTGTGAACTGCAAAAGAAGAGATTCAAGATCCAGCTTGGTAAGATTCTTCCTCCTCCTCTCTTCTCCTCCTTTGTTGTTTATCCTTTCTTCTCCCCACCTTCATCCATTGCCATGGACGAAGCTCTTGAGGAAGCTTTTTCCTTAAATCCTTGCATGGATGTTCTCTTAGCACATTTAGGTCATGGAGAGGAGTCTAAGATCAGTGGTTGGTGGTTGGAGAAGACTCAACAAGAAGAGGAGGACAATGGAGCCCAAGAACCACACTCAAAGACGAAGAATACGATGTTCTATTGAATGCTTAAATTGCGGGGGCGAATTATCAGAGGCGCAGAGGCGGTTCAAGGCCACCGTAGGGGCGACTCAATCCACCGCAGGGGCGGCGCCATGAGACCGCTGGGGCGGTGACTGGGTTTCGCAAGGGCGCCAGCTTGACTCTGCGGCTGCGTTTCTTCGACAGTAGGTTTCTCTCCTTCTTCCTTCTTTGTTCCTTCCTTTTTTTAGAGGTTGATACATGGTAGTACCATGCTTAGGGTCGACCTAGGATAGATGAGAATGCCATCTAGTGGTTGGGAACCTAGGTGCCCTTAGAACTCGTTGGATTCGTTGTTGATCATGTGTATGTGATGACCTTATGATCTCTCCTAGCTTGTGACCTTAGTCCAGCTTGGGGGTGGTGTTTAGCCTTATTTTAGGTTACGGGCTTTTGTTGCTTCTCTTAGAGCCTAGCTAGGAGCGTTTCTAGCTATGATGTTAGGTCTTGTGTTCGGTTGTTAAGTAGAAGTCCTTGAGTTCGTTTGTATGAGAGTGTGTTGATGTGTGTCTCTTATGGATCAGGCTGTGATTTTTTTCCTTCGGGGAGTTGTGGTCGTTTATTATTGTTAGCTTGGAGACGAGGTAAGTCCCCAGACTTACTTACCTAGTTTTGACATATGAGTTGTGACGTGCCGGTGGTGTGTGTTTTTGTTTTGATTGTTATGACATAACTATTAACCGGATTAGGGTGTGGACACGTTTAATGTAATAATTGGCCCAAGTGTATGATAACGGGTGGTGATCGCTGTTAGCATGAAATATTGTGATATTTTAGGCACGTTTTCTAAACGCATTTGATTCATATTGATAGTCTTTGATTGAGCATCGTTGCATATGTGAGCTAGTATTGCCTATATTGTCGATATGGATGTCTACACTAGCTTTGTGTTGATTATAGGTAATCGAGAGTCTTTTCCGAACAAAATCGAGTAAAGAAGAGTTGATTGAGTATGTCCATGGATTAAGGACATTCTTAGGAGCAAATTGGAGTCCAGCTTGAGTAATACACGAGGCTAGGGAAGAATCACGTTCTTGCCCTAAACCACGCTCTAAAATACGACCATACTACAAACCACGATCTGTTCCACGGCCGTGGAACCATAGCCAGGAAACGTAGTTCATTCCAGAGGATATTACGGCCGTGGAACATATGGTTCAAACCGTGACACATTCCACGCTCTAAATTACGGTCGTGAAAACTTCCACGACCGTGATCTTGGCGATCTTTTTCGCCACACTTTGAAGCCACGATCTTTTGAAGGTTGGGCCGGGCAGATATTTTATCTGCCCTATAAAAAGACGGACGAAGCAAGATTCCGTCATCGACGCATAGGACGGCTTACATCCTCGCTTAGGGTAATCATCTCCGCTTGGAAGTAATTGACATCTCGTTGGAGATCGAAGTTCGTGTTGAGATTTGCCCTAATCTCGCACTTTTGGGGGAGATTGCTGTTGAGATCTCCAGATTGGCGGAAGATCGAAGCTTTTGGAAGATTGTTGCAAGAAGACCTCTCTTCTTGTTTAGGTTCGATTTGGAAAACGGATTGACATCCCGTTTCCCTTTCTTTCCTAAGATTGTGATTGTTTACTTTATTCTGAATTCATTGGTAATACTTGTTCTTGGTTGTGACTTTAAGATTGGGTTGAAGTTTATTGAAAGTTTTCGGAAGTTTTCATCTTTCTATCTTTTAATCCTTGAATTGATATCAACATGACGGTTATTGGCTAAAAACCCTTAACAATTCTAAGGTGAAGGGTTGATAGTTGTGGCTTAGATGATGATAGATTGATCGTAAACAAATTAGACCCTGAGAGTTAGAGAGAATCGTTAACGAACCCTAAATCACGGTTTGTTCTTGAGTTCCACGACCGTGGAATCTCAAGATCCAACCGTAATTTCCCTTAAGTTTACGAACCTGCTTTTACTTTAATCCAAAGTTAAAGATTTGCTTTAATTTAGTCTAGACTTGTCTTTTCTAGGTGGTAGTGAAGCCTCAACAACCTCTACCTCGATTGTGAGTGTCATAACCGTAATCGGCTAAGTTAGTCTTGATCTTTGGACTATAAGTATGGGTATTTGACATTAATTCTTGCTTTTAGAACCTTCCTATATTGAGCCTCAACAACCTGTATAGGGAGTGTCTTGTAGGTGAGCCATATAAGGTTTTTGGAACTTCACCGTACGATTACCTTACATTAGCATACCTTCGCATATCTCAACTCTGTCTTTATGTCATTAGTATATCTTGAATCGATTGCCAGAGCTTGATACTTGGATCCTTAGGATTGTTGTTTCCCAATATTTGCAAAACTCTCATATTTACTCACTTGATAATCTGCTATTGAATTTGTTCCCACCCAAATCCCTGTGTTCGATACTCTGGAATTCTTGCTTAACTACGTCGATCCGTACACTGCGGGTTCGCTTGCTTGATTCTAGTTTTATAAATTTAAGACTTATTTGCACACACCTTTAGGGGCGAACAAGTTTTTGGCGCCGTTGCCGGGGATTTGGTTTCGGCCAATTTCGGTAGCCGGTTGTCAAGCTTGGGAGCTAGCTCTCGTTATTTGATATTACTTTGAGTGCATGCGCAGATCTAGGAAAACCGAAGATCTCTTGCCTCTTGATCAAGAGCTAGAGAAAACTTTAAGGCAAAAGCGCAAGGAAAAGAAGATGGCTGAAGAACACGAACGTGATCTTCAAGCGGAGTTAGCGGAGAAGGAAGCTCAACTCCAATGGAATGAGACCCTCCGCCGGGATGAGATGGATCACCATCATTCCCAAGTTAACAATCTACAAGACATGATCTTCCAAATGAGGGTAGAAATGAGAGACCTTAAGAATAAGGGAAGCAAGAAAACCTCAAGGAAAGGATCAAGATCTAGAAGAAGAGGTCACTCATCCGTTGATGATAGTGATTCTTCCATGCCACCGCTAGAGGAGATTGATCCCACGATCAATGTGAATCCTTTCCATCCACGGGGAGCTGCTAATCGTCGCGTTCCACCTAGGAATGCGAGGATCAAACGTGTAGATGAAGAGCCAAGAACTCTTGGCCAGCGGATGGATCCAACACAACAACCACGCCGCTTGGGCGTGAATTTCGATGCTGAAGATGTGCAAGGGTTTAGCTTCAACCCTCAAGTCATTACTCTTGTTCGCCAAAACCAATTTGGTGGGACAAGCGCTGAATCTCCACACCAACACTTGCAGAACTTTGAGTGTATGATGGAGACGATGAGACCGAAGAGCGCTACTACCAACAGCTATAAGCTTAAACCTTTCTTCTTCTCCTTGAAGGGGAAAGCGTTGTCTTGGTACCAAGCTCTTCCTAGTGGGAAACTAGATACGTGGGAAGACCTTTCCGTGGAGTTCCTCACCAAATTCTTTCCGCCATCCAAAACGGCGGAACTTAGAGGTAAGATTAATGCTTTCTCCATGAGACCTAACGAAAGTTTGTTTCAATCTTGGGAAACGTTTCAGGATTTGCTCTTGGATTGCCCTCATCATGGCATATCCAAACTTGCCTTGTTCGAGATTTACTACAAGGGGCTGGATGCGGGAACGCAATTCAACCTCCAATCCCTCTCATGTGGAACGTTCATGGACATGAGAGAAGATGACGCTTGGGACTTCATTGAGAAGCAAGCAAGAGTCATAGAGAAGTATTCCCACCGGAAAGTGGAGGGAAATCGTGTGGAGCAAGGAGCAAAGCTCACACACGAAGCTCAAAATCAGATTTTCTCCCTCAACAATGAGATCAAGGAGTTGAAGGAGGCTATCAAGACCAACTTCCCAAAGCAACAAGGGAAGGATGTTGGTTATTTGGGCAACAAAAATGGCGGCAACAACAATGGCGGCAACAACAATAACCGGAATAACAATTGGAACGGAAACAACAACAACCGGAACAACGATTGGAACAACAATAGGGGTTCAAACAACAACAATTGGCGCTCCAATCAACAAAATTCCGGTAACTCTTATCCTTCCAACTCAAATTCACTAACTCCACCTTCCTCTTCCTCTACTCCTTTGAAAAGCCAGGGGCAATCATCTAATGGAGGAAACACTACGGGGAAGGAGAAGCCCGATCCCATATTGGAAACGATTTTGGGAAAGCTTCAAGGGTTGGAGAACCGCCTCATCAAGGTTGATGATCAAGTTTCTAAGGTTGACAAAGCTCAAAAGGTTTTGGAAAATCAAATGTTCAACCACGCGGAGGAAGTTCCTAGAAATCAAGGGAAGCTTCCAGGAAAGACGGAGGACAACCCTAAGGGAAGGGTGATGGCGATTACAACTAGGAGCGGAGTGACAACCACCGATCCGCAGCCTACGTTCGTTGAAGTCCCCGTAGAGAAGGGCAAGGAGAAGGAAGACGTCTACGTTCCTCCTCCAGCTTACAAACCTCCCCTTCCATTCCCTCAATCTAGAGCGCGAGCGCGCCTAGACAAGCAATTCGGTAAGTTCATAGAACTCATGAGTAAGCTGCATATTAACATACCATTTATTGATGCTATTGTAGGTATGCCGGCTTATGGCAAGTTCTTGAAGGAGCTCCTCTCCAACAAGAGGAAGCTAGAAGACTTCGGTGAGGTCAAGATGAGTTCGGATTCTTCGGATCTCATCAAGACCATGAAGGAGAAAATGCCCCCAAAGCTGAAGGATCCGGGGTCATTTTGCATTCCCATTGGAGTGGGAGATGTCACATATGACGCTTTATGTGACTTAGGAGCAAGCGTGAGCATCATACCACTTGCATTGTGCAGGAAGATCGGTTTAGGCGATCCTAAACCGGTGAAGATGATGTTATACATGGCGGATCGATCCATCACTCGCCCCGTCGGTATTGTAGAAGACGTCCCGGTCAAGCTAGGTAAATTCTTTGTTCCCATTGATTTCGTCGTGCTTGACATTCCTGCAGATAGTCCGGTCCCGATCATACTCGGAAGACCGTTCCTTACAACTTCCGGCTGCATAGTCGATTGCAAGAATGGTAGACTCGCTTTTGACATAGGAGAAGAGAAAGTAGAGTTCGTTCTTTCCACTCTAGTGAAGGAGTCAATCTTTGATGAGGATATCTACGATATCCAAGATGAAGAAGGGTTGTCTAGAGAGGAGGTAAGTGCGATTCTCTTTAACGATCCTTTACAAAAAGTTATTACTATGAGTCTAACCAATGTAGGGGAAGATGAAGAGTGCAATGAGGCAATTGAAGTCTTAGAAGCACAAGAAGAGATGCATGAAGAGGAGTTTGAGAAACTCCACGATGAGGCTGAGAATATCAGAATCCACGGTCATACTCTGTATTCCACGACCGTGGATTCCACAACCAAAATCATGCCTCATTCCGGGGGATTATACGGCCGTGGAGAAGATGTGACAACCGTATTTCCCTTCCACGCCCTAAACCACGGCCGTGGAGGACAAGATCCACCCGTAATTCTGGCCGTGGAAAAGAGTGATCGAGACATTTCTTCGACTTCTTCCGATTCTTCTCCAACACACTCATCATCCTTGGAAACTTCTAAGGAAACATCGGATGCTTCTCAAGGATCGTTGGAAGCTCCGAAAGCAATGGAACTCAAACCACTTCCTACTCATCTAAGGTACGCTTTTCTAGGATCTAATTCTACCTTCCCGGTTATTGTTAGTTCCGATCTAAGCATAGATGAACATGAACAGCTCATGATTGTCCTTAGGAAACATAGGAAGGCTATAGGCTATACTATCGAGGACTTAGTAGGAATTAAACCCTCCCTATGCATGCATAAGATACTAATGGAGGAAGACTTTAGAACTTCGAGACAACCTCAAAGGCGGTTGAATCCGACCATGAAGGAGGTTGTCAAGAAGGAAATTCTTAAACTTCTTGATGCAGGGATCATCTATCCTATCTCCGATAGTAAGTGGGTGAGTCCAGTTCAAGTAGTTCCGAAGAAGGGAGGAATGACGGTCATCACCAACAAGAACAACGAACTCATTCCTACCCGAACCGTGACTGGATGGCGGATGTGCATAGACTACCGCAAGCTCAACAACACAACGCGAAAGGATCATTTTCCATTGCCATTCATTGATCAAATGCTTGAAAGGTTAGCGTAACATTCGCATTTTTGCTACTTTGACGGCTATAGTGGTTTCTTTCAGATTCCGATACATCCGGACGATCAGGAGAAGACCACATTCACGTGCACGTGGGGTACGTTTGCTTATAGGAGAATGCCATTCGGGCTTTGCAACGCCCCAACCACCTTCCAACGGTGCATGATGGTCATCTTCTCCGAATACGTAGAGGAAATCATGGAAGTCTTCATGGACGACTTCTCCGTATACGGTTCCTCTTTTAACGATTGCCTTTCTAACCTTTCTCTTGTTTTGCAAAGGTGTGAAGACACTAATCTAGTTCTTAATTGGGAGAAGTGTCAATTCATGGTTAAGGAAGGAATCGTATTAGGTCACTTAGTCTCTAGTAGAGGGATAGAAGTAGACAAAGCTAAGATAGAGACCATAGAGAAACTTCCTCCCCCAATTTCGGTGAAAGGGATAAGAAGTTTCCTAGGACATGCTGGATTCTATAAACGTTTCATTAAAGACTTTTCTAAGATATCGAAACCTCTCACTAATCTATTGATGAAGGATGCGGTTTTTGAGTTTTCGCAGGAATGTTTAGATGCGTTCAACACCATTCGGCAAGCTCTAATCTCAGCACCTATTATCCAACCTCCGGATTGGACTCTAACCTTTGAGATTATGTGCGACGCTAGTGACGTAGCTATCGGAGCTGTTCTTGGACAACGAAAGGAAGGGCGAACCCATGCCATATACTATGCTAGCAAGACGCTAGATGAAGCGCAGCTCAACTACGCCACTACCGAGAAAGAGTTTTTAGCCATTGTCTATGCTATTGACAAGTTTCGCTCTTATCTTGTTGGTGCAAAGGTGATTGTCTACACGGATCATGCTGCGATCCGGTACCTCCTTGCGAAGAAAGATGCGAAACCAAGGCTGATTAGATGGATTCTTCTCCTACAAGAATTCGATCTTGAGATCCGCGACAAGAAAGGTTCAGAAAATTCTGTTGCGGATCATTTGAGTCGTCTAACACATCTAGAGGACGACCATCTACCCATTGATGACTCCTTTCCGGACGAACACCTATATATCATAGAGGAGTACATCGACGTGATCTCCAAAGGTAACGAACCATGGTTTGCTGATTTTGTTAACTATTTGGTTTGCCAGGAGATACCGCCCGGACTATCCTACGCACAAAGGAAAAAGTTCTTCAAGGACGTCCGGGAATACTATTGGAACGAGCCTCTCCTCTTTAAGAGAGGTCCGGATGGCATCATTCGGCGATGTGTGCCGGAAGATGAGATGCAAAGTGTCATCCGTCATTGTCATTCACTACCTTGTGGAGGACACGCTAGTTCGAACAAAACTAGCGCAAAGGTATTACAATCTGGATTCTTTTGGCCTACTTTGTTTAGAGATGTGCAATCCTTTGTTTCTTGCTGCGATGCTTGTCAAAGAATAGGCAATATTTCTAGAAGGAACGAGATGCCCCTCAACAACATCCAAGAGGTGGAGATTTTCGACGTTTGGGGAGTCGATTTCATGGGACCATTCCCATCTTCTTGTGGAAACCAATACATACTATTGGCGGTAGACTACGTTTCTAGATGGGTGGAAGCGATCGCCTCTCCCACAAATGATGCCATGGTGGTGGTTAAGTTCTTCAACAAGACCATCTTCCCGCGATTTGGGACGCCAAGGACGATCATTAGTGATGGAGGTTCTCACTTCATAGCCCGTCGCTTTGAAGCTCTTCTAGCTAAGTATGGGGTTACTCACAAGATCGCTACCCCTTACCATCCACAAACAAGTGGACAAGTTGAGATCTCAAATAGGGAGATCAAAGGAATCTTAGAGAAGACAGTTTCAAGGACTAGGAAGGATTGGTCCTTGAAGCTAGATGATGCATTATGGGCGTACCGGACTGCGTACAAGACTCCCATAGGAACCACACCATACAACCTTGTGTATGGGAAGTCTTGTCACTTGCCGGTGGAATTGGAGCACAAAGCGTTTTGGGCTATCAAGTGGCTGAATTTCGGCATGAAGGAAGCGGGAGAGAAGCATCTCCTCGACATCAATAAGCTGGATGAACTCCGCTTGAATGCTTATGAAAACGCTAAGATCTACAAGGAAAGAGCAAAGCGTTGGCATGATAAGCATATCATTCCAAAAGACTTCAAAGAAGGAGATCAAGTTCTCCTCTTCAATTCAAGACTTCGCCTCTTTCCAGGTAAGCTTAAATCCCGTTGGACCGGACCTTTTCTAATTAAGCGTATTTTTCCCCATGGTGCAGTTGAAGTATGGGGTGAAGCGAGCGGAAGTTTTAAGGTGAACGGCCAACGACTCAAGAAGTACATGCCGGAACTCCAAACTGAGGAGTTTGCGCCTACCGCACTCGAATAAGTGCGAGGTTGGTCTAGCTACGGACCTTAAACAAAGCGCTTCTTGGGAGGCAACCCAAGGTATTGCATTTTTGTTTCTTTTTTTTCGATTCATAGATTAGCTTAGTATAAACGTTTTTGCTTTGTTTTTGCCTTGATGTCTTCCGGTATGTTCGTGTTTTTGGATGTAGAATCGATGAAAAAGGGAAAGGAGAGGATAATGTTGAAGAAGAGTGACGAAATTTCAACTTTGGAGCTTTACAGAGGGTTCCACGGTCTAAATTACGGTCGTCCTAGCTACAGTGGCCGTAATTTCCAAAAGCCTTTGAAAAATCACCAAAACCACGGTTCCGTACACTTCCACGGCCGTGGAACACCCCGACAGACCGTGATTTTCATAATTTTGCCTGCAACTATATAAGCCACATTCTTCACAAATTTATCCCAAAAATCCCTCTTTCCACGACCTAAGTGCCGAAATACCACGACTCTTCTCAAATCTTCGTTTCCTAATCGTTTTCAACGATTCTTCTTCCCAAACTGCAGCAAATTCAACCACAAACAAGATCCAAGCGACGAATCGAACGGAAATTCACCAACAAACGTGCATTTCGGATTTTTCAATCCGAAAAAGAGGTTTTCTTTTCCCTTCTTGATTCTTGCTAATTCGGTTCTTTTTTTTTAGAGATTTTTAGGAAGAACTAATTGAGAATTGAGGAAATTAGACTAGGACAGCCTGTTGAGGAGATTGATTGTGAATTTGCTGAGATTTGAGATTTTCTGAGACAAACCACGGTCACTGGGTGAATTACGGCCGTGGTTTTGGACGAACAAACCGTAATTTTTGAATAGAATGGACTTCGTAAGGAGAGTTTCGGGGAGGATAAAGGAGAAGAAAAATGACCAAAATAAGAAGAGTAAGGGTAATCCCTCCTCCTTCTCATCCTCTAGGGCACCACCACCCTCGTCACCTTCACCTCCATCCTCACCTTCACCTCCATCTTCACCCTCTCACCCTAGAGTCCCGACCATACACGATGACCATCTTGCTGCACTTGATAGGATCAAGGAGAGGCCAGTGATTGGCCCTAGATATTTGTTGTTGGAGGATCTAGTTCCTCTCAACATTGTGATGACCTCACTTGGCTCTTGGATAGAGCCGGATTAGTTGTCTTCTCGGCTATCCGAGAAGACGCATATGAGGAGATTACACGGGAGGTTGTGACGTCCTTTGAGCACAGCCACGTCGATAGGACCGTCTCTTTCCGCCTTATGGAGAGAGATTATCAGTTGAGTATCCGTGAGTTTGGGACGATTTTTGGGTTCCATGAGACCTTCAATGGTCGATTTCCGAGTGGTGTTTACCCCAAAGACTTTTGGGAGGAGGTTGCAATGATTAACGCTAGCGAGGACCGCTAGCAACCCGCTGACACCAAGGCTAGATTGATGTACCATCTAGCCTTGAAGATAGCTCACCGTGTTCTTTCGGAGTGTCTCTTTCCTAGGACGGAGACGCCCCAAAAGATCAAGACGGATGAGCTATTCTTGCTCTATTGCATGCTTTATGGACGCCGGGCTGATTGTGCTACTCTCTTGGCTGCTACGATGAGCAAGCTCAAGAACAAGAAGAAGGGGAACATTGGATATGGTGGGATAGTTACCCACATTGCTAGGAGTTTTGGTGTCGACTTTTCTACTTGCACCTGCATACCGGCCGTACCTTTAGGGCTACATGCTTTCATGGTTAGGGGTCTCATCTTCCCCACACATAGAGGTCCGCCTTATGCGGGCATGCCTTGGGAGAGTAGGACAGGTAGGGGTATAGAGTGGCTGCCGGAGTATTCCATTATGGCGGGACGCCATAATTGGAAGGCGACGTTCGTTACGATGCATGCGAACAGGATAGCAGCTCCCCCTTATGTCCCACCACCGGTTGTCGAGGAGGAGGATATGGGAGACCAGTTCGAGAGTGGAGGAGTAGCTGAGGAGGAGTTTGGCACGTTACCGGACCAGCCGGAGGCGGCCCCCGATGCACCTAGACGTTCACCACGTCTAGCTAGAGCCTCAGGCTCGTCATCTCGCCGCGCTAGCGTGAGTGAGAGGCCCACGTGGATGACCACACCTCCCACATGGTATGGCGTTCCCCCTCCTTGGTCCACCGAGCTGCCAGCAGCACCTCCACCAGCACCAGCACCATCCGACGCCCCAGCATGGTACAGTCAGGCCCCGAGATGGTACGAGCAGATGCCGGATTGGGCTACCGGACTTTCAGAGAGAGTAGGAGCGCTGGAGATCCGGGCGGATGCTAGAGACGGACATTTAGACGACCTTGACAACATGATGAGGGACGTCTACCGCCAGCAGTTTGGGCGGTTCTACGATCCGAGCTTCTCTCCATTCTCACCACCACCGCCGCAGTGATTTGATGCATGATCGTTCGTTTTAGACATTCCCGCCACCACTTTGTGAGTTTCTTTTTCTTTTCTTCTTTTCTTTCTTTCTTTTTGAACATTAGGGACAATGTTCGTCCTAAGTATGGGGTAGGATGTACTAAAAGTTTGTAATAACTCTACTTACTATGCTTGCTTTCATTCGAGACTATCATTGCATGTTCATTATGTGTTTCACGTTTCATTATCGCATTGCATGAAAAAGAACTTGAAAAACCCATAAAAATTGAAAAATTTTGAAAAATTATGTGCTTCTAATGAATTGAGATGATTTCTATGATAATCACTACTTGTGAATTGAGTTTGATGACAATTGCATGCTTAAAAGAATTGTGAATTGAAAAGAATTTGAATGAATGAATTTTACCTCTTTTGCAAGTTTCATAATGTGATAAATGTTACCTAAATCATGTTGAGGAATTGAAGTTGAAATCACACTATAAGTTCTTATACTTCTTGTTGAGATGATTAAGGCAATTCGATTTTTCTTTCTTCTTTCTTTGATCATTTTAGCTCCTCATTGAAATATTGACCTCCTTTACCTATCCGGGAATTTGGAGAAGTGAATGAAAAAGGCATGTTTGATGTGGGAGGGCCATGAGAGCAATTATTTGCAATCAAAAGAATAGAAAGAAATTGTAGGTTTGGGGAAGTCAATCATGACGATGAGTAACTCGGCACCATTCACATAGCCGGGTGTTTGTGTCTTGCCAAAGTCGGATTGAGCGATATTCCTAGCGGATTATGGTATGTGCGCTAAGGGTTTGAGGCATCTCATAAAAATTGAGAAACGCCAATCTCCTAGGCTTCGGTTTTTGTGCACCTCTGTCCATAACTCCAAAAGTAAAGTCGAAAATGAAAAGAAGAGAGCGAAGCTCTAAGTTGAAGTGTTGCGGAAACCGCAAAAGAAGAAGAAGGTAGTTGTCCACTTTCCCGGATTCATGCACCATATTTCCTTAAAGTTTTCCCTTCCTTTCCATATTCTAGACCTTTTTCTTTGGAAGTCCTTAAGATCAAAAGAATGTTATATGACTTGGTGATCTAAATTGAAGTTTCTTATGATTGATTTTGATAATGTTTAAAGGTTATGATGCTTGTTTAGAAGTTGAATTGATTCATGAATTTTCTTTACTTTTTACCCTTTGATTGAGTATGTGAAAGTTTGATAAACAATTGAAGAAAGGTTTGAGAATGATCTATTCTTTAGAAGGCACATTCATCCAAAAGAAGGTACACATATTTCATCCTAACTCTTGTTTAAAGCTTTTTAAAAGACCTTGCTTAGGGACAAGCAAGTGTTAAGTATGGGGTTATTTGTTAACATGAAATATTGTGATATTTTAGGCACGTTTTCTAAACGCATTTGATTCATATTGATAGTCTTTGATTGAGCATCGTTGCATATGTGAGCTAGTATTGCCTATATTGTCGATATGGATGTCTACACTAGCTTTGTGTTGATTATAGGTAATCGAGAGTCTTTTCCGAACAAAATCGAGTAAAGAAGAGTTGATTGAGTATGTCCATGGATTAAGGACATTCTTAGGAGCAAATTGGAGTCCAGCTTGAGTAATACACGAGGCTAGGGAAGAATCACGTTCTTGCCCTAAACCACGCTCTAAAATATGACCATACTACAAACCACGATCTGTTCCACGGCCGTGGAACCATAGCCAGGAAACGTGGTTCATTCCAGAGGATATTACGGCCGTGGAACATATGGTTCAAACCGTGACACATTCCACGCTCTAAATTACGGTCGTGGAAACTTCCACGACCGTGATCTTGGCGATCTTTTTCGCCACACTTTGAAGCCACGATCTTTTGAAGGTTGGGCCGGGCCGATATTTTATCTTGCCCTATAAAAAGACGGACGAAGCAAGATTCCGTCATCGACGCATAGGACGGCTTACATCCTCGCTTAGGGTAATCATCTCCGCTTGGAAGTAATTGACATCTCGTTGGAGATCGAAGTTCGTGTTGAGATTTGCCCTAATCTCGCACTTTTGGTGGATATTGCTGTTGAGATCTCCGGATTGGCGGAAGATCGAAGCTTTTGGAAGATTGTTGCAAGAAGACCTCTCTTCTTGTTTAGGTTCGATTTGGAAAACGGATTGACATCCCGTTTCCCTTTCTTTCCTAAGATTGTGATTGTTTACTTTATTCTGAATTCATTGGTAATACTTGTTCTTGGTTGTGACTTTAAGATTGGGTTGAAGTTTATTGAAAGTTTTCGGAAGTTTTCATCTTTCTATCTTTTAATCCTTGAATTGATATCAACATGACGGTTATTGGCTAAAAACCCTTAACAATTCTAAGGTGAAGGGTTGATAGTTGTGGCTTAGATGATGATAGATTGATCGTAAACAGATTAGACCTTGAGAGTTAGAGAGAATCGTTAACGAACCCTAAATCACGGTTTGTTCTTGAGTTCCACGACCGTGGAATCTCAAGATCCAACCGTAATTTCCCTTAAGTTTACGAACCTGCTTTTACTTTAATCCAAAGTTAAAGATCTGCTTTAATTTAGTCTAGACTTGTCTTTTCTAGGTGGTAGTGAAGCCTCAACAACCTCTACCTCGATTGTGAGTATCATAACCGTAATCGGCTAAGTTAGTCTTGATCTTTGGACTATAAGTATGGGTATTTGACATTAATTCTTGCTTTTAGAACCTTCCTATATTGAGCCTCAACAACCTGTATAGGGAGTGTCTTGTAGGTGAGCCATATAAGGTTTTTGGAACTTCACCGTACGATTACCTTACATTAGCATACCTTCGCATATCTCAACTCTGTCTTTATGTCATTAGTATATCTTGAATCTATTGCCACAGCTTGATACTTGGATCCTTAGGATTGTTGTTTCCCAATATTTGCAAAACTCTCATATTTACTCACTTGATAATCTGCTATTGAATTTGTTCCCACCCAAATCCCTGTGTTCGATACTCTAGAATTCTTGCTTAACTACGTCGATCCGTACACTGCGGGTTCGCTTGCTTGATTCTAGTTTTATAAATTTAAGACTTATTTGCACACACCTCTAGGGGCAAACAATCGCTTGTCCGTCCCAGCATGGGGTGGCCGGGAGGTGCCTTGCGACCAGTCCAATAGGTGATGTTGATTCGCATCCGGACTTCTATGTGAGCATCTTTGTGTGTTTATTTTATTATATGTGTTTGTGCCTTATCGTTCATCTTATATTCGAATTGCTAGCTAACGGTTTTAAACCGGTTTTTCTAGATGTCGTGCAGGTTAGGGACGACGCTGAGTGAGGTGGAGGAGTGGATAGCCAGGGGTCGCCGTACATTATAGGAGGGGGATGTTTTTGGGTTATGACATTATGCTTTTAGAATATGGATAACGTTTTTGGGTTACTAATGAAGAAGCAACGTCGACCCTCCTCGACGGAATATCAAGAATGCAACGTCGACACCCTCCCTCCTACGAATAAGCAAACAACGAAGGTTTGGTGCTATCGGGTTTCTCTTCTTTTCATTTTCATTATTTTTTTAAATACTACCTAATGGAACTTAATTTTAGACTAACGGTTTTACGAGAATGGACATGTACCGAAGAAAAGGCTAAATCTTAAGGGCATTAACCCTAAACTTGGTGGACACGAACTGAAAAAAAGCAAACCCTTGAAAATCCAAACAAATTTTTTCTTAAATTTTCCACCTCAACTATTTCATAAATCATTATTTGCAAGTAGGGGTGAGCATTCCTTGATACTCTTTCCGATAGCTTTTATAAAAGTCCGATCAAAATCCGAGAGTACCCGGATATCGATCCGAGTATTTTGTTACTAGACTACTTGGGCATATCCGATCAGATTTTTTTCTTCTCAAAAATCTCGATCTGTATCCGATCCAGAGATCTTAAAAGATTTTTGGATCAGATCACCAATTACCAGATATTTTTAGACTCGATATTTCGGACTGAATCTTCGGATCAGGCGGATCGGACAAGGGGGAGGATGTTACGAAGTATATGACAGACCTTCGTATTTGAATAAGACTCCAAAAAACCATAAAGTCGTAAAGTGTGAATTTATCAAAACCTTTAATATAAAAATCCTATTAATAAAAATAGGGAAAAATAAATAACCATAACAAATTCAGAAATCACAAGAATATGTTAGAATGAGAAATCACAAGAACAAGCAAGGAGAAATCAATTTCAAATCAATAACTTATATATGAGAAAAATAAATATGTTTAAACTCGGATGCCGAACCTCAAACTCGAACAAGAGTACAATCATTCAAATAGAAAAAACTAGAAATAAAACCAAATTTCAAGCACCTCCTAAGCTTAGAGCAGAAAACCAACGAAGATGTAAGATCCGGGGTCTTAGGGATGTTGTCCCCATGCCAACCATGCTCGCGCAAAAAACTTCCCGGGAGGTCACCCTTCCTGAAATTGCTCCCGCATGAGCACGCTTAACTCCAGAGTCATTTGTCCTCGCTCTACCATTGGAAAAGAAGAATTCTTGTTGACATGGATAGCAACCCATCCTTATAAGAAAATCACAAATCCCCATTCAAATGATGCGGGATGACAATCTCCCCCACTTAAACTCTTGACGTCCACATCAGGCCAAGGATCGTCCACCGAGCCGAGTGACCGCCTACTAGGGAAAGCACACTCGTAACTCAGGGTTAGCTCTGATACCATTTGTAAGACCCGAGGTCTTAGGGACGCTGTCCCCATGCCAACCATGTTCGCGCAGAAAACTTCCCAGGAGGTCACCCATCTTGAAATTGCTTCCGCATGAGCACGCTTAACTCTAGAGTTATTTGTCCTCACTCTACCACTAAAAAAGAAGAATTCTTGTTGACATGGGTAGCAACCCATCCTTTTAAGTCAATCACAAATCCCCATTCAAATGATGCGGGATGACAATTTTTACGGGATGTTACAGAAAGCTGGAAGGAAACTCGAAAAGTGGGCCACCAACCCCGGAAAAGGGACCGATCTGAACAACGCCACGAGTTAAGGACAAGTTCGTTGCGAAAAGTCAGGATACCGTCCACATATGGACTCGAATATGGTCGAACCCTCCGAACAACAGAGCATTCGGAACTTTAGGGTCATGGGTTTGGTTGGGTCACCAAGCAAGGGCCATGACCCGTGAAGAGAAGGTGGTCAACCTCAGTGGTGGGGGAATTCGAAGACCTTGACCGGTGAAGGGGAGTTGGTATTGATGGTGTTGAGAAGAAGCAACTGCTTCCATTTTTGTTTGTGGGCAGCTGTAGGCTGTAGCTGAAGGATTTGGGGTAAGGTTTCTCCTCCTTGCACCGGCGGTTACCTTGGTGGTTAGGGTTTTTGTTTGGGGGTGGGAGGGTTTTTTCCCTAGCGCGTTAAGGGGCGTTGATTTAGTAACGAGTTTTGCATCTTTGTCATTAGTTTAGATACCAATTTTTTTGTTGTTGTTGCTATTTGCTACTTGTGATGTCATTTCTGGTATGAATAGACAAATTGTTATGAAAATTCGGCTATGAATTTCGTGCTTGAAAACTCATACCAGAAAATTATGGTATGAGTTTTTTGGCATGAATTTCCATACTAGAAAAATAATACCAAAATTTTTTCGTATGAAGCATGAATTTATACTAGAAAACTCATACCAGAAATTTCTGGTACGAAAATTCATACTAGAAAAATAAAATAAAAAAGAAACTGAAGTAAAAAGAAAATTCATACTAGAAAATTATGGTATTTTCTGGTATGCATTATATACCAGAAAATAAAATAGAAAATTTTAAAAAAATTCATACCAGAATTTTCTAGTACGAATTTCATACCAGAAATTCATGCCTGAAAATAAAAAAGAAAATAAAAACGAAAATAAAAAAACAAAAGGAAATAAAAAATCAATGTCAAAAATTATTTGTGTGTAACAATTTCTGATTGATTTGTAATGTCTGTTTTTTTTTAAATAGAAAGGTTAATTATTTTTACCTACCATTAAATGAAAGAGGTAAAAAATAATGGGATACACAAACCTAATGGTAATAGAAAAGAGAATATTTGACCAAATTCTTTCTTATAATAATGACATAAAAAATTTAAAGCATAATTTTTAAAAATATTCATTTAAATAATTTGGAAAGTCACATTAATTTCCGTGTGGACAACAAAAAAAAAACTTTTTCTATATCAAAAGGTGTCATAACAATACCGTTATTCTTTGATACTCGTAGTTAAATTCAGTTTTATTTTGGTGTTAACCAACAAAACTTAGGCTAAGCCAATTGATATAAGGAAAATAACTTTTGTATATCGGATATCATAGTCAAATTGTCTCTCAAATCATCCTTCAAAGCATTTTTAAGTGTGAAAAGAACCGGAACCGTGTACTCTTGCTCTCATTTCATATACATTGATGTTTAGGGATTTTTTTTATATTTTCATTCATGACTATTGCAAAAATTACAACTCCACCATCTATTGCCCTTTTTTCAGAATATTTTAATTTGATCTTACATCTTTAGTGATCTTCTCTACTGCCCAATACATATTTGTCACATGATCAAACTCATTTAACCTCGTGTAGGTGTCATGTTCGCCACTTAGCGTGCGTGCAAATAAGTCTTAAATTTATAAAACTAGAAATCAAGCAAGCGAACCCGCACTGTACGGATCGACGTAGTTAAGCAAGAATTTCAGAGTATCGAACACAGGGATTTGGGGGGTTAAATCCAGTTAATAGTCGTCAAGCAAGTAAATGTATGAAGCTTTGTAAGTATCGGGAAAACAACAATCATAAAGATCCAGGAATCCAGTTGTGGCAATCGATTCAAGATATACTAAAGATATAAGGACAGAGTTAAGAGTTGCAAAGGTATGCTAATGCAAAGCAATGTACGGTGAAATTCCAAGGCTTTATATGACTTATCTAGAAATACTCTCTATAAAGGTTGTTGAGGCTTCAGTATAGAAAGGGTCTAAAGATAAGAATTAATATCAAATACCCAAACTTGTAATCCAAGGATCAAGACTAACTAAACCGATTAAGGTTGTGACACTCGAAATCGAGGTAGAGGTTGTTGAGGCTTCACTACCACCTAGAAAAGGCAAGCCAAGACTAAGTTAAAGCAAATCTTTAACTTTGGATTAAAGTAAAAGCAAGGTTCGTAAACTAGGAAAAATTACGGGTGGATCTTGAGATTCCACGGCCGTGGAACTCAAGAACAGGCCGTGATTCTGGTTGTCAACGATATCTCTCTAACTCTCAGGTTCCAATCCGTTTACGATCGATCTATCATCATCTAAGGCACAACTATCAACCCTTCACCTTAGAATTGCTAAAGGGTTTTAGCCAACAACAGTCATTATGATATCAAATTCAAGAATTAGAAGAATGAAAGATGAAAACCTTCGAAAACTTTTAATAACTTTAAATCAATCTCAAATCCACAAACAAGGTAATGATGTATATCAGATTCGGAATAACACAAACCAATCAGTATCCTTGATAAGAACGAAGAGCGGGATGTCAATCCGTCTTCTAATCAAACCTAAGGATAAAGCGTAACTTCCAAATCTCCAAATCTTTGCAAATCTCTATTGCAAAATGGCAATCTCCGCACGTCCAATTGGAACCCTAGGCACGTGCAAGTAAGCGTAAGCTAAGGTGACGGAATCTCCTTCCTTCAGTCCTTTTATAGGGAAAGATAGAATAAGTCTCCGGCCCATATGTGTAATATTGTGTCCATATTTTATTCGGCAAAAGATTGCCTAAATCACGGTTCCATAGGATTCCACGCCCGTGGTTTAGAGCGTGGAATTGGATTATGGTTCTTCACAACTTCCATGACCGTACTTTATACCGTGTAACTCTCTGGAATGCTCCACGCTCATGTTGCCCAAATTCCACGGCCGTGGTTTAGAGCATGGACTTTATTACGGCCGTATTTTAGAGCGTGGAAGCATAGGTTGCTCGTAATTCCCTTTGTTTTGTGCTATCCTTCATCCTAGCATCTTCCTTAGCTCCTTTGTGGTGTCCTCAATCCTTGGATGTGCTCAATTCATCTCAATCGTCTCTTAATTTGTTCGGAATTAGCTCTTATTCGCCTACAATCAACACAAAGCTTATGTAGACCTCTATATCGACAATATAGATAAACTAGCTCATAATTGCTTCAATGCTTTATCAATGAACACCAATATGGATGAAATACATCTAGAAAACGTGCCTAAAATATCACAATATTTCATGCTAACAAAATACCCCATACTTGCCACTTGCTTGTCCCCAAGCAAGGTCTTTCAAAAGCTTTAAAACTCAAGTTAGGATGAAATATGGATACATTCTCAAAATCAAAACGTCTTTTAGATGAATGTGCTTCTAAGTCAATAGATCATTCTCAAACCTTGCTTCTTTCGTTCATAAGACTTTCATATACATAATCAAAGAGTAAAGAGCAAAGAAAACTCACGAATTGATCAAACTTCCATGTAAACATCATAACCTTCAAACATTATCAAAATCAATCATAAGAAAGTTCAATTTAGATCACCAAGTCATATATCATTCTCTTGATCTTAAGGACTTTCAAACAAGGTCTAGAATGTGGAAAAGGGAAGGAAAACTTTTAAGGAATGTGGTGCACGAATCCGGGAAAGTGGATAACCAACTCTTTGCTTTTTCTCTTGCGGTTTCCGCAACACTTTCAACTTAGAGCTTTGCTCTCTTCTTTTCACATAATTTTTCAACTTTACTTTTGGAGTTATGGACAAAGGTGCACAAAAACCGAAGCCTAGGAGATTGGCGTTTCTCAATTTTACGAGATGCCTCAAACCCTTGATGCACATACCATAATCCGCTAGGAATATCGCTCAATCCGACTTTGGCAAGACACAAACACCCGGCTATGTGAATGGTGCCGAGTTACTCATCGTCATGATTGACTTCCCCAAACCTATAAGTTCTTTCTATTCTTTGAATGCAAAATTTTACTTTCATGGCCCTCCCACATGAAACATGCCAAGTATCAACTCCTCCAAATTCCTGGATAGGTAAAGGAGGCCATTATTTCATTGAGGGGCTAAATGATCAAAGAAAGAAGAAAGAAAATCGAATTGCCTTAATCATTTCAACAAGATGTATAAGAACTTATCATGTGATTTCAACCTTGATTTCTCAACATGATTTAGGTAACATTCTTCACATTATGAAACTTGAAAAAGAGGGATAATCAACTCATTCAATTTCTTTTCAATTCACTATTTGTTTAAGCATGCGATTGTCATCAAAACTCAATTCACAAGTAGTGATTGTCATAGAAGTCATCTCTATCCTTAGAAGCACAAAATTTTCAAAATTTTTCAATTTTTATGGGTTTTTCAAAAGCGTTTTCGTGCAATACAATAATGAAACGTGTAACAATAGAATGAAACATGCAAGGTGTTCTCGATAAAAGCATACAAAGTGAGTAAGAGTTATTACAAACGATTAGTCACACCCCACCCCATACTTGGAACAAACATTGTCCCTAATGTTCAAAAAGAAAATAAAGAAAAAAAAGAAAGAAAAAGAACTCACAAGACGGTGGTGGAGCGGCTAGAACGGTGGATCATCAATCATCCTCACTAAGGTGCCGGTGGAGGTGGGAACGGGAAGAAGCCGGGATCATAGTTCCGCCCAAACTGCTGGCGGTAAATATCTCTCATCATGCGGTCATGATCGGCGGCTCGTGCATCCCTAGCGTCTGCACGGATCTCCAAGGCTCCGACCCTGCTGGAAAGGTCGGTGGCCCACTCCGGTAGCTGCTCATACCACCCGGGCGGCTGGCTGTACCATGCCGGTGCGTCTGACGGTGCTGGTGCAGGTGGTGGCTGGGCATGCCAAGATGGTGGAGCTCCCATCCAGTCCGGCTGTGTACCATACCAAGTAGGAGGATCCGCCATCCACGTCGGTCTCTCGCTCACGCTGGCGCGGCGAGAGGAAGAACCTGAAGCTCTAGCAGGACGTGGAGAGTGTCTAGGAGGGTCGGGAACTACATCCGGCTGATCCGGAAAGGTACCAAAGTCATGATCTCCTCCTCCTCCCTCATACTCATCACCTCCTCCCATCTCCTCCTCCTCTACAATTGGTGGCTCAGGGGGGACGTAGGGTGGTGCTACTAGTCTGTTCGCATGCATGGCAGCGAACGTCTCCTTCCAGTTATGGCGTCCAGCCATAATGGAATACTCAGGACGCCATGCAATCCCTCTACCTGTCCTACTCTCCCAAGGCATGGCAGCTGTAGGTGGATCTCTATGTCTAGGGAAGATAATGCCTCTCGCCATGAGGCTTTGAAGTCCTAGAGGTCTAGCTGCATTGCGGGTGCACGCGGAGAAGTCTATCCCTAACTGCCTAGCAAGGTGGGTGACCATCCCACCGTATCCAATGTTGTCAGCCCTCTTGTTCTTTAGCTTGCTCATAGTAGAAGCTAAGAGGGTGACACAATCAGCTGGCTTACCGTACAGCATATAGTAAAGAAGAAACAGCTCGTCCGTCTTGATCTTCTGAGGTGTCTCTGTCCTAGGGAAGAGACACTCAGAAAGCACTCTATGGGCAATCTTCAAGGCTAGGTGATAGATCAACCTAGCCTTGGTATCAGCAGGTTGCCAGCGGTCCTCGCTGGCGTATATCATAGCTATCTCCTCCCAGAAATCCTTGGTGTACACGCCACTAGGGAATCGACCATTGAAGGTCTCATGGAACCCAAAGAAGGCTCCGAACTCTCTAATAGAAAAATCACAGTTTCTCTCCATCAGCCGGAAAGAAACGGTCATGTCAACGTGGCTATGCTCAAACGAGACCACGAACTCCCTAGTGATCTCCTCATATGCGTCTTCCCGAATAGCGGAGAAGACGACTAATCCGGCTCTATCTAGTAGCCAAGTGAGATCCCCTACCACATGCAGAGGCTCTAACTCCTCAAGTAGTAGATACCTAGGTCCTATGACAGCTCGCTTATGGATCCTCTCTAAAGCATCGAGATGATCCTCATGGATAGTAGGGATCCTAGGGGGAGGTGGTGATGGTGATGATGGGGGTGATGGGGGCTCAGCAGGTGGTGCTCTAGAAGAGGAATAAGTATTGCCTTTCCTCTTTTTATTTCTCTGAGACATTCTCCTAACGAGATCCATTTCTGTTAGAAACCACGGTCTGTTCTTCAAGTTCCACGGCCGTGGAATGCCCAGAGACCGTGGTTCGTTACGCAAATTCTCAAAACTCAGCAGAATCACACCAAACTCAACAACAAGCAGCCCTAGACTAATTTCAGTCCAATTCCAATCAGTTCTCCTAAAAATTCTAGCGAAAACGAAGCCGAATCGACAAAGAGAGAGAAGGAATGAAAAACCTAGGTTTTCGGATTTTGGAATCCGAATTCTGTTTCCTCCGGTGAGTTGCCGCTCGAATCGTTGCTTGGATCTTGTAGGTGACGGAATTTGCTTCAACTTTGGTCAAAGAATCGTTAAAAACGATTAACGAACGAGAATTTGGGAGAGGGGGAAGGCAATCGGCGATTTGGGCGTGGAATTGGGAATTTTTTGTGTGTTTTGTGAAAAAACGTGGTTTTTATAGTGGCCGTAAAAATTTTTGAAAATCACGGTCTATCAGGGGTTTCCACGGCTGTGGTTTTGTACGGAACCGTGGTTTTGGTGATTTTTCTCAGGCTTTTGAAAATTACGGTCACTATAGCTGTTAGGGTCGTGGTTTTGGCCGTGGAACTCTCTGTAATGTGCCAAAGTCCAAGTTTCGTCAATTTTCTTCAACTTTTTCTTCTCTTTTCCTTTTCCACTGATCCTACATCCAAAAACATGAACATACCGGAAGGTATCGAAGGCAAAACAAAACAAAAACTTCTAAACTACTCTAAGTTATGAATCAAAAGCAAAAATGTAAGTACAATATCTTGGGTTGCCTCCCAAGAAGCGCTTTGTTTAAGGACCGTAGCTAGACCATATTCGCACTTATTCGAGTGCGGTGGGCGCGAACTCTTCAGCTTGGAGTTCCGGTGTATACTTCTTGAGTCGTTGACCGTTCACCTTAAAGCTTCCGCCCTTTTCACCCCATACTTCAACTGCACCATGGGAAAAAACACGTTTGATTAGAAAAGGTCCAGTCCAACGAGATTTAAGCTTACCTGGAAAGAGACGAAGCCTTGAATTGAAGAGGAGAACTTGATCTCCTTCTTTGAGGTCCTTTGGGATGATATGCTTATCATGCCAACGCTTCACTCTTTCTTTATAGATCTTGGCGTTTTCGTAGGCGTTCAAGCGAAGTTCTTCAAGCTCATTGAGGTCCAAGAGATGCTTCTCTCCCGCTTCCTTCATGCTGAAGTTCAACCACTTTATTGCCCAATACGCCTTGTGCTCCAACTCTACCGGTAAATGACAAGACTTCCCATACACAAGGTTGTATGGCGTTGTTCCGATGGGAGTCTTATATGCAGTCCGGTACGCCCATAATGCGTCATCTAGCTTCAAAGACCAATCCATCCTTGTCCTTGAAACCGTCTTCTCTAGGATTCCTTTGATCTCCCGGTTTGAGATCTCCACTTGTCCACTAGTTTGTGGATGATAAGGGGTGGCGATCTTGTGAGTCACCTCATACTTAGCTAAAAGGGCTTCAAAGCGTCGGTTAATGAAGTGAGAACCTCCATCACTAATGATAGTCCGTGGTGTCCCAAATCGTGGGAAGATGGTCTTGTTAAAGAACTTAACCACTACCATGACATCATTGGTGGGAGAGGCAATTGCTTCAACCAATCTCGAAACATAATCCACCGCTAAAAGTATGTATTGGTTTCCACAAGATGATGGGAAAGGTCCCATGAAGTCTACTCCCCAAACGTCAAAGATCTCCACCTCTTGGATGTTGTTGAGAGGCATCTCATTCCTCCTAGATATATTCCCTGTTCTTTGACAAGCATCGCAGCAGGAAACAAAGGTTTGCACATCTTTAAATAGAGTAGGCCAAAAGAATCCAGATTGCAATACCTTAGCGCTAGTCTTGTTCGAACTAGCGTGTCCTCCACAAGGTAGTGAATGACAATGACGGATGACACTTTGCATCTCATCTTCCGGCACACATCGCCGAATAATGCCGTCCGGACCTCTCTTGAAGAGGAGAGGTTCATTCCAAAAGTATTCCCGAACATCCTTAAAGAACTTTTTTCTTTGTGCATAGGATAATCCGGGTGGTAATTCCTGACAAACCAAATAGTTAACAAAATCAGAAAACCATGGTTCGTTACCTTTGGTGATCACGTCGATGCACTCCTCTATGATATGTAAATGCTTGTCCGGAAAGGAGTCATCTATAGGTAGGTGGTCATCCTCTAGATGTGTTAGACGACTCAAATGATCCGCAACAGAATTTTCCGAACCCTTCTTGTTGCAGATCTCTAGATCGAATTCTTGTAGGAGAAGAATCCATCTAATTAGCCTTGGCTTCGCATCCTTCTTTGCAAGTAGATACCGGATCGCAGCATGATCCGTGTATACAATCACCTTTGCACCTACAAGATAAGAGCGAAATTTGTCAATTGCATATACAATTGCTAAGAATTCCTTTTCGGTAGTGGCGTAGTTGAGCTGCGCCTCATCTAGCGTCTTGCTAGCGTAGTAGATAGCGTGGGTTCGTCCTTCCTTCTTTTGCCCAAGGAAAGCTCCTATAGCTACGTCACTTGCATCACACATAACCTCAAAGGGAAAAATCAAAAACTGCATCCTTCATCAATAGATTTGTAAGCGGCTTTGATATCTTAGAGAAATCCTTTATGAAACGCCTATAAAATCCAGCATGGCCTAGAAAACTTCTTATCCCTTTCACCGAAGTTGGGGGAGGAAGCTTTTCTATTGTCTCTATCTTAGCTTTATCCACCTCAATCCCTCTACTAGAGATTAAGTGTCCTAATACAATGCCCTCTTTCACCATAAATTGACACTTCTCCCAATTAAGAACTAGGTTAGTGTCTTCACACCTTTGTAACACAAGAGCAAGGTTAGAAAGACAATTGTCAAAAGAGGAACCATAAACGGAGAAGTCATCCATAAAAACCTCCATGATTTCCTCTATATATTCCGAGAAGATGGCCATCATGCACCTTTGAAAGGTAGCTGGGGCGTTGCAAAGCCCGAACGGCATCCTCCTATAGGCAAACGTACCCCACGGGCACGTGAACGTGGTCTTCTCTTGATCATCCGGGTGTATCGGGATCTAAAAGAAACCACTATAACCGTCAAGATAGCAAAAGTGTGAATGTTGTGCTAACCTTTCAAGCATTTGATCGATGAAGGGTAGTGAGAAATGATCCTTCCTCGTCGCGTTGTTTAGCTTGCGGTAGTCTATACACATCCGCCATCCTGTTACGGTTCGTGTAGGAATGAGTTCATTGTTTTTGTTGGTGATGACCGTCATTCCTCCCTTCTTCGGAACCACCTGTACGGGTGTTAGCATGAAATATTGTTATATTTTAGGCACGTTTTCTAAGTGTATTTGATTCATATTGATAGTATTTGATTTAGCATTGTTGCATTTGTGAGCTAGTTTGCCTATATTGTCGATATGGATGTCTACACTAGCTTTATGTTGATTATAGGTAATTGAGAGTCATTTCCGAACGGAATCGAGCAAAGAAGAGTTGATTGAGTATGTCCATGGATTGAGGGCATTATTAGGAGCAAAATGGAGTTCAACTTGGGGAATGCACGAGGCTAGGGAAGAATCACGTTCTTGCCCTAAACCACGCTCTAAAATACGGCCGTACTACAAACCACGTTTAGTTCCACGGCCGTGGAACCTTGCAAAGAGAGGCGTGATGCATTCCAGTAACTATTACGGTCGTGGAATCCATGGTTCAAACCGTGTTGATTTCCACGCTCTAAATTACGGTCGTGGAACATTCCACGACCGTGATCTTGGCGATCTTTTTCGCCACATTTTGAAGCCACGATCTTTTGAAGATTGGGCCGGGCCGATATTTTATCCTGCCCTATAAAAAGACGGACGAAGAGAAATTCCGTCACCTCGCTTTAGACCTTGGCTTACACCTTCGCTTAGAGGCATTTACATCTCGTTGGAGATCGAAGTTCGTGCTTGGATTTGCCCTAATCTCGCACTTTTGGTGGAGATCGCTGTTGAGATTTCCGGATTGGCGGAAGATCGAAGTTTTTGGAAGATTGTTGCAAGAAGATTTCTCTTCTTGTTTAGGTTTGATTTAGAAGACGGATTGACATCCCGTTCTTCCCTCTTTCCTAAGATTGTGTTTGTTTGCCTTATTCTCAATCTATTGACAACATTCATTCTTGATTGTGACTTTGAGATTGGTTTGAAGTTTATTGAAAGTTTTCGGAAGTTTTCATCTTTCTATCTTTTAATTCTTGAATTTGATATCAACATGACTGTTATTGGCTAAAAACCCTTAACAATTCTAAGGTGAAGGGTTGATAGTTGTGGCTTAGATGATGATAGATCGATCGTAAACAGATTAGACCCTGAGAGTTAGAGAGAATCGTCGACGAACCCTAAATCACGGTTTGTTCTTGAGTTCCACGGCCGTGGAGTATCAAGATCTACCCGTAATTTCCCTTAAGTTTACGAACCTGCTTTTACTTTAATCCAAAGTTAAAGATTTGCTTTAACTTAGTTTAGGCTTGCCTTTTCTAGGTGGTAGTGAAGCCTCAACAACCTCTACCTCGATTGTGAGTGTCACAACCTTAATCGATTTAGTTAGTCTTGATCCTTGGATTACAAGTTTGGGTATTTGACATTAATTCTTGCCTTTAGAATCTTTCTATATTGAAGCCTCAACAACCTGTCTAGAGAGTGTCTTGTAGGTGAGTTACATAAGGTTTTTGGAACTTCACCGTACGATTACCTTACTTTAGTATACCTTTGCATATCTCAACTCTGTCTTTATATCAAGTATGTCTTGAATCGATTGCCACAGCTGGATACTTGGATCTTTAGGATTGTTGTTTTCCCAATATTTGCAAAACTCTCATATTTACTCGCTTGATAATCTGCAATTGAATTTGTTCCCACCCAAATCCCTGTGTTCGATACTCTGGAATTCTTGCTTAACTACGTCGATCCGTACACTGCGGGTTCGCTTGCTTGATTCTAGTTTTATAAATTTAAAGCTTATTTGCACGCACGTTTAGGGGCGAACAAGTTTTTGGCGCCGTTGCCGGGGAGTTGGTTTAGGCCGAATTCGGTTATCGGTTGTCAAGCTTGGGAGCTTTGCTCTTGTTATTTGATATCTCTTTTGAGTGTTCTTGCAGGTTTGTGTTCTTAGGTACATACGAAGTTCTTGTTCCGGCAACGGAACAGAGTTTCACCAAAGAACAAGTTTTTGGCGCCGTTTCCGGGGATTTGGTTTCGGCCGAATTCGGTAGCCGGTTGTCAAGCTTGGGAGCTTGCTCTCGTCATTTGATATCACTTTGAGTGCATGCGCAGGTCTAGGAACACCGAAGATCTCTTACCTCTTGATCAAGAGCTAGAGAAAACTTTAAGGCAAAAGCACAAGGAAAAGAAGATGGCTGAAGGACACGAACGTGATCTTCAAGCAGAGTTGGCGGAGAAGGAAGCTCAACTCCAATGGAATGAGACCCTTCGCCAGGATGAAATGGATCGTCATCAATCTCAAGTTAACAATCTACAAGACATGATCTTCCAAATGAGGATAGAACTAAGCGACCTTAAGAATAAGGGAAGCAAGAAATCCTCAAGAAGAGCATCAAGATCTAGAAGAAAAGGTCACTCATCCGCTGATGATAGTGATTCTTCCATGCCACCGTTAGAGGTGATTGACCCCACGATCAATGTGAATCCTTTCCATCCACGGGGAGCTGCTAATCGTCGTGTTCCACCAAGGAATGCAAGGATCGAACGTGTAGATGAAGAGCCAAGAACTCTTGGCAAACGAATGGATCCAACACAACAACCACGCCGTTTGGGCGTGAACTTTGATGCTGATGATGTGCAAGGGTTTAGCTTCAACCCTCAAGTCATTACTCTTGTTCGCCAAAACCAATTTGGCGGGACAAGTGCTGAATCTCCACACCAACACTTGCAGAACTTTGAGTGTATGATGGAGACAATGAGACCAAAGAGCGCTACTACCAACAACTATAAGCTCAAACCTTTCTTCTTCTCCTTGAAGGGGAAAGCGTTGTCTTGGTACCAAGCTCTTCCTAGGGGGAAAATAGACACGTGGGAAGACCTTTCCGCGGAATTCCTCACCAAATTCTTTCCGCCATCCAAAACGGCGGAACTTAGAGGTAAGATTAATGCTTTTTCCATGAGACCTAACGAAAGTTTGTTTCAATCATGGGAAAGGTTTCAGGACTTGTTATTGGATTGCCCTCATCATGGCATATCCGAGCTTGCATTGCTAGAGATCTACTACAAGGGGTTAGATGCGGGAACGCAACTCAACCTCCAATCCCTCTCATGTGGAACATTCATGGACATGAGGGAAGATGACGCTTGGGACTTCATTGAGAAGCAAGCAAGAGTCATAGAGAAGTATTCCCATCGGAAAGTGGAGGGAAATCGTGTGGAGCAAGGAGCAAAGCTCACACATGAAGCTCAAAATCAGATTTTCTCCCTCAACAATGAAATCAAAGAGTTGAAGGAGGCTATCAAGACCAACTTCCCAAAGCAACAAGAGAAGGATGTTGGTTATTTGGGCAACAACAATGGTGGTGATAACACAAACCGCAACAACAACAACAACCGGAATAATAACCGGAGCAACAATTGGAATGGCAACAACAACAATAATAACGGCCGGAACAACAATTGGAACAACAATAGGGGTTCAAGTAACAACAATTGGCGCTCCAATCAACAAAATTCCGGTAACTCTTATCCTTCCAATTCTAATTCACTAACTCCACCTTCCTCTTCCTCTACTCCTTTGAGAAGCCAGGGGCAATCATCTAATAGAGGAAACATTTCGGGGAAGGAGAAGCCCGATCCCATGTTGGAAACGATTTCGGGAAAACTACAAGGGTTGGAGAACCGCATCATTAAGGTTGATGATCAAATTTCTAAGGTTGACAAAGCTCAAAAGGTTTTGGAAAACCAAATGTTCAACCATGTGGAGGAAGTTCCTAGGAATCAAGGGAAACTTCCAGGAAAGACGGAGGACAACCCTAAGGGAAGGGTTATGGCAATCACAACTAGGAGCGGAGTGACTACCACCGATCCGCAGCCTAAGTTCGTTGAAGTCCCCGTAGAGAAAGACAAAGAGAAGGGGAAGGAGAAGGAAGATGTCTACGTTCCTCCTCCAGCTTATAAACCTCCCCTACCATTCCCTCAATCTAGAGCGAGAGCGCGCCTAGATAAACAATTCGGTAAGTTCATAGAACTCATGAGCAAGCTGCATATTAATATACCATTTATTGATGCTATTGTAGGTATGCTGGCTTATGGCAAGTTCTTGAAGGAGCTCCTCTCTAACAAGAGGAAGCTAGAAGACTTCGGAGAGGTTAAGATGAGTTCGGATTCTTCGGATCTCATCAAAACCATGAAGGAGAAAATGCCCCCAAAGCTAATGGATCCGGGGTCATTTTGCGTTCCCATAGGAGTGGGAGATGTCACATACGATGCGTTGTGTGATTTAGGAACAAGTGTGAGCATCATACCACTTGCATTGTGTAGGAAGATCGGTTTAGGCGACCCATAGGAGTGGGAGATGTCACATACGATGTGACATACGATGCGTTGTGTTATACATGGCGGATCGATCCATCACTCGCCCCGTCGGTATTGTAGAAGACGTCCCGGTCAAGCTAGGTAAATTCTTTGTTCCCATTGATTTTGTCGTGCTTGACATTCCTGCAGATAGTCCGGTCCCGATCATACTCGGAAGACCGTTTCTTGCAACTTCCGGCTGCATAGTCGATTGCAAGAATGGTAGACTCGCTTTTGATATAGGAGAGGAGAAAGTAGAGTTCGTTCTTTCTACTCTAGTGAAGGAGCCAATCTTTGATGAGGATATTTTCGATATCCAAGATGAAGAGGGTTTGTCTAGGGAGGAGGTAAGTGCGATTCTCTTTAACGATCCTTTACAAAAGGTTATCACTATGAGTCTAACCAATGTAGGGGAAGAAGAAGAGTGCAATGAGGCAATTGAAGCCTTAGAAGCACAAGAAGAGATGGGTGAAGTGGAGTTTGAAAAACTCCACGATGAGGCAGAAAACGTGAGAATCCACGGTCATACCCTGTATTCCACGGCCGTGGATTTCACAACCAAAACCGTACCTCACTCCAGGGAGTTATACGGTCGTGGAGAAGATATGACAACCGTATTTCCTTTCCACGCCCTAAACCACGGCCGTGGAGGCCATGAGGAACCCGTAATTTTGGGCGTGGAAAGAAGTGATCGAGACACTTCTTCAACTTCTTCTAACTCTTCTCCCACACACTCATCACCCTTAGAAACTTCTAAGGAGACATCGAATGCTTCTCAAGGATCATTGGAAGCTCCGAAAGCAATGGAACTCAAACCACTTCCTACTCATCTAAGGTACGCTTTTCTAGGATCTAATTCTACCTTTCCGGTTATTGTTAGTTCCGATCTAAGTATAGATGAACATAATCAGCTCATGATTGTCCTTAGGAAACATAGGAAAGCTATAGGCTATACTATTGAGGACTTAGTAGGAATTAAACCCTCCCTATGCATGCATAAGATACTAATGGAGGAAGATTTTAGAACTTCAAGACAACCTCAAAGGCGGTTGAATCCGACCATGAAGGAGGTTGTCAAGAAGGAAATTCTTAAGCTTCTTGATGCAGATATCATCTACCCTATCTCCGATAGTAAGTGGGTGAGTCCGGTTCAAGTAGTTCCGAAGAAGGGAGGAATGACGGTCATCACCAACAAAAACAACGAACTCATTCCTACCCGAACGGTGACGGGATGGCGGATGTGCATAGACTACCGCAAGCTCAACAATGCAACGCGGAAGGATCATTTTCCATTGCCATTCATTGATCAAATGCTTGAAAGGTTAGCACAACATTCACATTTTTGCTACCTTGACGGTTATAGTGGTTTCTTTCAGATTCCGATACACCCGGATGATCAAGAGAAGACCACATTCACGTGCCCATGGGGTACGTTTGCTTATAGGAGAATGCCGTTTGGGCTTTGCAACGCCCCAGCCACCTTTCAACGGTGCATGATGGCCATCTTCTCCGAATACGTAGAGGAAATCATGGAAGTCTTCATGGACGACTTCTCCGTATACGGTTCCTCTTTTAACGATTGCCTTTCTAACCTTTCTCTTGTTTTGCAAAGGTGTAAAGACACTAACCTAGTTCTTAATTGGGAGAAGTGTCAATTCATGGTTAAGGAAGAAATTGTATTAGGCCACTTAGTCTCTAGTAGAGGGATAGAAGTAGACAAGGCTAAGATAGAGACCATAGAGAAGCTTCCTCCCCCAATTTCAGTGAAAGGGATAAGAAGTTTCCTAGGACATGCTGGATTTTATAGATGTTTCATAAAGGACTTTTCTAAGATATCAAAACCTCTCACTAATCTATTGATGAAGGATGCGATTTTTGAGTTTTCGCAGGAATGTTTGGATGCGTTTAACACCATTCGGCAAGCTCTAATTTCAGCACCTATTATCCAACCCCCGGATTGGACTCTTCCCTTTGAGATTATGTGCGATGCTAGTGACGTAGCTATTGGAGCTGTTCTTGGACAACGAAAGGAAGGGCGAACCCATGCAATATACTATGCTAGCAAGACGCTAGATGAAGTGCAGCTCAACTACGCCACTTCCGAAAAAGAGTTTTTAGCCATTGTCTATGCTATTGACAAGTTTCGCTCTTATCTTGTAGGTGCAAAGGTGATTGTCTACACGGATCATGCTGCGATCCGGTACCTCCTTGCGAAGAAAGATGCGAAGCCAAGGCTAATTAGATGGATTCTTCTCCTACAAGAATTCGATCTTGAGATCCGCGACAAGAAAGGTTCAGAAAATTCTGTTGCGGATCATTTGAGTCACCTAACACATCTAGAGGACGACCATATACCCATCGACGACTCCTTCCCGGACGAACACCTACACCTTATTGAGGAGTGCATCGATGTGATCTCCAAAGGTAACGAACCATGGTTTGCTGATTTTGTTAACTATTTGGTTTGTCAGGAGATAACGCCCGGACTATCCTACGCACAAAGGAAGAAGTTCTTTAAGGACGTCCGGGAATACTATTGGAACGAGCCTCTCCTCTTCAAGAAAAGTCCGGATGGCATCATCCGGCGATGTGTACCGGAAGATGAGATGCAAAGTGTCATCCGTCATTGTCATTCACTACCTTGTGGAGGACACGCTAGTTCGAACAAGACTAGCGCAAAGGTATTGCAATCTGGATTCTTTTGGCCTACTTTGTTTAGAGATGTGCAATCCTTTGTTTCTTACTGCGATGCTTGTCAAAGAACAGACAATATCTCTAGGAGGAATGAGATGCCCCTCAACAACATCCAAGAGGTGGAGATTTTCGACGTTTGGGGAGTCGATTTCATGGGACCATTCCCATCCTCTTGTGGAAACCAATACATACTATTGGCGGTGGATTATGTTTCTAGATGGGTGGAAGCAATTGCCTCTCCCACCAATGATGCCATGGTGGTGGTTAAGTTCTTCACCAAGACCATCTTCCCGCGATTTGGGACGCCAAGGACGATCATTAGTGATGGAGGTTCTCACTTCATTGCCCGGCGCTTTGAAGCTCTTCTAGCTAAGTATGGGGTTACTCACAAGATCGCTACCCCTTACCATCCACAAACGAGTGGACAAGTTGAGATCTCAAATAGGGAGATCAAAGGAATTCTAGAAAAGACGGTTTAAAGGACTAGGAAGGATTGGTCCTTGAAGCTAGATGATGCATTATGGGCGTACCGGACTGCGTACAAGACTCCCATAGGAACCACACCATACAACCTTGTGTATGGGAAGTCTTGTCACTTGCCGGTAGAGTTGGAGCACAAAGCGTTTTGGGCTATCAAGTGGTTGAACTTCAGCATGAAGGAAGCGGGAGAGAAGCGTCTCCTAGACATCAATGAGCTGGATGAACTCCGCTTGAATGCTTATGAAAACGCTAAGATCTATAAGGAGAGAGCAAAGCGTTGGCATGATAAGCATATCATTCCAAAGGACTTCAAAGAAGGAGATCAAGTTCTCCTCTTCAATTCAAGGCTTCGTCTCTTTCCAGGTAAGCTTAAATCTCGTTGGACCGGACCTTTTCTAATTAAGCGTATTTTCCCCCATGGTGCAGTTGAAGTATGGGGTGAAGCGAGCGGAACTTTTAAGGTGAACGGCCAACGACTCAAGAAGTATACGCCGGAACTCCAAGCTGAGGAGTTCGCGCCTACCGCACTCGAATAAGTGCGAGATTGGTCTAGATACGGACCTTAAACAAAGCGCTTCTTGGGAGGCAACCCAAGGTATTGCATTCTCGTTTTTGTTTTTGACTTATAACTTAGCTTAGAATAGACGTTTTTACTTTGTTTTTGCCTTCGATTTCTTCCGGTATGTTCGTGTTTTTGGATGTAGGAACGATGGAAAAGGAAAAGGAGAGGATGATGTTGAAGAAAAGTGACGAAATTTGGACTTTGGAGCTTTACAGAGAGTTCCACGGCCTAAACCACGGTCGTGACAGCTACAGTGACCGTAATTTCCAAAAGCCTTTGAAAAATCACCAAAACCACGGTTCCGTACACTTCCACGGCCGTGGAACACCCCGACAGACCGTGATTTTAAAAAATTTTGCCTGTGACTATATAAACCACATTCTTCACAAAAATCATCCCAAAAACCCCTCTTCCACGCCCTAATAGCAGAAATCCACGACCCTCTCTCAAATCCTCGTTTATTAATCGTTTTTAACGATTCTTCCTCCTAAACTGAAGCAAACTCGACCACCAACAAGATCCAAGCGACAAATCGAGCGGAAATTCACCAACAAACGCGCAATTCGGATTTTTCAATCCGAAAAATAGATTAGGACTGCTTGTTGTGGAGATTGATTGTTGATTCGCTGAGATTTGCGACTTTCTGAGACGAATTACGGTCTCTGGAGGAATTACGGCCTTGGTTTCCATAGAACAGCCCGTAATTTTGAACAAAATGGATTTTGTGAGGAGAGTTTCGGGGAGAATCAAAGAGAAGAAGGATAACCAGAACAAGAAGAGGAAGGGTAATCCCTCCTCTTCCTCATCCTCTAGGGCACCACCACCCTCTTCCCCTTCACCTCCATCATCACCTTCCTCACCCTCACCCCCTAGCCCTAGAGTCCCGACCATACATGATGATCACCTCGATACACTCGAGAGGATCAAGGAAAGGCCTGTGATTGGCCCTAGATACTTGTTGTTGGAGGATCTAGCTCCTCTCAACATAGTTGATGACCTCACTTGGCTCTTGGATAGAGCCGGACTTATTGTCTTCTCGGCTATCCGAGAAGACGCTTATGAGGAGATTACACGGGAGGTTGTGACATCTTTTGAGCACAGCCATGTAGACAGGACCGTCTCTTTCCGTCTCATGGAAAGAGACTACCATTTTAGCATCCGTGAGTTTGGGACCATTTTCGGGTTTCAGGAGACCTTTAACGGTAGCTTTCCTAGTGGCGTTTACGCCAAGGATTTTTGGGAGGAGGTGGCAATGATTAACGCTAGCGAGGACCGCTAGCAGCCCGCTGACACCAAGGCTAGTGTTCGCCCCTAAAGGTGTGTGCAAATAAGCTTTAAATTTATAAAACTAGAATCAAGCAGCGAACCCGCAGTGTACGGATCGACGTAGTTAAGCAAGAATTCCAGAGTATCGAACACAGGGATTTGGGTGGGAACAAATTCAATTGCAGATTATCAAGCGAGTAAATATGAGAGTTTTGCAAATATTGGGAAAACAACAATCCTAAAGATCCAAGTATCCAGCTGTGGCAATCGATTCAAGACATACTTAATGATATAAAGACAGAGTTGAGATATGCAAAGGTATACTAAAGTAAGGTAATCGTACGGTGAAGTTCCAAAAACCTTATGTAACTCACCTACAAGAAACTCCCTATACAGGTTGTTGAGGCTCAATATAGAAAGATTCTAAAGGCAAGAATTTATGTCAAATACCCAAACTTGTAACCCAAGGATCAAGACTAACTAAACCGATTGAGGTTATGACACTCACAATCGAGGTAGAGGTTGTTGAGGCTTCACTACCACCTAGAAAAGACAAGTCTAAACTAAGTTAAAGCAAATCTTTAACTTTGGATTAAAGTAAAAGCAAACTCGTAGACTTAAGGGAAATCACGGTTAGTTCTTGAGGTTCCACGGCTGTGGACTCAAGAACAGACCGTAATTTAAGGTTGTCGGCGATTCTCTCTAACTCTCAGGGTCTAATCTGTTTACGATCGATCTATCATCATCTAAGCCACAACTATCAACCCTTCACCTTAGAATTGTTAAGGGTTTTTAGCCAATAACAGTCATGTTGATATCAATTCAAGAATTAAAAGATAGAAAGATGAAAACTTTCAAGAACTTTCAATAATCTTCAAACCAATCTCAAAGTCACAAAGAGAACAAGTATTGTCAAAGGATTCGGAATAAAACAAACAATCACAACCTTAGGAAAGAAGGAAGAACGGGATGTCAATCTGTCTTCTAAATCAAACCTAAACAAGAAGAGAAATCTTCTTGCAACAATCTTCCAAAAAGCTTCGATCTTCCGTCAATCCGGAAATCTCAACAGCAATCTCCACCAAAAGTGCGGGATTAGGGTAAATCCTAACTCGGACTTTGATCTCCAACGAGATGTAAATGCCGCTAAGCAAAGGCGTAAGCCAAGGTCTAGAACGAGGTCGCAGAATGCGTCTAAGCGGGGGTGAATGATGCTTAGCGATGCCCCCCGAAATGTTGCTTCGTCTGTCTTCTTATAGGGCAAGATAAAATATCGGCCCGGCCCAATCTTCAAAAGATCGTGGCTTCAAAGTGTGGCGAAAAGATCCGCCAAGATCACGGTCGTGGAAGTTCCCACGACCGTAATTTAGGGCGTGGATTAGGTCACGGTTTGTACCATGTATCTCACGGCCGTAATAGTTATTGGAATGCATCACGCCTCTTTTGCAAGGTTCCACGGCCGTGGAACCAAACGTGGTTTGTAGTACGGCCGTATTTTAGAGCGTGGTTTAGGGCAAGAACGTGATTCTTCCCTAGCCTCGTGCATTCCTCAAGCTAAAACTCCAATTTGCTTCCAAAGAATGTTCTCAATCTATGGACATATCAAATCAACTCTCCTTCTCTCGATTCCGTTCGGAAATAGCTCCAAATCACCTATAATCAACATAGAACTAGTGTAGACATCCATATCGACAATATAGGTAATACTAGCTCACATATGCGCAAAGTTCAATCAAAGACTATCAATATGAATCAAATACGTTTAGAAAACGTGCCTAAAATATCACAATATTTCATGCTAACAAATAACCCCATACTTAACACTTGCTTGTCCCTAAGCAAGGTCTTGCAAAAAGCTTTAAACAAGAGTTAGGATGAAATATGTGTACCTTCTTTTTGGATGAACGTGACTTATAAAGAGTAGATCATTCTCAAACCTTTCTTCAATCGTTTATCAAACTTTCACACACTCAATTGAAGAGTAAAAAGCAAAGAAAATTCATGAACCAATTTGACTTCCAAACAAGCTTTATAACCTTCAACCATTAACAAAATCAATCACAAAAAACTTCAATTTAGATCACCAAGTCATATAACATTCTTTTGATCTTAAGGACTTTCAAAGAAAAGGTTTAGAATATGGAAGGGAAGGGAAAACTTTAAGGGAAAGTGGTGCATAAATCCGGGAAAGTGGACATCTACCTTCTTCTTCTTTTGCGGTTTCCGCAACACTTCAACTTAGAGCTTCGCTCTCTTCTTTTCATTTTTTTTTTGACTTTACTTTTGGAGTTATGGATAGAGGTGCACAAAAACCGAAGCCTAGGAAATCGGCGTTTCTCAATTTTTCAAGAGATGCCTCAAACCCTTAGCGCACATACCATAATCCGCTAGGAATATCGCTCAATCCGACTTTGGCAAGACACAAACACTCGGCTATGTGAATGGTGCCGAGTTACTCATCATCATGATTGACTTCCCCAAACCTATAATTTCTTTCTATTCCTTTGAATGCAAAGTATTGCTTTCATGGCCCTCCCACATCAAACATGCCTTTTTCTCATTCACTTCTCCAAATCCCCGGATAGGTAAAGGAGGCTAATATTTCAATGAGGAGCTAGATGATCAAAGAAAGAAAAAAGAAAGTATCGAATTGCCTTAATCATTTCAACAAGAAGTATAGGAACTTATAACGTGATTTCAACTTCAATTTCCTAGCATGATTTAGGTAACATAATCACGTTATGAAACTTGCAAAAGAGGTATAATTCATTCATTCAAATTCTTTTCAATTCACAATTCATTTAAGCATGCAATTGTCATCAAACTCAATTCACAAGTAGTGATTATCATGGAATTCATCTCAATTCATTAGAAGCTCAAAATTTTCAAAATTTTTCAATTTTTATGGGTTTTTCAAGTCAATTTTCATGCAATGCAATAAGGAAACGTGCAACACATAATGAAAATGCAACGATAGTCTCAAATGAAAGCGAACATAGTAAGTAGAGTTATTACAAACTTTTTAGTACATCCCACCCCATACTTAGGACGAACATTGTCCCTAATGTTCAAAAGAAAGAAGAAAAAGAAGAAAAGAAAAAGAGACTCACAAAGTGGTGGCGGGAATGTCTAAAACGAACGGTCATGCATCTAATCACTGCGGCGCCGGAGGAGGCGGGAATGGGGAGAAGCCGGAGTCGTAGTGCCGCCCAAACTGCTGGCGGTAGACGTCCCTCATCATGTGGTCGAGGTCGTCGAGGCGTCCGTCTCTAGCGTCGGCCCGGATCTCCAACGCTCCTACTCTCTCTGAAAGTCCGGTAGCCCAATCCGGCATCTGCTCGTACCATCCCGGGGCGTGACTGTACCATGCTGGGGCGTCGGATGGTGCTGGTGCTGGTGGTGGTGCTGCTGGCTGCTCCGTGGACCAAGGAGGGGGAATGCCATACCATGTGGGAGGTGTGGTCATCCACGTAGGCCTCTCACTCACGCTAGCGCGGCGAGATGACGAGCCTGAAGCTCTAGCTGGACGTGGTGAACGTCTAGGTACATCTGGGGCCGCCTCCGGCTGATCCGGAAACGTGCCAAACTCCTCCTCAACTACTCCTCCACTCTCAAACTGATCTCCCATATCCTCCTCCTCGACAACCGGTGGTGGGACGTAAGGGGGAGCTACTATCCTGTTCGCATGCATCGCAGCGAACGTCTCCTTCCACTCCGGCAGCCACTCTATACCCCTACCTGTCCTACTCTCCCAAGGCATCCCCGCATAAGGCGGACCTCCATGTGTGGGGAAAATGAGACCCCTAACCATGAATGCATGTAGACCTAAAGGAACGGCCGGTATGCGGGTGCAAGCAGAAAAATCCACACCAAAACTCCTAGCAATGTGGGTAACTATCCCACCATACCCGATGTTCCCCTTCTTCTTGTTCTTGAGCTTGCTCATCGTAGCAGCCAAGAGAGTAGCACAATCTGCACGGCGCCCATAAAGCATACAATAGAGCAAGAATAGCTCAACCGTCTTGATCTTTTGGGGCGTCTCCGTCCTAGGAAAGAGACACTCCGAAAGAACACGGTGAGCTATCTTCAAGGCTAGATGGTACATCAATCTAGCCTTGGTATCAGTGGGTTGCCAACGGTCCTTGTCGGCGTAAATCATTGCAACTTCCTTCCAAAAATCCTTAGGGTAAACTCCACTCGGAAATCGACCATTGAAGGTCTCATGAAATCCAGAAATAGTCCCAAACTCAACAATACTCAAATGGTAGTCTCTTTCCATGAGGCGGAAAGAGACGGTCCTATCTGCGTGGCTGTGCTCAAAAGATGTCACAACCTCCCGGGTGATCTCCTCATAGGCGTCTTCACGATTGTTCGTGAAGACAAGTAATCCGGCTCTATCCAAGAGCCATGTAAGGTCATCAACAATGTTGAGAGGAACTAGATCCTCCAACAACAAGTATCTAGGGCCAATCACTGCCCTCTCCGTGATCCTCTCAAATGCACCAAGATGGTTCTCATGTATGGTCGGGACTCTAGGGTGAGGAGGTGAAGATGGAGGTGAAGGTGAGGATGGTAGTGAAGGTGAAGAGGTTGGTGGTGCCCTAGAGGATGAGGAGGAGGAAGGATTGCCCTTCCTTTTCTTATTCTGCTCTCCCTTCTTCTCTTTTATCCTTCCCGACATTCTCCTTACGAAATCCATTCTACACCAAAATTACGGTCTGTTCTTCAAGAATTACGGCCGTGGTTTACCCAGAGGCCGTGATTCGTCCCAGAATTTCACGAATCTCAGCAAATTCACAAGCAATCACCACAACAAGCAGTCCTAGTCTAATTCCTTCCAGTCTCTATCAGTTCTTCCTAAAAATCTATAGCAAAAACGAACCAAATTGGCGAGAATCAAGAAGAAAGAAATAACCTCTTTTTCGGATTGAAAAATCCGAAATGCGAGTTTGTTGATGAATTTCTGTTCGATTCGTCGCTTGGATGTTGTTTGTGGTTGAATTTGCTGCAGTTTGGGAAGAAGAATCGTTAGAAACGATTAAGAAACGAAGATTTTGAGGAGGTCGTGGTGTTTCGGCACTTAGGTCGTGGAAAGAGGGGTTTTTGGGATGGATTTGTGAAGAATGTGGTTTCATATAGTCGCAGGCAAAATTTTGAAAATCACGGTCGGTCGGGGTGTTCCACGGCCGTGGAAATGTACGGAACCGTGGTTTTGGTGATTTTTCAAAGGCTTTTGGGAATTACGGCCACTGTAGCGTATGACGACCGTAATTTAGACCGTGGAACCTTCTGTAAAGCTTCAAAGTCCAAATTTCGTCACTTTTCTTCAACATCATCCTTCTCTTTTCCTTTTCCATCGGTCCTACAACCAAAAACACGAACATACCGGAAGAAATCGAGGCAAAAACAAAGCAAAAACGTCTATTCTAAGCTAAACTATTAATCGAAAACAAAAACGAAAATGCAATACCTTGGGTTGCCTCCCAAGAAGCGCTTTGTTTAAGGTCCGTAGCTAGACCAGTCTCGCACTTATTCGAGTGCGGTAGGCGCAAACTCCTCAGTTTGGAGTTCAGGCGTATACTTCTTTAGTCGTTGGCCGTTCACCTTAAAACTTCCGCTTGCTTCACCCCATACTTCAACTGAACCATGGGGGAAAATACGCTTAATTAGAAAAGGTCCGGTCCAACGGGATTTAAGCTTACCTGGAAAGAGGCGAAGTCTTGAATTAAAGAGGAGAACTTGATCTCCTTCTTTGAAGTCCTTTGGGATGATATGCTTATCATGCCAACGCTTTGCTCTTTCCTTGTAGATCTTGGCGTTTTCATAGGCGTTCAAGCGGAGTTCATCCAGCTCATTGATGTCTAGGAGACGCTTCTCTCCCGCTTCCTTTATGCCGAAATTTAGCCACTTGATAGCCCAAAACGCTTTGTGCTCCAGCTCCACCGGCAAGTGACAAGACTTCACATACACAAGGTTGTATGGTGTGGTTCCTATGGGAGTCTTGTACGCAGTCCGGTACGCCCATAATGCATCATCTAGCTTCAAGGACCAATCCTTCCTAGTCCTTTAAACCGTCTTTTCTAGAATTCCTTTGATCTCCCTATTTGAGATCTCAACTTGTCCACTAGTTTGTGGATGATAAGGGGTAGCGATCTTGTGAGTAACCCCATACTTAGCTAGAAGAGCTTCAAAGCGACGGGCTATGAAGTGAGAACCTCCATCACTAATGATCGTCCTTGGTGTTCCAAATCGCGGAAAGATGGCCTTGTTGAAGAACTTAACCACCACCATGGCATCATTTGTGGGAGAGGCAATTGCTTCCACCCATCTAGAAACGTAGTCTACCGCCAATAATATGTATTGGTTTCCACAAGAAGATGGGAATGGTCCCATGAAATCAACTCCCCAAACGTCGAAAATCTCCACCTCTTGGATGTTGTTGAGGGGCATCTCGTTCCTTCTAGAAATATTGCCTGTTCTTTGACAAGCATCGCAGCAAGAAACAAAGGATTGCACATCTCTAAATAAAGTAGGCCAATAGAATCCAGATTGCAATACCTTTGCGCTAGTCTTGTTCGAACTAGCGTGTCCTCCACAAGGTAGTGAATGACAATGGCGGATGACACTTTGCATCTCATCTTCCGGCACACATCGCCGAATGATGCCATCCGGACCTCTCTTAAAGAGGAGAGGCTCGTTCCAATAGTATTCCCGGACGTCCTTAAAGAACTTCTTCTTTTGTGCGTAGGATAGTCCGGGCGGTATCTCCTGGCAAACCAAATAATTAACAAAATCAGCAAACCACGGTTCGTTACCTTTGGAGATCACGTTGATGCACTCCTCGATGATGTGTAAGTGTTCGTCTGGAAAGGAGTCATCAATGGGTAGATGGTCGTCCCCTAGGTGTGTTAGACGACTCAAATGATCCGCAACAGAATTTTCTGAACCTTTCTTGTCGCGGATCTCAAGATCGAATTCTTGTAGGAGAAGAATCCATCTAATCAGCCTTGGCTTCGCATCCTTCTTCGCAAGGAGGTACTGGATCGCAGCATGATCCGTGTAGACAATCACCTTTGCACCTACAAGATAAGAGCGAAACTTGTCAATAGCATAGACAATGGCTAGAAATTCTTTCTCGGTAGTGGCGTAGTTGAGCTGCGCTTCATCTAGCGTCTTGCTAGCATAGTATATTGCATGGGTTCGCCCTTCCTTTCGTTGTCCAAGAACAGCTCCAATTGCTACGTCACTAGCATCACACATAATCTCGAAGGGGAGAGTCCAATCTGGAGGTTGGATAATAGGTGCTGAAATTAGAGTTTGCCGAATGGTGTTAAACGCATCCAAACATTCCTGTGAAAACTCAAAAACCGCATCCTTCATCAATAGATTAGTAAGAGGTTTTGATATCTTAGAAAAGTCCTTAATGAAACGTCTATAAAATCCAACATGTCCTAGGAAACTTCTTATCCCTTTCACCGAAATTGGGGGAGGAAGTTTCTCTATGGTCTCTATCTTAGCCTTGTCTACCTCTATCCCTCTACTAGAGACTAAGTGACCTAATACAATTCCTTCCTTAACCATGAATTGACACTTCTCCCAATTAAGAACCAGGTTAGTGTCTTCACATCTTTGCAAAACAAGAGAAAGGTTAGAAAGGCAATCGTTAAAAGAGGAACCGTATACGGAGAAGTCGTCCATGAAGACTTCCATGATTTCCTCTACATATTCGGAAAAGATGGCCATCATGCACCGTTGGAAGGTGGCTGGGGCGTTGCAAAGCCCGAACGGCATTCTTCTATAGGCGAACGTACCCCAAGGGCACGTGAATGTGGTCTTCTCTTGATCATCCGGATGTATCGGAATCTGAAAGAAACCACTATAACCGTCAAGGTAGCAAAAATGTGAATGTTGTGCTAACCTTTCAAGCATTTGATCGATGAATGGCAATGGAAAGTGATCCTTCCGCGTTGCGTTGTTGAGCTTGCGGTAGTCTATGCACATTCGCCATCCAGTCACGGTTCGGGTAGGAATGAGTTCGTTGTTCTTGTTGGTGATGACTGTCATTCCTCCCTTCTTCGGAACTACTTGAACTGGACTCACCCACTTGCTATCGGAGATAGGATAGATGATACCTGCATCAAGAAGTTTAAGAATTTCCTTCTTGACAACCTCCTTCATGGTCGGATTCAACCGCCTTTGAGGTTGTCTTGAAGTTCTAAAGTCCTCCTCCATTAGTATCTTATGCATACATAGGGAGGGTTTAATTCCTACTAAGTCCTCAATAGTATAGGCTATGGCTTTTCTATGTTTCCTAAGGACAATCATGAGCTGCTCATGTTCATCTATGCTCAGTTCGGAGCTAACAATAACCGGAAAGGTAGAATTAGATCCTAGAAAAGTGTACCTTAGATGAGTAGGAAGTGGTTTGAGTTCCATCACTTTCGGAGCTTCCAATGATCCTTGAGGAGCATCCGACGTTTCCTTAGAAGTTTCTAAGGGTGTTGAGTGAGTTGGGGAAGAATCAAAAGAAGTTGAAGAAGTATGCCGATCACCTTCTTCCACGGTCAGAATTACGGTCTCTCCATCTATTCCACGGCCGTGTAATCCCCTAGAATGGAGGTCGATTTTGGTTGTGAAATCCACGGTCGTGGAATACAGAGTATGACCGTGGATTCTGACGTTCTCAGCCTCATCGTGGAGTTTCTCAAACTCCTCTTCATGCATCTCTTCTTGTGCTTCTAAGGCTTCAATTGCCTCATTGCACTCTTCATCTTCCCCTACATCTGTTAGACTCATAGTGATAACCTTTTGTAAAGGATCGTTAAAGAGAATCGTACTTACCTCCTCCCTAGACAAACCTTCTTCGTCTTGGATATCGTAAATATCCTCATCAAAGATTGGTTCCTTCACTAGAGTGGAAAGAACGAACTCTACTTTCTCTTCTCCAATATCAAAAGCGAGTCTTCCATTCTTGCAATCGACCATGCAGCCGGACGTTGCAAGAAACGGTCTTCCGAGTATGATCGGGACCGGACTATCTGCAGGAATGTCAAGCACGACAAAATCAATGGGAACAAAGAATTTACCTAGCTTGACCGGGACGTCTTCTACAATACCGACGGGGCGAGTGATGGATCGATCCGCCATGTACAACGTCATCTTCACCGGTTTAGGGTCACCTAAACCGATCTTCCTACACAATGCAAGCGGTATGATGCTCACACTTGCTCCTAGGTCACATAAAGCGTCATATGTGACATCTCCCACTCCAATGGGAATGCAAAATGACCCCGGATCTTTCAACTTTGGGGGCATTTTCTCCTTCATGGTCTTGATGAGATCCGAGGAACCGAACTCATCTTGACCTCACCAAAATCTTCTAGCTTCCTCTTGTTGGAGAGGAGCTCCTTCAAGAACTTGCCATAAGCCGGCATACCTACAATAGCATCAATGAAGGGTATATTAATATGCAGCTTACTCATGAGTTCTATGAACTTACCGAATTGTTTGTCTAGGCGCGCTCGCGCTCTAGATTGAGGAAATGGTAGGGGAGGTTTGTAAGCTGAAGGAGGAACATAGACATCTTCCTTCTCCTTCCCCTTTTCTTTTTCCTTCTCTACGGGGACTTCAACGAACGTAGGCTGCGGATCGGTAGTAGTCACTCCGCTCCTAGTTGTAATCGCCATCACCCTTCCTTTAGGGTTGTCCTCCGTCTTTCCTGGAAGTTTCCCTTGATTTCTAGGAACTTCCTCCGCGTGGTTGAACATTTGGTTTTCCAAAACTTTTTGAGCTTTGTCAACCTTAGAAACTTGATCATCAACCTTGATGAGGCGGTTCTCCAACCCTTGAAGCTTTCCCAAAATTGTTTCCAACATGGGATCGGGCTTCTCCTTTCCCGTATTGTTTCCTCCATTAGATGATTGGCCCTGGCTTTTCAAAGGAGTAGAGGAAGAGGAAGGTGGAGTTAGTGAATTAGAATTGGAAGGATATGAGTTACCGGAATTTTGTTGATTGGAGCGCCAATTGTTGTTGTTTGAACCCCTATTGTTGTTCCAATTGTTCCGGTTGTAGTTGTTGTTGTTGTTTCCATTCGAATTGTTTCCATTCCGGTTGTTATTCCAGTTGTTGTTGTTGTTACGGTTTGTGTTATCACCGCCATTGTTGTTGCCCAAATAGCCAACATCCTTCCCTTGTTGCTTGGGAAAGTTGGTCTTGATAGCTTCCTTCAACTCCTTGATTTCATTGTTGAGGGAGAAAATCTGATTTTGAGCTTCATGTGTGAGCTTTGCTCCTTGCTCCACACGATTTCCCTCCACTTTCCGGTGGGAATACTTCTCTATGACTCTTGTTTGCTTCTCGATGAAGTCCCAAGCGTCATCTTCTCTCATGTCCATGAACGTTCCACATGAGAGGGATTGGAGGTTGAATTGCGTTCCCGCATCCAGCCCCTTGTAGTAAATCTCCAGCAAGGCAAGCTTGGATATGCCATGATGAGGGCAATCCAAGAACAAATCCTGAAACCTTTCCCAAGATTGAAACAAACTTTCGTTAGGTCTCATAGAAAAAGCATTAATCTTACCTCTAAGTTCCGCCGTTTTGGATGGCGGAAAGAATTTGGTGAGAAACTCCGCGGAAAGGTCTTCCCACGTGTCTAGTTTCCCATTAGGAAGAGCTTGATACCAAGATAACGCTTTCCCCTTCAAGGAGAAGAAGAAAGGTTTAAGCTTATAGCTGTTGGTAGTAGCGCTCTTCGGTCTCATTGTCTCCATCATACACTCAAAGTTTTGCAAGTGTTGGTGTGGAGATTCAGCGCTTGTCCCGCCAAATTGGTTTTGACGAACAAGAGTAATGACTTGAGGGTTAAAGCTAAACCCTTGCACATCTTCAGCATCGAAATTCACGCCCAAACGGCGCGGTTGTTACGTTGGATCCATCCGCTGGCCAAGAGTTCTTGGCTCACTATCTACACGTTCAATCCTCGCATTCCTAGGTGGAACACGACGATTGGCAGCTCCTTGTGGATGGAAAGGATTCACCTTGATCGTGGGATCAATCTCCTCTAGCGGTGGCATGGAAGAATCACTATCATCGGCGGACGAGTGACTTCTTCTTCTAGATCTTGATCCTTTCCTTGAGGATTTCTTGCTTCTTTTATTCTTAAGGTCGCTCATCTCCACCCTCATCTGGAAGATCATGTCTTGCAGATTATTTACTTGAGATTGATGACGATCCATCTCATCTTGGCGGAGAGTGTCATTCCATTGGAGTTGAGCTTCCTTCTCCGCTAACTCCGCTTGAAGGTCACGTTCGTGTCCTTCAGCCATCTTCTTTTCCTTGTGCTTTTGCCTCAAGGTTTTCTCTAGCTCTTGATCAAGAGGTAAGAGATCTTCGGTGTTCCTAGACCTGCGCATGCACTCAAAGTAATATCAAATAACGAGAGCAAGCTCCCAAGCTTGACAACCGGCTACCGAATTCGGCCGAAACCAAATCCCCGGCAACGGCGCCAAAAACTTGTTCGCCCCTAAAGGTGTGTGCAAATAAGCTTTAAATTTATAAAACTAGAATCAAGCAGCGAACCCGCAGTGTACGGATCGACGTAGTTAAGCAAGAATTCTAGAGTATCGAACACAGGGATTTGGGTGGGAACAAATTCAATTGCAGATTATCAAGCGAGTAAATATGAGAGTTTTGCAAATATTGGGAAAACAACAATCCTAAAGATCCAAGTATCCAGCTGTGGCAATCGATTCAAGACATACTTGATATAAAGACAGAGTTGAGATATGCAAAGGTATACTAAAGTAAGGTAATCGTACGGTGAAGTTCCAAAAACCTTATGTAACTCACCTACAAGAAACTCCCTATACAGGTTGTTGAGGCTCAATATAGAAAGATTCTAAAGGCAAGAATTTATGTCAAATACCCAAACTTGTAACCCAAGGATCAAGACTAACTAAACCGATTGAGGTTATGACACTCACAATCGAGGTAGAGGTTGTTGAGGCTTCACTACCACCTAGAAAAGACAAGTCTAAACTAAGTTAAAGCAAATCTTTAACTTTGGATTAAAGTAAAAGCAAACTCGTAGACTTAAGGGAAATCACGGTTAGTTCTTGAGGTTCCACGGCCGTGGACTCAAGAACAGACCGTAATTTAAGGTTGTCGGCGATTCTCTCTAACTCTCAGGGTCTAATCTGTTTACGATCGATCTATCATCATCTAAGCCACAACTATCAACCCTTCACCTTAGAATTGTTAAGGGTTTTTAGCCAATAACAGTCATGTTGATATCAATTCAAGAATTAAAAGATAGAAAGATGAAAACTTTCAAGAACTTTCAATAATCTTCAAACCAATCTCAAAGTCACAAAGAGAACAAGTATTGTCAAAGGATTCGGAATAAAACAAACAATCACAACCTTAGGAAAGAAGGAAGAACGGGATGTCAATCCGTCTTCTAAATCAAACCTAAACAAGAAGAGAAATCTTCTTGCAACAATCTTCCAAAAAGCTTCGATCTTCCGTCAATCTGGAAATCTCAACAGCAATCTCCACCAAAAGTGCGGGATTAGGGTAAATCCTAACTCGGACTTTGATCTCCAACGAGATGTAAATGCCGCTAAGCAAAGGCGTAAGCCAAGGTCTAGAACGAGGTCGCAGAATGCGTCTAAGCGGGGGTGAATGATGCTTAGCGATGCCCCCCGAAATCTTGCTTCGTCTGTCTTCTTATAGGGCAAGATAAAATATCGGCCCGGCCCAATCTTCAAAAGATCGTGGCTTCAAAGTGTGGCGAAAAGATCCGCCAAGATCACGGTCGTGGAAGTTCCCACGACCGTAATTTAGGGCGTGGATTAGGTCACGGTTTGTACCATGTATCCCACGGCCGTAATAGTTACTGGAATGCATCACGCCTCTTTTGCAAGGTTCCACGGCCGTGGAACCAAACGTGGTTTGTAGTACGGCCGTATTTTAGAGCGTAGTTTAGGGCAAGAACGTGATTCTTCCCTAGCCTCGTGCATTCCTCAAGCTAAAACTCCAATTTGCTTCCAAAGAATGTTCTCAATCTATGGACATATCAAATCAACTCTCCTTCTCTCGATTCCGTTCGGAAATAGCTCCAAATCACCTATAATCAACATAGAACTAGTGTAGACATCCATATCGACAATATAGATAATACTAGCTCACATATGCGCAAAGTTCAATCAAAGACTATCAATATGAATCAAATACGTTTAGAAAACGTGCCTAAAATATCACAATATTTCATGCTAACAGCTAGGTTGATATACCACCTAGCCTTGAAGATTGCTCATCGTGTTCTTTCGGAGTGTCTCTTTCCTAGGACGGAGACGCCCCAAAAGATCAAGACGGATGAGCTCTTTTTACTGTACTCCATGTTGTATGAACGCCGTGCTGATTGTGCTACTCTCTTGGCTGCTACTATGAGCAAGCTCAAGAACAAAAAGAATTAGGGCAACATCGGATATGGTGGGATAGTTACCCACATTGCTAGGAGCTTAGGTGTTGACTTTTCTGCTTGCACCCGTATACCGGCCGTACCTTTAGGGCTACATGCTTTCATGACTAGAGGTCTCATTTTCCCCACACATAGAGGTCCGCCTTATGCGGGCATGCCTTGGGAGAGCAGGACGGGTAGGGGTATAGAGTGGCTACCGGAGTACTCCATTATGGCGGGACGCCATAATTGGAAGGAGACGTTTGCTGCTATGCATGCGAACAGGATAGCAGCTCCCCCATATGTCCCACCACCAGTTGTTGAGGAGGAGGAGATGGGAGATCAGTTTGAGGGTGGAGGAGAAGCCGAGCAGGATTTTGGCACGTTTCCGGATCAGCTGGAGGCGGCCCCCGATGCACCTAGACGTTCTCCACGTCCAGCTAGAGCTTCAGGTTCGTCTTCTCGCCGCGCTAGCATGAGTGAGAGACCTACATGGATGACCACACCTCCTGCATGGTACGGAGCTCCACCTCCTTGGTCTACAGAGCAGACAGCAGCACCAACACCACCACCAGCACCATCCGACGCTCCGGCATGGTACGGTCAGGCTCCAGGATGGTATGACCAGATGCCGGATTGGGCTACCGGACTTTCAGAGAGAGTAGGAGCATTGGAGATCCGAGCCGATGCTAGAGATGGACGCCTAGACGACCTCGACCACATGATGAGAGACGTCTACCGCCAACAGTTTGGGCGGTTCTATGATCCTAGCTTCTCTCCTTTCCCGCCTCCACCAGCGCCGCAGTGATGAGGATTTGATGATTGACCGTTCGCCTTAGACATTCCACCACCACTTTGTGAGTTTCTTTTTCTTTTCTTCTTTTCTTTCTTTCTTTTGAACATTAGGGACAATGTTCGTCCTAAGTATGGGGTGGGATGTACTAAAAGTTTGTAATAACTCTTACTCACTATGCTTGCTTCTATTCGAGACTATCATTGCATGTTCATTATATTGTTGCACGTTTCATTATCGCATTGCATGAAAAAGAACTTGAAAAAACTCATAAAAATTGAAAAAAATTTTGAAAATTTTGTGCTTCTAATAAATTGAGATGATTTCTATGATAATCACTACTTGTGAATTGAGTTTAATGACAATTGCATGCTTAAAAGAATAGTGAATTGAAAAGAATTTGAATGAATGAATCTTACCTCCTTTGCAAGTTTCATAATGTGAAGAATGTTACCTAAATCATGTTGAGAAATTGAAGTTGAAATCATACTATAAGTTCTTATACTTCTTGTCACTACTACAAAAATGTGTTTATAACCCTTAAAATATAACCCGGGCTTATAAATCATGAGGTATAAAATCGGATTTTTTAAAAATTTAATTTGGAAACCTATATTAACACGGATGTTGTAATACCCGGGTTATAAAGTTATGTAAAATTAGGCAAGAGGTATGTAAATAACTCGAACATTGTTACATCCGGGTTATATAAAACATATATAACACGGTTATTTTCGCCACCGGGTTATATATTAGGTTAAATTTTTAAATTCAGCAAAACGTCCGGAATATTTGACTTGCTTCACTATTACTATTTTTCCCACCTAAACAATAAAATTCCCACCAATTTACACGAAAATTTTCACACCAAAATTGAATATCGTTCTAGACGCCCTAGCCTCATCAGGAAGCATGTGATACCCGAAAAATTTATTTTCGTTAGATTACAAGTCAAATCATAATTCGATCGGTTTGGACTTTTAGGTGATGCTTATATCGTAAATTCCGTTAATATGACAGGCTAGCGGGCCCATCTAGACATGCCCACTAGGCCCATCAAGATAGGGGAACATGGTAAACGTTTTGGGCTTGTTAGGGCAAGTTGTTCTACCCTCTTGAAACCTCGGCCACCCATCTCCTTCTCCATTCCTTACCAATGCCTGCTATCCCTTTTCCCCTTCTCCTTCAACCGTTGTTTTGGGGAGACGACGTTGTTGAACCTGACTGGCCACAAGGATCTATTTCTTGATTTAAGTGTAGGTGTGGGACAAAATATTGGATACCTAAATTCGGGAGTTACCTGTTCACTTGAAACTGCTCAATTTACAAACCCTAAGGTGTGAATTTCAAACTCAAACCATTAACGTCAAATATAATTCTCTAGTCTCATAATTTGGAATGGATATGGACACTAGTACAGAAATAACCTCTCTCAGGGGAAATTTCTCAAGTGTTAATAAAAACCTTGTAATTTGAAAATACTCTATGGTTTTTTTTAAATAACCCTTGAGAAGATATTAAATTTATATTTTTAATTTTTTAAATATACTCTCGGGGGTTTATTTAACTTCCTAGAAATAAATCTAGTTAAATTTTAAATCGAATCTCGTAACCTATTATTATCGGAGGATAAATCATAAAACCGCCCTAAAACCCTAATATCTTTTATTATATCTTTTTTTAATCAAATCCCTTATTTTATCTCCTATTCTCTCTATCACAGCCGTAGACATTTCTCTAACTCCAAGCAATTGCAATTGTAAAATCGTTCCCTGCCCGAACCTTGCCCTGTCGCCTTCCACCTTCAAGAACCGCCAAATAATATCGTCGCCAAGCAGTTGCAATCTAGTATTTGCTCCCTCAAGATTGGCCGCCAGAACTTGTCGTCTCTAACCTGTCGTCTCCAAGCTCGCCTGGCAGCTTCCCTGAATTCCTTCAATCGATCAGCGGCGGCGGTGTCTAGTTGCAATCCCGGCTCGACCTTCCATCTTCAAGATTGGCCGGCTTCCAGTGTAACCACCGCCAGAACCTGTCCTTCAATAGATTTGTTGCAGCGCCTGAATCATTCGAGCATCAGGTATAAGGATTTAGTTGTATTTGTTTGCTAGGATTTAGTACGTTGTATCTGTTGCGGCGCCTTAATTAATTTGCAAATAGGTTTCAATGGTTGTTTGCTTGTGGTCAATTGTTGGATTTAGTTGTATCTGTTTGCTAGGGACGTGAAGTTGCAATTTACTGGTACTCTGATTGTCAATTGTGACCTTTTCCGGAGACTGCCCTTTCTCTATGGCATGACTGGTGATTTGCAATTTACTAGTGTTCTTTTTGTAGATCTGAGTGTGGTTTTGGGTTGACTCACTATTTTTGGGTATTATTAAATGGTCTTGAGATTAGATACAAAGAATGAGCAAAAACATTTAGTGAACGAAACTCATTCGAGATTCTTCGTAACTAGTTTGTGTTCATGGTATGCTAGATTTCTCTACCTTTTTTTAACGGTTCATATGACTACAGGAAAGATGAGGAAAATGTCTTGAAATGAACCCAGATTGCAAACATAGCTTTGCAGGGTACTGGCCATTGAGCATCTTCTTCATTTCTTTGACTACCTTAATCTGTTAATACTCCAGTTGCTCTTGAAGACGGATCAAGTGTATAAATAATACCATGGCTCATATAACAGCAGGAAAGATGAGGAAAATGTCTTTAAATGAATCCAGATTGCAAACTTAGCTTAGCAGGGTTCTGGCCCTTGAGCATCTTTATCCATGAAAGCCATAGGATGTACCATCTAGACTTTTCCAAATATGTCAATACAAATTGTTCTTCTTTGCTACTTCTCTCGACTGTTTACATAGGTGTACAATAAAATTATGACATTTAATTTATTTTTCTATTTATTAGGTATGATATATAACAAGAATGGAGATGCCCAAGGCCTTATTCTTCCTTTTATCAAAAGTTGCTTTCCTGTTGTGATTACTTTCAGGCTTTTCACCTGAGGTCAAAACACTCGAGGATACCAGCATACCAGATAAGAGAATTATTAGTAATTATCATGTGATTAATCCTCTATACACGATTTTAATTAAAACAGGTGTCTTGCTAATCGTAATTCCTGACCCCACAACTCCCCTATATTTATGTCTATGAAAGAAAGATTGGAACCATTACAGTGAAATCAAAGTGTTTACAACATGTTGAATGTCAAAATTGTGGATAATACAAACTTGTGGATAATACTCACTGTTTTTGGGTATTGTTAAATAATCTTGAGATTAGATACAAAGAATGAGCAAAAAGATTTAGTGAACGAAACTCGTTCGTGATTCTTCGTAACTAGTTTGTGTTCATGTTATGCTAGATTTCTCTACCCTTCTTTCTCTGTTTGGGTATATTCTGAGCAAGCTGGTTTAATTTTGCTTCATCTCTATCATCGTCCTCATACTATTTTTGCTTTTCAGTTGAGTTCATTCCTATGGTAGTTTGTGTCTCCCTTCCATAGGGTGTACTTAGTAACTCGTCGCCTTATGATCTGTAAATAGATCCTACTGTTGGAGTAAATAAATCATCCCCGTTGATGTTTGATAAACTGACAGATTTGATCATAGTAGGATCTAAATTGAAAGATTTAAAAGTTCAAGATGATATCAACCTGATTTATTAGAACCTTCATAAGATGGATTGTCATTTCTCAGTCCTAGTAAGCCTTAGATCTCTCTTTGTACATTTCAATGTAGCATTGGCGCTTCTTGCATATACTATACCTCAATTATAAGTAACTGCACAAGTCTTTGTATGTTGTACAATTCGTTATCTTATTGCTTACTTCGCATTCAGGTCGCTAAACATAAAAAACCAACAAAATATGCTCAATATTGGGTTCATTACACATTAATGTTGAACACTGGATATTTTACAGACTTGTCTATCTGTAATATATTGTGAATATGTGATAATAGTTGTTTTGTTGTTGTTTCTATAGGCGAATATACATGATGTTAGCATACCTTTTTTGCCTGAATATATCCAATTGACGGATCGACTTTTACTCTTCTTCTAAGTGAAATTTTCTTATCTTCTGTGCAACAGGTATTGGATGATAGAAATGCACGTGGATGGATTTTGCTTTGATCTTTCTTTAAATTTGACTAGGGGGTGCAGGTATGTAACTTTGATGATTAATGACTCTTCCATGCTTATCTTAGTTGCATTAATTTATTAGGTTGTATTCTTAACTACCTTCTCAAGTGGGTTTACTTTCCTTCCAGCCTCTGGATGCTGCGAATGTATTTGGAGGTGAAATAGTTGAAAATAAGCTCCAAATTGGAACACCTTTGAGCTGCGCGCCCTCCAATGATTGACATGATTAGTAATGATGACGTACTAAGAAAAGTGAAAGGTCAAGGCGAGGTGGTAGTTCCATTCCCTACAGAAGAAGCTTATTTTCTATCAGAAGCTGTAAGACAATATATTGCATGGCACGACCATCTTGTGTTTCCCATCACGGTAATCTGTCAAATTTCTTCATCTTATGTGCATAGTCAAAGTACAATACCCTACTGTTTTGCTTTACAAATTTATAAGGATGAAAGGACAACGTTTAATTGAGTAGGAACGATATAGCTCCCCACAAATATCGAGCAACAAGCAAAAGTAAAAGGCATTAACCAAACAACCTTCTTCCGAACCAAAGGATCAAGGTTCTGTTTCGGCTCTGGTCGATGACTTTCGTTGGCTGCTAGATGATTTTTCTGATGGTTCTACTGAAGAGATTAACATTCCAGAGGAGGTTTTCAGTCGATCAAATCTTGATCTTTTGTAAGGCTTCATGATATCTCTGGCAAAAACAGTGTAGATTTCATCACCGGTTATCGTCTACTTGATGTGCATTGCTAGGATGATGAATATATCTTTTGAAGATTGTGAACATTTAAATCTTTATACACTTGGTGATATTCTGAAATATTTGAATCATGACTTTGAATTATGTTTGTGAATTTGGTTATCTTCGGATGTGATATTGGTGATAACACAACTGTAGTGAATGTTTTGAGTGTTTTGAGTTAAGTACAGACTTTGACATGTTTGTGAATTGAATTGTTTACTGAAGTTCTTTCTGCATTTGAGACAGGTTCAATTTGTGAATGCCATGAAAAACGTACAGAATCCGGACATTAAATCCGGGTTAAATAATTCAGAATAGTCTCGTTATAAATATTATACATTATAACACGGATCTTCATTGTAAGGATTATTAGGTATGCACATACTCGGATCCTAAACCAATCTAATAACCCGGATCCTATCATCCGGGTTATTTATTGGTTTATGATAACCTGCTTCCCAATATCCGGTTTTTAATTATTAAAATGAACGGCATCAAATAACCCGGTCCATAACCGGTTATGCTACATTATCAACTACCCCGGGTTCATGGTTTCCGGGTTATTCGATCATAATATATCCCGGCTGCCAATATTTGTACCAAAATTGAAGAACATAAAATAACCCGGATGTTATTTTATACACGCCCGGGGTATAAAGTTGATGGACCAAATATCGCCCTAACCTTTACCCCGGTGGGAGTCCGGAGTATATTCTATCAAACGTCCGGGGTATCATCCCCTTTTTGTAGTAGTGGAAGTTGGGGGAGGAAGCTTCTCTATGGTCTCTATCTTAGCTTTATCTACTTCTATCCCTCTACTAGAGACTAAATGACCTAATACAATTCCTTCCTTAACCATAAATTGACACTTCTCCCAATTAAGAACTAGGTTAGTGTCTTCACACCTTTGCAAAACAAGAGAAAGGTTAGAAAGGCAATCGTTAAAAGAGGAACCGTATACGGAAAAGTCGTCCATGAAGACCTCCATGATTTCCTCTATGTATTCGGAGAAGATGGCCATAATGCACCGTTGAAAGGTGGCTGGGGCGTTGCAAAGCCCGAACGGCATTCTCCTATAAGCAAACGTACCCCATGGGCACGTGAATGTGGTCTTCTCTTGATCATCCGGATGTATCGGATTGTTAGGAACGTTTTGAAAGAACTATTGCAAGGATTGTTAGTGAGGTTTTCAAGTGATAGTGAGGTTTTCAAGTGATTTTGAGTAATTTTTGGAGTCTTTGATTGAAGAACTATTGCAATGATTGTTAGGAACGTTTTGAAACTTCATTTGAAGGGTTGTAAGTTTTGCTAAAACTTAGAGAAGAAGAGATTTATTGTTTTCACTTGCTTATTTTTCATCATCCATCTATGAAAACCATGTATGCTTGTGTGATGATTTTGGATCTTAATATGCATATTATTGGCTAGTTTATTGTGATTATGGAGTGATGGATCGATGGTTATGGCTTGGGTGATGATAGGATGGACTTATATGTTAGTTTAGGATGATTTGTATGCACGAAACCCATTCCAAAAGGAAAAATCGGGCTGTTCTTCAGTCAAATCGACCGATTTTTCCATGATCCACCCGATTTTCCTCTCTATTGCTCTTTAATTGATGAATCTGTATGTTAGGGTGTTAGGTTGTTGAAATCCTAGTGTTTATTAAGCTCAATTTATCTTAGGATCACCTAATGCTATCAACATAAGTGAGGGAAGAGATCTACCCGATGATTTCCGAACTTAGATACCTAAGATGATGAATTCTAGGTAGTAGTGAGCCTCAGAAGCCGCTATTGGATTGAGTGTGCTAGGATTATTGCTTGAGACTTACCTTTTCCGAGACTTACCCGGTAAGGAGAGGTTTGCCACTTAAGTAGTGTCCGGTTTGTGTAGAATTCCCTACTTTACCTCCTTGATACTTACCCGGTAATAGGAGTTTGATGCGGGATTAGTGAAGTGAGAGACCTACCCGGTAATTGCTTCCATTAGTGAAACACCCCTTCCCAACACCGCAGCCTTATCCTTAGAATCTTTAGAACCTTGAGTCCAATGCCATAACCGGAAATCTTGACCTCTAGAATTCACTTTTCTCTCTTTGATCACATATTTTGCGTTTGTGTTACTTGTTGCCTTGCTAGCTTGAGTTGTTAGTTTTTTTATTATCTTGCTTGATTCGTGATCTTTGATCGATCAGCACAAAAACCAACCAAAAATATCGAGATTTTCATTTCTTTGTTCCTTTCTCTTTTCTTAGACTAGATCCACACTATCTATGACCATTGTTTGACTTGATTTCACCTTAGTCTTTGTGTTCGACCTCGGAATACTATCCCTACTACAAAACGTCTTGTACACTGCGGATTCGTAATGAGTTAGGAGAAATATATCGAGTTTATAAATTTAAAGCTTTTTGTGCTACACGTTTTTAGCGTAACAAGTTTTTTGGCGCCGTTGCCGGGGACTAGGTCTAGATCTAGTCAATTTTGTGATTGCTTATAGTGTAGATCTTTCTTGTTGCTTTTGATCTCTTTTGGTGTGTGTCTTTGCTTTTCAGGACATCTCTCACCCTTTAGGTGTATGCGAAGATCTCGTGGCAAAGATTTAGCTCCATTCGATCCCGAACCGGAGAAAATCCTTAGATCTAGATCCAAGAGCATTAGAAAGGGAAAAGAGATGGCCGGAAGAGATCTCCAAGCTGAATTAGATGAGGCTTTAGAGCAAATTAGGATAAGAGATGAAGCTTTGGAGAATGAAAGGAGACTTGCCAATGAGAGGCAAGAGGCAACTAGGAGGGAGATTGAAGAGATTAGGCAAGCTCTTGTGCAAAGAGAGCTCAATCGTCAACAACCTCCACCTCCACCACAACCGCAACCGGAGGCGGTTAATATACGGGTTGTGCCCATTGCCATTGGAGAACCACAAACGTTAGGGCAACGTATGGATACGGCACAAAGAGCACACCGTCCGGGTGTGAACTTAGGAGATCCCGCAACCCATGATTATGAACTCCGCCCTCAAGTTCTACAAATGATCTGGCATAATCAATTTGGAGGGATGGAAGGAGAGTCTCCTCATCAACATTTGATGAACTATGAGATCTTGATGGAGACTCTTAGACCACCTAGATTGGAGAGCAACAACCATAAGCTTAGGGCTTTCTCATTCTCACTTAAGGATAAAGCCTTAGCTTGGTATCAATCTATTACACAAGGGAGAGTTAGTACTTGGGAGGAGATGACAACCGAGTTTTTGACTAAGTTCTTCCCACCTTCCAAGACTACCGAGTTAAGAGGGAAGATCAATGCCTTCGTGATGAAGGATAGAGAGAGTTTGTTCAAGTCTTGGGAGAGGTTCAAAGACCTTCTCCTAGATTGTCCACACCATGGTATACCAAAGATTGATCTATTGGAGATCTACTTCAAAGGACTTGATGAAGATAGCCAATTCAAGCTTCAATCTCTTTCCGGTGGGACTTTCATGGAAAAGCATGTAGATGAAGCTTGGGATTTTGTAGAGAAATAAGCTTTAGTGATTGAGAAGTACTCCCATAGGAAGAGTGATGGGAGAAAGGCGGGAGCATATGAGGTGAGTGAAGTCACCATGAGCAATTTCAAGCTTGACGCCATCAACAACGAGCTAAAGTCTTTGAGGGAGTTGTGTGCTACAACTTTGAAGAACCAAGCAACCCCTCAAGTGCAAGTGCAAGCAAATTTGTCTTCCAAAGAGGAAGATGTGAACTACATGGGAAGGGGCAATTACAACAACTATCAAGGCCCAAGGAACTTCAACAACAACCGGTAATTCAACAATTACCGGCCTAACCACAACCATCCCGGGTTTTCCTATTCTAAGCCGGATGGAGCCTTGAATCCTCCCGCTTCCACAAGCACAACTCCACCACCAAAGGCTTCACAAGAACCTCCACCCGGATTGACTCAACCTCCAAAGGATAGAACCGAAATGATGTTTGAGCAATTGCTTGGAAGGTTGAGTGGTCTTGAGAGCACGGTGACTTCTATTTCCAAGGCTCAAAAGGTTTTGGAAGCACGAATGTTCCAAAAGGCGGGTGAAGCTCATAGAGATCCGGGAAAGCTTCCCGGAAGAAACAAAGACAACCCAAGAGGCCAAGTGTTGGCCATCACAACTAGGAGTGGGTTTAGCATGAAGGATCCCTTACCTAAGGGAAATGACAAAGGGAAGCAAGTAGTGGTTGAGGAAGGGACCTTGCAAGAAGATGGAGACAAGACCAAGGATGATGAGCCATCATATGTGGCACCACCTCCATACAAGCCACCACTACCATTCCCACAATCACGAGCAAGAGCTCGTTTGGACAAATAATTTGGTAAATTCCTTGAACTTATGTCTAAATTGCATATTAACATTCCGTTCATGGATGTTATTCTAGGTATGCCGGCGTATGGCAAGTTCTTGAAGGAAATACTCTCCAACAAGAGGAAGTTGGAGGAGTATGGAGAAGTAAGAATGACCAAGAGATCCTCGGAGTTGATTCAAACGATGAAGGAGGAGATGCTTCCCAAGCTAAGAGATCCGGGATCCTTTTGTGTGCCAATCGGAGTAGGAGAAGTGAAGTATGACGCCCTATGTGATCTTGGGGCAAGTGTAAGCATCATCCCGCTTGCACTTTGCAACAAGGTTGGGCTAGGAGAGCCAAAGCCGGTCAAGATGACCCTTTACATGGCGGACCGCTCAATCACTCATCCGGTTGGAATCTTGGAAGACATTCCGGTGCAACTAGGGAAGTTCTATGTGCCCATAGATTTCGTTGTTTTGGACATCCCGGCAGACTATCCGGTTCCTATCATTTTGGGGAGACCTTTCCTAGCTACTTCCGGGTGTTTGGTGGATTGTAAGAACGGAATTCTCTCCTTCAACGTTGGAGAAGAGAACATCAAGTTTAATTTGTCCACAATGGTGAAGGGGCCAGCCCTAGGTGAAGATGTTTTCAACATTGTTGAGGAAGAGGAGTCTAGAGAGGTTGTGAGCTTAATCTTGCTCAAAGATCCGCTCGAGAAGGTTCTTAGCTCAAGTTTGATGGAGGAAGGAGTTGAGGAGAGTAGCAATGAAGTAATCAAGGCCTTGAATGCATTGGACGAGCTACCAAGTGTTGGATTTGAAGTACTAGAAGAAGAGAGAAGCAGGCAGAAAAATCGGCCAGAGAGGACCAGATCGGCCGATTTTTGGACTTATCCCGAAGATTCATCCAGTTTTACAAATGCAGAAACTGAGATCGACCTACCCTCAGGAAAATCGGCCGATTTTCCTGACTGGGCCGATTTTCCTGAGTCTTTTGAGCATCAACCAATTTCTTGTGAGCAATCATCAAGGGACTTAGGGGAGGCTTCCATGGCTTTGCAATGATCTCAACTTACATTGTATGGATCATCTCCAACCGAAAAAGGTCCTCCTCAACTTGATCTTAAACCTCTCCCTTCTCATTTAAAGTATGCTTTCCTTGGTTCAAATTCTACTTATCCGGTGATTGTGAATGCATCTTTGAATGATGATGAACTTAATAGATTATTGAATGAATTGAAACTGCATAGAAAGGCAATAGGATACACCATTGATGACCTTGTTGGCATTAAGCCTTCTTTGTGCATGCATAAGATAATGATGGAAGATAACCATAAACCCTCCATTGAACATCAAAGAAGATTGAATCCTATAATGAAAGAGGTAGTCAAGAAAGAGATCATTAAGTTGCTAGATGCGGGAATCATCTACCCTATTTCGGATAGTAAGTGGGTTAGTCCCGTTTATGTAGTTCCTAAGAAGGGTGGGATGACCGTAGTGACTAATGAGAACAATGAACTAATCCCAACTAGGACGGTTACGGGATGGAGGATGTGCATTGACTATAGGAAATTGAACATGGCCTCTAGGAAAGATCACTTCCCTCTTCTTTTCATTGACCAAATGTTAGAGAGGTTAGCTCAACATTCTCATTTTTGCTACCTAGATGGCTATAGTGGATTCTTCCAAATCCCCATCCACCCCGATGACCAAGAGAAAACCACATTCACATGTCCATGGGGTACCTTTGCATATAGGAGAATGCCGTTTGGGTTGTGTAATGCACCCACCACCTTTCAAAGGTGTATGATGGCCATATTTTCTCAATATATTGAGAATATCATGGAGGTGTTTATGGATGATTTTTCCGTTTATGGATCTTCTTTTGATGATTGCCTAGCTAACTTGTCTTTAGTACTTAAGAGATGTGAGGAGACAAATCTTGTCTTAAATTGGGAAAAATGTCACTTCATGGTAAGTGAAGGTATTGGGTTGGGACACTTGGTGTCCAACCGTGGCATTGAGGTTGATAGGGCCAAGATTGAAACGATAGAGAAGTTGCCACCACCTAACTCGGTGAAAGGGGTAAGGAGCTTTCTAGGGCATGCCGGTTTTTACCGGAGATTCATTAAAGATTTCTCTAAGATTTCTAAGCCTCTTACTAACCTACTAATGAAAGATATTGAGTTTGTTTTCTCCAAGGATTGCCTTGAAGCTTTTTGTAGGTTAAAGGATGCTCTAATCTCCGCCCCCATCATGCAACCTCCGGATTGGAGCTTACCATTTGAAGTGATGTGTGATGCAAGCGATGTGGCCGTTGAGGCTATTTTGGGACAAAAGAAAGATGGGCGCACACATGCCATCTATTATGCTAGCAAGACGCTAGATGATGCCCAACTTAACTATGCCACAACCGAGAAAGAGTTGCTAGCGGTGGTATATGCCTTTGAGAAGTTCCGCTCATATCTTGTTGGAGCGAAGGTCATTGTGTATACGGATCATGCTGCGATCCGTTATCTCCTTACAAAGAAGGATGCCAAGCCTAGATTGATTCGGTGGATCCTTCTTCTTCAAGAGTTTGATTTGAAAATCCGGGACAAGAAGGGGTCCGAAAATTCTGTGGCGGATCACCTTAGTAGACTCCCACCATTAGAGCTTGAGAAAGATGACATCCTGATCGATGACTCATTCCGGGATGAGAAATTGCAATTGGTGAAGGAGTGCTTGTTCCAAGTGTCTAGAGGAAGTGAGCCATGGTACGCCGACATCGTGAACTATCTTGTGTGTGAGGAAGTGCCTCCCGAATTGTCATATGCCCAAAGGAAGAAGTTCTTCAAAGATGTGAGGCACTACTATTGGAGTGAGCCTCTTTTGTTCAAGAGAGGGTCGGATGGAATGTTTAGAAGGTGTATACCGGAGGATGAGGTGGAGAGTGTCATCCGCCATTGTCATTCCTTGCCATGTGGAGGGCATGCTAGCTCACACAAGACATGTGCGAAGGTGTTGCAATCGGGCTTCTTTTGGCCAAGTTTGTTCAAGGATGTGCAAAGCTTTGTGGTAGCTTTTGATGCTTGCCAAAGGACGGCCAACATCTCAAGGAGGAATGAGATGCCCTTGAACAACATACAAGAGGTAGAAATATTTGATGTGTGGGGTGTGGACTTCATGGGACCTTTCCCCTCTTCTTGTGGCAACCTCTACATCCTATTGGCGGTGGACTATGTTTCAAGATGGGTAGAGGCAATCGCCTCTCCCACAAATGATGCCAAAGTTGTAGTGCGGTTCTTCAACCGAGTGATCTTCCCTAGGTTTGGAATACCAAGGGTGATCATAAGTGATGGAGGGAAGAACTTCACTAATAGGAACTTTGGAGCACTTTTAGCTAAGTATGGGGTGACTCATAAGGTGGCAACATCTTACCATCCCCAAACTAGTGGCCAAGTGGAAATCTCCAACCGGGAGATCAAAGGGATCCTTGAGAAGACGGTTTCTAGAACAAGAAAGGATTGGGCTATGAAGCTTGATGATGCTTTGTGGGCATATAGAACCGCTTTCAAGACACCGATTGGCACCACTCCTTACAAGTTAGTCTATGGCAAGTCTTGCCACCTTCCGGTAGAGATGGAGCATAGAGCTTATTGGGCCATTAAGTGGCTAAATTTTGACCTCATGGAAGCCGGTGAGAAGAGGTTGTTAGACATGAACGCCCTTGAGGAGATCCGGTTGGATGCTTATGAAAATGCCCGGATTTACAAGGAGAGGACCAAGCGTTGGCATGACAAGCACCTCATCCCAAAGGAGTTGAATGAGGGTGACTTAGTGCTTTTCTTCAACTTGAGGCTGCGGCTTTCCCCGGAAAGCTCAAGTCAAGATGGACGGGTTCCTATGTTGTGAAGAAGGTCTTTCCTCATGGAGCGGTGGAGATAGGAGGAGATCATTGTGGTAACTTTAAGGTGAATGGGCACCGTTTGAAGAAGTACATTCCGGAAGCCCCGATGGAAGTAATTGCCCCACTTCACCTCGAGTGAAACACTCCTGAGTTTGGTCAAGCTAATGACCTTAAAGAAGCGCTTAATGGGAGGCAACCCATTGGTACATATTTTTCCCTTTCATTTTTCTTGTTTTTGTGTGATCTTACTCTAGGTGTGCTTTGTTTTTCTTTCGTGTTTTTGGGTGCTTGATCTTGATTGATTGTCATGTGTGATGAGATGTTGGGAGTCATGTGAAAACCTCAAGGAACTGTTGAAGGTACAAGATCCAAGCACATGGACGAGGGAGGAAACACCCAGAAAAATCGGACTGATCTTCACAGAAATCGGCCGATTTTCTGGGCAGTTGGTCCGATTTTTCCTTCTGTAAAGGAAAGTGATGATCTCCAATCAAGCATGGGTGGAGCGGACGTGGAACTTGGACGGCTTGCGGTGCCAAGCGCGGGTTCCGACACCACAATGAACATCAAGAGCTCTCTACCATCCTTGATCGATCATCCACCATCATCATTCGATGTGAACCGAAATGCCAAAGCATCACGAATTTTACATTGTGAGGACTCTCTTTCACTTCTTTATTTAGTTTCCACATTGGGGACAATGTGTTTCTAAGTATGGGGTGGGGTTTTCATGATCACTTGCATGATTAGCATCTAGGATAGTTTAATATTGTCACATGTTTCATTATGTCTTGCATTGTACATACATATTTCGAAAAATCCAAAAAAAATCAGAAAATTTTAAAAAAAATTTTAGTGCTTCTAAGCTTGAAAATGACCCTTATGATGAAAACTGTCTTGCGAATTGGCTATGGATGGCCTTATGTGTTGAATAGATGAATGCATATGTGGACTTGAAGTACTTATCTTGAATCTTATGTGTGAATTGTGATCATGAATGTTTATCTTGATTGGATTGAGGATTGAAATTCGAAATTACATGATAGTTCTTGCACATCATTTAGGAGTGATTAAGGCAATTCATCTTTCTCTACTTCTCATCTTGATCATGTTGTTTGAGCACCTCAATTGATGAAAATTTTGACCTCTTTTGACCCATCTGGGAATAGGAGCATGCTAGTGTGTTGATGTGTGTGAAAAGCAAGTGTGGGGTGAAGTTGTTGATGATTGAATGATGTGAATGAAGTGCTGAATTTGTTGTGAAAAGTGTAGAAAAAAATATAGGTTTGGGGACGTTGGTTTAAATGACGAGTAACTGGGCACCATTCACATAATCGGGTGTTTGTGCCTTGCCAAAGTCAAATAAACCGATAGTCCTAACGAGTTTTGGTATGTGTGCCCGGTGTGGATGCACCTCGAAAAATAAAAAAACCCGAGGACGGCTAATCACCAAGGTTTCGGCTTTTGTGCACCAATGCCATTGTATGAAAAATAAGTGAAAAACAAAAGGAAACAAAGAAAAGATGGAGAAAATTTTACACTTGTTGGGAAGTTGAGCAAAAACGAAATTATGGAGTTAGTTCCTTTCCCGGATTAGCATCACATGACCTAAAAATTCCCACCTAATCACAACGTTTCAAAGAATTTTCTTTCCTAAGTCCTTGTGACCTAATTGCATGTGTGTAAGACTTAGTGATCTAGATTTGATATACTCATGATCATCTTGACTTCTTCATTTTCACCTCTCATATATGTTTTCTGGTTAAGTATAATTGTCTTTCCATACCTTCACTCATTTGATGCATGATTGCTTATCCATTGCTATGAAACATGACTATGAAGGTGATCCAATGTTAGAAGCACAACTCCAAAAAGATTTTGTTGTTTTTCTGCATGCATAAATCACGTCATCTCTTAGTCTATAGTTGGGACTTGCTCGGGGACGAGCAAACCTTAAGTATGGGGTATTTTTGATAACACGATTTATGGCTTAGGTTTAGGTAATCATTTAGATAGATTTTCCGCTCATTCATGCACGGTTTGACATTAGTTCACGACGTTTACACTCATTTCGTGCATATTTCTATAAAAGACGTCTACACGAGCTTTTGTCGGTTTTGTAGGTAATTCGGGGATCTTTTGGGCACTAATCGATACGTTCGAGAGTCAAGCCTCATGGTGGTACACATCCAAGGCTTTGAAGGAACATAATTGGTGCAAGCAATGGAGCAACTCATGGCTAGACGATCATAACATGCTTCTGTTGAAGAAAATCGGACCATCACTCAGGAAAATCGGCCGATTTTCCTGACTGGGTCGATTTTTAGCCTTCAACAGCTTAAGCCACGTGTCCCACGATCTCTTTGCCCGGCCTTGCTCTTGGTGGAGAATATAAGTGGGCCTACAAGCTGTTGCTGGGCATCTCCTCTCCCCCACATTCTCTCACACAAAGCTCATTCCATTGGGGGATAGACTTGGAGAAGAAGAAAAACTCTCTAAAATTGAAGGAAGAAGAAGAACACCAAACTTAGAGTGATAGTGAGGTTTTCAAGTGATTTTGAGTGATTTTTGGAGTCTTTGATTGAAGAACTATTGCAAGGATTGTTAGGAACGTTTTGAAACTTCATTTGAAGGGTCGTAAGTCTTGCTAAAACTTAGAGAAGAAGAGATTTATTGTTTTCACTTGCTTATTTTTCATCATCCATCTATGAAAACCATGTATGCTTGTGTGATGATTTTGGATCTTGATATGCATATTATTGGCTAGTTTATTGTGATTCTAGAGTGATGGATTGATGGTTATGGCTTGGGTGATGATAGGATGGACTTATATGTTAGTTTAGGATGATTTGTATGCACGAAACCCATTCCAAAAGGAAAAATCGGGCTGTTCTTCAGTCAAATCGACCGATTTTTCCATGATCCACCCGATTTTCCTCTCAGTTGCTCTTTAATTGATGAATCTGTATGTTAGGGTGTTAGGTTGTTGAAATACTAGTGTTTATTAAGCTCAATTTAGCTTAGGATCACCTAATGCTATCAACATAAGTGAGGGAAGGGATCTACCCGATGATTTCCGAACATAGATACCTAAGATGATGAATTCTAGGTAGTAATGAGCCTCACAAGCCGCTATTGGATTGAGTGTGCTAGGATTATTGCTTGAGACTTACCTTTTCTGAGACTTACCCGGTAAGGAGAGGTTTGCCACTTAAGTAGTGTCCGGTTTGTGTAGAATTCCCTACTTTACCTCCTTGAGACTTACCCGGTAATAGGAGTTTGATGCGGGATTAGTGAAGTGAGAGACCTACCCGGTAACTGCTTCCATTAGTGAAACACCCCTTCCCAACACCGCAGCCTTATCCTTAGAATCTTTAGAACCTTGAGTCCAATGTCATAACCGGAAATCTTGACCTCTAGAATTCACTTTTCTCTCTTTGATCACATATTTTGCGTTTGTGTTACTTGTTGCCTTGCTAGCTTGAGTTGTTAGTTTGTTTTATTATCTTGCTTGATTCGTGATCTTTGATAGATCACCACAAAAACCAACCAAAAATATCGAGATTTTCATTTCTTTGTTCCTTTCTCTTTTCTTAGACTAGATCCACACTATCTATGACCATTGTTTGACTTGATTTCACCTTAGTCTTTGTGTTCGACCTCGGAATACTATCCCAACTACAAAACGTCCCGTACACTACGGGTTCGCTAGGAGTTAGGAGAAATATATCGAGTTTATAAATTTAAAGCTTTTTGTGCTACACGTTTCTAGCGTAACATTATTCAATTACTAATTCAACTTATTTTGTGACACGAGGAGCCTAAAAACCCCGTCCCTTCCCCCGTTAACACAGGGGTTTTGCATGGGGTGATCATCACTTGTCCCCCTCCTACCCTCGAGCGGAGGCATATGTGGTCACGACCATAACATCATACATTGGGCCATTTAATGTAATAAATGGTCATCCTAGTCCGGTTTAGGTTATAAATGCACAATCATATGAACACACACAACCATCACAATCACACCAACCCACAACTAAACGCTAAGTAAGTCCAATGGACTTACCTGATATACTCGTAACCTGTACTACGTCACAGCTTCCCCTTGAGGAAGTAATCAACGCCTGCAATAGCAAGGCACACACAATCACATACTGCAAAGGTTAGGAGAATCGTCTTATTAACCAGAACCAACCAATATCTCAAATCTAAACCTCAGATCCTCAACTCATTCATAAATGCCTAAGGCATATCCTCAACATAACATCTCATCATACTCGTACACATACTAAACCTTAAAGCCATAACCGATATCCATAACATCATCATCATCCTCAACTCATTCTGACACTTAGCATGGATCTAATCAGTATTCCTCAATCTCAAATTTATTCCTAATTTAATAAATTAACCTTTATTTAGTAAATTAAATTTCACCAGAATAATAATTTGCCCGCAGGCCATTTCTAAACCCACCTGTCATCAGATTTTATCAAACAAACAACCCATAAACACCAGAAAAATATAGTGATCGTAATGGAATTTCTAATTATCCATTTTGAAAAGCCTAAGGTGAATTTAGGCCATATTTCAGTACGGAAAACGAATAAATTCATAACTTATTCGTTACTAACCCGATTGACGATCTGAAAGAAGATTCGGAATCACAATGAGGCTGGCTACACCTGTACAACATCAAATTCACCAGAATCTGAGCGACGGAACCATCCTGGTGACATATATGCTCGACCAGTTCTTCATCTGGTCAGAAATGCAGAAACTCGGTACCAGTATGAAGAGAATGAAGAGAGGAATCCAGAAACTCAAACGGAATTGAAATCGGATTAGAAACGGAGAGTAGATCTGAGTTTGAAGTTTGAGAGAAATTAGAGCTTTTACGAGGAATTGGGAAAGGAAATGAATTAATAAACGATTTTCCGCTATTTATAGTGAAGACGATAATTATCCTTTAGTGAAGTCGATAATTATCCTTTAACCGATCCAATGGCGGCTTGAACCCCCTTCTCCAAACTTCTCGAAATTGGAACAATAAATCTTGAATACTGTAGGGATAATTATTCCACAATTGCCTTGAAAAACGTGTATTCCTAAACCGTCTTTGTTAGCCGTTAAGAAACGAAATAGCGACTCTTTTGGCCATTTTGCCTTTCCATGTTATTTCATATCTATGACATGTCCGATGTCCTGATCATTTCTCCCAACTGCATTTTTATTAATTGGTGCTCCGAAATGCTCCAAATAACACCGGAGGGTAAAAATAATTACCCGGGGAAAAAAGTGAAAATTTTCCCATAAGCCCAAAATTACGCCAGAAACATAACGGTGGGACTTATACTCATCACTTGCGCAATCTTCGCGAGTTATATTTCAATTACTATCAATGATTATGTTAATCAACATTATTTAGAATTCGGAAATCCTAGCTATTACATCACACACCCCTTAAGAAAAAGTTGCGTCCCAAAACTTGAACAATTCCCAAATCCTCTCGGACCTGTACGCCGAGGTATAAATACTCTCTCTATTGGAGGTATCACATCTTCGTTCAAACGTATCAACATATAACACTCTATAACTTCAAAACATCAACATGGAGGAATCACCAACTCCAGCAACTAGATCATAACGCTATCCAAAGGCATAGAGGAAAATCATCTCTAGCCAACTACTAACCACGTCACAAGGCATGGAGAAAAGCCGTCTCCAGCCAATCGTACTCGTAACACAACTATGTGGAGGAAAACCGTCTCCACTCACACTATGTCCATCAATAATAAGATGGAGGAAAGAACCATCTCCAGCTAATCCTAAACATATTACAATAGCATGGAGGAAAGAACCATCTCCAACTATACCTAACTCGCGCTAGCAAACAAGATCGAAAAGATCATATGCACACATCACAACTAGCACGAAAACACAACATATCACATAAACACATAACATACATTTACCAAGATAGCACTAAGATCTACTCATTGATCCTAAAGGTGCATCTATCTCGGCATATAACTCTGGATAGTTCCTCAGGATTCTCTCCTCAGTCTCCCATGTAGCTTTATCCGGTCCTCGTCTAGACCACTATATCCTCGGTATGGGAATGTCCTTCGAACACAGGGTCTCAAACCTCGTTCTAGGACTATAATCTGCTGCTCAACAAAAGTGTGGTCTGATTCAACCACTAAATCATCATAGCTGACGATGTGTCTCCGATCTAGTATGTACTCCCTCAGCTGAGACAAATGAAACATAGGGTGAACACCCTCTAACTTCGGTGATAAAGCCAATCTGTACGCTGCTCTCCTAACTCTATCCAGTATCTCAAAAGGATCGACATATAGGGGACTCAACTTCCCCTTTATGCCAAAACGTCAAACGCCTCACCTTGGAGATACTCTCAACCAGACATGAGCTCCTACCCTGAAATCTAGAGGTCGTCGCCTCCTGTCTGCATATGACTTCTGGCGACTTTGTGCAACCAACATCCTCTCTCAAATCAGCGCTACTCGAGCCATATCATCCCGAATCTGCTCTAGCGCTATTCCACTAATACTACTAGGCTCATCACAACATAAAGGTGCACGACACATGCGTGCATATAATGCCTCATAAGGAGTCATCCCAATGGATGCATGCCAACTGTTGTTGTATGAGAACTCAACAAGTGGGAGGTAATCAGACCATCCTTGTCCCCAATCCAACACACAAGCTTGCAGCATGTCCTCTAAGGTCTTGATGGTCCTCTCAGACTAACCATCTGTTTGGGGGTGAAATGTAGTCGTGAAGTGTAAACTCGTCCCCAAAGCAGTCTGGATCTGCTGCCAAAACCTTGAGGTAAACCGTCCATCTCGATCAAAGACGATCGTCCTCTGTACCCCATGGAGTCTCACTATCTGTCTACTGTTCTCCTCAACTAATCTGCTCACCGGTGACGTCTCTCTGATGGGGATGAAAAGTGCAGTCTTTGCCAGTCTGTTAACCACAACCCAAATAGCATCAAAGCTCCTGCTCGGTCTCAATCCGGTCACAAAGTCCATGGAGATATCCTCCCACTTCCACTGTGGTACTAGCAGTGGATGGAGCTCTCCTCATAGTGGCAATGCTCTATCTTGACCTGCTAACAGGTCGCACACTGAGCCATCAATCTAGCCACATCGGGTTTCACCCCTCCCCACCAGTATGAGCATCTCACATCCTGATACATCTTACTCGCACCAAGGTGCACTGAGTAAGGTGTGGAGTGCGTCTCCTACAGAATCTTCTACCTCAGATCCGCATTAGCAGGTACATGGACGCGGTCGTAGCGTCTCATCACTCCATCTGCTCCTGCGGAGAACTGTGGTCCCTCACCACGAGTAATCCTCTCTCTAATCCTCGTCAAAGTCAGGAAAGTCCCCTGCTTTTGTTGGATCTCATCCAACAGACCAGGTAGAACCTCTAAAGCAAACAACTGGGCATCCTCATCAGGAAACTGGATGTCCATCTCTAGCTAAGCTAGATCTCTCTGAAGCTGAGGTTGTAAAGTAAGTCTGGCAATCGCCTTCTCTCGAGGCGTCTTCTTGCTCAAGGCGTCAGCTACCACATTCGCCTTGCTAAGATGATACAAAATCTCAAGGTCAAAGTTCTTGATCAACTCAAGCCATCGACGCTGGCGATTATTCAATTCCCGTTGCGTGAAAATGTACTTCAGACTCTTATGGTCTGTGAAGATCTGATATACAACACCATACAAGTAATGTCTCCAAATCTTCAAAGCTTGAACTACCACTATCAACTCTAGATCATGAGTCGGGTAGTTCTCCTCATATGTCTTCAGCTGTCGAGACGCATATGCAATCACTCTGCCTCTCTGCATCAATACACATCCCAAGCCTAGCTTGGATGCATCACTGTAAACTACAAAATCATCAGAACCCTTTGGCTGTGCCAAGACAGGAGCAGAAGTCAAACGCCTATTCAACTCCTCAAAACTCTGAGCACACTGGTCGGTCCATACAAATCCAGTAGTCTTCCTCAGAAGACTCGTCAGTGGACGGGCAATCACAGAAAATCCCTCCACAAAACGTTTGTAATAACCGGCTAGGCCAAGAAAGCTACGCACTTCCTTGACGTTCGTCGGTGTCATTCATGCAACAACATATTTAATCTTCACCGGGTCAACCATAATCCCGTCGGCGGAGACGATGTATCCAAGAAGAGCAACCTCAGACATCCAGAACTCACACTTAGAGAGCTTGTCATATAACTCTCTATCCCTCAAAATCTGCAACACTGTCCTCAGATGACCGACATGCTCCTTGATAGCACGATTTATGACGTTAGATTAGGCATTCATTTAGATAGCTTGTACAATTATTCATGCATGGTTTAGCATTAGTTCACGAAGTTTGCACTTAATTCATGTATATTTGTCGAGATAGATGTCTACACAGACTTTTGCATGTTTTGTAGGTATTTTTGGGACCTTAGGAGCTTAATCGATACATTCGAGGATCGTTCCTCGTGATGACACACTTCCGGACTCATTGGGAAGCAAGCTCGGTGACAAGAAGGACAAATGGGACCTTGTTGGTGCATGCCTTGCACCAACTCGTGGCTTAATGATCCAAACAAGGCTGAGGCATCCAAACCACGGTCACTAGGACTTCCATGGGCGTGGAAATAGGCCGTGGTTTCCTCTGCACAACTGTGACAGCTGTCCCACGATCTCCATAACCGACTCTTGCAAATGGTGGAGAAAAAAAGGTGGTCTTGCAGGCTATTGAGGGCAGACCCCCACTCTCCCATTCTCTCCCACACTCTCACACAACACACATTTTTTGGATTAGAGCTACTCATGAAGGAGAAGAAACAATCTCATTTGGGAGAAGAAGAGGAAAAACAAAGTCTTAGAGCTTTCATAGTTTTAGAGTGATTTTCAGTAACCTTGGTTGAAGACATTTGCAAGGTTTTGTAAGGAATGAATTTGAACCTTCTTTTGAAGGGTTGTAAGTCTTTCTTAACATACATTCAGCTTGGTTTTCTTATTCTACTTGTTTCATCTCTATTTCATTTCATCTACTTGGTATGGAAGCCATGAATGTATGCTTGTTGAGTTTGATTGTTAAAATGCATGTTGTTGGCTAAATAGATGCGATTCTAGGGTGAGGGAAATATGGTTATGGCTTGGACTATGATATAATAGACTTAAATGTATCCTTGGATTATTTGTTTCCTTGAACCTAACCACTGTTACAAATCACTGTCAGTTCATGTATATCCACGGCCGTGGAAGTGGATGAACCACCCGTGATTTTGTCTGACTTGCTTGTACTGATAAATCTAAGTGCTAGGATGTTAGATTGTTGAAACCCTAGTGTTTGTTGAGCTAAATCTATCCTAGGGTGACCTAGTGTTAGCAACTAAGTGTGAGAAGAGACCTACCCGGTGATTCTTGCTCTTAGGTACCGATGATGATAAAAAATATATATACGTAGTAGTTAGCCTCACAAGCCGCTATTGGACTGAGTGTGCTAGGATAGTTGTTTAGGACTTGCCTTCCCGAGAATTACCCGGTAAGGAGAGGTTAGATCCCTAGATAGCAATCCGGTTTGTGTAGATTTCCCATCCTTAGACTCCTAGAGACTTACCCGGTGATTCGACCTTAGGTGCGGGATTAGTGGACCATGAGACCTACCCGGTAATTAATCCCATTCGAGAAACACCCTTTCCCAACATACCATAGTATATCCAAGGTTGATTAGAAGCTTGAGTCCAATGCCATAACTAGAATTCTTAACCCCTAGAATCCGTTTTATTATCTTTGATCACATATCTCGTGTTTGTTTTGCTTATTGGTGTTGTTAGTTAGATTTGTTAGTTTTTTTTGCCATCTTTTATCATCACAATCTTTGTTTGATCACCTCACAAAACCAAACCCAAAAATATCATGATTTTCATTTCTTTGTTTCCTTCTTCTTTTCTTCACTAGGTTTACACTATACTTGATCACTTGCTTGATTTGATTCTCACCTTAGTCTTTGTGTTCGACCTCAGAATACTATCCTCACTACAAAACGTCCCATACACTGTGGGTTCGCTAGGAGTTAGGAAAAATATATCGAGTTATAAATTTAAGACTTTTGCGTGCATCAATTCCTAGTGTAACAAGTTTTTGGTGCCGTTGTTGGGGACTAGGTCTAGATTGAGTCAGTTTGTGTGATTGTTTATAGTGTAGGTCTTTCTTGTTGCTTTTCATCTCGTTTGGTTTGTGTCTTTGATTTTCAGGACTTCTCTCACTCTTTAGGTGTATGCGAAGATCTCGTGGCAAGGATTTAGCTCTATTCGATCCCGAACCGGAGAAAACCCTTAAGACTAGATCTAAGACCGCCAAAGAGACGAAGGAGATGGCCGGAAAAAGATATCCAAGCTGAATTGGATGAAGCTTTAGAGCTAATTAGGCTAAGGGATGAAGCCTTGGAGAATGAGAGGAGACTTGCCAATGAGAGGCAAGAAGCAACTAGGATGGAGATTGAAGAGATTAGGCAAGCTCTTTTGCAAAGAGAGCATTATCGTCAATAACCTCCACCTCCACCATCACCGCAGCCGGCGGTAAATATTCGGGTTATGCCTATTGCTATTGAGGAGACACAAACGATAGGGCAACGTATGGATCCGGCTCAAAGAGCACACCGACCGGGTGTGAATGTTAGCATGAAATATTGTGATATTTTAGGCACGTTTTCTAAGTGTATTTGATTCATATTGATAGTCTTTGATTTAGCATTGTTGCATTTGTGAGCTAGTTTGCCTATATTGTCGATATGGATGTCTACACTAGCTTTATGTTGATTATAGGTGATTGAGAGTCATTTCCGAAAGGAATCAAGCAAAGAAGAGTTGATTGAGTATGTCCATGGATTGAGGGCATTATTAGGAGCAAAATGGAGTTCAACTTGAGGAGTGCACAAGGCTAGGGAAGAATCACGTTCTTGCCCTAAACCACGCTCTAAAATACGGCCGTACTACAAACCACGTTTAGTTCCACGGCCGTGGAACCTTGCAAAGAGAGGCGTGATGCATTCCAGTAACTATTACGGTCGTGGAATCCATGGTTCAAACCGTGTTGATTTCCACGCTCTAAACTACGGTCGTGGAACATTCCACGACCGTGATCTCGGCGTTCTTTTTCGCCACATTTTGAAGCCACGATCTTTTGAAGATTGGGCCGGGCCGATATTTTATCTTGCCCCATAAAAAGACGGACGAAGAGAAATTCCATCACCTCGCTTTAGACCCTGGCTTACACCTTTGCTTAGAGGCATTTACATTTCGTTGGAGATCGAAGTTCGTGCTTGGATTTGCCCTAATCTCGCGCTTTTGGTGGAGATCGCTGTTGAGATTTCCGGATTGGCGGAAGATCGAAGTTTTTGGAAGATTGTTGCAAGAAGATTTCTCTTCTTGTTTAGGTTTGATTTAGAAGACGGATTGACATCCAGTTCTCCCTTCTTTCCTAAGATTGTGTTTGTTTGCCTTATTCTGAATCTATTGACAACATTCATTCTTGATTGTGACTTTGAGATTGGTTTGAAGTTTATTGAAAGTTTTCGGAAGTTTTCCTCTTTCTATCTTTTAATTCTTGAAATTGATATCAACATGACTGTTATTGGCTAAAACCCTTTAGCAATTCTAAGGTGAAGGGTTGATAGTTGTGGCTTAGATGATGATAGATCGATCGTAAACATATTAGACCCTGAGAGTTAGAGAGAATCGTCGACAAACCCTAAATCACGGTTTGTTCTTGAGTTCCACGGCCGTGGAGTCTCAAGATCCACCCGTAATTTCCCTTAAGTTTACGAACCTGCTTTTACTTTAATCCAAAGTTAATGATTTGCTTTAACTTAGTTTAGGCTTGCCTTTTCTAGGTGGTAGTGAAGCCTCAACAACCTCTACCTCGATTGTGAGTGTCATAACCATAATCGGTTAAGTTAGTCTCGATCCTTGGATTACAAGTTTGGGTATTTGACATTAATTCTTGCCTTTAGAATCTTTCTATATTGAAGCCTCAACAACCTGTATAGAGAGTGTCTTGTAGGTGAGTCATATTAGGTTTTTGGAACTTCACCGTACGATTGCCTTACATTAGCATACCTTTGCATATCTCAAACTCTGTCTTTATATCATTAGTATATCTTGAATCGATTGCCACAGCAGGATACCTGGATCTTTAGGATTGTTGTTTCCCCAATATTTGCAAAAACTCCCATATTTACTCGCTTGATAATCTGCAATTGAATTTGTTCCCACCCAAATCTCTGTGTTCGATACTCTAGAATTCTTGCTTAACTACGTCGATCCGTACACTGTGGGTACGCTTGCTTGATTCTAGTTTTATAAATTTAAAGCTTATTTGCACGCACGTTTAGGGGCGAACAAGTTTTTGGCGCCGTTGCCGGGGAGTTGGTTTAGGCCGAATTCGGTTATCGGTTGTCAAGCTTGGGAGCTTTGCTCTTGTTATTTGATATCTCTTTTGAGTGTTCTTGCAGGTTTGTGTTCTTAGGTACATACGAAGTTCTTGTTCCGGCAACGGAACAGAGTTTCACCAAAGAACAAGTTTTTGGCGCCGTTGCCGGGGATTTGGTTTTGGCCGAATTTGGTAGCCGGTTGTCAAGCTTGGGAGCTTGCTCTCGTTATTTGATATCACTTTGAGTGCATGCGCACGTCTAGGAACACCGAAGATCTCTTACCTCTTGATCAAGAGCTAGAGAAAACTTTAAGGCAAAAGCGCAAGGAAAAGAAGATGGCTGAAGGACACGAACGTGATCTTCAAGCGGAGTTGGCGGAGAAGGAAGCTCAACTCCAATGGAATGAGACCCTTCTCCAGGATGAAATGGATGGTCATCAATCTCAAGTTAACAATCTACAAGACATGATCTTCCAAATGAGGATAGAACTAAGCGACCTTAAGAATAAGGGAAGCAAGAAATCCTCAAGAAGAGCACCAAGATCTAGAAGAAAAGGTCACTCATCCACTGATGATAGTGATTCTTCCATGCCACCGTTAGAGGAGATTGATCCCACGATCAATGTGAATCCTTTCCATCCACGGGGAGCTGCTAATCGTCATGTTCCAACAAGGAATGCGAGGATCGAACGTGTAGATGAAGAGCCAAGAACTCTTGGCCAACGAATGGGTCCAACACAACAACCACGCCGTTTGGGCGTGAACTTTGATGCTGATGATGTGCAAGGGTTTAGCTTCAACCCTCAAGTCATTACTCTTGTTCGCCAAAACCAATTTGGCGGGACAAGCGCTGAATCTCCACACCAACACTTGCGGAACTTTGAGTGTATGATGAAGACAATGAGACCAAAGAGCGCTACTACCAACAACTATAAGCTCAAACCTTTCTTCTTCTCCTTGAAGGGGAAAGCGTTGTCTTGGTACCAAGCTCTTCCTAGGGGGAAACTAGACACGTGGGAAGACCTTTCCGCGGAATTCCTCACCAAATTCTTTCCGCCATCCAAAACGGCGGAACTTAGAGGTAAGATTAATGCTTTTTCCATGAGACCTAACGAAAGTTTGTTTCAATCATGGGAAAGGTTTCAGGACTTGTTATTGGATTGCCCTCATCATGGCATATCCAAGCTTGCATTGCTAGAGATCTACTACAAGGGGTTAGATGCGGGAACGCAATTCAACCTCCAATCCCTCTCATGTGGAACATTCATGGACATGAGGGAAGATGACGCTTGGGACTTCATTGAGAAGCAAGCAAGGGTCATAGAGAAATATTCCCACCGGAAAGTGGAGGGAAATCGTGTGGAGCAAGGGGCAAAGCTCACACATGAAGCTCAAAATCAGATTTTCTCCCTCAACAATGAAATCAAAGAGTTGAAGGAGGCTATCAAGACCAACTTCCCAAAGCAACAAGAGAGGGATGTTGGTTATTTGGGCAGCAACAATGGCGGTGATAACACAAACCGCAACAACAACAACAACCGGAATAATAACCGGAGCAACAATTGGAATGGCAACAACAACAATAATAACGGCCGGAACAACAATTGGAACAACAATAGGGGTTCAAGTAACAACAATTGGCGCTCCAATCAACAAAATTCCGGTAACTCTTATCCTTCCAATTCTAATTCACTAACTCCACCTTCCTCTTCCTCTACTCCTTTGAGAAGCCAGGGGCAATCATCTAATGGAGGAAACACTTCGGGGAAGGAGAAGCCCGATCCCATGTTGGAAACGATTTTGGGAAAACTACAAGGGTTGGAGAACCGCATCATTAAGGTTGATGATCAAATTTCTAAGGTTGACAAAGCTCAAAAGGTTTTGGAAAACCAAATGTTCAACCATGCGGAGGAAGTTCTTAGGAATCAAGGGAAACTTCCAGGAAAGACGGAGGACAACCCTAAGGGAAGGGTTATGGCAATCACAACTAGGAGCGGAGTGACTACCACCGATCCGCAGCCTAAGTTCGTTGAAGTCCCCGTAGAGAAAGACAAAGAGAAGGGGAAGGAGAAGGAAGATGTCTACGTTCTTCCTCCAGCTTATAAACCTCCCCTACCATTCCCTCAATCTAGAGCGAGAGCGCGCCTAGATAAACAATTCGGTAAGTTCATAGAACTCATGAGCAAGCTGCATATTAATATACCATTTATTGATGCTATTGTAGGTATGCCGGCTTATGGCAAGTTCTTGAAGGAGCTCCTCTCTAACAAGAGGAAGCTAGAAGACTTCGGAGAGGTTAAGATGAGTTCGGATTCTTCGGATCTCATCAAAACCATGAAGGAGAAAATGCCCCCAAAGCTAAATGATCCGGGGTCATTTTGCATTCCCATAGGAGTGGGAGATATCACATACGATGTGTTGTATGATTTAGGAGAAAGTGTGAGCATCATACCACTTGCATTGTGTAGGAAGATCGGTTTAGGCGACCCTAAACCGGTGAAGATGACGTTATACATGGCGGATCGATCCATCACTCGCCCCGTCGGTATTATAGAAGACGTCCTGGTCAAGCTAGGTAAATTCTTTGTTCCCATTGATTTTGTCGTGCTTGACATTCCTGCAGATAGTCCGGTCCCGATCATACTCGGAAGACCGTTTCTTGCAACTTCCGGCTGCATAGTCGATTGCAAGAATGGTAGACTCGCTTTTGATATAGGAGAGGAGAAAGTAGAGTTCGTTCTTTCTACTCTAGTGAAGGAGCCAATCTTTGATGATGATATTTTCGATATCCAAGATGAAGAGGGTTTGTCTAGGGAGGAGGTAAGTGCGATTCTCTTTAACGATCCTTTACAAAAGGTTATCACTATGAGTCTAACCAATGTAGGGGAAGAAGAAGAGTGCAATGATGCAATTGAAGCCTTAGAAGCACAAGAAGAGATGGGTGAAGTGGAGTTTGAAAAACTCCACGATGAGGCAGAAAACGTGAGAATCCACGGTCATACCCTGTATTCCACGGCCGTGGATTTCACAACCAAAACCGTGCCTCACTCCAGGGAGTTATACGGTCGTGGAGAAGACATGACAACCGTATTTCCTTTCCACGCCCTAAACCACGGCCGTGGAGGCCATGAGGAACCCGTAATTTTGGGCGTGGAAAGGAGTGATCGAGACACTTCTTCAACTTCTTCTAACTCTTCTCCCACACACTCATCACCCTTAGAAACTTCTAAGGAGACATCGAATGCTTCTCAAGGATCATTGGAAGCTCCGAAAGCAATGGAACTCAAACCACTTCCTACTCATCTAAGGTACGCTTTTCTAGGATCTAATTCTACCTTTCCGGTTATTGTTAGTACCGATCTAAGCATAGATGAACATAATTAGCTCATGATTGTCCTTAGGAAACATAGGAAAGCTATAGGCTATACTATTGAGGACTTAGTAGGAATTAAACCCTCCCTATGCATGCATAAGATACTAATGGAGGAAGATTTTAGAACTTCAAGACAACCTCAAAGGCGGTTGAATCCGACCATGAAGGAGGTTGTCAAGAAGGAAATTCTTAAGCTTCTTGAACGGTGACGGGATGTGTCCGGTTCAAGTAGTTCCGAAGAAGGGAGGAATGACGGTCATCACCAACAAAAACAACGAACTCATTCCTACCCGAATGGTGACGGGATGGCGGATGTGCATAGACTACCGCAAGCTCAACAATGCAAGGCGGAAGTATCATTTTCCATTGCCATTCATTGATCAAATGCTTGAAAGGTTAGCACAACATTCACATTTTTGCTACCTTGACGGTTATAGTGGTTTCTTTCAGATTCCGATACACCTAGATGATCAAGAGAAGACCAAATTAACGTGCCCATGGGGTACGTTTGCTTATAGGAGAATGCCGTTTGGGCTTTGCAACGCCCCAGCCACCTTCCAACGGTGCATGATGGCCATCTTCTCCGAATACGTAGAGGAAATCATGCAAGTCTTCATGGACGACTTCTCCGTAAACGGTTCCTCTTTTAACGATTGCCTTTCTAACCTTTCTCTTGTTTTGCAAAGGTGTGAAGACACTAACCTAGTTCTTAATTAGGAGAAGTGTCAATTCATGGTTAAGGAAGGAATTGTATTAGGCCACTTAGTCTCTAGTAGAGGGATAGAAGTAGACAAGGCTAAGATAGAGACCATAGAGAAGCTTCCTCCCCCAATTTCAGTGAAAGGGATAAGAAGTTTCCTAGGACATGCTGGATTTTATTGACGTTTCATAAAGGACTTTTCTAAGATATCAAAACCTCTCACTAATCTATTGATGAAGGATGCGATTTTTGAGTTTTCGCAGGAATGTTTGGATGCGTTTAACACCATTCGGCAAGCTCTAATTTAGCACCTATTATCCAACCCCCAGATTGGACTCTTCCCTTTGAGATTATGTGCGATGCTAGTGACGTAGCTATTGGAGCTGTTCTTGGACAACGAAAGGAAGGGCGAACCCATGCAATATACTATGCTAGCAAGACGCTAGATGAAGCGCAGCTCAACTACGCCACTACCGAAAAAGAGTTTTTAGCCATTGTCTATGCTATTGACAAGTTTCGCTCTTATCTTGTAGGTGCAAAGGTGATTGTCTACACGGATCATGCTGCGATCCGGTACCTCCTTGCGAAAAAAGATGCGAAGCCAAGGCTAATTAGATGGATTCTTCTCCTACAAGAATTCGATCTTGAGATCCGCGACAAGAAAGGTTCAGAAAATTCTGTTGCGGATCATTTGAGTCGCCTAACACATCTAGAGGACGACCATATACCCATCGACGACTCCTTCCCGGACGAACACCTACACCTTATTGAGGAGTGCATCGATGTGATCTCCAAAGGTAACGAACCATGGTTTGCTGATTTTGTTAACTATTTGGTTTGTCAGGAGATACTGCCCGGACTATCCTACGCACAAAGGAAGAAGTTCTTTAAGGACGTCCGGGAATACTATTGGAACGAGCCTCTCCTCTTCAAGAGAGGCCCGGATGGCATCATCCGGCGATGTGTGCTGGAAGATGAGATGCAAAGTGTCATCCGTCATTGTCATTCACTACCTTGTGGAGGACACGCTAGTTCGAACAAGACTAGCGCAAAGGTATTGCAATCTGGATTCTTTTGGCCTACTTTGTTTAGAGATGTGCAATCCTTTGTTTCTTGCTGCGATGCTTGTCAAAGAACAGGCAATATCTCTAGGAGGAATGAGATGCCCCTCAACAACATCCAAGAGGTGGAGATTTTCGACGTTTGGGGAGTCGATTTCATGGGACCATTCCCATCCTCTTGTGGAAACCAATACATACTATTGGCGGTGGATTATGTTTCTAGATGGGTGGAAGCAATTGCCTCTCCCACCAATGATGCCATGGTGGTGGTTAAGTTCTTCAACAAGACCATCTTCCCACGATTTGGGACGCCAAGGACGATCATTAGTGATGGAGGTTCTCACTTCATTGCCCGGCGCATTGAAGCTCTTCTAGCTAAGTATGGGGTTACTCACAAGATCGCTACCCCTTACCATCCACAAACGAGTGGACAAGTTGAGATCTCAAATAGGGAGATCAAAGGAATCTTAGAAAAAACGGTTTCAAGGACTAGGAAGGATTGGTCTTTGAAGCTTGACAATGCATTGTGGGCATACCGGACTGCATACAAGACTCCCATAGGAACCACACCATACAACCTTGTGTATGGGAAGTCTTGTCACTTGTCGGTCGAGTTGGAGCACAAAGCGTTTTGGGCTATCAAGTGGTTGAACTTCAACATGAAGGAAGCGGGAGAGAAGCGTCTCCTAGACATCAATGAGCTGGATGAACTCCGCTTGAATTCTTATGAAAACGCTAAGATCTATAAGGATAGAGCGAAGCGTTGGCATGATAAGCATATCATTCCAAAGGACTTCAAAGAAGGAGATCAAGTTCTCCTCTTCAATTCAAGGCTTCGTCTCTTTCCAGGTAAGCTTAAATCTCGTTGGACCGGACCTTTTCTAATTAAGCGTATTTTCCCCCATGGTGCAGTTGAAGTATGGGGTGAAGCGAGCGGAACTTTTAAGGTGAACGGCAAACGACTCAAGAAGTATACGCCGGAACTCCAAGCTGAGGAGTTCGCGCCTACCGCACTCGAATAAGTGCGAGATTGGTCTAGCTACGGACCTTAAACAAAGCGCTTCTTGGGAGGCAACCCAAGATATTGCATTCTCGTTTTTGTTTTTGACTTATAACTTAGCTTAGAATAGACGTTTTTACTTTGTTTTTGCCTTTGATTTCTTCCGGTATGTTCGTGTTTTGGATGTAGGAACGATGGAAAAGGAAAAGGAGAAGATGATGTTGAAGAAAAGTGACGAAATTTGGACTTTGGAGCTTTACAGAGAGTTCCACGGCCTAAACCACGGTCGTGACAGCTACAGTGACCGTAATTTCCAAAAGCCTTTGAAAAATCACCAAAACCACGGTTCCGTACACTTCCACGGCTGTGGAACACCCCGACAGACCGTGATTTTCAAAAATTTTGCCTGTGACTATATAAACCACATTCTTCACAAAAAACATCCCAAAAACCCCTCTTCCACGCCCTAATAGCCGAAATCCACGACCCTCTCTCAAATCCTCGTTTCTTAATCGTTTTTAACGATTCTTCCTCCTAAACTGAAGCAAACGCGACCACCAACAAGATCCAAGCGACAAATCGAGCGGAAATTCACCAACAAACGCGCAATTCGGATTTTTCAATCCGAAAAATAGGTTTTTCCTCTCTTCTTGATTCTTGTCGATTTGGTTCGTTTTTGTTAGAGATTTTAGGAAGAACTGATTGAGATTGGAAGAAATTAGATTAGGACTGCCTGTTCGTGGAGATTGATTGCTGATTCGCTGAGATTTGCGACTTTCTGAGACGAATCACGGTCTCTGGAGGAATTACGGCCGTGGTTTCCATAGAACAGCCCGTAATTTTGAACAAAATGGATTTTGTGAGGAGAGTTTTGGGGAGAATCAAAGAGAAGAAGGATAACCAGAACAAGAAGAGGAAGGGTAATCCTTCCTCTTCCTCATCCTCTAGGGCACCACCACCCTCTTCCCCTTCACCTCCATCATCACCTTCCTCACCCTCACCCCCTAGCCCTAGAGTCCCGACCATACATGATGATCACCTCGATGCACTCGAGAGGATCAACGAGAGGCCTGTGATTGGCCCTAGATACTTATTGTTGGAGGATCTAGCTCCTCTCAACATAGTTGATGACCTCACTTGGCTCTTGGATAGAGCCGGACTTATTGTCTTCTCGGCTATCCGAGAAGACGCTTATGAGGAGATTACACGGGAGGTTGTGACATCTTTTGAGCACAGCCATGTAGACAGGACCGTCTCTTTCCGTCTCATGGAAAGAGACTACCATTTTAGCATCCGTGAGTTTGGGACCATTTTCGGGTTTCAGGAGACCTTTAACGGTCGCTTTCCTAGTGGCGTTTACGCCAAGGATTTTTGGGAGGAGGTGGCAATGATTAACGCTAGCGAGGACCGCTGACAGCCCGCTGACACCAAGGATAGGTTGATGTACCACCTAGCCTTGAAGATTGCTCATCGTGTTCTTTCGGAGTGTCTCTTTCCTAGGACGGAGACGCCCCAAAAGATCAAGACGGATGAGCTCTTTTTACTCTACTCCATGTTGTATGGACGCTGTGCTGATTGTGCTACTCTCTTGGCTGCTACTATGAGCAAGCTCAAGAACAAGAAGAAAGGGCAACATCGGATATGGTGGGATAGTTACCCACATTGCTAGGAGCTTAGGTGTTGACTTTTCTGCTTGCACCCGTATACCGGCCGTACCTTTAGGGCTACATGCTTTCATGACTAGAGGTCTCATTTTCCCCACACATAGAGGTCCGCCTTATGCGGGCATGCCATGGGAGAGCAGGACGGGTAGGGGTATAGAGTGGCTACCGGAGTACTCCATTATGGCGGGACGCCATAATTGGATGGAGACGTTCGCTGCCATGCATGCGAACAGGATAACAGCTCCCCCATATGTCCCACCACCAGTTGTTGAGGAGGAGGAGATGGGAGATCAGTTTGAGGATGGAGGAGGAGCCGAGCAGGATTTTGGCACGTTTCCGGATCAGCCGGAGGCAACCCCCGATGCACCTAGACGTTCTCCACGTCCAGCTAGAGCTTCAGGCTCGTCTTCTCGCCGCGCTAGCGTGAGTGAGTGACCTACATGGATGACCACACCTCCTACATGGTACGGAGCTCCACCTCCTTGGTCTACAGAGCAGACAGCAGCACCAGCACCACCACCAACACCATCCGACGCTCCGGCATGGTACGGTCAAGCTCCGGGATGGTATGAGCAGATGCCGGATTGGGCTACCGGACTTTCAGAGAGAGTAGGAGCATTGGAGATCCGAGCCGATGCTAGAGATGGACGCCTAGACGACCTCGACCACATGATGAGAGACGTCTACCGCCAGCAGTTTGGGCGGTTCTATGATCCTAGCTTCTCTCCATTCCCGCCTCCACCAGCGCCGCAGTGATGAGGATTTGATGATTGACCGTTCACCTTAGACATTCCACCACCACTTTGTGAGTTTCTTTTTCTTTTCTTCTTTTCTTTCTTTCTTTTGAACATTAGGGACAATGTTCGTCCTAAGTATGGGGTGGGATGTACTAAAAGTTTATAATAACTCTTACTCACTATGCTTGCTTCTATTCGAGACTATCTTTGCATGTTCATTATATTGTTGCACGTTTCATTATCGCATTGCATGAAAAAGAACTTGAAAAACTCATAAAAATTGAAAAATTTTTTTTGAAAATTTTGTGCTTCTAATAAATTGAGATGATTTTTATGATAATCACTACTTGTGAATTGAGTTTGATGACAATTGCATGCTTAAAAGAATAGTGAATTGAAAAGAATTTGAATGAATGAATCTTACCTCTTTTGCAAGTTTCATAATGTGAAGAATGTTACCTAAATCATGTTGAGAAATTGAAGTTGAAATCATACTATAAGTTCTTATACTTCTTGTTGAGATGATTAAGACAATTCGATTTTTCTTTCTTCTTTCTTTGATCATTCTAGCTCCTCATTGAAATATTGACCTCCTTTACCTATCCGGGAATTTGGAGAAGTGAATGAAAAAGGCATGTTTTATGTGGGAGGGCTATGAGAGCAATTATTTGCAATCAAAAGAATAGAAAGGAATTCTAGGTTTGGGGAAGTCAATCATGATGATGAGTAACTCGGCACCATTCACATAGCCGGGTGTTTGTGTCTTGCCAAAGTCGGATTGAGCGATATTCCTAGCGGATTATGGTATGTGCGCTAAGGGTTTGAGGCATCTCATAGAAATTGAGAAACGCCAATCTCCTAGGCTTCGGTTTTTGTGCACTTCTATCCATAACTCCAAAAGTAAAGTCGAAAAATGAAAGGAAGAAGAGCGAAGCTCTAAGTTGAAGTGTTGCGGAAACCGCAAAAGAAGAAGAAGGGTAGTTGTCCACTTTCCCGGATTCATGCACCACATTCCCTAAAAGTTTCCTTCCCATCCACATTCTAGACCTTTTCTTTGAAAGTCCTTAAGATCAAAAGAATGTTATATGACTTGGTGATCTAAATTGAAGTTTCTTACGATTGATTTTGATAATGTTTGCAGGTTATGATGCTTGTTTAGAAGTTTGATTAATTCATGAATTTTCTTTACTTTTTACTCTTTGATTAAGTGTATGAAAGTCTTATAAACGATTGAAGCAAGATTTGAGAATGATCTACTCTTTAGAAGGCACATTCCTCCAAAAGAAGTATTGCTTTGAGAAGGTACACATATTTCATCCTAACTTTTGTTTAAAGCTTTTTGAGAGACCTTGCTTAGGGACAAGCAAGTGTTAAGTATGGGGTTATTTGTTAGCATGAAATATTGTGATATTTTAGGCACATTTTCTAAGTGTATTTGATTCATATTGATAGTCTTTGATTTAGCATTGTTGCATTTGTGAGCTAGTTTGCCTATATTGTCGATATGGATGTCTACACTAGCTTTATGTTGATTATAGGTGATTGAGAGTCATTTCCGAAAGGAATCAAGCAAAGAAGAGTTGATTGAGTATGTCCATGGATTGAGGGCATTATTAGGAGCAAAATGGAGTTCAACTTGAGGAGTGCACGAGGCTAGGGAAGAATCACGTTCTTGCCCTAAACCACGCTCTAAAATACGGCCGTACTACAAACCACGTTTAGTTCCACGGCCGTGGAACCTTGCAAAGAGAGGCGTGATGCATTCCAGTAACTATTACGGTTGTGGAATCCATGGTTCAAACCGTGTTGATTTCCACGCTCTAAATTACGGTCGTGGAACATTCCACGACCGTGATGTCGGCGATCTTTTTCGCCACATTTTGAAGCCACGATCTTTTGAAGATTGAGCCGGGCCGATATTTTATCTTGCCCTATAAAAAGACGGACGAAGAGAAATTCCGTCACCTCGCTTTAGACCCTGTCTTACACCTTCGCTTAGAGGCATTTACATCTCGTTGGAGATCGAAGTTCGTGCTTGGATTTGCCCTAATCTCGCACTTTTGGTGGAGATCGCTGTTGAGATTTCCGGATTGGCGGAAGATCGAAGTTTTTGGAAGATTGTTGCAAGAAGATTTCTCTTCTTGTTTAGGTTTGATTTAGAAGACGGATTGACATCCCGTTCTCCATTCTTTCCTAAGATTGTGTTTGTTTGCCTTATTCTGAATCTATTGACAACATTCATTCTTGATTGTGACTTTGAGATTGGTTTGAAGTTTATTGAAAGTTTTCGGAAGTTTTCATCTTTCTATCTTTTAATTCTTGAATTTGATATCAACATGACTGTTATTGGCTAAAACCATTTAGCAATTCTAAGGTGAAGGGTTGATAGTTGTGGCTTAGATGATGATAGATCGATCGTAAACAGATTAGACCCTGAGAGTTAGAGAGAATCGTCGACGAACCCTAAATCACGGTTTGTTCTTGAGTTCCACGGCCGTGGAGTCTCAAGATCCACCCGTAATTTCCCTTAAGTTTACGAACCTGCTTTTACTTTAATCCAAAGTTAAAGATTTGCTTTAACTTAGTTTAGGCTTGCCTTTTCTAGGTGGTAGTGAAGCCTCAACAACCTCTACCTCGATTGTGAGTGTCATAACCGTAATCGGTTAAGTTAGTCTTGATCCTAGGATTACAAGTTTGGGTATTTGACATTAATTCTTGCCTTTAGAATCTTTCTATATTGAAGCCTCAACAACCTGTATAGAGAGTGTCTTGTAGGTGAGTCATATAAGGTTTTTGGAACTTCACCGTACGATTACCTTACATTAGCATACCTTTGCATATATCAAACTCTGTCTTTATATCATTAGTATATCTTGAATCGATTGCCACAGCTGGATACCTGGATCTTTAGGATTGTTGTTTCCCCAATATTTGCAAAAACTCCCATATTTACTCGCTTGATAATCTGCAATTGAATTTGTTCCCACCCAAATCCCTGTGTTCGATACTCTGGAATTCTTGCTTAACTACGTCGATCCGTACACTGCGGGTTTGCTTGCTTGATTCTAGTTTTATAAATTTAAAGCTTATTTGGACGCACGTTTAGGGGCGAACAGTGAGCTTAGGAGATCTCGCAGCCCATGATTATGAGCTCCGCGCTCAAGTTCTACAAATGATCCGGCATAATCAATTCGGAGGGATGGAAGGAGAGTCTCCTCATCAACACTTGATGAACTATGAGATCTTGATGGAGACTCTAAGGCCGCCTAGATTGGAGAGAAACAACCACAAGCTTAGGGCTTTTTCCTTCTGACTTAAGGTTAAAGCCTTGGCTTGGTATCAATCCATTCCACTAGGACGAGTGAGTACTTGGGAGGAGATGACAACCGAGTTTTTAACAATGTTCTTCCCACCTTCCAAGACTACCGATTTAAGTGGGAAGATCAATGCCTTCGTGATGAAGGATAGAGAGAGCCTATTCAAATCTCGGGAGAGTTTCAAGGACCTCCTCCTAGATTGTCCACACCATGGAATACCAAAGATAGAGTTATTGGAAATCTACTTCAAGGGGCTTGATGAGGATAGCCAATTCATGCTTCAATCACTTTTTGGTGGAACTTTTATGGAGAAAAATGTGATTGAGGCTTGGGAGGTTGTAGAGAAGAAAGCTTTGGTGATAGAGAAGTACTCCCATAGAAAGAGTGATGGGAGGAAACCGGGCGTTTATGAAGTAAGTGAAGTCACCATGAGCAACTACAAGCTTGATGCAATCAACAATGAGCTTAAGTCTTTGAGGGAGTTGTGTGCTACAACTTTGAAGAACCAAGCAAGCCCTCAAGTGCAACTGCAAGCAAACTTGTCTTCCAAGGAAAAAGATGTGAACTACATGGGAAGGGGCAACTTCAACAATTATCAAGGCCCTAGGAACTTCAATAACAGCCGGCAATACAACAATTACCGACCTAACCATAACCATCCCGTGTTCTCCTATTTTAACCCGGATGGTGCCTTGAACCCTCCCGCTTCCACAAGCGCACCACCACCGCCTAAGGCTTCACAAGAGCCTCCACCCGGATACTCAACCTCCAAAGGATAGAACCGAAATGATGTTTGAGCAATTGCTTGGAAGGTTGAGTCATCTTAAGAGCACGGTGACTTCCATTTCTAAAGCTCAAAAGGTGTTGGAAGCACAAGTGTTCCAAAAGGCGGGTGAAGCTCATAGAGATCCGGGAAAGCTTCCCGGAAGAACCGAGGACAACCCAAGAGGCCAAGTGTTGGCCATTACAACAAGGAGTGGGATGAGCATGAAGGATCCCTTGCCTAAGGAGAATACTAAGGGAAAGCAAGTAGTGGTAGAGGAATAAACATTGCAAGAAGAAGAAGGCAAGACCAACGATGATGAGCCAACATATGTGGCACCACCTCCATACAAGCCACCACTAACATTCCCACAATCACGAGCAAGAGCTCATTTGGACAAACACTTTGGTAAATTCCTTGAACTTATTTCTAAATTGCATATTAACATTTCGTTCATGGATGCTATTCTAGGTATGCCCGCCTATGGAAAGTTTTTGAAGGAGATACTCTCCAACAAAAGCAAGTTGGAGGAGTATGGAGAAGTGAGAATGACAAAGAGAACTTCGGAGTTGATTCAAACTATGAGGGAGGATATGTCTCCTAAACTAAGAGATTCGGGATTTTTTTGTGTGCCAATTGGTGTGGGAGAAGTGAAGTATGAAGCCTTATGTGATGTTGGGGCAAGTGTAAGCATTATCCCGCTTGCACTTTGCAACAAGGTTGGGCTAGGAGAGCCAAAGCCGGTGAAGATGACCCTTTACATGGCGGACCATTCCATCACTCATCCCGTAGGAATCTTAGAAGACATACCGGTGCAGCTCGGGAAGTTCTATGTGCCAATAGACTTCGTTGTTTTGGACATCCCGGCGGACTACCCGGTTCCTATAATTTTGGGAAGGCCGTTCTTAGCCACATCCGGATGCTTGGTGGATTGTAAAAATAGAATCCTCTCTTTCAACATTGGAGAAGAGAATATTAAGTTCAAGCTATCCACAATGATGAAGGGGCCAACCCTTGGTGAAGATGTTTTCGATATTGTCGAGCAAGAGGAGTCTAGAGAAGTTGTGAGCTCGATCTTGATCAAGGACCCCTTGGAAAAGGTTCATAGCTTGAGTTTGATGGAAGAATGAGTGGAGAAGGCTTGCAATGAAGAAATCAAGGCTTTGGATGCATTAGAAAAGGAGACAAGAGCTGAATTTGAAGTACACGAAGGTGTGCTGAAATACTGTAGAAATCACGGCCTAGGGGGAGAACCACGACCGTGATTTTACCCGTGGAACCCTCTCGAGTGCTCAAAAGTGCCAGCTTCTCAGATTCCACGACCGTGGTTTTGCCAGAGACCGTAATTTTTCCCGTGGTTTCTCCAGAAAGTGCCTTAGTGGTTGATCAAGCTTCAAGGAGTCTTGGAGAGTCTTCCATGGATTTGGATTAATCTCAACCTACATTGTATGGAGCGTCTCCAACCAATAAAGGTCCTCCTAAACTTGAACTTAAACCCCTTCCCTCTCATTTGAAGTATGCTTTTCTTGGTGAAAATTCTACTTATCCGGTGATTGTTAATGCATGCTTGAATGATGATGAGTTGAATAAATTGTTGCATGAGTTGAGATTGCATAGGAGAGCTATAGGTTGTTCCATTGATGACTTAGTTGGCATTAAACCTTCCTTGTGCATGCATAAAATTTTGATGGAAGATAATCATAAACCTTCAATTGAACCTCAAAGAAGACTAAACCCTATCATGAAAGAAGTAGTCAAGAAGGAGATCCTTAAATTGCTAGATGCGGGAATCATTTTCCCGATTTTGGATAGTAAGTGGGTTAGTCCCGTGCATGTGGTTCCTAAGAAGGGTGGGATGACCGTAGTGACTAATGAGAATAATGAACTAATCCCAATTAGGACGGTTACGGGATGGAGGATGTGTATAGAATATAGGAAACTAAATGTGGCCTCTAGGAAAGATCACTTCCCTCTTTCTTTCATTGACCAAATGATAGAGAGATTTGCTCAACATTCACACTTTTGTTACTTAGATGGCTATAGTGGATTCTTCCGAATCCCTATCCACCCGGATGACCAAGAGAAAACAACATTCACATGTCCTTGGGGAACATTTGAATATAGGAGAATGCCATTTGGGTTGTGTAATGCACCCGCCACCTTTCAAAGGTGTATGATGGCTATCTTTTCTGAATATATTGAAAACATCATGGAAGTGTTTAGGGATGATTTCTCTGCTTATGTATCTTCATTTGATGATTGTTTAGCTAACTTGTCTTTGGTGTTAAAGAGATGTGAGGAAACCAACCTCGTTTTGAATTGGGAAAAATGCTACTTCATGGTAAGTGAAGGCATTGTGTTGGGACACTTGGTGTCCAACCGAGGCATTGAGGTTGATAGGGCCAAAATAGAAACGATAGAGAAGTTGCCACCACCTACCTCGGTGAAGGGGCTAAGGAGTTTCTTAGGGCATGTCGGTTTTTACCGGAGATTCATAAAAGATTTCTCTAAAATTTCTAAGCCTCTTACTAACCTACTAATGAAAGACGTTGCGTTTGTTTTTTCCAAGGATTGCCTTGAAGCTTTTTGTATGTTGAAGAATGCTTTGATCTCTGCCCCTATCATGCAACCTCTGGATTGGAGTTTACCTTTTGAGATCATGTGTTATGCAAGTGATGTGGCCGTTGGGGCTGTTTTGGGACAAAGGGAAGATGGGGTTACACATGCCATCTATTATGCTAGCAAGACGCTAGATGATGCCCAACTCAATTATGCTACCACCGAGAAGGAGTTGCTAGCGGTTGTGTATGCATTTGAGAAGTTCCGCTCGTATCTTGTTGGAGCGAAGGTCATTATGTATACGGATCATGCTGCGATCCGTTATCTCCTTACAAAGAAGGATGCCGAGCCTCGTTTGATTCAGTGGATCCTTCTTCTTCAAGAGTTTGATTTGGAAATCCGGGACAAGAAGGGGCCCGAAAATTTTGTGGCGGACCATCTTAGTAGGATACCTCCATTGGAGATTGGAAGAGATGACATCCCGATTGATGACTCATTCCGGGATCAACAATTGCAATTGATGGAGGAGTGTTTTCTTCAAGTGACTAGAGGAGGTGAACCGTGGTATGCGGACATAGTGAACTACCTTGTGTGCGAGGAGGGGCCACCCGGTCTATCATATGCCCAAAGGAAAATTTTCTTCAAGGATGTGAGGCACTACTATAGGAGTGAACCGCTTTTGTTCAAGAGAGGGCCGGATGGGGTCTTTAGGAGATGCATACTAGAGGATGAAGTGGAAAGTGTGATCCGCCATTGTCATTCCTTGCATGTGGAGGTCATGCTAGCACACACAAGACATGTGCAAAGGTGTTGCAATCGGGTTTCTTTTGGCCTAGTTTGTTCAAGGATGTGCAAAATTTTGTGGTAGCATCTGACGCTTGCCAAAGGATGGGCAACATCTCAAGGAGGAATGAGATTCCCTTGAACAACATACAAGAGGTTGAAGTGTTTGATGTGTGGGGTGTGAACTTTATGGGGCCATTCCCCTCTTCTTGTGACAACCTCTACATTCTATTGGCGGTAGACTATGTCTCGAGATGGGTGGATGCAATCGCCTCTCCCACAAATGATGCCAAAATTGTGGTGCGGTTCTTCAACCGAATCATCTTCCCTATATTTGGAACACCAAGGGTGATCATAAGTGATGGAGGGAAGCATTTCACCAATAGGAACTTTGGGACACTTTTGGCAAAGTATGGGGTGACTCATAAGGTGGCAACACCTTACCATCCCCAAACTAGTGGCCAAGTGGAGATCTCCAACCGGGAGATAAAAGGTATAATTGAGAAGACGGTTTCTAGGACGAGAAAGGATTGGGCTATGAAGCTCGATGATGCTTTGTGGGCTTATAGAACCGCTTTCAAGACACCGATTGGTACCACTCCCTACAAGCTAGTTTATGGCAAGTCTTGCCACCTTCCGGAAGATATGGAGCATAGAGCGTATTGGGCCATAAGGTGGCTGAATTTTGACCTCAAGGAAGCCGGTGAGAAGAGGTTGCTAGACATGAACGCTCTTGAGGAGATCCGGTTGGATGCCTATGAAAACGCCCGGATCTACAAAGCAAGGACCAAACGTTGGCATGACAAGCGTCTCATCCCGAAGGAGTTGAGTGAAGGTGACTTTGTCCTTCTCTTCAACTCAAGGCTGCGGCTCTTCCCCAGAAAGCTAAAATCAAGAAGGACGGGTCCTTATGTGGTGAAGAAGATCTTTCCCAATGGAGTGGTTGAGATAGGTGGGGAGCAATGTGGAGATTTTAAGGTGAATGGGCACCGTTTGAAGAAGTATATCCCGGGAGCTTCGGTGGATATGATTGCCCCACTTCACCTTGAGTGAAACGCCCCCAAATTTGGTCAAGCTAATGACCTTAAAGAAGTGATTGATGAGAAGCAACCCATTGGTATCATCTTTCCCTTTTCGTTTTTGTTTTGTTTTTCGTTTTTCTGTTTTTCTGTGTTTGGTGTGCTTTGTGTGTGTGCTAGAGTCTTGGTAGCATGGAAGCCTTGCAAGGCGTCAGTTGATGATAATGATCCCATATCAATTATGGGTGGAGCGGACGTGGGACTTGGACGGCTAGCGGTGCCTAGCGCGGATCCCGACGCCATAATGAACACCTTGAGCTCTCTACCATCTTTGATAGAATCATCCGTCATCACTCCACTTGAACGAACCAAAATACCGAAGCAAACCATTTTTACATTGTGAGAACCCTCTTTCACTCTTCTTTACTTGAATACCATATTGGGGACAATGTGATTTTAAGTATGGGGTGGGGTTCCCATGATCATTTGCATTATTGCATCTAGGATAGTTTCATATTGTTACATGTTTCATTAGTTTTTGCATTGTACATACATATTTCGAAAAATTCAAAAAAATCAGAAAATTTAAAAAAATTTTAGTGCTTCTAAGTTTGGAAATGACCCTTATGATGAGATTGTTGTGTGAATTGGCTATGGATAGCCTTATGTGTTGAATAGATGAATGCATATGTGGACTTGAAATACTAATCTTGAATACCATGAATGATTTGTGATTATGATGGTTGCCTTGATTGGATTAAGGATTGAAAGTCGAAATTACATGCTAGGTCTTGCACATCATCTAGGAATGATTGAGGCGATTCACTTTTCTCTACTTCTCATCTTGATCATGTTGTTTGAGCACCTCAATTGATGTAAAATTTGACCTCTTTTGAACCATCCGGGAATAGGAGCATGCTAGTGTGTTGAGTGTGTGAAAAGCAAGTGTTGGGTGAAGTTGTTGATGAATGAATGTTGTGAATGAAGTGCTGAATTTGTTGTGAAAAGTGTAGAAAAAATATAGGTTTGGGGACGTTTTTTTGATGACGAGCAACTCGGCACCATTCACATAATCGGGTGTTTGTGCCTTGCCAAAGTAAGATAAACCGATAGTCCTAACGAGCTTTGGTATGTGTGCCCGGTGTGGTGCACCTCGAAAAATGAAAAAGCCTGAGGTTCGCTAATCACCAATGTTTCAACTTTTGTACACCAATGCCATTGTCTCAAAAATAAGTGAAAGAAAAAGAAAAGAAAAGAAAGAAAAGATGGAGAAAATATACACTTGTGGGAAGTTGATCAAAAATGTGAAGTTGTGGTTGTTTATGTTCCTTTCCCGGATTAGTATCACATGACCTAGCAAAATTCCCACCTATTCACAACATTTCTTAGACTCTTCTTTCCTAAGTCCTTGTGACCTATTTGCATGTGTGTAAGACTAAGTGATCTAGATTGGATATACTCATGATCATCTTGACTTCTTCATTTTCACCGTTCATGCATGCTTTCTAGTTAAGTATAATTGCCTTTCCGTGCCTTCATTTATTTGATACATGATTGCTTGTCCATTGCCATGTAACATGACTATGAAGGTGATCCAATTTTAGAAGCACAATTCCAAAAATAGTTTCAGTTTTTCTTGCATTCATAAATCATGTCATCTCTTAGCCTATAGTCGGACTTTGCTCGGGGACGAGAAAACCTTAACTATGGGGTATTTTTGATAGCACGATTTATGACATTAGATTAGGCATTCATTTGGATAGCTTTTCCCATTATTCATGCATGGTTTAGCATTAGTTCACGACGTTTGCACTTAATTCATGTATATTTGTCGAGATAGACGTCTACACGAACTTTTTCATGTTTTATATGTATTTTGGGACCTTTAGGAGCTTAATCGATACATTCGAGGATCATTCCTCGTGATGACACACTTCCGGACTCATTAGGAAGCAAGCTAGGAGCAAAGAAGGACAAATGGGACCTTGTTGGTGCATGCCTTGCACCAACTCGTGGCTTAATAATCCAAAGAAGGCTGAGGCATCAAAACCACGGTCACCGGGACTTCCACGGGCGTGGAAATAGGCCGTGGTTTCCTCTGCAGAGCTGTGACAGCTGTCCCATGATCTCCATAACCAACTCTTGCAAATGGTGGAGAAAAAAAGGTGGTCTTGAAGGCTATTGAGGGCAGACCCCCACTCTCCCATTCTCTCCCACACTCTCACACAACACATATTTTTTGGATTGGAGCTACTCTTGGAGGAGACGAAACACTCTCATTTGGGAGAAGAAGAGGAAGAACAAAGTCTTAGAGCTTTCATAGTTTTAGAGTGATTTTGAGTAACCTTGGTTGAAGACATTTGCAAGGTTTTGTAAGGATCGAATTTGAACCTTCTTTTGAAGGGTTTTAAGTCTTTCTTAACATACATTCAGCTTGGTTTTCTTGTTCTACTTGTTTCATCTCTATTTCACTTCATCTACTTGGTATGGAAGCCATGAATGTATGCTTGTTGAGTTTGATTGTTAAAATGCATGTTGTTTGCTAAATGGATGCGATTCTAGGGTGAAGGAAAGATGGTTATGGCTTGGACTATGATAGAATAGACGTAAATGTATACTTGGATGATTTGTTTGCTTGAACCTAACCACTGTTGCAAATCACGGTCAGTTCATGCATATCCACGGCCGTGGAAGTGGATGAACCACCCGTGATTTTGTCTGACTTTCTTGTATTGATAAATCTAAGTGCTAGGATGTTAGATTGTTGAAACCCTAGTGTTTATTGAGCTAAATCTATCCTAGGGTGACCTAGTGTTAGCGACTAAGTGTGAGAAGAGACCTACCCAGTTATTCTTGCTCTTAGGTACCGATGATGATGAACTCTAGGTAGTAGTTAGCCTCACAAGCCGCTATTGGACTGAGTTTGCTAGGATAGATGTTTAGGACTTGCCTTCCCGAGACTTACCCGGTAAGGAGAGGTTAGATCCCTAGATAGCAATCCGGTTTGTGTAGATTTCCCATCCTTAGACTCCTAGACACTTACCCGGTGATAGGACCTTAGGTGCGGGATTAGTGGACCATGAGACCTACCCGGTAATTGATCCCATTCGAGAAACACCCTTTGCCAACATACCATAGTTTATCCAAGGTTGATTAGAAGCTTGAGTCCAATGCCATAAACGGAATTCCAAACCCTTAGAATCCGCTTTTCTATCTTTGATTACATATCTCGTGTTTGTTTTGCTTATTGGTTTTGTTAGTTAGATTTGTTAGTTTGTTTTGCCATCTTTTATCATCGTGATCTTTGTTTGATCACCTCACAAAACCAAACCCAAAAATATCATGATTTTTCATTTCTTGGTTTCCTTCTTCTTTTCTTCACTAGATTTACACTATACTTGATCACTTGCTTGATTTGATTCTCACCATAGTCTCTGTGTTCGACCTCGGAATACTATCCTCAGTAAAAAACATCCCATACACTGTGGGTTCGCTTGGAGTTAGGAAAGACCACTACAAACTGTGGGTTCGCTTAGATTTACACTAGAATGTCATCAATAAAGACCACTACAAACTGATCCAGGAAGTCGATGAAGATATTGTTCATCAACTCCATGAAAACTGTTGGGGCATTCGTCAGCCCGAATGACATCACTAAAACCTCGTAGTGTCCATAACGAGTACGAAATGCCGTCCTATGCACATCCTGCTCTCTCACCCTCAGCTGGTGATAACTCGAGTGTAAGTGTTAGCATGAAATATTGTGATGTTTTAGGCACGTTTTCTAAACGTATTTGATTCATATTGATAGTCTTTGATTTAGCATTGTTGCATTTGTGAGCTAGTTTACCTATATTGTCGATATAGATGTCTACACAAGCTTTATGTTGATTGTAGGTAATTGAGAGCCATTTCCGAACGGAATCTAGCAAGGATGAGTTGATTGAGTATGTCCATGGATTAAGGGCATTCTTAGGAGCAAAATGAGTGTCAACTTATAGAATGCACGAGGCTAGGGAAGAATCACATTCTTGCCCTAAATCACGCTCTAAAATACGGCCGTACTACAAACCACGTTCAGTTCCACGGCCGTGGAACCCTAGCAAGAGAAGCGTGATTCATTCCAGTGGATTCTACGGTCGTGGAATCATGTGTTCAAACCGTGTTGATTTCCACGCTCTAAATTACGGTCGTGGAACCTTCCACGACCGTGATCTTGGCGATCTTTTTCGCCACACTTTAAGCCACGATCTTTTAAAAGATTGGGCCGGGCCGCTACTTCATCATACACTATAAAAGGACGGACAAAGAGTGATTCCGTCATCTTCGCTTAGACGCACTTTGCGACCTCGCTTTAGGCTTACGCTTGCATCCTCGCTTGGAGATTTTGCGACTTTGCAAAAGACGTAATTGCACTCATCTTTGGAGTTGCCCTAATCTCGCACTTGGTGGAGATTGTGAGAGATTTTTCCGGATTGACGGAAGATCGAAGATTTGGAAGGTTAATTGCAAGAAGATTTCTCTTCTTGTTTAGGTTTGATTTAGAAGACGGATTGACATCCCGTTCTTCCTTCTTATCTAATATTGAGTTTGTTTGTTCTACTCCGAATCTATTAACGATATTCGTTCTTGATTGTGATATTGAGATTGGTTTGGAGTTTATTGGAAGTTTTCGGAAGTTTTCCTCTTTCAATCTTTTAATCTTTGAATTTGATATCATAATGATGATTGTTGGCTAAAAACCCTTAACAATTCTAAGGTGAAGGGTTGATAGTTGTGGCTTAGATGAGGATAGATCGATCGTAAACAGATTGGATCTTGAGAGTTAGAGAGAATCATCGACAACCTTAAATTACGGCCTGTTCTTGAAGTCCACGGCCGTGGAACCTCAAGAACTAACCGTGATTTCCTTTAAGTTTACGAACCTGCTTTTACTTAAATCCAAAGTTAGAGATTTGCTTTAACTTAGTTTAGGCTTGCCTTTTCTAGGTGGTAGTGAAGCCTCAACAACCTCTACCTCGATTGTGAGTGTCACAACCGTAATCGGTTAAGTTAGTCTTGATCCTTGGATTACAAGTTTGGGTATTTGATATTAATTCTTACCTTTACAAACTTTCTATATTGAAGCCTCAACAACCTGTATAGGGAGTTTCTTGTAGGTGAGTCAGATAAGGTTTTTGGAACTTCACCGTACGATTACCTTACATTAGCATACCTTTGCATATCTCAACTCTGTCCTTATATCATTAGTATATCTTGAATCGATTGCCACAGCTGGATACTTGGATCTTTAGGATTGTTGTTTTTCCAATAATTTGCAAAGCTCTTACATTCATTGCTTGATAACCTACGATCGGATTTATTCTCCCCAAATCCCTGTGTTCGATACTCTGGAATACTTGTTAATCTACGCCGATCCGTACACTGCGGGTTCGCTTGCTTTTATTCTAGTTTTATAAATTTAAAGCTTGATTGCATGCACGTTTAGGGGCGAACAAGTTTTTTTGGCGCCGTTGCCGGGGATTTGGCCTAGACCAAATTCGGTAGCCGGTTGTCAAGCTTGGGAGCTTGCTCTCGTTATTTGATATTTCTTTGAGTGCATGCGCAGGTCTAGGAACACCGAAGACCTCTTACCTCTTGATCAAGAGCTTGAGAGGACTTTAAGGCAGAAGCGTAAGGAAAAGAAGATGGCTGAAGAACACGAATGTGATCTTCAAGCGGAGTTGGCGGAGAAGGAAGCTCAACTCCAATGGAATGAGAACATCCGCCGGGATGAAATGGATCGTCATCAATCTCAAGTTAACAATCTGGAGGATATGATTTTCCAAATGAGGATAGAACTAAGCGACCTTAAGAATAAGGGAAGCAAGAAATCCTCAAGGAGGGGATCAAGATCAAGAAGAAGAAGCCATTCATCCGCTGATGATAGTGATTCTTTCATGCCACCGTTAGAGGAGATTGATCCCACGATCAATGTGAATCCTTTCCATCCACAGGGAGCTGCTAATCGTCGTGTTCCACCTAGGAACGCGAGGATCGAACGTGTAGATAATGAGCCAAGAACTCTTGGCCAAAGGATGGATCCAACACAACAACCGCGCCGTTTGGGCGTGGATTTTGATGCTGATGATGTGCAAGGGTTTAGCTTCAACCCACAAGTCATTACTCTTGTTCGCAAAAACCAATTTGGCGGGACAAGCGCTGAATCTCCACACCAACACTTGCAAAACTTTGAGTGTATGATGGAGACAATGAGACCGAAGAACGCTACTACCAATAACTATAAGCTCAAGCCTTTCTTCTTCTCCTTGAAGGGGAAAGCGTTGTCTTGGTATCAAGCTCTTCCTTGTGGGAAACTAGATACGTGGGAAGACCTTTCCGCGGAGTTCCTCACCAAATTCTTTCCGCCATCCAAAACGGCAGAACTTAGAGGTAAGATGAATGCATTTTCCATGAGGTCTAACGAAAGTTTGTTTCAATCATGGGAAAGGTTTCAGGACTTGTTGTTGGATTGCCCTCATCATGGCATATCCAAGCTTGCATTGCTGGAGATTTATTACAAGGGGCTGGATGCGGGAACGCAATTCAACCTTCAATCCCTCTCATGTGGAACATTCATGGACATGAGAGAAGATGACGCTTGGAACTTCATTGAGAAGCAAGCAAGAGTCATAGAGAAGTATTCCCACCGGAAAGTGGAGGGAAATCGTGTGGAGCAAGGAGCAAAGCTCACATATGAAGCTCAAAATCAGATTTTCTACCTCAACAATGAGATCAAGGAGTTGAAGGAGGCGATCAAGACCAACTTTCCAAATCAACAAGGGAAGGATGTTGGCTATTTGGGCAACAACAATGGCGGTGATAACACCAACCGCAACAACAACAACAATAACCGGAACAACAACCGGAATAACAATTGGAATGAAAACAACAACAACCGGAACAACAATTGGAACAACAACAGGGTTCAAACAACAACAATTGGCGCTCCAATCAACAAAATTCCGGTAACTCTTATCCTTCCAATTCTAATTCACTAACTCCACCTTCCTCTTCCTCTACTCCTTTGAAAAGCTAGGGGCAATCATCTAATGGAGGAAACACTCCGGGGAAAGAGAAGCCCGATCCCATGTTGGAAACAATTTTGGGAAAGCTACAAGGGTTGGAGAACCGCATCATTAAGGTTGATGATCAAATTTCCAAGGTTGATAAAGCTCAAAAGGCTTTAGAAAACCAAATGTTCAGCCATGCGGAGGAAGTTCCTAGGAATCGAGGGGAACTTCCAGGAAAGACGGAGGACAACCCTAAGGCCAGGGAAGGGTAATGGCAATCACAACTAGGAGCGGAGTGACTACCACCGATCCGCAGCCTAAGTTCGTTGAAGTCCCCGTAGAGAAAGACAAAGAGAAGGGGAAGGAGAAGGAAGATGTCTACGTTCCTCCTCCAGCTGACAAACCTCCCCTACCATTCCCTCAATCTAGAGCGAGAGCGCGCCTAGATAAACAGTTTGGTAAGTTTATAGAACTCATGAGCAAGCTGCATATTAATATACCATTTATTGATGCTATTGTAGGTATGCCGGCTTATGGCAAGTTCTTGAAAGAGCTCCTCTCTAACAAGAGGAAGCTAGAAGATTTCGAAGAGGTTAAGATGAGTTCGGATTCTTCGGATCTCATCAAAACCATAAAGGAAAAAATGCCCCCAAAGCTAAAGGATCCGAGGTCATTTGGCATTCCCATAGGAGTGAGAGATGTCACATACGATGCGTTATGTGATTTAGGAGCAAGTGTGAGTATCATACCACTTGCGTTGTGTAGGAAGATCGGTTTAGGCGACCCTAAACCGGTAAAGATGACGTTGTACATGGCGGATCGATCCATCACTCGCCTCGTCGGTATCGTAGAAGACGTCCCGGTCAAGCTAGGTAAATTCTTTGTTCCCATTGATTTTGTCGTGCTTGACATTCCTGCAGATAGTCCGGTCCCGATCATACTCGGAAGACCGTTTCTTGCAACTTCCGGCTGCATAGTCGATTGCAAGAATGGTAGACTCGCTTTTGATATAGGGGAAGAGAAAGTAGAGTTCGTTCTTTCCACTCTAGTAAAAGAGCCAATATTTGATGAGGATATATTCGATATCCAAGACGAAGAAGGGTTGTCTAGGGAGGACGTAAGTGCGATTCTCTTTAACGATCCTTTACAAAAAGTTATCACTATGAGTCTAACAAAAGTAGGGGAAGAAGAAGATTGCAATGAGGCAATTGAAGCCTTAGAAGCACAAGAAGAGATGCATGAAGTGGAGTTTGAAAAACTCCACGATGAGGCAGAAAACGTGAGAATCCACGGCCACACACTATATTCCACGGCCGTGGATTTCACAACCAAAACCGTGTCCCACTCCAGGGAGTTATACGGTCATGGAGAAGACATGACAACCGTATTTCCCTTCCACACCCTAAACCACGGCCGTGGAGGCCATGAGGAACCCGTAATTTTGGGCGTGGAAAGGGGTGATCGAGACACTTGTTCAACTTCTTCCGATTCTTCTCCCACACATTCAACACCCTTAGAAACTTCTAAGGAGACATCGGATGCTCCTCAAGGATCATTGGAAGCACCGAAAGCGATGGAATTAAAACCACTTCCTACTCATCTAAGGTACGCTTTTCTAGGACCTAATTCTACCTTTCCGGTTATTGTTAGTTCCGATCTAAGCATAGATGAACATGATCAGCTCATGATTGTCCTTAGGAAACATAGAAAAGCTTTAGGCTATACTATTGAGGACTTAGTAGGAATTAAACCCTCCCTATGCATGCATAAAATACTAATGGAGGAAGATTTTAGAACCTCAAGACAACCTCAAAGGCGGTTGAATCTGACCATGAAGGAGGTTGTCAAGAAGGAAATTCTTAAGCTTCTTGATGCAGGTATCATCTACCCTATCTCCGATAGTAAGTGGGTGAGTCCAGTTCAAGTAGTTCCGAAGAAGGGAGGAATGACGGTCATCACCAACAAAAACAACGAACTCATTCCTACCCAAACCGTGACAGGATGGCGGATGTGCATTGACTACCGCAAGCTTAACAACGCAACGAGGAAGGATCACTTCCCATTGCCATTCATCGATCAAATGCTTGAAAGGTTAGCACAACATTCGCATTTTTGCTATCTTGACGGTTATAGTGGTTTCTTTCAGATCCCGATACACCCGGACGATCAAGAGAAGACCACATTCACGTGCCCATGGGGTACGTTTGCTTATAGGAGAATGCCGTTCGGGCTTTGCAATGCCCCATCCACCTTTCAACGGTGCATGATGGCCATCTTCTCCGAATACGTAGAGGAAATCATGGAGGTCTTCATGGACGACTTCTTCGTATACGGTTCCTCTTTTAACGATTGCCTTTCTAACCTTTCTCTTGTTTTGCAAAGGTGTGAAGACACTGACCTAGTTCTTAATTGGGAGAAGTATCAATTTATGTTTAAGGAAGGAATTGTATTAGGTCACTTAGTCGCAAGTAGAGGGATAGAAGTAGATAAAGCTAAGATAGAGACCATAGAGAAGCTTTCTCCCCCAACTTCGGTGAAAGGGATAAGAAGTTTCCTAGGACATGCTGGATTTTATAGACGTTTCATTAAAGACTTTTCTAAGATATCAAAACCTCTCACTAATCTATTGATGAAGGATGCGGTTTTTGAGTTTTCGCAGGAATGTTTGGATGCGTTTAACACCATTCGGCAAGCTCTAATTACAGCACCTATTATCCAACCTCCGGATTGGACTCTTCCCTTTGAGATTATGTGCGATGCTAGTGATGTAGCTATTGGAGCTGTTCTTGGACAACGAAAGGAAGGGCGAACCCATGCCATATATTATGCTAGCAAGACGTTAGATGAAGCGCAGCTCAACTACGCCACTACCGAAAAAGAGTTTTAGCCATTGTCTATGATATTGACAAGTTTCGCTCTTATCTTGTAGGTGCAAAGGTGATTGTCTACACGGACCATTCTGCGATCCGGTACCTCCTTGCGAAGAAAGATGCGAAGCCAAGGCTAATTAGATGGATTCTTCTCCTACAAGAGTTCGATCTAGAGATCCGCGACAAGAAAGGTTCAGAAAATTCTGTTGTGGATCATTTGAGTCGCCTAACACATCTAGAGGACGACCATTTACCCATCGATGACTCCTTCCTGGACGAACACCTACACATTATAGAGGAGTGCATCGACGTGATCTCCAAAGGTAACGAACCATGGTTTGCTGATTTTGTTAACTATTTGGTTTGTCAGGAGATACCGCCCGGATTATCCCACACACAAAGGAAGAAGTTCTTCAAGGATGTCCGGGAATACTTTTGGAACGAGCCTCTCCTCTTTAAGAGAGGTCCGGATGGCATCATTCGGCGATGTGTGCCGGAAGATGAGATGCAAAGTGTCATCCGCCATTGTCATTCACTACCTTGTGGAGGACACGCTAGTTCGAACAAGATTAGCGCAAAGGTATTGCAATCCGGATTCTTTTGGCCTACCCTATTTAGAGATGTGCAATCCTTTGTTTCTTGTTGCGATGCTTGTCAAAGAACAGGCAATATCTCTAGGAGGAATGAGATGCCCCTCAACAACATCAAAGAGGTAGAGATTTTCGACGTTTGGGGAGTAGACTTCATGGGACCATTCCCATCTTCTTGTGGAAACCAATACATACTATTGGCGGTAGACTACGTTTCTACATGGGTGGAAGCAATTTCCTCTCCCACCAATGATGCCATGGTGGTGGTTAAGTTCTTCAACAAGACCATCTTCCCGCGATTTGGGACGCCAAGGACTATCATTAGTGATGGAGGTTCTTACTTCATTGCCCGGCGCTTTGAAGATCTTCTAGCTAAGTATGGGGTTACTCACAAGATCGCTACCCCTTACCATCCACAAACAAGTGGACAAGTTGAGATCTCAAATAGGGAGATCAAAGGAATCCTAGAGAAGACGGTTTCAAGGACTAGGAAAGATTGGTCTTTGAAACTTGTGTACCGGACTGCATACAAGACTCCCATAGGAACCACACCATATAACCTTGTGTATGGGAAGTCTTGTCACTTACCGGTAGAGTTGGAGCACAAAGCGTTTTGGGCTATCAAGTGGCTGAATTTCAGCATGAAGGAAGCGGGAGAGAAGCGTCTCCTAGACCTTAATGAGCTGGACGAACTCCGCTTGAATGCCTATGAAAACGCTAAGATCTATAAGGAGAGAGCAAAGCGTTGGCATGATAAGCATATCATTTCAAAGGACTTCAAAGAAGGAGATCAAGTTCTCCTCTTCAATTCAAAGCTTCGTCTCTTTCCAGGTAAGCTTAAATCCCGTTGGACCGGACCTTTTCTAATTAAGCGTATTTTCCCCCATGGTGCAGTTGAAGTATGGGGTGAAACGGGCGGAAGCTTTAAGGTGAACGGCCAACGACTCAAGAAGTATACGCCGGAACTCCAAACTGAAGAGTTCGCGCCTACCGCACTCGAATAAGTGCGATATTGGTCTAGCTACGGACCTTAAACAAAGCGCTTCTTGGGAGGCAACCCAAGGTATTGCATTTTTGTTTTTGTTTTCGATTCATAGTTTAGCTTAGTTTAGACGTTTTTGCTTTGTTTTGCCTTCGATTCCTTCCGGTATGTTCGTGTTTTTGGGTGTAGGAACGATGGAAAAGGGAAAGGAAAGGATAAGGTTGAAGAAAAGTGGCGAAACTTGGACTTTGGAGCTTTACAGAGAGTTCCACGGCCTAAACCACGGTCGTGACAGGTACAGTGACCGTAATTTCCAAAAGCCTTTGAAAAATCACCAAAACCACGGTTCCGTACAAAACCACGGCCGTGGAACCCCCCGACAGACCGTGATTTTCAAAATTTTGCCTGTGACTATATAAACCACATTCTTCACAAAAACCACTCACAAAACCCTCTTCCACGACCTAAAAGCCGAATTCACGCCCCCTCTCTCAAATCCTCGTTTCTTAATCATTTTTAACGATTCTTCTTCCCAAACTGAAGCAAATTCAACCACCAACAAGATCCAAGCGACGAATCGAGCGGAAATTCACCAAGGAACGCGCAATTCGGATTTTTAAATCCGAAAAAATAGGTTTATCCACTCTTCTTGATCTTTGTCGATTTGGTTCGTTTTTGTTAGAGATTTTAGGAAGAACTGATTGAAACTGGAAGAAATTAGACTAAGGCTGAATGATTGTTGAGATTGAGTGCTGCATTCTGAGATTTGCGAAAAACTGAGACAAACCACGGTTTCTGGAAGAACCACGGCCGTGGAACCTCTAGAATAGCCCGTAATTTTTGACAGAAATGGACTTTGTGAGGAGAGTTTCGGGAAGGATCAAAGAGAAGAAGAATGATCAGAACAAGAAGAGGAAGGGTAATCCCTCTTCTTCTTCATCCTCTAGGGCACCACCACCCTCTTCCCCTTCACCTCCATCTTCACCTTCACCACCCTCACCTCCTAGCCCTAGAGTCCCGACCATTCATGAGGATCACCTTGCTGCATTTGAGAGGATCGAGGAGAGGGCTGTGATTGGTCCTAGGTACCTGCTGTTAGAGGAGCTAGTTCCTCTTAACATCGTAGACGACCTTACTTGGCTCTTGGATAGAGCCGGACTAGTTGTCTTCTCGGCTATCCGATAAGACGCGTATGAGGAGATTACGAGGGAGGTTGTGACCTCTTTCGAGCATAGCCACGTAGATAGGACCGTTTCTTTCCGTCTTATGGAAAGAAACTATGATTTTAGCATCCGAGAGTTTGGGACTTTCTTCGGGTTTCATGAGACCTTTAACGGTCGCTTTCCTAGTGGCGTTTACGCCAAGGACTTTTGGGAGGAGGTAGCGATAATTTACGCCAGCGAGGACCGCTGGCAACCTGCTGACACCAAGGCTAAGTTGATGTACCACTTAGCCTTGAAGATTGCTCACCGTGTTCTTTCGGAGTGTCTCTTTCCTCGGACGGAGACGCCCCAAAAGATCAAGACGGATGAGCTCTTTTTGCTGTATTCCATGCTGTACGGGCGCCGAGCTGACTGTGCCACCCTCTTGGCTGCTACTATGAGCAAGCTCAAGAACAAGAGGAAGGGCAAGATTGGATACGGTGGGATAGTTACCCACCTTGCTAGGAGTTTGGGTGTTGATTTTTCTGCCTGTACCCGTATACCAGCCGTACCCCTAGGACTTCATGCCTTCATGACTAGAGGGCTCATCTTCCCCACTCATAGAGGTCCGCCTTATGCGGCCATGCCTTGGGAGAGCAGGACCAGTAGGGGAATTGAGTGGCTACAGGAGTATTCCATTATGGCGGGACGCCATAATTGGAAGGAGACGTTTGCTTCCATGCATGCGAACAGGATCACAGCTCCCCCATACGTCCCACCACCAGTTGTTGAGGAGGAGGAGATGAGAGACCAGTTTGAGGGTGAAGGAGGAGCCGAGGAGGAGTTTGGCACGTTTCCGGATCAGCCGGAAGCGGCCCCCGATGTGCCTAGACGTTCTCCACGTCCAGCTAGAGCTTCAAGCTCGTCTTCTCGCCGCGCCAGCGTGAGTGAGAGACCACATGGGCTGAGACACCTCCCGCATGGTATGGAGCTCCACCTCCATGGGCTACAGATACACCATCTGCACCAGCACCAGCACCCTCCGACGCTCCAGCATGGTACAGTCTGGCTCCGGGATGGTATGAGCAGATGCCGGATTAGGCTACTGGTCTTTCGGAGAGAGTAGGAGCATTGGAGATCCGAGCCGATGCTAGAGATGGACGCTTGGACGACCTCGATCACATGATGAGAGACGTCTACCGCCAGCAGTTTGGGCAGTTTTATAATCCTAGCTTCTCTCCATTCCCGCCTCCACCAGCGCCGCAGTGATGATGATGATTGACCGTTCGCTTTAGCCTCTCCACCACCACTTTGTGAGTTTCTTTTTCTTTTCTTCTTTTCTTTCTTTCTTTTGAACATTAGGGACAATGTTCGTCCTAAGTATGGGGTGGGGTGTGACTAAAAGTTTGTAATAACTCTTACTCACTATGTTTGCTTCTATTCGAGACTATCATTGCATGTTCATTATATTGTTGCATGTTTCGTTATTGCATTGCATGAAAAAGAACTTGAAAAACCCATAAAAATTGAAAAATTTTGAAAATTTTGTGCTTCTAATGAATTGAGATGATTTCTATGATAATCACTACTTGTGAATTGAGTTTGATGACAATTGCATGCTTAAAAGAATAGTGAAATGAAAAGGAATTGAATGAGTTGATTATACCTCTTTTGCAAGTTTCATAATGTGATGGATATTACCTAAATCATGTTGAGAAATTGAAGTTGAAATCACACTATAAGTTCTTATACTTCTTATTGAGATGATTAAGGCAATTCGATTTTTCTTTCTTCTTTCTTTGATCATATTAGCTCCTCATTGAAATATTGACCTCCTTTACCTATCCGGGAATTTGGAGAAGTGAATGAAAAAGGCATGTTTGATGTGGGAGGGCCGTGAGAGCAATCATTTGCAATCAAAAGAATAGAAAGAAATTATAGGTTTGGGGAAGTCAATCATGATGATGAGTAACTCGGCACCATTCACATAGCCGGGTGTTTGTGTCTTGCCAAAGTCGGATTGAGCGATATTCCTAGCGGATTATGGTATGTGCGCTAAGGGTTTGAGGCATCTCATAAAAATTGAGAAACGCCAATCTCCTAGCCTTCGGTTTTTGTGCACCACTGTCCATAACTCCAAAAGTAAAGTCGAAAATGAAAGGAAGAGAGCGAAGCTCTAAGTTGAAGTGTTGCGGAAACCGCAAAAGAAGAAGAAGGAGTAGTTGTCCACTTTCCCGGGTTCATGCACCACATTCCTTAAAGTTTCCTTCCCTCTCCACATTCTAGACCTTTTTCTTTGAAAGTCCTTAAGATCAAAAGAATGTTATATGACTTCGTGATTTAAATTGAAGTTTCTTATGATTGATTTTGATAATGTTTGAAGGTTATGATGTTTGTATGGAAGTTTGATTGATTCATGAGTTTTCTTTACTCTTTACTCTTTGATTAAGTGTATGAAAGTCTATAAACGATTGAAGCAAGATTTGAGAATGATCTATTCTTTAGAAGGCACATGCATCCAAAAGAAGTATTGCTTTGAGAAGGTACACATATTTCATCCTAACTCTTGTTAAAGCTTTTAAAAGACCTTGCTTAGGGACAATCAAGTGTTAAGTATGAGGTTATTTATTAGCATGAAATATTGTGATGTTTTAGGCACGTTTTCTAAACGTATTTGATTCATATTTATAGTCTTTGATTTAGCATTGTTGCATTTGTGAGCTAGTTTACCTATATTGTCGATATAGATGTCTACACAAGCTTTATGTTGATTATAGGTAATTGAGAGCCATTTCCGAACGGAATCTAGCCAGGATGAGTTGATTGAGTATGTCCATGGATTAAGGGCATTCTTAGGAGCAAAATGAGTGTCAACTTATGGAATACACGAGGCTAGGGAAGAATCACGTTCTTGTCCTAAATCACGCTCTAAAATACGGCCGTACTACAAACCACGTTCAGTTCCACGGCCGTGGAACCCTAGCAAGAGAAGCGTGATTCATTCCAGTGGATTCTACGGTCGTGGAATCATGTGTTCAAACCGTGTTGAATTCCACGCTCTAAATTACGGTCGTGGAACCTTCCACGACCGTGATCTTGGCGATCTTTTTCGCCACACTTTAAGCCACGATCTTTTAAAAGATTGGGTCGGGCCGCTACTTCATCATACACTATAAAAGGATGGACAAAGAGTGATTCCGTCATCTTCGCTTAGACGCACTTTGCGACCTCGCTTTAGGCTTACGCTTGCATCCTCGCTTGGAGATTTTGCGACTTTGCAAAAGACGTAATTGCACTCATCTTTGGAGTTGCCCTAATCTCGCACTTGGTGGAGATTGTGAGAGATTTTTCCGGATTGACGGAAGATCGAAAATTTGGAAGGTTAATTGCAAGAAGATTTCTCTTCTTGTTTAGGTTTGATTTAGAAGACGGATTAACATCCCGTTCTTCCTTCTTATCTAATATTGAGTTTGTTTGTTCTATTCCGAATCTATTGACGATATTTGTTCTTGATTGTGATATTGAGATTGGTTTGGAGTTTATTGGAAGTTTTCGGAAGTTTTCATCTTTCAATCTTTTAATCTTTGAATTTGATATCATAATGATGATTGTTGGCTAAAAACCCTTAACAATTCTAAGGTGAAGGGTTGATAGTTGTGGCTTAGATGAGGATAGATCGATCGTAAACAGATTGGATCCTGAGAGTTAGAGAGAATCGTCGACAACCTTAAATTACGGCCTGTTCTTGAAGTCCACGGCCGTGGAACCTCAAGAACTAACCGTGATTTCCTTTAAATTGACGAACCTGCTTTTACTTAAATCCAAAGTTAGAGATTTGCTTTAACTTAGTTTAGGCTTGCCTTTTCTAGGTGGTAGTGAAGCCTCAACAACCTCTACCTCAATTGTGAGTGTCACAACCGTAATCGGTTAAGTTAGTCTTGATCCTTGGATTACAAGTTTGGGTATTTAATATTAATTCTTACCTTTAGAACCTTTCTATATTGAAGTCTCAACAACCTTTATAGGGAGTTTCTTGTAGGTGAGTCACATAAGGTTTTTGGAACATCACCGTACGATTACCTTACATTAGCATACCTTTGCATATCTCAACTCTGTCCTTATATCATTAGTATATCTTGAATCGATTGCCACAGCTGGATACTTGGATCTTTAGGATTGTTGTTTTCCCAATAATTTGCAAAGCTCTTACATTCATTGCTTGATAACCTACGATCGGATTTATTCTCCCCAAATCCCTGTGTTCGATACTCTGGAATACTTGCTAATCTACGCCGATCCGTACACTGCGGGTTCGCTTGCTTTTATTCTAGTTTTATAAATTTAAAGCTTGATTGCACGCACGTTTAGGGGCGAACAGTAAGTCAATCTTGGAGAACACAATCACTCCTTGAAGTTGATCTAACAAAGTAATGGAATCTTGTTCTTGACCATCACCTTGTTCAACTCTCTGTAGTTAATGCACCATCTTAACGATCCGTCCATTTTCCACGCAAAGAGAACAGGTGTTACCCACGGGTATACGCTAGGGCGGCTAAAGCTCATCTCAGCCAACTCCTCGAGTGGCTTCTTCAGTTCTAACAACTTGACAAGCTGCATAGGATATGGAGCCTTCGAGTTCGGTTTCATACCAGGCTCTAACTCTATGCCGAAGTCCACGTTCGGGCGGGAAACTGGATGGCTCAACGAACACATCCACAAACTCGCAGACTACTGGGATGTCCTCTAATGCTGGACTTTGTCCATCCTTCATGGCATAATCCAGAAGGCCTGGCAACTCATTGCGATTAATCTAGCTGCTCGTATTGGACTAATAACCATACCCGTCCTCCCAAGGTTCTAACCTCGGAAGACCTCTATCAGATGTGGTAGCCAACATGGCTTGATAATCCTTCTCAACAAAAGATTTGAAGAAAGTTTTCTGTTTCTTTCTCTTCCTAGATACCAAAGCTTTGCCTAAGAATAAGCAATAACCAAATGTGGACTTCCAATTGAAGGCACACGAGCCCCAGTCTACATCACTATAAGATGAAAGGGTCAGATCATTGTCTAATGGATAATTCAATGTTATATCCATTGTTCCTCGAAGGTACTTGAGAAGATGAGTTGCATTCATCCAATGAGGCACTCGAGGACATGATAAGAATTGACTGAGCTATTGCACTAGAAAGGCTATATCAGGTCTAGTCAAGGTGAGATATAAGAGCTTGCCAATCAATCGTCTGTAGGATTCAGGTTAATGACACAAGTCACTAGACACTGGAGTTAACTTAAGGTGTGGTTGCATGGGAGAGGACATAGGCTTTCAATCTAACATATGAGAATCTTTGAGAATGTCAAATATTTATTTTCTTTAATTCAAAAGAATGTCGGATGCTGATCTTGATATTTCCATACCCAAAAAGAGGTAAACCAAGATCTTTGATAATGAAAGTTGTATCATGAAAAGCTTTGAGGGAATCTATCAGTGAGGAGGAATTACAAGTAACATATCATCAACATAAGCCAAATCAATAGTAATGCTGGTATGGGATATCTTGAAATATAATGAGTATAGACTGCATAAATCCCATAGAAGTAAGAGCCTTTGTGAACTCAACATTCCATTGTCTACTTGCTTGTTTGAGGCCATACAAGGATCTTTTCAGTCGATAGACTTGTACATCAGAAGCAAGCAGATAACCAGGAGGAGGTCTCATGTACACTTCCTCATTAGGAAAGCCATGGAGAAAAGCATTGTTAATATCAAGCTAGTGTAGAGGCCAATGCTTGTTAGATGCTAGAGCTAAAAGGACTCCGATTGTAGGAAATTTAGCCACTGGAGAGAAAGTGTGTTTGTAGTCCTTGTCCTTGATTAGATTATAGCCTTTGGCTACCAACCTCGCTTTGTATCTTTCAATAGATCCATCATATCTTGTCAATATTTGATTTTGTAAAACCACTTAGAATCTGTAGGCTTGTGACTAGATTGTAAAGTAAGCTCCCATGTATGGTTGTCTTCCAAGGCTTGTAATTCCGTTTTCATGGCTTCTTTTCATTTAGGATCTATGGAGGCTTGATTATAAAAAGAAGGTTCAATAGTGGTGATCACATTGTATAGGGATTTGACCTTGTCAAATGTACGATGAAGAGTAAAAGAATTTAGTATTTCAGAGGTAGGATGTGCAAAAGAATGGCACACAAAATCCTATAGATAAGGGGAGGTTTAGAAACTAGAGAAGATCTTCTGGTGAGATGTAATACCCCAAATTCGCGGGACTTGGAGTGCCACATTGGGCTAGGATCTCACAATGGATCCTGACCCTAGCCTAACAACAAGTTCAATGGATCTTACAACAAGGCACATGTAGATAAAAACCAAATACATAAAGTTGTATAAGATACATCAAAAGGGTTTACAACATACAAGCCGAGTACAAAACAACATCCATAAACAACAACCACAAAAGACATCCCGTATCCCATACAATCCTAATGTACAGAAGTCCTCGGTTGGTCACCACATCTGGCTCACTCTAAAGTCTTCATAACCTGCATGTCATCTACAACACGGTATGAAACCGTTAGCTACAGTAATGAATAAGTATGAAGGTAAAATCACATACACACATCAGCAACTCAAACATGCAATGCCGCACACATTCATTTATTATCTTTCAATTACGTTATTCCATTACTAATTCAACTTATTTTGTGACATGAGGAGCCTAAAGAACCTCATCTCTTCCTCCGTTAACACAGGGGTTTGCATGGGGGTGATCATCACTCATTCCCCCCTCTGTTACTGGCTTCCAAGCACCCCCTCCTACCCTCGAGCGGAGGCATATGTGGTCACGACCCGTTATAATACACTTGGGTTATTTAATATAATAAATGGTCATCCTAGTCCGATTTAGGTTAGAAATTCACAATCATATGAACACACACAACCATCACAATCACACCAACCCACAACTAAATGCGAAGTAAGTCCTATGGACTTACCTGATATACTCGTAACCTGTACTACGTCATAACTTCCCCTTGGGGAAGTAATCAACGCCTGCAATAGCAAGACACACACAATCACATACTGCAAAGGTTAGGAGACTCGTCTCACTAACCAGAACCAACCTATATCTCAAATCTAAACCTCAAATTCTCAACTCATTAATAAATGCCTAAGGCATATCCTCAACATAAAATCTCATCATACTCGTACACATACTAAAACTTAAAGCCATAACCGATATCCATAACATCATCATGATCCTCAACTCATTCTGACACCTAGCACGCATCTAATCATTATTCCTCAATCTCAAATTTAATCCTAATTTAATTAATTAACATTTAATTAATTAATTAAATTTCACCAGAATAACGTTTTGCCTGCAGGCCATTTCAAAACCCACTTAGACAAGCCTAAGGTAAATTTAGGCCAAATCGCAGTACGAAAAACGAATAAATTCATAACTTATTCGTTACTAACCAATTGACAATCTAAAAGAAGATTCGGAATCACAAACGCAAGCTACGCATGTACAACATCAAATTCACCGGAATCTGAGCGACGGAAGTGTCCTGGTGACATATATGCTCGACAGGTCTTCATCTGCTCGGAAATGTAGAAACTCGGTACCGATATGAAGAGAATGAAGAGAGGAATCCAGAAACTCAAACGGAATTGAAATCGGATTAGAAACGGAGAGTAGATCCGAGTTTGAAGTTTGAGAGAAATCAGAGCTTTTACGAGGAAACGTGAAAGGAAATGAATTAATAAATGATTTTCCGCTATTTATAGTGAAGTCGATAATTATCCTTTAGCAAAGTCGATAATTATCCTTTAACCGATCCAATGGCAGGTTGAACCCCCTTCTCCAAACTTCTCGAAATTGGAATAATAGATCTTGAATATTGTAGGGATAATTATTCCACAATTGGCTCGGAAAACGTGTATTCCTAAGCCGTCTTTCTTAGCCGTTAAGAAACGAAATAACGACTCTTTTGTCCGTTTTGCCTTTTAATGTTATTTCGTATCTAAGACATGTCCGATGTCCTGATCATTACTCTCAACTGCATTTTTATTAATTGGAGCTCGCAAATGCTCCAAATAATACCGGAGGGTAAAAATAATTATCCGGGGGAAAAAGTGAAAATTTCACCATAAGCCCAAAATTACGCCAAGAACATAACGGTGGGTCTTATACTCAACACTTACGCAATCTTTGCGAGTTATATGTCAATTACTATCACTGATTAAGTTAATCAACATTAATTAGAATTCGGAAATCCTAGCTATTACATCACACACCCCTTAAGAAAAAGTTTCGTCCCGAAACATGAACAATTCCCAAATCCTCTCGGACCCATACGCCGAGGTATAAGCACTCTCTCTATCGGAGGTATCACATCTCCCTTCAAACGTATCAACCTATAACACTCTATAACCTCAAAACACTGCATGGAGGAATCACCAACTCCAGCAACAAGATCATAACGCTATCCAAAGGTATAGAGGAAAATCATCTCTAACCAACTACTAACCACGTCACAAGGCATGGAGGAAAGCCGTCTCCAGTAAATCGTACTCGTAACATAACTATGTGGAGGAAAACCGTCTCCACTCACACTATGTCCATCAATAATAGTATGGAGGAAAGAACCATCTCCAGCTAATCCTAAACATATTACCATATCATGGAGGAAAGAACCATCTCAAGCTATACCTAACTAGCGCTAGCAAACAAGATCTAAAAGATCATATGCACACATCACAACTAGCACGAAAACACAACATATCACATAAACACATAACATACATTTACCAAGATAGCACTAAGATCTACTCGTCGATCCTATAGATGCATCTATCTCAGCATAGAACTCGGGATAGTTCCTTTGGATACTATCATCAGTCTCCCATGTAGCCTCATCCGGTCCTCGTCTAGACCACTCTATCCTCGGTATGGGAATGTCCTTCGAACGCAGGCGTCTCAAACCTCGTTCTAGGACTGCAATCTGCTGCTCAATAAAAGTGTGGTCCGGCTCAACCACTAAATCATCATAGCTGACGATGTGTCTCCGATCTGGTATGTACTCCCTCAGCTGAGACACATGAAACATAGGGTGAACACCCTCTAACTTCGGTGGCAAAGCCAATCTGTACGCTGCTCTCCCAACTCTATCCAGTATCTCAAAAGGAGCGACATATCGGGGACTTAACTTCCCCTTTATGCCAAAACGTCAAACGCCTCACGTCGGAGATACTCTAAACCAAACATGGGCTCCTACCCTAAACTCAAGAGTTCAACGACTGTTGTCTACATACGACTTCTAGCGACTCTTAGGAAGCCAACATCCTCTCTCTGATTAACGCTACTTGAGCTATATCATCTTTAATCTTCTCTAGCACTATACCACTGATATTGTTAGTCTTGTTCCAGCATAACGGTTTACGACATCTACGTCCAAACAATGCCTCATATGGGGTCATCCCAATAGATGTATGCCAGCTGTTGTTGTATGTGAACTCAACCAATGGGAGGTAATTTGACCATCCTTGTCCCCAATCAAACACACAAGCTCGCAGCATATCCTCTAGCGTCTGAATGGTCCTCTTTGACTGACCATCTGTCTGGCGGTGAAACGCAATTGTGAAGTGTAGACTCGTCCCCAAAGCAGTCTGGATCTGTTGCCAAAACCTCGAGGTAAACCGTCCATCTCGATCAGAGACGATCGTCCTCGGAACACCATGGAGTCTCACTATCTGTCTAGTGTACTCCTCAGCTAATTTGCTCACCGGTCACGTCTCTTTGATAGGAATGAAACATGCCGTCTTCGTCAGTCTATCAACCACAACCCAGATAGCATCAAAGCTCCTACTCGGTCTCAGTCCAGTTACAAAGTCCATGGAGATATTTTCCCACTTCCATTGTGGTACTAATAGTAGATGGAGCTCTCCTTCTGGTCTACAATGCTCTATCTTGACCTGCTAACAGGTCGCACACTAAGCCATAAATCTAACCACATCGGGCTTCAGCCCTCCCCACCAGTATGAACATCTCACATCCTGATACATCTTACTCGCACCAAGGCGCACTAAGTAAGGTGTGGAATGAGTCTCCTACAGAATCTTCTACCTCAGATCCGCATTAGCGGGTACACGGACGCGGTCGCAGTATCTCATCACTCCATCTGCCCTAATAGTAAACTGGGGTGCCTTTCTACGAGACATCCTATCTCTGATCCTCGTCAAGGTCGGGTAGATCCCCTGCTTCTGTTGGATCTCATCCAACAGACCAGGTAGAACCTATAAGGCAAACAACTAGGCATCCTCATCAAGAAACTGGATTTCCATCTCTAGCCAAGCTAGATCCCTCTAAAGCTGAGGTTGTACAGTAAGTCTGGCAATCGCCTTCTCTTGAGGCGTCTTCCTGCTCAAGGCGTCAGCTAACACATTCGCCTTGCTAGGATGGTACAAGATCTCAAGGTCAAAGTCCTTGATCAACTCAAGCCACCGACGCTGGCGGTTATTCAATTCCCGCTTCGTGAAAATATACTTCAGACTCTTATGGTGTGTGAAGATCTGACATGTAGAGCATGAACTACCACTGCCAACTCCAGATCATGAGTCGGGTAGTTCTCCTCATACGTCTTCAGCTGTCGAGGCGCATATGCAATCACCCTCCCTCTCTACGTCAATACACATCCCAAGCCTAGCTTGGATGCATCACTATAAATTACAAAATCATCAAAACTCTTTGGCTATGCCAAGACAAGAGTAGAAGTCAAATGCCTCTTCAAATCCTCAAAACTCTAAGCACACTGGTCGGTCCATACAAATCTGGTAGTCTTCCTTAGAAGACTCGTCAGTGGACGGGCAATCACAGAAAAACCCTCCACAAAACGTCTGTAATCACTGGCTAGGCCAAGAAAGTTACACACTTCCTTGACGTTCGTCGGTGTCGTCCATGCAGCAACAGACTCAATCTTCACCGGGTCAACCATAATCCCGTCGGCGGAGACGATGTGTCCAAGAAAAGCAACATCAGACATCCGGAACTCACACTTAGAGAGCTTGGCATACAACTCTCTATCCCTTAAAATCTGCAACATTGTCCTCAGATGAGCAGCATGCTCCTCTCTACAACGAGAGTATACAAGAATGTCATCAATAAATACCACTACAAACTAATCCAGAAAGTCGATGAAGATATTTTTCATCAACTCCATGAATACTGCTGGGGCATTCGTCAGCCCGAATGGCATCACTACAAACTTGTAGTGTCCATAACGAGTACAAAATGCCGTCCTGTGCACAACCTGCTCTCTCACCCTCAGGTGGTGATAACTCGAGTGTAAGTCAATCTTGGAGAACACAATCACTCCTTGAAGTTGAACTAACAAAGTAATGAATACTTGTTCTTGACCATCACCTTGTTCAACTCTCTGTAGTGGATGCACCATCTTAACGATCCGTCCTTTTTCCACGCGAAGAGAACAGGTGTTCCCCACGGGTATACGCTAGGGCGGATAAAGCCCTTCTCAACCAACTCCTTGAGTGGCTTCTTCATTTCTAACAACTTGAAAAGCCTCATAGGATATGGAGCCTTCGAGTTCAGTTCCGTACCAGACTCTAGCTCTAACTCTATGCCGAAGTCCACGTTCCTCTTGGGCGGGAAACTGGATCCCTCAACGAACACATCCACAAACTCGCAGACTATTGGGATGTCCTCTAATGCTGGAACCTCTCCATCCTTCATGGCATAATCCAGAAGGCCTCGCAACTCTATGCGATTAATCTAGCTACTCGTATTGGACTAATAACCATACCCGCCCTCCCAAGGTCCCAACCTCGAAAGACCTCTATCTAAACCATCACGGTCCTACTACCAACATCTAACATAGCACGATTTCTATCCATCCAATCCATACACATAATGACTTCCTCATACACCAGCGGCATGAAACGAAGTCCACAAACAAATCACAAGTCCCAAATGTATAGGACAATTATGTACCTCTTACATGACCCTCATTTGGTAACCCTACTGATAGGTGATGGAATCACAATCATTTAGGGTAGTTTTTAGAGTCTTTTTATTGCATTAGTGTCGGTTTATGCTACTAACTCCTTGGTCCAAAAGAAGAAGACTAAAAGAAGCTAAAGAAGGAGTTATAAGCACTTAGGAGTGAAGATCGATCACGAAGAAAAGCTTCTGCTGCATCACGGCCCCAGCGGGCCCTTGTCCCCGCCCCTGCGGGTGACTTCATCCACCAGAGCGCTCTCTACGCCTTCACCAGCGCCGGCCAAGAAGTGTGTCACCGCCATTGCGCCACTCCATTGGCGCCCCTGCGGTGACCTGCCCTGAAGAGACGAAGACTAACTCCCCTGCGCCTTCCACTACGCCCCTACCTACGCCTCAACCTGGGAGCTGGAAGACGAAGAGGCTGTGTCACCGCCTCTACGCTGACATAGGGGTGCCCCTGCGCCTTGTCATCAGAAACGCCAGGAAGTCGAAGGGTCAGACGTTGAAGAGCATTGAAGATCCACCCCAGCGGAATCTCTTAGCCGCCCTTACGGCCTTGAAGAAGATCAACCGATTCTGCCTATACCGCCCCTGTGGTCCCAGAAGGCCGCCCTTGCGGTTTAACGCCAAAAGCTTTACTCCGGCTGTTTACACCACCTTTATGGCATTAAAGGCGGCTGTTTAAGGCCGGCCATTTACTCCTAATTAAGTGTCTTTTGTAGTATAAATAGTCCTTGGCTGATTGCTAGAATCATCCATACTTTTCCACACAAAAATCCATTTTAGAATTGAGTTTTCCATTGTAATGAGTTGCTAACTCCCTTCCTACATTGGGTTGGTTTGAAGTTGCGTTGTTACTTTGGTTGTAAGTTCTTTTTAATATAAGTTTTTATTCAGTAATGCTTTGTGTTTCCTTGATCTCCATTGCCTAATTGCATGTTTACTATTGCTTGAGATTGATCACCTTAGGTTCTAAAGTGCATGCAAACAACTAGGATTAATAAGTTCCGGGTTCGGGTCTTTAATCTAGTAGCAACTTTCAGTAATAACGGGTTGTAATTACATAAAGAAAAGGAACACAAATATATAGATAAGTTTAACGGTTTTAATCTTCTCTTTATATCCCTTAGTCTTTGTTTGAAAGCTAACTTGTTATTTGTTCTTGTAGGTTTACGGAACACTAACCTGTTAATTTGTGTTGATGCCGGTTGGCTCAACACATATATACGATCGAGACGGGAGATTACTTAAAAACTTGCAAAAGAAACATACCAAAGTAGCAATTGCATGCTTAGAATCAACCTAGTGTAGATTCACTCATCATTGTCTTAATTGTCGTGTTAATCGTTTTCTTAAGTTTTTGTGTGCATCAAGTCAACCACCCCCCCCCTTTGTTACTTGCTACCATAATCGATAATTGCATCTAAATTGAGAGGACGCACATCCGGGAACGAATACAACAACTTCAACAAGAGATGGCTGACCCTACTCTTCGTCAACTTACGCAGTCCACCTTGGCTCAAAACCCTCTCTCGGTCACTATACCAACATTAGGGAAAGGAGTCAACTTTGAGCTCAAGCCGGACCACATTCACTTGCTTCCATCCTTCCATGGCCTAAGTGGTGAAGACCCCATCAAGCACCTTGGGAAGTTCCATACCGTGTGCATGAGGATGAAGCCAGCCAATATTACCGAAGAACAAATCAAGATGAGGGCATTCGGTTTCACACTCAAAGATTCTGCGGATGATTGGTATTACCACCTTCCATCCGGAAGTATCGACACTTGGGAGAACCTTCACAAGGCGTTTTTGGAAAAATACTTTCTAGCCAAGAAGGCCAATAGCTTGAAGAAAGCTATAAGCAACGTCGAGAAAGAGGCGAACGAAACTCTTTATGAGTACTTCGAAAGGTTTGCACGTCTCCGATCCAGCTGTCCTTTTCACGGATATTCAACTCAAGATCTAGTCTTGTATTTGTACAATGGCTTGCTAGACAATGAAAGGAGGATCGTCGACGCAGCTTGCGGAGGTAATATTCTTAACTCTACACCTGACCTTGCTTTGGAAAAGATATTGGAATTAGCGGAAGGGACTCAGAACTTTGGAAGAAACCCCGAAGAAAGGAGTTCATGCTGTGAGTTCCGGGAAGAGCGAGATTTCCACTGAGCTAGCGGAGTTGAAGGAAATGGTTAAAAGGCTAACACTTATGGGAACCCCACAACATCTCAAAGCTTGTGGAGTATGTGTCGACCCATACCATCCAACGGACATGTGTCCACAAGTCCAGGATGACGATGCGGAGGTGAACGCAATGGGCTGTGGACAACCACAACATCAAAGACCTAGGAACGATCCCTATTCATTCCAAACTGGCGTGACCAACAGAATTTCCGTTAGAGGGACCAACAAAACAAATAACAGCAGCCCCGTCAAGGTAAGTATTAATCAACTGAGGATATGTTGCAGGTTTTGACTAAACACTTTGCTACTCATGTCCAAACAACAGAATCCAGCATCAAGAACCTTGAAAAACAGGTTGGTCAAATGGCGGAAGCCATTTCAAGGACCGAATCAAGACTCTTTGGAGGATTGTCTTCCCAGACGTTTGTAAGCCCCAAGGAGAATGTTAGCGCCTTAACATTAAGGAGTGGGAAGCAAATCCAACAAAAACCAGCAAAACAACCACAAACTAAACCTTTTGTCGATCTTTCCGCACCCAGAGCCACCCCTGCGGCTACAACCGTGCCCAGCACAGAACAAACGGCGCCCCTGCGGCTGGATTTCCCCGCCCCTGCGGTGACAACCCCTGAGCCGCCCCTGCGCCTACGAGCTGACGCCCCTGCGGAAAACTCAACAGAAATGTCGATTCCTGAGAGTGATACTTACGTCCGGCCTAATTTTCCACCACTGTACTCTGAGTAACCACCATCTCCTTTTCCGGAAGCTTTGAAGGAGAGAAGAATCATTGACGACAAGGACCTCTTTGATACTTTCTCCAAATGCAAGGTAAACATTCCCTTCCTTAAATTGGTAAAAAGTATTCCTAAGTATGCTCGTTTTTTGAAAGAACTCTGCACTATCAAGAGGAATCTGAAGCTGATGGGGAAACAAAAGGTGTAAGTAAGTGAACATGTGTCAGCAGTTTTTCAACGGAGAATGCCCAAGAAATGCAGCGATCCGGCATGGTAAGCATTCCTTGTGTTATAGGGGAAACCCGCTTTGGCAAAGCAATGCTTGATCTCGGTGCTTCTATCAATGTTTTACCATATTCGATTTACAAATTGCTTGGCCTTGGGCCATTAATGGAAACTAGGATTGTAGTACAACTAGCTGATAGATCAAATGTTTACCCGAAAGGGATAATAGAAGATGTATTAGTAATGGTAGACAACCTAATATTTCCTACTGATTTTTTTGTAATGGATATGGAAAATAATTCACAAGTTGCACCCATTCTACTAGGTAGGCCATTTCTGAAAACTGCTAGGACTAAAATTAATTATGTTAGTGGCAAATTAAACATGGAGTTTGATGGAGAAGTAGTGGAATTTGACATCTATGATGCAATGAGATTTCCTAGTGATGATCATTCTTTATGTGCTATTGACATTGTTGAACCTTTTGTGTAAGATGTTTTTGATAACTCTGACACTAATGAATTGAAAAATGGGATTGAGCATGACATTGATAGTTTCAAATCAGATTATGTATTAACATCCAACATGAAAGAGGTCCTAGCCCAATTAGAATGATATAAAAGGCTACCAATCTCCAATTTGGCCATTGGGCCCACTTTACTAACCCCAAGCCAAAAGCTTGTTCCGTCCATAGTGCAGGCACCTGAAATAGAATTGAAGGACCTTCCGTCATACCTCAAATACGTTTTCCTTGGAGAACACAATACCTTGCCGGTGATCATCTAAAACAAGTTGACTACCGGTCAAGAAGACAAGTTAGTGAAGGTACTAAAAGAGCACACCTCAAGTACGGCCCTTGGATGGACCATTGCGGACATCAAAGGGATAAGCCCTTCAACTTGCATGCATAAGATTCTACTTGAGGACGAAGCCACACCCTCTAGGCAACCTCAAAGGAGGTTGAACCCGCCAATGATGAATGTGATCAAAAAGGAAGTGTTGAAGCTCCTCCAAGCTGATATGATCTTTCCTATCTCGGATAGCACTTGGGTTAGCCCAACCCAAGTAGTTCCAAAGAAGGGAGGCATCACCATGGTGGAAAATCAACATGGAGAGATGGTTCCAAGCAAAAAACAAACCGGATGGAGAGTTTGCATTGACTACTGCAAGCTCAATAAGGTAACACGAAAAGACCATTTCCCATTACCTTTTATTGATCAAATGTTGGAACGTCTTACAGGTCATCAATACTATTGTTTCCTGGATGGATATTCGGGCTATTTCCAAATAGCCATCGCACCAAAGGATCAAGAGAAGACGACGTTCACTTGCCTATTTGGCACTTTTGCATACCGCAGAATGCCATTTGGACTTTGCAACGCACCCGGAACTTTCCAACGGTTCATGATAAGTATTTTCTCCGAATACATAGAAAATTTCATTGAAGTCTTCATGGATGATTTTACCGTCCATGGAGATAGTTTTGATGCATGTTTGGGACATTTGAAACTTGTTCTTGAAAAATGTGTTGAAACCAATTTGGTCCTTAATTCGGAAAAATGTCATTTCATGGTCAAACAAGGAATTGTGCTAGGACATGTGATATCCTCAAAAGGGATAGAGGTAGATAGGGCAAAGGTTGATGTAATCCAAACTTTACCTTATCCTACTAACATTCGGGAAATCCAATCTTTTCTTGGTCATGCAGGTTTCTACCGACGTTTCATCAAAGATTTCTCAAAGATCTCAGCACCCCTATGTGAATTGCTAAAGAAAGACGTCACCTTCATAGTAGATGAGGATTGCATGAAAGCCTTCGACACGTTGAAGGCATGTCTTACCACCGCGCCAATCATCAGTTCCCCGGATTGGGAGAAGCCCTTTGAAATCATGTGTGACGCCAGTGACTACGCCGTTGGAGCTGTCTTAGGACAAAAAGACGGCCGGGCCTCCCATGTAATCCATTATGCGTCTATGACACTCAATGGAGCACAAATGAATTACTCGACCACCGAGAAGGAAATGTTGGCGGTGGTTTTTGCCCTTGAGAAATTCCGGCAGTACTTACTCGGGGTAAAGGTAATTATCTTCACTGACCATGCAGCTCTTAGGTACCTCATGGCTAAGAAGGAAGCCAAGCCACGATTGATCCGGTGGGTGATCCTTCTAAGTGAGTTCAACCTAGAGATACGGGACAAAAAAGGAGCTGAGAACCTAGTGGCCGATCATTTGAGTAGGTTAGTAAAGGAAGAAGAGGAACCAGGAAGAGGAAAGGAGATAGCGGGAAGTTTTCCACATGACACATTTTACACAACTCTCTGTTGTGTAACCGCCCCCGCACCTCACACTAGCCGCCCTTGTGGCCAGCCGCCCCTGCGGCTCAGTTTAGGCGCCCCTGCGGAATTGTCAACAGAGGTTTATCTTAAGCTCCAAGCTTTTAAGCCTTGGTTTGCTGACATTGTGAACTTCATTTTTAGGAAGGAGTATCCTCCAGACTTCACCAAGGCACAACGAGAGAAGGTAAAAGCTGAAGCTCGACACTACGTTTGGGACGATTCCTACCTTTGGAAGCATTGTAGCGACCAAGTAATCCGACGTTGCATTCCGGATAATGAGGTACAATCGGTCCTAACCTTCTGTCATTCCGAAGCATGTGGGGGGCCTTTGGGGCAAACAAAACTGCAAGAAAAGTTTTGGATGCCGGCTTCTTTTGGCCACACATTTTTCGAGATGCTTTTGTGTTTTGCAAAGTGTGTGATAAATGCCAAAGAGTAGGAAATCTTTCACGGAGACATGAAATGCCCCAATCGTCTCTTATATTTTGTGAAATATTTGACGTTTGGGGAATTGATTTCATGGGGCCGTTTCCTACTTCATTTGGGAACACATATATTTTGCTTGCGGTAGACTATGTTTCCAAATGGGTGGAAGCAAAGGCTACCAAAACTGATGAGTCAAAAGTTGTTGCAGCTTTTCTTAAGAAAAATATTTTTGCAAGATTTGGAATTCCAAAAGCCTTAATAAGTGATAGGGGTACCCATTTCTGCAACAAGACGATCACTGCTTTCCTTAAGAAGTACCACGTCCATCAAACAATATCAACATCTTATCATCCACAAACAAACGGCCAAGCTGAGGTATCAAACCGGGAAATAAAAACTATCCTTTAAAAGACGGTTTCTCCCGGAAGAAAGGATTGGAGTGCAAGGATAAATGACGCATTATGGGCATATCGGACAGCCTACAAAACTCCTATCGGGATGTCTCCTTTTAGGCTTGTGTTTGGGAAAGCTTGTCACGTACCGGTGGATCTAGAACACAAAGCTTGGTGGGCGGTAAAGAAATGCAACATGAACGTAGAGGAAGCAGGAGAATTCCGGAAGCTCCAATTGCAAGAGTTGGAGGAATTGAGGCTAGATGCATATGACCATGCTACCACATACAAAGAAAAGACCAAAGCATGGCATGACCGGAACATTCTCCGGAAGGATTTCAAGGTAGGTAATAAGGTACTTCTATTTCAATCTCGTTTGAAGCTCTTTGCAGGTAAGCTGCGTTCGAGGTGGACAGGGCCGTTCATAGTAGCCGAAGTATATCCTCACGGAGCTGTGGATCTTTATGATCCCCAAACGCACAAGGTGTTCAAGGTAAACGGACAAAGGCTATAGCTTTACCTTGAAGGGGTCAAGAACGATCTGATTGACGATACGGTGCTGGAGGAAACACAGTAAGAGAAGTAGAGCCCCTACGTCGAGCCAACGACGTAAAACAAAGGCTCTTCTCGGGAGGCAACCCGAAGGAATAAGAAGAGGAACTTCTGTCAAGCAACCGCCCCTGCGGCTCTGTGACACCGCCCCTGCGGTGACACTCATGCCCAATGCTGCCCCGGCGTTGGGCCTGTGCCTGTGACATACTTGTCACCGCCCCCCGCGGTGACATCCCTACGCCCCCGCTGCGGTCAACCTTGACACGCATTCTCGGCGCCGCCCCCAGCGCTGAGCCTACGTGACGCCTCTCCTTTGTCACCGCCCCCGCGGCGATAATCCCTCGCCCCTACGGGTTTACCCAGAAAAGAAAAAAAATTGGATCTCGAAAATGCCTACACCTGCCACACACCATTCACCAACCTTCTTCACCAAACACACAAACCCTCTAAACCCCACGTCCTCACTCACGTTCCTGTGCCCTCTTGCTCAGCAACCACCCCATCGACGCCCCTATGCCACCTCCGACAACCAGTACGCCCTTTCAACGCCATTACGCCACTCTCTCTCGTTACTACTACCACCTTTCCCCCACTTCATCTCTCTCACCATGTTACACCTTTCTCTACTACTGTACCACCACCCCTGCGCCACAGCCGCCACCGAAGCAACTCCAAGCACCACCACCTTCACAGTTTCTCTTGAGTCGCCTTCTGCAGTTCTCCTGCCCCCGTGCCTGCAAGCACCCGCACCTGCGCCTCACCGCCCCTGCGCCTGCTTCATCCGCCCCTGCGGAAAACACACCAGAAGGTCGATTTCTTTCACTTTTTTTGGAAATTACTAATCTTTTACCCCAATTCACACCAGAAGAATGTAATCCAAGATGTCTAAGACAGAGAAGGAGCATTACAGGATTGTGCAGGATCGAGTTGTTTATGCAACTCGATTTTTGCATATTCCTACACTAGAGAAACTTGGCATGTTGGAGACTATGCAATCTTTTCTGGCCTATGCTGGGCTTGGAGACTTCCTACAAAGGAGTGCTCCCACGCATCCTTCACCATGGAGAAGGACGATCACGTGTGTGTTGGGCTGACTTTCAAGTTCAAGAAAGTCAAGTATACACTTGACTACTTCCAGATACATGCAGCTTTCGGGGTGACTCTTAACCCCTCCGAGAACTGGTGGGAGCCAGTCCCGACTCCAGACCTATGTGAATTCTGGCAAGCGGCTACAGGATCCCAGTTTCATTCAGGGGGTTAGTACTCCAACAAACTCACTCACCCCTGTTTGAGACTACTTTCGAAGATCCTGATGTGTGTCTTCTATGGACACAAAGAAGAGAACAAGGTCACTCTCAAGGACCTCCCCCTCCTCTACGCATGCCTTCCGATGAACGAGAAGGTCTTGGATTGGCCTTCTCTCTTCCTTACCGCTTTGAAGCAGATTAGGAGGAACGAGCCGAGGGACATTGTCGGCGGTGGGGTGATCTCCTTGATCGCCTCATAGGTCATGGATCTTTCCGGCCTAGAGGATGGGTTGGAGGCTCCCCTTTACACAAAGGGGATGCTTAGGAGGTGTAAGCTCTTCCGACAGGACGGGGAAAACCTGTTTTGGATCTCCCTTGCTGATGGGAGCCACCTGACGTACCTCACCCGGCCTTTACCCTTTGGGGAGGAGCTTTCGGAGCTTTACATACCGGCATATCCTTTTGTGCCGAGGAGGCCGCTAGTGGCCATTGTGGAGAGGCATGCTGCCAGCTCCAGCCGGGCTCATCAGGAGGAGCACCTACCCATTCCCGATGATGACGAGGAGATGCCCACTGCGGCTCTAGAGGAGGACAAAACCATGGTGAGCCTTCAGGCTCAGATGGCTGGCATGACCACACAACACCGGACATGGAAGACGGAGTATCAAAGGACCATGCTGGAGCAGCAGGAGAGCTGGCGGACGAGCTTTGCTGCCTCTATTACCTCCCACCTTGATCAATGGCAAGAGGCTTGGTAGGCTTCCCAACAGCAGCATCTTGAGGCTCAACAACTGGCTTGACAGGCCAGTTTTGAAACCTCTTTCGGGCGCCGGATGCAGGCTCAGCAGGACCGCATTGAGGATATCTATCGCCGGCAGGAGCACTTCTTCAGCCATTTCCCTTACCCATCACAGGAGGGTCCAGGTGGTCCATCCGGACCACCCCACTGAGGGGTATATTTCTCTTCCCTTTTCCCACATTTATCTTTGACTCATTTCCACTTTGAGGACAAAGTGTACTTCAAGTACGGGGGAGGGATATATCATTGCTTGTACGGTTCATTGAGTTGTTTTTGGGGTTTGTTTTTGCATTGTTGAATTCAGTTTGATATTCAGTAAAAAAAAAGAAAATGAAAAAGGACATGAAAATCCTTGGATAAACCGAAAACCCAAAAGGGCGGTTTAGGCAAAAAGAAGGTAGTCCGACCAACCTTAGGTTGGTGCAAAATTGGACTTGAGGGATGTGACTAAAAGTGAGAACATCAAAGGAAAGAAGAAGAGTGGAAAGTTGAAAACCCGAAAGGGCGCCTTGGCAAAATGAGCGACACCGAGTGTAGGTTTCCTTTCCGACATTTGGCGACATAAGAAGGGGATTCATAAGGAGGTTGTCCGGGTAGGTCACTCTTGGAGCGATAAGGATGGTAGTGTTTCTTTTTCTCACATTCTCTCTCTTTTTTTTTCTTTCTTTCTTGGCTTTTCTCTTGTTTTCATTGTCTTTTGTTGCTTTCCCTTGCTTCATGAGGCCTTTGAGTCTAGTTGCTGTCATTTGTTTTACTCGGGATGAGTAAAAGGTCTAAGTATGGGGGAGTTTGATAGGTGATGAAATCACTATCATTTAGGATAGTTTTTAGAGTCTTTTTATTGCATTAGTGTCGGTTTATGCTACTAACTCCTTGGTCCAAAAGAAGAAGACTAAAAGAAGCTAAAGAAGGAGTTATAAGCACTTAGGAGTGAAGATCGATCACGAAGCAAAGCTTCTGCTGCATCACCGCCCCAGCGGGCCCTTGTCCCTGCCCCTGTGGGCCCTTGTCCCCGCCCTTGCGGGTGACGTCTTCCACCAGAGCGCTCCCTGCACCTTCACCAGCGCCGGCCAAGAAGTGTGTCACAGCCCCTGCGCCACTCCATTGGCGCCCCTGCGGTGACCTGCCCTGAAGAGACGAAGACCAGCTCCCCTGTGCCTTCCACTACGCCCCTGCCTGCACCTCAACCTGGGAGCTGGAAGACGAAGAGGCTGTGTCACCGCCCTTGCGTTGACATAGGGGTGCCCCTGCGCCTTGTCATCAGAAACGCAAGGAAGTCGAAGGGTCAAACGTTGAAGAACATTGAAGATCCGCCCCAGCGGAATCTCTTAGCCACCCCTGCGGTCTTGAAGAAGATCAACCAATTCTGCCTAAACCGTCCATGCGGTCCCTGAAGGCCGCCCCTGCGGTTTAACGCCATAATACTTTACTCCGGCTTTTTACACCACCTTTATGGCATTAAAGGTGGCTCTTTAAGGCCGGCCATTTACTCCTAATTAAGTGTCTTTTGTAGTATAAATAGTCCTTGGCTGATTGCTAGAATCATCCATACTTTTCCACATAAAAATCCATTTTAGAATTGAGTTTTCCATTGTAATGAGTTGCTAACTCCCTTGCTACATTGGGTTGGTTTGAAGCTGCATGTTACTTTGGTTGTAAGTTCTTTTTAATATAAGTTTTTATTCAGTAATGCTTTGTGTTTCCTTGATCTCCATCGCCTAATTGCATGTTTACTATTGCTTGAGATTCATCACCTTAGGTTCTAAAGTGCATGCGAACAACTAGGATTAATAGGTTCCTGGTTCGGGTCTTTAATCTAGTAGCAACTTTAAGTAATAACGGGTTGTAATTACTTAAAGAAAAGGAACGCAAATATAAAGATAAGTTTAACGGTTTTAATCTTCTCTTTATATCCCTTATTCTTTGTTTGAAAGCTAACTTGTTATTTGTTCTTGTAGGTTTACGGAACACTAACCTGTTAAGTTGGGTTGATGTCGGTTGGCTCAACACATATATACGATCGAGGCGGGAGATTACTTCAAAAATTGCAAAAGATACTTACCAAAGTAGCAATTGCATGCTTAGAATCAACTTAGTGTAGATTCACTCATCATTGTCTTAATTGTCGCGTTAATCGTTTTCTTAAGTTTTTGTGTGCATCAAGTCAACCAAACCCCCCCCCCTTTTGTTACTTGCCACCATAATCGATAATTGCATCTAAAACACCTTAACTCTCTTGGGTTCGACCCTTACTTACCCACTATACTTGTTCTTAGTGCTAAGTCGGGATTTACTTTTGATTTGGTGTAGACGACAATAGAAATACCGTCAGTCACCTACCAAGAGAGGTATATCCTCTACTGTAGCTAAGGTCAGTCTATCAACGCATGCATCAAAAAGCAAAGAGTGCGTAGCACCCATACCAAACAAAACTCCAATGGCTCCACTACATATTATTACTCAAAACTCGAACCTATGCTCCTCAAGTATCGCTGAGGTCATCGCCATAGTGTCTGCCTCAACTCCTTTTACACCGAAAGGCAGAGAGTCTCTCTGAGAACGAACACTGTCTTGCTGACAAAAGGGGGCCAAATGGCCTAGTTCACCACATGTAAAGCACGTCACTAAAGATCTCTTACACTCCGATCGCAGGTGTCCAAACTCTCCATAGTTGAAAGAGGATCTCATCCCATCAGAAGTCCGTGTGGACAAGGGATCACTCGAACGTCCATGTGTCAGACTCTGTCTAATACTTGAAGGGATTGCTTTATCACTTACTAGTTCGGTCCGTTGTTTCTTCTTTGATCCGGAAGCTTCAGTTGGTCCCACAGATGTTGGTAAACCCGGTGTAGGTCTACCCTCTCTTGCAGCCTCTTGTACTTGACGCATATATTCTCAAAACTTGGGTCCGCTCATCGAGAGGTAGTCAGACTCCTAAGGTCTACCCTCTGCTACAAGCGGAATAACAGCGGAAACCGGTCCCTGACCTAACACTACTGGAGGAAGAGAGGGGTATATCCCTACCTCGTCCTACTACAGATATCGCTCTAGTCTGAGCCATTTGTAGGGTATGCTCACTTAATCCTATAAGTCTATATATATGCCGTATGTATAGATATATATATATATATAATACTTAATATTCCATGCATACACATCAGCACATAGAAGATAGCTATATATATATCTATACAATCGAGATCCTCTGAAGGGTGACAGCTTCTGTACATACTATCCCTAAACATTTGTACTCACTTTAAAACAAAAACCTTTTCAAAAATCAGACCCCTTTCGGGTTCTATTTATTTATCCACTCTACCTTTATTGAAGATAGCAAGTGCCATTGTTGTCAACCTAAGGCTCTGATACCAACTCTGTAACACCCCAAATCCGCGGGACTTGGAGTGCCACATTGGGCTAGGATCTCACAATGGATCCTGACCCTAGCCTGACAACAAGTTCATTGGATCTTAGAACAAGACACAGGTAGATTAAAACCAAATACATAAAGGTGTATAAGATACATGAAAAGGGTTTACAACATGCAAGCCGAGTACAAAACAACATCCATAAACAACAACCACAAAAGAAATCCCGTATCCCATGCAATCCTAATGTACAGAAGTCCTCGGCTGGTCACCACATTTGGCTCACTCTACAGTCTTCCTAACCTGCAGGTCATCTACAACACGATATGAAGTCGTTAGCTACAGTAATGAATAAGTATGAAGGTAATAGCACATAAACTCATCAGCAACTCATACATGCAATGCCACACACATTCATTTATTATCTTTCAATTACGTTATTCCATTACTAATTCAACTTATTTTTGACATATATGCTCGACCAGGCCTTCATCTGCTCGGAAATGCAGAAACTCGGTACCAATATGAAGAGAATGAAGAGAGGAATCCAGAAACTCAAACGGAATTGAAATCGGATTAGAAACGGAGAGTAGATCTGATTTTGAAATTTGAGAGAAATAAGAGCTTTTACGAGGAAACGTGAAAGGAAATGAATTAATAAACGATTTTCCGCTATTTATAGTGAAGTAATTAATTATCCTTTAGCGAAGTGGATAATTATCCTTTAACCGATCCAATGGCGGGTTGAACGCCCTTCTCCTAAACCGTCCCTGCGGTCCCTGAAGGCCGCCCCTGCGGTTTAACGCCAAAAGCTTTACTCCGGCTGTTTACACCACCTTTATGGCATTAAAGGTGGTTGTTTAAGGCCGGCCATTTACTCCTAATTAAGTGTCTTTTGTAGTATAAATAGTCCTTGGCTGATTGCTAGAATCATCCATAGTTTTCCACACAAAAATCCATTTTAGAATTGAGTTTTCCATTGTAATGAGTTGCTAACTCCCTTGCTACATTGGGTTGGTTTGAAGTTGCGTTGTTACTTTGGTTGTAAGTTTTTTTTAATATAAGTTTTTATTCAGTAATGCTTTGTGTTTCCTTGATCTCCATTGCCTAATTGCATGTTTACTATTGCTTGAGATTGATCACCTTAGGTTCTAAAGTGCATGCAAACAACTAGGATTAATAGGTTCCGGGTTCGGGTCTTTAATCTTGTAGGAACTTTAAGTAATAACGGGTTGTAATTACTTAAAGAAAAGGAATAAAAATATAAAGATATGTTTAACGGTTTTAATCTTCTCTTTATATCCCTTAGTCTTTGTTTGAAAGCTAACTTGTTATTTGTTCTTGTAGGTTTACGGAACACTAACCTGTTAAGTTGGGTTGATGCCGGTTGGCTCAATATTAGCATGAAATATTGTGATATGTTAGGCACGTTTTCTAAGTGTATTTGATTCATATTGATAGTCATTGATTGAGCATTGATGCATTTGTGAGTTAGTTTGCTTATAATGTCGATATAGAGATCTACACAAGCTTTATGTTGATTATAGGTGAATTGAGAGCTATTTCCAAACGAAATCGAGCAAGATGGAGTTGTTGAGCAATGTCCATGGATTGAGGACATTCTTAGGAGCAAAAGGAGTGTCAACTTGAGGAATGCACGAGGATAGGGAAGAATCACGTTCTTGCCCTAAACCACGCTCTAAAATACGGCCGTACTACTTTCCACGTTCAGTTCCACGGCCGTGGAATCATGGCTAAGGAAACGTGGTTCATTCCAGCAACTTCTACGGCCGTGGAGAAGATGGTTCAAACCGTGTTGATTTCCACGCTCTAAATTACGGTCGTGGAACCTTCCACGACCGTGATCTTGGCGATCTTTTTCGCCACACTTTAAGCCACGATCTTTTAAAAGATTGGGCTGGGCCGCTACTTCATCATATACTATAAAAGGACGGACGAAGGGAGATTCCGTCACCTCTGCTTAGACGCACCTTCGCTTACACCTCGCTTTAGGCTTACTTTAGACACATTGACGTTTGCGTTTGGAATTGCCCTAATCTCGCTTTTGGTGAAAGTTGTGTTGAGAGATTTGGCGCAGCGCTATTGGCGATTTCCGGATTGACGGAACATCGAAGATTCGGAAGGCTATTCGCAAGAAGATTTCTCTTCTTGTTTAGGTTTGATTTAGAAGACGGATTGACATCCCGTTCTTCCTTCTTATCTAAGATTGTGTTTGTTTATTCTATTCCGAATCTAGCGTCGATATTTGTTCTTGATTGTGACTTTGAGATTGGTTTGAAGTTTATTGAAGGTTTTCGGAAGTTTTCATCTTTCAATCTTTTAAACCTTGAATTTGATATCATTATGACTATTGTTGGCTAAAAATCCTTAACAATTCTAAGGTGAAGGGTTGATAGTTGTGGCTTAGATGATGATAGATCGTAAACAGATTGGACCCTGAGAGTTAGAGAGAATCATCGACGAACCCCAAATTACGGCCTGTTCTTGAGTCCACGGCCGTGGATCCTCAAGACCTAACCGTGATTTCCCTTAAGTTTACGAACTTGCTTTTACTTTAATCAAAAGTTAAAGATTTGCTTTAACTTAGTTTAGGCTTGCCTTTTCTAGGTGGTAGTGAAGCCTCAACAACCTCTACCTCGATTTTGAGTGTCATGACCGTAATCGGTTTAGTTAGTCTTGATCCTTGGATTACAAGTTTGGGTATTTGACATTAATTCTTGCCTTAGAACCTTTCTATATTGAAGCCTCAACAACCTTTATAGAGAGTGTCGTGTAGGTGAGTCACATAAGGTTTTTGGAACTTCACCGTACGATTACCTTACATTAGCATACCTTTGCATATCTCAACTCTATCCTTATATCATTAGTATATCTTGAATCGATTGCCACAGCTGGATACTTGGATCTTTAGGATTGTTGTTTTCCCAATAATTTGCAAAGCTCTTACATTTACTTGCTTGATAATCTACAACTAGATTTAACCCCCCAAATCCCTGTGTTCGATACTCTGGAATTCTTGCTTAACTATATCGATCCGTACACTGCGGGTTCGCTTGCTTGATTCTTGTTTTATAAATTTAAAGCTTATTTGCACGCACGCTAAGTGGCGAACACTCAACACATATATACGATCGAGGCGGGAGATTACTCATCATTTTCTTAATTGTCGCGTTAATCGTTTTCTTAAGTTTTTGTGTGCATCAAGTCAACCAAACCCCCCCCCCCTTTTGTTCCTTGCTACCATAATCGATAATTGCATCTAAAACACCTTAACTCTCTTGGGTTCGACCCTTACTTACCCAATATACTTGTTCTTAGTGCTAAGTCGTGATTTACTTTTGATTTGGTATAGACGACCATAAAAATACCGTCAGTCACCTACCAAGAGAGGTCTATCCTCTACTGTATATAAGGTCAGTCTATCAGCGCATGCATCAAAAAGCAAAGAGTGCGTAGCACCCATACCAAACAAAACTCCAATGGCTCCACTACATATTATTACTCAAAACTCGAACCTATGCTCCTCAAGTATCACTGAGGTCATCGCCATAGTCTCTGCCTCAATTCCTTCTACACCGAAAGGAAGAGAGTCTCTTTGAGAAGGAACACTGTCTTGCTGACAAAAGGGGGCCAAATGGCCTTGTTCACCACATGTAAAGCACGTCACTAAAGATCTCTTACACTCCGGTCACAGGTGTCCAAACTCTCCACAGTTGAAAGAGGATATCATCTCATCAGAAGTCCGTGTGGACAAGCTAGGGATCACTCGAACGTCCATGTGTCAGACTCTTTCTAACACTTGTAGGGTTTGCTTCATCACTTACTAGTTCGGTCCGTTGTTTCTTCTTTGATCCGGAAGCTTCAGTTGGTCCCATAGATGTTGGTAAACCCGGTGTAGGTCTACCCTCTCTTGCAGCCTCTTGTACTTAACGAATATATTCTCAAAACTCGGGTCCGCTCATCGAGAGGTAGTCAGACTCCTAAGGTATGCCCTCTGCTATAGGCGGAACAACAGCAGAAACCGGTCCCTGACGTAACACTACTGGAGGAAGAGAGGGGTATATCCCTACCTCGTCCTACCATAGATGTCGCTCTAGTTTGAGTCATCTATAGGGTATGCGCACTTAATCCTATAAGTCTATATATATGTCATATGTATATATATATATATATATATATATATATACTGTCGAGATCCTCTGAAGGGTGACGGCTTCTTTACATACTATCCCTAAACATTTGTACTCACTTTAAAACAAAAAACTTTTCAAAAATCAGACCCCTTTCGTGTTCTGTTTATTTATCCACTCTACCTTTATTGCACATAGCAAGTGCCACTGTTGTCAACCTAAGGCTCTGATACCAACTCTGTAACACCCTAAATCCGCGGGACTTGGAGTGCCACATTGGGCTAGGATCTCACAATTGATCCTGACCCTAGCCTGACAACAAGTTCACTAGATCTTACAACAAGGCACAAGTAGATTAAAACCAAATACATAAAGCTGTATAAGATACATCAAAAGGGTTTACAACATACAAGCCGAGTACAAAACAACATCCATAAACAACAACCACAAAAGACATCCCGTATCCCATGCAATCCTAATGTACAGAAGTCCTCGGCTGGTCACCACATCTAGCTCACTTTGCAGTCTTCCTAACCTGCAGGTCATCTACAATACGGTATGAAACTGTTAGCTACAGTAATCAATAAGTATGAAGGTAATAGCACATACACACATCAGCAACTCATACATGCAATGCCACACACATTCATTTATTATCTTTCAATTACGTTATTACATTACTAATTCAACTTATTTTGTGACACGAGGAGCCTAAAGAACCTCGTCCCTTCCCCCGTTAACACAGGGGTTTGCATGGGGGTGATCATCACTCATTCCCCCCTGTGTTACTGGCTTCCAAGCACCCCCTCCTACCCTCGAGCGGAGGCATATGTGGTCACGACCCGTTATAATACTCTTGGGCCATTTAATGTAATAAATGGTCATCCTAGTCTGATTTAGGTTAGAAATGCACAATCATATGAACACACACAACCATCACAATCACACCAACCCACAACTAAATGCGAAGTAAGTCCTATGGACTTACCTGATATACTCGTAACCTGTACTACGTCATAACTTCCCCTTGGGGAAGTAATCAACGCCTGCAATAGCAAGACACACACAATCACATACTGCAAAGGTTAGGAGACTCGTCTCACTAACCAGAACCAACCTATATCTCAAATCTAAACCTTAAATGCTCAACTCATTCATAAATGCCTAAGGCATATCCTCAACATAACATCTCATCATACTCGTACACATACTAAACCCTAAAGCCATAACCGATATCCATAACATCATCATGATCCTCAACTCATTCTGACACCTAGCACACATCTAATCAGTATTCCTCAATCTCAACGTTAATCCTAATTTAATTAGATAACATTTAATTAATTAAGTAAATTTTACTAGAATAACGTTTTGCCCGCAGGCAATTTCTAAACCCACCTGTCATCAGACTTCATCAAACAAACAACTCATAAACACCAAAATAATATAATGATCATAATGGAATTTCTAATTATCGATTTAGACAAGCCTAATGTCAATTTAGGCCAAATCACAGTACGGAAAACGAACAAATTCATAACTTATTCGTTACTAACCCGATTGACGATCTGAAAGAAGATTCGGAATCACAACGACGCAGGCTACGCATGTACAACATCAAATTCACCGGAATCTGAGTGATGGAACTGTCCTGGTGACATATATGCTCGACCAGGTCTTCATCTGCTCGGAAATGCAGAAACTCGGTACCGATATGAAGAGAATGAAGAGAGGAATTCAAAAACTCAAACGGAATTGAAATCGGATTAGAAACGGGGAGTAGATCTGAGTTTGAAGTTTGAGAGAAATCAGAGCTTTTACGAGGAAACGTGAAAGGAAATGAATTAATAAACGATTTTCCGCTATTTATAGTGAAGTCAATAATTATCCTTTAGCGAAGTCGATAATTATCCTTTAACCGATCCAATGGCGGGTTGAACCCCCTTCTCCAAACTTCTCGAAGTTGGAATAATAGTTCTTGAATATTGTAGGGATAGTTATTCCACAATTGCCTCGGAAAACGTGTATTTCTAAGCCGTCTTTCTTAGACGTTAAGAAACAAAATAGTGACTCTTTTGTCCGTTTTGCCTTTCCATGTTATTTCATATCTAGGACATGTCCGATGTCCTGATCATTTCTCTCAACTGCATTTTTATTAATTGGAGCTTCCAAATGCTCCAAATAATACCGGAGGGTAATAATAATTACCCGGGGGAAAAAGTGAAAATTTCACCATAAGCCCAAAATTACGCCAGGAACATAATAGTGGGACTTATACTCAACACTTACGCAATCTTCGCGAGCTATATGTCAATTACTATCACTGATTAAGTTAATCAACATTAATTAGAATTCGGAAATCCTGCTATTACATGAGAGATATTTGTGGTGGAGGAATGGGAGAAGGACTAGGTAAAGAAGAAACATGTGATAATTAAAAGGAAACATGTTGAGGTGAAACAAAAGTTGGGGATGAAGAGTGAGAGCTTGGAGATGAAGAGCGAGATATTTATAGTGGATAATGAATTTGTGATTGAGGTGAAGAATTTGATGAAATGTAGGTGGTGTATTGACAAAAAAGGTAGATGTAGGTTTGAAAGGGAATACCTTTTCTTTAAAATGCACACGTCGACTGACAAAGTATTTATTGGTAGAAATATCCAAAAGTTTGTAACCTTTTTGACCTAGAGGATAACCAATAAACACACAGGGTTTTGATACTGGTTAAAATTTATCTTTGTGTGGAAGTATGGTAACACAGAGATCCAAGCACTCGAAGGTGGTCATAGGAAGGTTTTTTGTGGTGAATAATTTCATAAGCAATCTGCCAATGAAGAACAAAAGAAGGTAATAAATTAATGAGATAAGTGGCAGTCATAATGCATTCTCCCCAAAGATGAAGTGGAAGAAATACATGAATTCTTAAAGCTCTTGATGTCTCAATAAGATGTATGTGCTTTCATTTGACTCTCCCATTCGGTTTAAGAACATAGGGAACATAGCTCTGATGAATAATACCTTTAGCAAGAAATAATGTTTGAAGTCTTTGTCGAAGAAATTCTAAGCCATTGTGTGTCCTGAAACATTTGACAGTGACTTGAAATTGTGTATGAATATGTTGTAAGAAATGCTCAAGAATGGAGTACACTTCTTGTTTGTTAGCCATCAAGAAAATCCATGTACTTCGGGAGTGGTCATCATTGTTAGAAAATAACTGGCTCCATAGATAGATGGAGTATGGTAGGGGCCCCATATGTAAACATGTAGAAGTTCAAATTAACAATAGTATATGACTGATTGATAGGAAATGGATATTTGTGTTGTTTAGACAAAATGCAAGCAGCAAAGTCAATAGTTCTAGGGCCCGTTTGGTTCCAATCAAGGCTAGCTTGTCTAAAGGTGGAATTTCAGAAAACATTTCTTGACAATAAGAAATTTGATAAGTGGATCAAGTGTTAATAATCCACAAAGAAGGAGAAACAGAAGCATGAGCAACAAAGGTAGATAACATACCTACAAAACTTGCAAAATTAATGTTGACATTTATGTGATGTGTTGTAGAAGAGGATGAAATAGCTTGAATCATTTTCATCATTTCTTGGCAAACAACATGAACCAAAGTAGTGTCGACAGTGGATATATGATCCTTTGGAATTTTCAAGAGGTGTGTTGCTTAACTCATGAGCAGGAGCCACATGACCTTTGTCCTCTTTGCCTTTGGATCCTTTGTACTAGTCAGGGTAGCCAATAAGTTTGAAGCTAAATTCCTTGAGATGACCTTTCTCTTCGCATTAAGCATATACATAGTCTATCAGTTTTGTCCTTCTTGAAGTTTCTCCTACTGTCTCCAACATGCTTGTAAGGAACTTGTCGATAAACTATTAATGCCTGCTTGTCATCATCAAGACCACCCTTGGCAGAAGATAATAGTGTTTCAACATTAGGACAATGACAAGTGAGTTGTTTCTACTTCTCCACTTGTAATATCATGTGAAAAACATGATTAATAGAAGGCAATACTTCGATAGACAAGATATTACTCCTTATATGTTCAAATCGATCATTAAGCCCCATTAAAAGTTGCATAACATGAGTTATTGTTTCTCTTTCAGTCAATTTCTAAAGAATATCAAAAGAACAGTGGGAAATTCCACGACAAAGGCAAGAAGGAATGTTATCCACTGAATGTAACGCATCCATAGCTTCTTGGGTTTGATGAAATAAACAGGAGCACTCAAGTTATCCTATCGAACATTAGTCAATTCTTTATGAATCTGGTAAATGAATGGAGCATTGGAGATTTCAAAATGCTCAAATATATCATGCCAAAGAGCCTGTGCACATTCCACACATGTGAAATTTTGAACAATGTCCGATTTCATGGAATGAATGATCCAACACCTGATCATGTAGTCCGCACAAATCCACCTAGACAACTATCCATCATCCTTGTCAAATTTTGTACAAGATCCATCAATGAATCATAACTTGAGTTTAGCTCCAAGTGCCATGAGAATACCTCTTTTCCAAGAAAGGAAGTTAGATGCATATAGAAGTGTAGAGACTAGTTGTATATTAGGATTGTCGGAATTAGACAAGAAGAGAGGATCATTGACATTGTCATGACCAGATCCTTGCAGATTGTCTCGATTGCTGCCAGGAGTCATGGTAGTATTGCAGAAAAATTGCAGGAGAAAACGATAGAGAAAGAAGGTGATTAATCGAGCATGGAAAGTGTTCGAGATTGAGAAGAATTATCAATCTCCCTCTTATACGATATGAATAATGTGGAAGAGATTTGAGCGGAAGAAGAATGTGTAGATTGTATTTTTTCGAAGTGTTATGCAATGAGGTGTACGTTGCTATATATAGCCTTTCTTGTAACAGATTCAATAATATGATACAACTTATTTACAAACTTCCCCGTGTTATTCTATGTATTTACATGCATACGTATATATTCTATAATAACGGTAAGTTTGAACTTGATGTGAAGCCATATATATTCTCAATATAAAAGAACTCCTCCATTTTTGAGAGAAATAGCTGCAAGAAATTTGATATGACTCGAGTAATTAGTGAGCAACACACGTTCCCTTTTTACCAATAAAAGACGTAACGGGTAATATCGGCTTAATCTCGAACAAGCTTATAAATATCATTTATTTGATTTCTTTCTCTTTTTATCTATTTCGGAAACAATTCACTTTATAATCCTTAAATTGTCCCGATATGGATCAATAATATCTATAAATTACTTAAACCGATTCGACTCGAGTACATCCCGCTTTGCCATGTCTTCAATTACTGTATCTTACTGATGTGTGTATTAAGGAGATGCTGCAACTGCTGTCGAAGGGTGCCCACGTCTTCAATTACATCTTCCCTTATGTTTGAGAGAAATAAGTTTTTAATAAACAAATAAATAAATACTAATAACTCTTATTTACCTATTTTACCCTTTAACCTAGTGTATATATACCCTCTACGAGTCTACGTACCTCAGGCCCAACAAATCTTCTTCGCAGCTATTTATCCTGGTTTGGTTTTGTGTCAACAACGTCTCTCGCATTTCTCCGATCTGAGGACCAAAATTGTCCAAAATCTTCACGATTCTCTTGCTTTTTGACTCAACGAAGAAGAAGAACAAGGGTGCCCACGTCTTCAATTACATCTTCCCTTATGTTGAAGATGATACCGTCGGAGATCAACGCCGGCAAAATTCACCTTATTGTCCATCGTTGTTGTTATTTGACTACCACAACAATAAGGTAACCGAATATATCAAGCTCTATCTTCTTTTTTTTTTACTGTTGAAGCTAATACAATACTGTTTTTGCTATATTTTTAGGTTTTTGCAGATCTGGTATAACGGATCTCGCATAACAATGAATTCAATCAAGGACCTCATAGTCCTCAAAGTGAAGTTCTCTTGCAGCAATTGGGTTGTTCAAAAAATGAGGTAATACATCATTTAAACTTATTTCTGCAAATTAGTTTGAGATCTTAAAAAATGAGGTAATAAATCATCTAGATGACTAGATGTCTTATTTTCTTGCTGCAACTTGTGGTTGGAGTTAAGCCTTTCTTGCTGCAAGTATGAGCTGAACTTCTGTTCATTTATTTCTTCTTTTTTGAATTGTGTTAGTCTCCCTTTTCCGACTGCTTCATTAGATCTTACTTGTGTAATTTTGCGGTGCAGAAAATGTACAATGGTGGTAAAGTGAGTACCATATTTCATGGCGAGTGCTGCTTCATGGTGAGTGCTACTTCTTTTGTGTATTTACATTTTGCTTGGCAATGGATGTATATGATGTTTCTTTAAACCTTAACCACATAATCCTTATCACTGGCGAACTTCGAAATATTCTCATAATTAAATTGTTTGCCAAACATAATGCAGGAAGCTCGGGTAAGATTCTTGAGTTCTAATAACTCACATGACGAGTGGGTCAACAGAAAGAATACGATTCGAGAGCGTTCAATCGATCCCTCTAGAATGTTGGCCTCGATGAAAGATCGAAGTTGAAAACATACAACGGCCCAAGAGAGATAATAATGCTGAAATTAAGATCAATGGTTGTGTAGAAGCTGCAGAAATACACCCAAGAGTGATAGGAATGTTGACCTCAAGATCAATGTTCTGTCAAGATAAATAGTTGTGTACAAGCTGCAAAAATACACCCAACATAGATAGGAATGTTGACCTCAAGATCAACGTCCGGTCAAGATCAATGGTTGTGTACAAGCTGCAAAAGAAAATATACCTAAGAGAGATAGGAATATCAATGTTTGTGTACAAACTCCAAAATTCCACCCAAGACAAATAGGAATGTTGGCCTCAAGATCAATGGTTGTGTGTAAATATGTATTTGAAACCAATTTTTACAATTAAAAATTTATTAAGATTTTAATCATTAATTTAAAACCCTTCGATCATAATTATGTCTAAAAGCCATAAGATATACCTTGGCGTAAATCGCGAAAGTGATAGGTCCATCGAATATGGGTTGCTTGATGTAGTTGTGGATAGGTGTTTGCCTAGTTTGTGTGTCATCTATTATGGGTATGGCTAGGGTTTTTAGTTGATTGATTTGTGGTGGAGGTGGGCGGAAAAATTTTGAACACAGATAAAGGGTTATCAAAATAAGCACGATACCATGTGACGAGATGGTATTGAATGAAGATAGCGCCTTAGGAAAAAAAATTAAGGGCGAAACGTTTAGATAAATTCAAATCAAGAATGGCAAGTTACATTACATTGCTTGGAATCACCCCGGCAAGTATTTGCTAGTTGTCCATTCGAAAAGAGAAACTTTGTAAGACAGTTTGCAACTTCGTTATATGAACTCGGAATGTAAGAAATCGAAAATGATTCGAAAGAGGAGGATAAAGCTTTTGTAATCTCAATCAAAATACCTCCATGGGATTTGATGTTTGAATCAACATTGTACGCATTTGCAACGTACTGACAATCACTTTCCATCTCTATGCATGTGTATTGTCTTTGTGAAGAGGTGAAGTATAAACTAAATCTTTTTTTTTTGAAAAAATGTAATATTAGTAACAGTAGAAAATGTACAAGAAGACTGGTCTACTAGACCAAAGAGAAAAGACAGGTTATAGATCAAAAACTAAACAAAGTGAATGCCGAGGATGTTTACCCACATGATTGTGTTGGAGGAGCGATATTTCCAATTGCTAGTGGCAAAAGTTTTCGTAGCATTGATGGCAGATTGGGCGCAGGAGGAAGGATGAGTGGATGTTTTGTTGTAGATGAGATCATTCCTCACTTTCCAAACAAAGTATACATATCTGGTTATGGAGGAGACAAGGATGTGGGTTATGAGGTCATGTTTCTTAGGCTTGAGGGAACGATTTCAGCCCCAGATATTTTGATTGTAAGGGAAAAGGGGGTGTGGTGCGGGTCCATCTAGAGATAGTGTCAAGAGCAAGCATATAGAAGTTACAGTAGTGGAGGAGATGGTCCTCGTCTTTCTTATGAGAATCACAAAGTCTGCAGGTATCGTCCTGAACGAGGTTCCATTATAGTAGCTTGGAGAGAGTAGGGAGACGTTTGTGGCTAGCGATCCAAGTAATGAAGCTACACTTAGGGACATTTATACCTTTCTAGCTAAGGCGCAGTTCAGACGGAGGAGAAGGTGAGGGTGCTTTCTAGACGCTGTTGTAGGCAGTAGAGGTTTGAATCTTCCATTTGTGCTGGAAGTGAGACTAACAAATTGGGGGCCGGAAGTGACGCTTAGGATCTCATCTCCGATCTTAATAATCGAGCATCACATGAAGCTATTCTTGTAGGAGGGAGGGTAGTGCCAGATAGAGGTACCTTTAAGAATATTCTTATTTATCCATTCAGCCCAGAGACTTACATTTGGGTTAAGAGTATCAAGGTTATAGATGATCAGTTTAGAAATGCACTCTTTGTTCCAAGAAAGAATCTCCTGGAAACCGAGGCCCCCATCATCCTAAGAGTTGCAGACGACACTCCAGGCCACCAGAGAACGGGCAGAAGAAGAATTACCAGACCAAAAGAACGAGCGGAGGAGCCCCTGGATTTTGAGAATGATAGACGTGGGAATAGGCAGGACCGAGCACCAGCAGAGATGAATTGACATGAGGATAGATGCAACAATCTGCTTTCTTCCGGCGTAAGAGAGACTTCTAACACTCCAAGAATTTATTTTGCTTGTGATCTTTTAGATAAGTGGAGAGAATTCTTTGACATTTAGGCGTTTACTGCCCACAGGAACGCCCAAATAGGTGAAGGGAAGGGAGCCGATCGGAAGCCCAGAAGCACTAGAAAAAGTTCACTGTCCACCGTAGAGATCCCGCCAAGGAAAAGGGTCCACTTGGAGGGGTTTAGAAGAAGCCCCGTGATACGCCCCGGATGACATCGTCATCCGTGTTTCCGGCTTGAAAGACCCGACATCAATTTTGAAGATTTTTTATAATGCGGCTATTTAATAATAGACTGTTTATATTCGGAACTTTAATTCCGGAACTTAATTCCGTGATTTAAATTCCGACCTTTCATATTTTAGGCTTTTCATTTCCGGAACTTAATTCCGGCTTTTAATTCCGTCATTTATGTTTTGACTCTTTGTATTGCCTCCATCCACTATATAAGGATGGCTTGGCTCATTTTTAAGAGATGTCTAAGTTGAATCCAAGTATTATGAAAGGAAAATCCTCTTTCTTGGTTTAGGCATCACCTTCTTCTTCCACCCTCTTAAAGTTCTATCTTGGATCTAGCCTTTGATCCAAGCATTCATATTCGAGGATCCTTTTGGAAGGATCAACATTAATCTACTCCACTTCGTGGATGATTCGATATAACTAGATCGGATCGACCGTAGGCTTCCGCATCTGATTCTAAACTTCCACCACTCAAGTTCTAAGTTTGATTCAACTAGAACAATCAAGAAGAAGTAGTTGAAGTTTCTCCTTGATATAGATAACCCATATTTCTATCATTGGTATCAGAGCTCGGGATCGAGGTCAAGTTTCTTTACAAATTTTTTTTCTTGATCAAATTTATTCAGTGTTCTTTGAAGATCTTCAAGTGTGCTTTGGTGTTCTTCGAAGATCTTCAAGTGTTCTTCGGTTTTATTCGAAGATATTCAAGTGTTCTTCAGTTTTCTTCGAATATATTCAATTGTTCTTCGGTGTTCTTCAAAGATCTTCATTGTGTTCTTTGGTGTTCTTCAAAGTTCTTCAAGTGTTTCTTCATCGTTCATCATGTTCTATGATGATTATGATTCTTATGATGAGGATGAGGGATGATTACCTCCTCCATACCCACCGAAGGCCAAACAAACCACCCGGAGGTACCGACGGAGAGAATAATTTAAGGATGAGGAGGGGTTGTGGTACGGTAGGAATTGATGCACGCAAAAGTCTTAAATTTATACTCGTTATATTTTTCCTAACTCCTAGCGAACCCGCAGTGTACGGGACGTTTTGTAGTAGGGATAGTATTCCGAGGTCGAACAAAAAGACTGAGGTGAAATCGAGTCAAATAGTGACTAAGGATAGTGTCGATCTAGACTAAGAAAAGATGAAAGAAACAAATAAATGAAAATCTCAATATTTTTGGGTTGGTTTTGTGTGGTGATCAATCAAGGATCACAATGATATAATATGGCAAAACAAACTAAGGAATCAAACTAAAACACAAGTAAACAAAGCAAACACGAAATATGTGATCAAGAGAGAAAAGCGGATTCTAGGGGTTGGAAATTCCGGTTATGGCATAGGACTCAAGCTATCTAATCATTCCTTGGATCAACTATAGTATGTTGGGAGTGAGTGTTTCTAGATTGGGATCAATCACCGGGTAGGTCTCATGGTCCACTGGTCCGTTCCTAAGGTCTCATCACCGGGTAAGTCTCAAAGAGCCTAAGGATAGGAATTCTACACAAACCGGATGGTTATCTAGGGATCTAACCTCTACTTACCGGGTAGGTCTCGGGAAGGCAAGTCCTAAACATCAATCCTAGCACACTCAGTCCAATAGCGGCTTATGAGGCTTACTACTACCTAGAGTTCATCATCTTCGGTATCTAAGAACAAAAATTACTGGGTAGGTCTGTTTTCGCACTTAGTTGCTAACACTAGGTTTCCCTAGGGTAGATCTAACTCAAAAAATACTAGGATTTCAACAAATCAACAACCTAACACTTAGATTTATCAATACAAGCAAGTTAGTCAGAATCACGGGTAGTTCATCAAGAACCACGGCCGTAGTTTGTCTAGAACAAACCGTGATTTCTAACAGCACTTAGGTACGAGCAAACAATTCATCCAAAGGTACATCTAAGTCCATTCTATCATAGTCCAAGCCATAACCATCTTTCCCTTACCCTAGAATCGCATCTATTTAGCTAACAACATGCATCATCACAATCAAAGTCATCAAGCATAAAATCATGGCTTCCATTAACAAGAAAATGAAGAGAAAGAGATGAACAAGTAGAACAAAGAAAACCAAGCTGAATACGAGTTTAAGAAAGACTTACAACCCTTCAAAAGAAGGTTCAATCGATTCTTACAACCCTAGAAAATGTTTGCGACAATCTTCACTCTAAAATCTATGAAAGACTAATAATGGTGTTTTCTTCTCTTCTTCTCCAATGGGAGCTTTTCTTCTCCTTCAAGAGTAGCTCCAATCCAATCTTCCAATGAGAAAATCTTTGTTGTTGAGAGTGTGGGAGAGAATGGGAGTGAGGGGTCTGCCTAACAGCCTTGCAGGACCACCTTTTATCCTCCAAATTTGCAAGAGTCGGCCATGAAGATCGTGGGACAACTGTCACAGCTGTCTGGGGAAAACCACGGCCTATTTCCATGGGCGTGGTTCTTCCAGTAACCGTGGTTTTGGTGCTTCTACACTATATGGATCATCAAGCCACAATTCGGTTCATGGCATGCACCAACAAGGTCCCATGTGTCCTCCTTAGCCCCTAGCTTGCATCCCAATGAGTCCGAAGGTGTGTCATCTCGAGGAGCGATCCTCGAATGTATCGATTAAGCTCGTAAAGCTCCAAAAATACCTACAAAGCATGCAAAAGTCCGTGTAGACGTCTATCTCGACAAAATACATGAATTGAGTGCAAATCGCTACGAACTAGTGCAAACCATGCATGAATGAACGGAAAAACTATCTAAATGAGTGCCTAAACCCAAATCATAAATCGTGTTATCAAAAATACCCCAAATGTAAGGTTTGCTCGTCCCCGAGCAAGTCCCAACTATAGACTAAGAGATGACATGATTTATGCATGCATGAAAAATTGAAAATATTTTTGGAATTGTGCTTCTAATATTGGATCACCTTCATAGTCATGTTTCATGGCAATGGCAAGCAATCACGTATCAAATAAATGAAAGCATGGAAAGACAATTATACTTAACTCGAAAGCATGCATGGAATGTAAAAATGAAGAAGTCAAGATGATCATGAGTATATCCAATCTAGATCACTAAGTCTTACATACATGCAAATAGGTCACAAGGGCTTGTGAAATAAAAGGCCAAGAAACGTTGTGATTATGTGGGAATTTTTCTAGGCTATGTGATGCTAATCCGGGAATCGAACTAACTCCACAATTTCACATTTTTGATCAACTTCCCACAAGTGTATATTTTCTCCATCTTTTCTTTCTTTTCTTTTCTTTTTCTTTCACTTATTTTTGAGACAATGGCATTGGTGTACAAAAGCTGAAACCTTGGTGATTAGCCGTCCTCGGGCTTTTTTATTTTTCGAGGTGCATCCACACCGGGCACACATACCAAAGCTCGTTAGGACTATCGGTTTATTTGACTTTGGCAAGGCACAAACACCCGATTATGTGAATGGTGCCGAGTTACTCGTCATTTAAACCAACGTCGCCAAACCTATATTTTTGTCTACACTTTCACAACAAATTCAGCACTTCATTCATAACATTCTTTCATCAACAACTTCACCCCACACTTGCTTTTCACACACACCAACACACTAGCATGCTCCTATTCCCGGATGGGTCAAAAGAGATAAAATTTATATCAATTGAGGTGCTAAAACAACATGATCAAGATGAGAAGTAGAGAAAGATGAATTGCCTTAATCACTCCTAAATGATGTGCAAGAACTAGCATGCAATTTCGACTTTCAATCCTCAATCCAATCAAGGCAAGCATTCATGATCACAATTCACACATGGGATTCAATTCAACACACAAGGCCATCCATAGCCAATTCACAAGACAATTTCATCATAAGGGTCATTCCCAAGCTTAGAAGCACTAAAATTTTTTTTTTTTTAAATTTTCTGATTTTTTTTGGATTTTTCGAAATACGTATGTACAATGCAAAACATGTGACAATATTAAACTATGCTAGATGTTAATCATACAAGTGATCATGGAAACCCCACCCCATACTTAAAAACACATTGTCCCCAATGTGTAAATGAAGTAAAGAAGAGTGAAAGAGGGTTCTCACAATGTAAAATGGTTTGCTTTGGTACTTGGGATTACTCAAGTGGATTGATGGTGGATGATCCTATCAACGATGGTAGAGAGCTCAAGGTGTTCGTTATGGCATCGGGACCCGCGCTAGGCTCCACTAGCCGTCCAAGTCCCGCGTCCGCTTTACCCATAATTGATGAGGGGTTCATCATCATCATCATCATGCCATGCAAGGCTTCCATGCTATCAAGACTCTAGCACACACACAAAGCACACCAAACACACAAAAACAGAAAAATCAAAAACAAAAGAAAAACGAAGAGGGAAAGATATCTACCAATGGGTTGCCTCCCATCAAGCACTTCTTTAAGGTCATTAGCTTGACCAAATTCGGGGGCGTTCTACTCAAGGTGAAGTGGGGCAATCATGTCCACAGGAGCTCCCGGGATATACTTCTTCAACCGGTGCCTATTCACCTTAAAATTCCCGCAATGCTCCCCTCCTATCTCAACCGCTCCATGGAGAAAGATCTTCTTCACCACATAAGGACCCGTCCATCTTGAATTTAGCTTTCCGGGGAAGAGCTGCAGCCTTGAGTTAAAGAGAAGGAAAAGATCGCCTTCACTCAACTCCTTTGGGATGAGACGCTTGTCATGCCAACGTTTGGTCCTTTCTTTGTAGATCCGGGCGTTTTCATAGGCATTCAACCGGATCTCCTCAAGAGCGTTCATATCAAGCAATCTTTTCTCTCTGGCCTCCTTGAGGTCAAAATTCAGCCACCTTATAGCCCAATATGCTCTATGCTCCATCTCTACCGGAAGGTGGCAAGACTCGCCATAGACTAGCTTGTAGGGAGTGGTGCCAATCGGTGTCTTGAAAGCGGTTCTATAAGCCCACAAATCATCATCGAGCTTCATAGCCCAATCCTTTCTCGTCCTAGAAAACGTCTTCTCCAGAATTCCCTTTATCTCCCGGTTGGAGATCTCCACTTGGCCACTAGTTTGGGGATGGTAAGGTGTTGCCACCTTATGAGTCACCCCATACTTAGCCAAAAGTGTCCCAAAGTTCCTATTTGTGAAGTTCTTTCCTCCATCACTTATGATCACCCTTGGTGTCCCAAACCTAGGGAAGATCACTCGGTTGAAGAACCACACCACAAGCTTGGCATCATTTGTGGGAGAGGCGATTGCCTCCACCCATCTCGAAACATAGTCTACCGCCAATAGGATGTAGAGGTTGCCACAAGAAGAGGAGAATGGTCCCATGAAGTCCACACCCCACACATCGAATATCTCCACCTCTTGTATGTTGTTCAAGGGCATCTCATTCCTCCTTGAGATGTTGCCCGTCCTTTGGCAAGCATCACAAGCTACCACAAAATTCTGCACATCCTTGAACAAACTTGTTCAAAAGAAACCCGATTGCAACACCTTAGCACATGTCTTGTGTGAGCTAGCATGGCCTCCACATGGCAATGAGTGACAATAGCGGATCACACTCTCCACCTCATCCTCCGGTATGCATCTCCTAAAGACTCCATCCGGCCCTCTCTTGAACAAAAGCGGCTCACTCCAATAGTAATGCCTCACATCCTTGAAGAACTTCTTCCTTTGGGCATAGGATAAACCGGGTGGCACCTCCTCATAAACAAGGTAGTTTACAATGTCGGCATACCATGGCTCATTACCCCTTGACACTTGAAACAAGCATTCCTCCACCATTTGCAATTGTTCATCGCGGAATGAGTCATCAATCGGGATGTCATCTCTCTCAATATCCAATGGTGGGAGTCTACTAAAGTGATCCGCCACAGAATTTTCGGACCCTTTCTTATCCCGGATTTCCAAGTCAAACTCTTGAAGAAGAAGGATCCACTGAATCAAACGAGGCTTGGCATCCTTCTTGGTAAGGAGATAACGGATCACAACATGATCCGTATACACAATGACCTTCGCTCCAACAAGATATGAGCAGAACTTCTCAAATGCATACACCACCGCTAGCAACTCCTTCTCGGTGGTAGCATAATTGAGTTAGGCTCCATCTAGCATTTTGCTAGCATAATAGATGGCATGTGTAAGCCCATCTTTCCTTTGTCCCAAAACAGCCCCAACGGCTACATCACTCGCGTCACACATGATCTCAAACGGTAAACTCCAATCCGGAGGTTGCATGATGGGTGCGGAGATCAAAGCATTCTTCAACCTACAAAAAGCTTCAAGGCAATCCTTGGAGAAAACAAACTCAACATCTTTCATTAGTAGGTTAGTAAGAGGCTTAGAAATTGATAACACGATTTATGACTTAGGTTTAGGTAATCACTTAGATAGATTTCTCACTCATTCATGCACGATCTAGCATTAGTTCACGACGTTTGCACTTAAATCATGTATTTTGTCGAGATAGACGTCTACGCGGACTTTTGCTTGCTTTATAGGTATTTTGGGAGATTTAGGAGCTTAATCGATGCATTCGAGAATCAATCCTCGAGATGACACACCCTCGGACTCATTAGGATGCAAACTAGAGGCTAAGGAGGACTCATGGAACCTTGCCAACACAAGCCATGCACCAAATCGAAACTTAATGAACCAAGGCAAAGCTGAAGCACCAAACCACGGTTCACTGAAGGTCCACAGCCGTGGAACCAACCGTGGTTTCTGCCAGACGGTTGTGACAGCTGTGCCACGATCTCATGGCTCACTCTAGCAAGGTTGTAGTATAAAAGTGGTCCTGCAAGGCTGAGAGAAGGTATCTTTTTTCATCCAATCAAATCCACATTCTCTCCCACACTCTCAACAAGAAGATTCTCTAGGAGAGAAGACACCATTGGAGGAGGAGAAGAGCTCCATTGGAGAAGAAGGGAAGAACACACCATTTGCTAGACTTTGATAGGTTTTGTAGTGAGGATTTCCGGAATCGATTTCTAGAGTTGTAAGAATCGTTTGAACCTTCTTTTGGAAGGGTTGTGAGTCTTTCTAATCTTATTTTCAGCTTGGTTTGTTTGCTTCACTTGTTCATCTCTTTCTTTTCATTATCTTGCAAATAGAAGCCATGATTTTATGTTTGATGATTTCGATTGTTATGATGATTGTTGTAGGCTAAGTAGATGCGATTCTAGGGTAAGGAAAGGATGGTTATGGCTAGGACTATGATAGGATGGACTTAGATTTACCTTTGGATTACTTGTTTACTTGAACGAAGCCCCTGTTGGAGTCCACGGTTTGATCTTACCAGTCCACGGCCGTGGACTTGGTAGAACAGCCCGTGGTTTCCCTAGTTCGATGGATCTAAGTTCTAGATTGTTAGAATGTTGAAACCCTAGTGTTTGTTGAGTTAAATCTACCCTAGGGTGACCTAGTGTTAGCAACTAAGTGTAGGGAGAGACCTACCCGGTTATCCTTACTCTTAGATTCCGAAGATGATAAACTCTAGGTAGTGGTGAGCCTCATAAGCCGCCATTGGACTAAGTGTGCTAGGATAGTTGTTTAGGACTAACCCTTTCGAGACTTACCCGGTGAGGATAGGTTAGATCCCTAGGTGACAATCCGGTTTGTGTAGAATTTCATCCCTTAGGCTCTTTGAGACTTACCCGGTGATGAGACTTTAGGAACGAATTAGTGGACCATGAGACCTACCCGGTGATTGATCCCAATCTAGAAACACTCACTCCCAACATATTATAGTTAATCCAAGGAATGATTAGATAGCTTGAGTCTTATGCCATAACCGGAATTTCCAACCCCTAGAATCCGCTTTTCTCTCTTGATTCATATCTCGCGTTTAGCTTGTTTGTTTGTGTTGATTCGTTTGCTTAGTTGATTGTTTACTTTGCATGATTTGTGATCCTTGATTGATCACCTAAAAACCAACCTAAAACATTGAGATTTTCATTTCTTTATTTCTTTCTCTTTTCTTAACCTAGATCTTCACTAAACTTAATCATAAATCGAATCAATCTCACCTTAGTCTTTGTGTTCGACCTCGGAATACTATCCCTACTACAAACGTCCCGTACACCGCGGGTTCGCTAGGAGTTAGGAGAAATATAACGAGTATAAATTTAAAACCTATTGCGTATCGCACACATCCTGAGCGTAACAAGTTTTTGGCGCCGTTGCCGGGGACTAGTTCTAGATTGAGTCAATTTTGTGATTGTTTATAGTGTAGATCTTTCTTGTTGCTTTTGATCTCTCTTTGGTTTGTGTCTTTGCTTTTCAGGACATCTCTTACTCTTTAAGTGTATGCGAAGATCTCGTGGCAAGGATTTAGCTCCATTCGATCCCGAACCGGAGAAAACCCTTAGATCTAGATCCAAGAGCATTAAAAAGGGAAAAGAGATGGTCGGAAGAGATCTCCAAGCTGAGTTGGATGAAGCTTTAGAGAAAATAAGGCTAAGAGATGAGCTCTTGGAGGAAGAAAGGAGACTTGCCAATGAGAGGCAAGAAGCAACTAGGAGGGAGATTGATGAGATTAGGCAAGCCCTTGTACAAGGAGAGCTTAATCGTCAACAACCTCCACCTCCTCCACCACAACCGCAGCCGGCGGCGAATGTTAGGGTTGTGCCCATTGCAATTGAAGAGCCACAAACATTAGGAAGACGTATGGATCCGGCGCAAAGAGCACACCGTCCGGGTGGGAACTTAGGAGATCCCGCAACCCACAATTATGAACTCCACCCTCAAGTTCTACAAATGATCCGGCATAATCAATTTGGAGGGATGGAAGGAGAGTCTCCTCATCAACACTTGATGAACTATGAGATCTTGATGGAGACTCTTAGACCGCCTAGATTGGAGAGCAACAACCATAAGCTTAGGGATTTCTCCTTCTCTCTTAAGGACAAAGCCTTAGCTTGGTATCAATCTATTCCACAAGGGCGAGTGAGTACTTGGGAGGAGATGACAACCGAGTTTTTGACTAAGTTCTTCCCACCTTCCAAGACTACCGAGTTAAGAGGGAAGATCAATGCCTTCGTGATGAAGGATAGAGAGAGCTTGTTCAAGTCTTGGGAGAGATTCAACGATCTTCTCCTAGATTGTCCACACCACGGTATACCAAAAATTGAGCTATTGGAGATCTACTTCAAGGGACTTGATGAAGATAGCCAATTCAAGCTCCAATCTCTTTCCGGTGGGACTTTCATGGAAAAGCATGTGGATGAAGCTTGGGAGTTTGTAGAGAAACAAGCTCTAGTGATTGAGAAATACTCCCATAGGAAGAGTGAAGGGAGAAAGGCGGGAGCATATGAGGTGAGTGAAGTCACCATGAGCAATTTCAAGCTTGACGCCATCAACAACGAGCTAAAGTCTTTGAGGGAGTTGTGTGCTACAACTTTGAAGAACCAAGCAACCCCTCAAGTGCAAGTGCAAGCTAACTTATCTTCCAAGGAGGAAGATGTGAATTACATGGGAAGGGGCAATTATAACAACTACCAAGGCCCAAGGAACTTCAACAACAACCGGCAATTCAACAATTACCAGCCCAACCATAACCATCCCGGGTTTTCCTTCTCTAACCCGGATGGAGCCTTTAACCCTCCCGCTTCCACAAGCACAACTCCACCACCAAAAGCTTCACAAGAACCTCCACCCGGATTTACTCAACTTCCAAAGGATAGAACCGAGATGATGTTTGAGCAATTGCTTGGAAGGTTGAGTGGTCTTGAGAGCACGGTGACTTCAATTTCTAAAGCTCAAAAGGTTTTGGAAGCACAAGTGTTCCAATAGGCGGGTGAAGCTCATAGAGATCCGGGAAAGCTTACCGGAAGAACCGAAGATAACCCAAGAGGCCAAGTGTTGGCCATTACAACAAGGAGTGGGTTGAACATGAAGGACCCTTTGCCCAAGGAGAATGCTAAGGGAAAGCAAGTAGTGGTAGAAGAAGAGATGTTGCAAGGAGATGGAGGCAAGAGCAAGGATGTTGAGCCAACATATGTGGCACCGCCTCCATACAAGCCACCACTACCATTCCCACAATCACGAGCAAGAGCTCGCTTGGATAATCACTTTGGTAAATTCCTTGAACTTATGTCTAAATTGCATATTAACATTCTGTTCATGGATGCTATCTTAGGTATGCCGGCATATGGCAAGTTCTTGAAGGAGATACTCTCCAATAAAAGGAAGTTGGAGGAGTATGGGGAAGTAAGGATGACAAAGAGGTCCTCGGAATTGATCCAAACAATGAAGGAGGAGATGCCTCCTAAGCTAACAGATCCGGGTTCCTTTTGTGTCCCAATTGGAGTGGGAGAAGTGAAGTATGAAGCCCTTTGTGATCTTGGGGCAAGTGTGAGCATCATACCGCTTGCACTTTGCAACAAGGTTGGGCTAGGAGAGCCAAAGCCGGTCAAGATGACCCTCTACATGGCAGACCGCTCTATTACTCATCCGGTTGGGATCTTGGAGGACATTCCGGTGCAACTAGGGAAGTTCTATGTGCCGATTGACTTTGTTGTTTTGGACATCCCGGCAGACTATCCCGTTCCCATCATCTTAGGAAGACATTTCCTAGCCACCTCCGGATGCCTAGTGGATTGCAAGAATGGGATCCTCTCCTTCAACATTGGAAAAGAGAACATCAAGTTCAAGTTGTCCACAATGATGAAAGGGCCAACCCTTGATGAAGATGTGTTCAACATTGTCGAGCAAGAGGAGTCTAGAGAAGTTGTTAGCTCTATCTTGATCAAGGACCCCTTGGAAAAGGTTCTTACCTTAAGTTTGATGGAGGAAGGTGTTGAGGAGGCTTGCAATGAAGAGATCAAGGCCTTGGAGGCACTAGAAAAGGAGACAAGAGTTGAAACTGAAGATCACGAAAGCATGCTGAACATCTGTAGGTTCCACGGGCGTGGAATGTGTTCCACGGACGTAGAACTCTCTGAAAAGCTCCAACGAGCAAGCTTGGCAACTTCCACGGCCGTGGATGTGGAGCCAACCGTGGATCCAACCGTGGTTCCCCCAGAAGCAGCCCTCATTGATGATCAAGCTTCAAGGAGCCTTGGAGGGTCTTCATTTACTTTGGATTCATCTCATCCAACATTATTTGGATCGTCTCCACTCGACAAAGGTCCTCCTAAACTTGAACTCAAACCCCTCCCCTCTCATTTAAAGTATGCTTTCCTTGGTGATAATTCTACATATCCGGTGATTGTGAATGCATGCTTGAATGATGATGAACTTGCTAAGTTGTTGCATGAGCTAAGATTGCATAGGAGAGCCATTGGCTATACTATTGATGATTTAGTTGGCATAAAACCTTCTTTGTGCATGCATAAGATATTGATGGAAGATAACCATAGACCCTCTATTGAACATCAAAGAAGATTGAATCCTATAATGAAAGAGGTGGTCAAGAAAGAGATCATTAAGTTGCTAGATGCGGGGATTATCTACCCTATCTCGGATAGTAAGTGGGTTAGTCCCGTTCATGTAGTTCCTAAGAAGGGTGGGATGACCGTAGTGACTAATGAGAACAATGAACTAATCCCAACTAGGACGGTTACGGGATGGAGGATGTGCATTGACTATAGGAAATTGAACATGGCCTCTAGGAAAGATCACTTCCCTCTTCCTTTCATTGACCAAATGCTAGAAAGGTTAGCTCAACATTCTCATTTTTGCTACCTAGATGGTTATAGCGGATTCTTCCTAATCCCTATCCACCCCGATGACCAAGAGAAAACCACCTTTACATGTCCATGGGGAACTTTTGCATATAGGAGGATGCTATTTGGGTTGTGTAATGCACCCGCCACCTTCCAAAGGTGTATGATGGCTATCTTCTCGGAATACATTGAAAATATCATGGAGGTGTTTATGGATGACTTTTCTGTTTATGGTTCTTCCTTTGATAATTGCTTAGCTAACTTGTCATTAGTATTGAAAAGATGTGAGGAGACAAATCTTGTCTTGAATTGGGAAAAATGCCACTTCATGGTAAGTGAAGGTATTGTGTTAGGACACTTGGTGTCTAACCGTGGCATTGAGGTTGATAGGGCCAAGATCGAAACAATAGAGAAGTTGCCACCACCTACCTCGGTGAAGGGGGTAAGGAGTTTCCTAGGGCATGCCGGTTTTTACCGGAGGTTTATTCAAGATTTCTCTAAAATTTCTAAGCCCCTTACTAACCTACTAATGAAAGATGTTGAGTTTTTTTTCTCCAAGGATTGCCTTGAGGCTTTTTGTAGGTTGAAGAACGCCTTGATCTCCGCACCTATCATGCAACCTCCGGATTGGAGTTTACCGTTTGAGATCATGTGTGATGCAAGTGATGTAGCTGTTGGGGCTGTTTTGGGGCAAAGGAAAGATGGGCGCACACATGCCATCTATTATGCTACCAAGACGCTAGATGATGCCCAACTCAATTATGCTACCACCGAGAAGGAATTGCTAGCGGTGGTGTATGCATTTGAGAAGTAACGCTCATATCTTGTTGGAGCGAAGGTCATAGTTTATACGGATCAAGCTGCGATCCGTTACCTCCTTACAAAGAAGGATGTCAAGCCTAGGTTGATTCGGTGGATCCTTCTTCTTCAAGAGTTTGATTTGGAAATCCGGGACAAGAAGGGATCCGAGAACTCCGTGGCGGATCACCTTAGTCAACTCCCACCATTGGAGCTTGAAAGAGATGACATCCCGATTGATGACTCATTCCGGGATGAGCAATTGTAAATGGTGGAAGAGTGCTTGTTCCAAGTGTCTAGAGGAAGTGAGCCATGGTATGCCGACATTGTGAACTATCTTGTGTGTGAGGAAGTGCCTCCCGGATTGACATATGCCCAAAGAAAGAAGTTCTTCAAAGATGTGAGGCACTACTATTGGAGTGAACCACTTTTGTTCAAGAGAGGGCCGGATGGAATGTTTAGAAGATGCATACCGGAGGATGAGGTAAAGAGTGTGATCCGCCATTGTCATTCCTTGCCATGTGGAGGGCAGGCTAGCTCACACAAGACATGTGCGAAAGTATTGCAATCGGGCTTCTTTTGGCCGAGTTTGTTCAAGGATGTGCAAAGCTTTGTGGTAGCTTGTGATGCTTGCCAAAGGACGGGCAACATCTCAAGGAGGAATGAGATGCCCTTGAACAACATACAAGAAGTGGAGATATTTGATGTGTGGGGTGTGGACTTCATGGGACCATTCCCTTCTTCATGTGGCAACCTCTACATCCTATTAGCGGTTGACTATGTTTCGAGATGGGTGGAGGCAATCGCCTCTCCCACAAATGATGCCAAGGTGGTGGTGCGGTTCTTCAACCGAGTGATCTTCCCTAGGTATGGTACACCAAGGGTCATCATAAGTGATGGAGGGAAACACTTCACCAATAGGAACTTTGAAGCACTTTTGGCTAAGTATGGGGTGACTCACAAGGTGGCAACACCTTACCATCCCCAAACTAGTGGCCAAGTGGAGATCTCCAACCGGGAGATCAAGGGAATTCTTGAGAAGACGGTCTCTAGGACGAGAAAGGATTAGGCTATGAAGCTCGATGATGCCTTGTGGGCATATAGAACCGCCTTCAAGACACCTATTGGCACCACTCCCTACAAGTTAGTCTATGGAAAGTCTTGCCACCTTCTGGTAGAGATGGAGCATAGAGCTTATTGGGCCATTAAGTGGCTAAATTTTGACCTCAAGGAGGCGGGAGAGAAGAGGTTGCTTGATATGAATGCCCTTGAGGAGATCCGGTTGGATGCTTATGAGAATTCCCGGATTTACAAGGAGAGGACCAAACGGTGGCATGACAAGCGCCTCATGCCGAAGGAGTTGAGTAATGGCGACCTTGTCCTTCTCTTCAACTCAAGGCTGCGGCTCTTCCCCGGAAAGCTAAAATCAAGATGGACCGGGCCATATGTGGTGAAAAAGATCTTCCCCCATGGAGCTATTGAGATAGGAGGGGAGCATTGTGGAGATTTGAAGGTGAATGGGCACCGGTTAAAGAAGTATGTCCCGGGAGCTCCGGTGGATATGATTGCCCCACTTCACCTAGAATGAGACGCCCCTGAGTTTGGTCAAGTTAATGACCTTAAAGAAGCGCTTAATGGGAGGCAACCCATTGGTAACGTTTTCCCTCTTTTGTTTTGTTTTTGTTTTTGATTTTTCTGTTTTTTGTGTGTTTGGTGTGCTTTCTGAGTGTGCTAGAATCTTGGTAGCATTGGAAGCCTTGCATGGCATGTGAATGATGACGATGAACCCCTCATCAATTATGGGTGGAGCGGACGCGGAACTTGGACGGCTAGCGGTGCCTAGCGCGGGTTCCGACACTTTGATGAACACCTAGAGCTCTCTACCATTGTTGATAGGATCATCCAACATAAATTCCACTTGAGAAATCCCAAATACCATAGCAAACCATTTTTACATTGTGAGAACCTTCATTCACTCTTCTTTACTTCATTTACACATTGGGGACAATGTGTTTCTAAGTATGGGGTGGGGTTTGCATGATCTTTTGCATGATTAGCATCTAGGGTAGTTTAATATTATCACATGTCTTGCATTGTACATACTCATTTCAAAAAAATCCAAAAAATCAGAAAATTTAAAAATTTTCGTGCTTTCTAGGCTTGGATATGACCCTAATGATGAATCTCATCTTGTGGATTGGCTATGGATGGCCTTATGTGTTAAATTTATGAATGGCATATGTGGACTTGAAGTACTTCTCTTGAATCCCATGAATGATTTGTGATCATGATGTTTGCCTAGAATGGATTGAGTATTGAAAGTCGAAATTACATGCTAGTTCTTACACACCATCTAGGAATGAATGAGGCAATTCATCTTTCTTCTTCTTCTCATCTTGATCATGATGTTTGAGCACCTAAATTGATATAAATTTGACCTCTTTTGACCCATCCGGGAATAGGAGCATGTTAGTGTGTTGATGTGTGTGAAAAACAAGTGTGGGGTGAAGATGTTGATGAAAGAATGACATGAATATAATGCTGAATTTGTTGTGAAAGTGTAGACAAAAAAATAGGTTTGGGGACATTGGTTTAAATGACAAGTAACTCGGCACACTTTACATAATCGGGTGTTGGTGCCTTGCCAAAGTCAAATAAACCGATAGTCCTAACGAGCTTTGGTATGTGTGCCCGGTGTGGATGCACCTCGAAAAATAGAAAAAGCCCGAGGACGGCTAATCACCAAGGTTTCGGCTTTTGTACACCAATGCCATTGTCTCAAAAATAAGTGAAGGAAAAAGAAGAGAAAGAAAAGATGGAGAAAATATACACTTGAGGGAAGTTGATCGAGGACAAAATTGTGGCGCCAAAAACTTGTTCGCCCCTAGAGGTGTGTGCAAATAAGTTTTAAATTTATAAAACTAGAATCAAGCAAGCGAACCCGCAGTGTACGGATCGACGTAGTTAAGCAAGAATTCCAGAGTATCGAACACAGGGATTTGGGTGGAACGAACTCGATTGCAGGTTATCAAGCAAGTAAATATGGGAGTTTTGCAGATATTGGGAAAACAACAATCCTAAAGTTCCGGGTATCCAGTTGCGGCAATAGATTCAAGATATACTAATGATGTAAAGACAGAGTAGAGATATGCAAAGGTATACTAATGTAAGGTAATCGTACGGTTGAGGTTCCAAAAACCTTATGTAACTCACCTAAAAGACACTCCCTATACAGGTTGTTGAGGCTCAATATAGAAAGATTCTAAAGACGAGGATTAGTATCAAATACCCAAACTTATAATCTAAAGATCAAGACTAACTTAACCGATTGAGGTTGTTGAGGCTCACAATCGAGGTAGAGGTTGTTGAGGCTTCACTACCACCTAGAAAAGACAAGTCTAAACTAAGCTAAAGCAAATCTTTAACTTTGGATTAAAGTAAAAGCCGGCTCGTAAACTAGAGGGAAATTACGGTTGGATCTTGAGATTCCACGGTCGTGGAACTCAAGAACAGCCCGTAATTTAGGGTTGTCGACGATTCTCTCTAACTCTCAGGGTCTAATCTGTTTGCGATCGATCTATCATCACCTATGCCACAACTATCAACCCTTCACCTTAGAATTGTTAAGGGTTTTTAGCCAATAACAGTCATATTGATATCAATTCAAGAAATAAAGGATAAAAGATGTAAACTTTCAAGAACTATCAATAATCTTCAAATGAATCTCAAGATCACAATCAAGAACAAGTGTTTATCAAAAGATCCAAAACGGAGTAAACAATCACAACCTTAGGAAAGAAGAGAAACGGGATGTCAATCCGTTTCGAAATCAAACCTAAACAAGAAGAGAGATCTTCTTGCAAAACCTTCCAAGAACTTCGATCTTTCACAAATCCGAAGATCACAACAGCAATATCCACTAAAAGTGCGAGTTTTGAGCAACTCTCCAATACGAACTTTGATCTCCAATGAGATCTCCCAAATACCTCTAAGATGAGGGTTTGTGTGTTGCTAAGCGATCCTAAGCAGGCATATGCGTTAATGTGTAAGCGATGATTGTAAGCGAGCATGACGGAATCTCCTTTCTTCCGTCTTTTTATAATGCAGGGCAAAGTGTCGGCCCGGCCCAATCTTCAAAAGATCATGGCTTCGAAGTGTGGCGAAAAGATTCGCCAAGATCACGGTCGTGGAAGATTCCACGACCGTAATTTAGAGCGTGGAAACAATTACGGTTAGTTCCACGGCCGTAATATCTTCTAGAATGAACATGAATTTTTGACTCCAAATCCACGGCCGTAATTCTGAACGTGGTTTGGATTCCGGCCGTATTTTAGGGCGTAATTTAGGGTAAGAACGTGATTCTTCCCTAAACTCGTGCATTCCTCAATCTAAGACTCCAAATTGCTTCCAAAAAGTGTCCTCGATCTATGGACATATCAACTCAACTCTCCTTTGCTCGATTCCGTTCGGAAATAGCTCCAAATCACCTATAATCAACATAGAACTAGTGTAGACATCCATATCGACAATATAGGCAATACTAGCTCACATATGCATAAAGATCAATCCAAGACTATCAATATGAATCAAATACGATTAGAAAACGTGCCTAAAATATCACAATATTTCATGCTAACAAAACCTACACTCGGTGTCGCGCATTTTGCCAAGGCACCCTTTCGGGTTTTCACCTTGCCACTCTTCTTCTTTTGATGATCTCACTTGTACTCACATCACTCAAGTCCAATTTTGCATCAACCTAAGGTTGGTCGGACTACCTTCTTTTTGCCTAAACCGTCGTTTCGGGTTTTCGGTTTATCTAAGGATTTTTCATGCCTTTTTTTTCATTTTCTTTGGCTTTTTCTTATTTTTTTTTCTTTTTTTTTATGAATTTCAAACTAAATTCAAAATAACTCAAAACAAAACAACTCAAAACAAGTCAAATGAAACTGTACAAACAATGATATATCCCTCCCCTATACTTGAAGATCACTTTGCCCTCAAAGTGGAAATGAGTCAAAGATAAATGTGGGAAAGGGAAGAGAAGTGTACCACTCAGTGGGGTGGTCCGGATGGACCACCTGGACCCTCCTCCGGTGGGTAAGGAAAATTGCGGAAGAAGTGCTCCTGCCGGCGGTAGAGTGTGTCGATGCGGCCCTCCTGAGCCTCCATCCTCTCTCTAAATGAAGTCTCGTAGCTAGCTTGCCAAGCCAGTTGCCGAGTCTCCAACTGCTGCTGATGAGCCGCCTGCCAAGCATCTTGTCGACGGTCGAAGTGAGTGGTCATGGAGGAGGCAAAGCTGGAATGCCACGCCTGCTGCTGCTCAAGCATGGACCGCTGGTACTTGGTGTGCCATGCCTGATGCTGTGTGGTCAATGCTGCCATCTGAGCCTGAAGACTCTCCATGGCTTGACTGTCGACCCGTGCTGCAGTAGGCATCTCCTCATCAGTGACCGGGGACCGGCTGGAGCCTGCAGCATATCTTCCAACAATATCCTCCTGAGGCCGTCTCGGCGGAACGGGGTTAGCTAGTAAGTACAACTCGGAGAGCTCGTCTCCCAGTGGAAGGCGCCGGGGGAGGTATGTAATGTGACTCCCATCTACTACAGAGAGACAAAAGAGGTTCTCCCCGTCCCTCCTGAGGAGCCTACACCTCCTCAACATACCCTCCGTATACAGTGGGGCCTCTAGTCCGTCCTCCAAGGCAAGGAGATCCATCACCCGTGCAGCAAACAAGGAGATGACCCCCCCTCCCACAATGTCTCGTGGCTCATTCTTCCTAATCCGCTTCAAAGCGGTAAGGAAGATGTATGGCCAATCTGGTACCCAGTCGTTCGTGGGGAGGCAGACATATAGCAATGGAAGGTCCTTGAGAGCGACCTTATTCTCCTCCTTGTTTCCACAGAAAACCCTTATAAAGATCTTCGATATGAGCCTCAAACAGGGGTGAGTGAATTTGTTTGAGTACTCACCCCCTACATGAAACTCAGATTTGGTGGCGGCCTGCCAGAACTCCATCAAGTCGGGTGTCGGGATGGGTTCCCACCAGTTGTCGGAAGCGGCTATAGTCACCCCTAATGCCTCCTGCAGCTGGTTGTAGTCCAATGTATACTTCCGTTTGTTGAACTTGAATGAAGTCCAACACAACCGTGGTCCACCGTTTCCATTTTGAATGTGGCAATGAACTGGCGGCTGAGCTCGGGATATGTTGGAGCGCTCGTTATCAGAAAATCACCAAGCCCAGCGTTGTTTAGGAATTCCAGCATGCTCTCCAACATGCCCAAACGTTCCAACGTAGGAACGTCCAGAAACCGGGTTGCATACACATCCCGACCTTGTACGATCCTATACCGTTCCTTCTTAGCTTCTGTCAACTTATATTTCCTCTGGTCATCCATTACTTGCAGTTGAATAAGCAAAGTAATTAGAAATTTCAGAAAATTTTAAAAGAGACAAACCTTCTATTGAGTTTTCCGCAGGGGCGGCTGAAGCAGGCGCAGGGGCGGTGAGGCGCAGGTGCGGGAGCTTGCAGGCGCAGGGGCGGGCGAAGAGTAGAGGGCGATTTGGGAGTCGGCGAAGGTTGTGTTGCTGGGGTTGTTCCGGCGTTGTCTTTGTCGGTGTAGGTTTCACCGGAGGAGGGGCAGTGGAGGGGCGAGGGTGTTGGTGAGTGAGAGGGTTGAGGGGATGTTGTTTGTGTATGGTGGTGAGGGCTGGTGTCGCAGAGGGGCGGTTGAGGATAGGTCTCCGGAGGTGGCGCAAGAGCGTCTGGACAGGGCGCTGCGAGAGTTTCCGGAGGGCGCAGGGGCGTGGGGAGGTGAGGTGGATTAGGGTTCGATGAGTGAATAGAGAGGGGATATAAAGGGCGGTAGTTATAGGTTAATTTTGGGAAGTGCATTTTTTTCTTTCCTTAATAAAACCGCAGGGGCGGCGTTGGTCAACGTAGGGGCAGTGACAAGGAAGAGGGGGTACACAGCCTCAGCGCCGGGGGCGGTGCTGAGGATGAGTGTCAAGGATGGCCGCCGCAGGGGCGTGTGGTGTCACTGCGGGGGCGGTGGCCAATATGTTTGCAGACGGTGGCTCAACGCCGGGGGTGGCGTTGGGCAAGAGTGTCACAGCGGGGGCGGGGTCATCCAGCCGCAGGGGCGGTTTCCTCGACAAAAACTCCTGTTCTTATTCCTTCAGGTTGCCTCCCGAACAGCGCCTTTGTTTTACGTCGTTCACTCGACGTAAGGACTCTTCCTCTATGATTGAGCCTCCTCCAGCATCACCTTTGGGTTGATAACCGTTTGTGAAGGCAATCCTTCGGAGGACCTAGTTTCAATCCTTGTGATGGCTTCCGCCATTTGACCAACCTGTTTTTCAAGGTTCTTGATGCTGGATTCTGTTGTTTGGACATGAGTAGCAAAGTGTTTAGTCAAAACCTGCAACATATCTTCAGTTGTTTGATACTTACCTTGACGGGGTTGCTGTTGTTGGTTTTGTTGATCCTTGATAGCATGAATTATAGTCTATATTTTGGGACCTGTTTAGACATTTTATCTTCAATAATCTGCATGTTTGGATGTATATTATGAGATTATATTGTCGTTTCATCTACCTTTGCGGGAATCGAGGTCTACACCAAGTTTCGTTGTAATCGTAGGTAAAATGGCACATTTGGACCAAAATGGAGCAAAAAGGAGCTAAGTAGTCATTGGAGCTACATTTAGGAGCTTAAGGAAGAATCCAGGAATCATGGAATTGGATTAGAGATTCACTTTGGACCAGATTTGAGAGATTTCACATTCAGTTGTGATTCACCTCGGTTGACTACAGAGTCACCTCGACCGAGGTGATCCAGAGGAGCTGACTCGACCGAGGCGAACACCTTGGACGCGGCAAGGATATTTTATTCTTGGTTGAGATCTTTTATCTTTGGAAAGTGGATCTTATATTTTTGGGCTGGATTCCTGGAAGGAAGAAGATAAATTAGCCCATATATTTTACCTATTTTTATGGGAAAAGATCTTTCTAAGATATCTTATCTTTCGAGGGTAATTTTCCTATAAAAAGGGTTGGATTTTCCACAAATCCAGATCATGCTATACCACCGATCGTGCCTAGAGCAGCCGTATTATCCCACTATAGTTGGGAGATTTGAAGAACCTTTTTGAAGATTGAAGGAAGGAAGTTGATAGCTTGTTATAGCTTTTTAAGGGGATTTGTAAGACTTTATTAGATTCCCTTTTGTTTGATTGTCTCGTTGGATTTGTGATCCAAGGAACGCTGATTTGTTTATTTAATTCAGTTATTGAAGCCTTGTGCTTAAGGTTTTTGTGTTCAAATATTCATTCTCTTCCCTTATATTTGATTATTGCTTTCATGATGATGAGTTGCTAATTTCCTTATGCGATTCTAGGGTGATTGGCTGAAAGTTGTGGGAAAAACAATGATAGAATAATCTTAATCACAGTAGGACCCTAAAAGCTCGAGTCTTTATCCTTAACCCTAAAGCATCTCGCTCAGTCGATGAACATCTCGGCCGGGGTGGAATTCTTCTGACCGAGGTGACTTTTCTGATCCGAAACTGAGAGTTAAGTGTTAGAGTTTGCCAAATCCTATTCTTATTATACCTTTCCTGGTTCAATGCAAGCCTAGGATGAGACTTACCCGGTAATTCCTTTGTTTGTTTACCAAAGATCATAAGTGTAGGTAATAAAGGTTTAACCTTTATTGGGGTTTGAGTGTGCTTTCATTCCATCTTTGTGAGTTAGCCTGAGACTTACCCGGTAAAGGTTGATTCTATTCCCTTAGTTGGAGTGTTAGTTTGAGGTTATAGTTCTTTACCTTAATTCCTTGAGACTTACCCTGTAATAGGAGTTACGGTTTGGGATTAGTGAGTATTGAGACTAACCCGGTGATCTATTCTACTTTAGTAACACCTTCCCTTTGCAAAATCTCAGCTTTGTCCACTTATCTTTAGATCTTGAGTAGGAACCACAACTAGATGCTTTAATCCCTAGAATTGCATATTTCCTTAATTGACTTTTTATCATCTTTGATTGTTTTAATCGCTTTCGTGGTTAGTTGCGACATTAGCTTACCTATATCGACTTTGTTTCACAAATCCCTGTGATCGACCCCTGCAATTCCTTGCTTTTACTACGATTGACCCGTACACTGCGGGTTCGCATCCTTGTCTTAAGCTTACATCTAGGGTTATAAATTTAAAGCTTGCACACACCGTTAGGAGCGAACAAGTTTTTGGCGCTGTTGCCGGGGACTTGGTCTAGACCGAGCCGGTTGCGGTATGCTTTTGGGGCACTAGCCCCCCGTTTCTACTAACCACTCTACTTGAGTGACTTTTCGCAGGTTCTTTTTCTTAGGTTTATGCGAAGAACCCGCGCTGGAAAGGAAATCGTTCCTTACGATCCCGAACCAGAAAAGACATACAAACACGCTTGAGAGAAGCGAAGATGGCCAACCAAGACAATCGCGATCTTGAAGCCGAATTGAAGGAGGTGTTAGAACAGCTACGCCTCAGCAGGGAAGAACTGAGGATGGAGAAAGAAGAAACTCGCACCAGGACTGAAGCGATCGAAGCAGATATGGCAGCTTTACGAGACCAGTATCTACCTCGACCGAACCCAGATCCTCGACCGAGGTAGGATCCAATTCCAGACCCTCGACCGAGGCAGGTCCCAGCACCTGTTGCCCCGGCCGATGTACTTCCACCTCGGATACCAGTCCGAGGCGCTCTTTTTGTAGGAATCCCGCAAACCCTAGGGCAAAGGATGGACCCCAATCAACAACTGAGGCGTCCTGGAGTTAACCAAGGAGATCCGGCGGACCATGACTACGAACTTCGACCACAAGTTCTTTCCATTATTCGCCAATGCTAGTTTGGAGGGCTAGAGAAGGAATCTCCGCATCAACATCTACAAAACTATGAGATCTTGATGGAGACCTTCAAGAATAGCAAACAACAATTACAAGCTAAGACCTTTTTACTTTTCTTTAAAAGATAGAGCTCTTACTTGGTATCAATCTCTTCCTCCAGGAAAAATCAACACTTGGGAGAAGATGACGACGGAATTCTTGACTAAATTCTTTCCCCCCTCTAAAACCGCTGAAATGAGAGGGAAGATTAATGCATTCATCATGAAGGACAAGGAGAGCTTGTCCAAGTCATGGGAGAGATTTAAAGATATTCTTTTGGATTGCCCACATCACGGGATTCCAAAGATAGAGTTGTTGGAGATATAGTTCAAGGGACTGGACGGCAACACCCAGTTCAACCTTCAACTACTATCCGCCGGTACATTCATCGACATGGCGATTGACGAAGCTTGGGAGTTTATAGAGAAGCAAGCTTTACACATGGAGAAATATTCCCACCAAGGAGTTGAAGGTGGAGTTAAAAAAGTCAACTTTCAAGAGAAGCCATCAAACACTAATCAACTCATCTCTTTGAAGAATGACGTGAAACAATTGAAGGAACTCTTAGTTGCTCAAACTAAGAAGGAAGATCAAGGATCAAGGAACAACAATAGATACCGTAACAACAACAACGGTTCCCGGAACAACAACTACAACAACAATAGAGGATCCAATAGAAATAATTGGAGGGCAAATAACCAAAATTCGGGTAACCCTTACTCTAATTCTAATTCGAATGATTCCTCTAATCCTTTCCTCTCTTCCTCTTCTTCTCTCTCTACTCCATTAAATAGCCAGGAGCCTAGATCAAGCTCATCCCAGCCGGAGAAGAAAGATGCGGTGCTGGAGGCTATCTTGATCAAGCTTAGTGCTATGGAGATATCCATGACTTCATTTTCGAAGGCACAAAAAGCCTTTGAACAACAACTTGCTAGTAGGGCGAATGAAGCGCCAAGAGATCCAAGGAAGCTTCCAGCAAGAACGGAAAGCAACCCTAAGGGCCAGATTATGGCCATAACGACGAGGAGTGGACTGAAAACTGTAGATCCATTGCCTCGGTCGGTGCCAGTACAGACGAAGACCACCTCGGTCCAGGTGCAGTCGAAGAACACTTCGGCCGAGATGCCAACCGAGGTGGAGCCACAGAAAGCGGAGGAGGAAACTGAAGTTTATATTCCACCTCCTACATACAAACTACCACTTCCATTCCCCCAGTCGAGGGCCAGAGCACATCTAGACAAGCACTTTGGTAAGTTTCTTGACTTGATGAATAAACTACACATTAATATTCCTTTCCTTGATGCTATTCTAGGGATGCCCGCCTATGGGAAGTTCTTGAAAGAGATCCTATCAAGGAAAAGGAAGCTGGAAGACTTTGGTGAAGTAAGGATGACATCTAAATCCTCGGAGCTTATTCAAATCATGAAGGAAAATATGTCATCAAAGTTGAGAGATCCCGGCTCATTTTGTATTCCCATTCAAGTTGGGGATGTCACTTGTGAAGCCCTATGCGATCTAGGAGCCAGCGTGAGCATCATCCCGCTGGAGCTATGTGTTAAGATCGGACTTGGAGAGCCCAAGCCGGTGAAGATTCGATTATACATGGCGGACCGCTCCATCACCCATCCCGTGGGCATTTTTGAAGACGTTCCGGTTAAGTTAGGTAACTTCTATTTACCTATAGACTTTGTTGTGCTTGATATTCCCGCAGATTATCCTGTTCCTATCATTCTCGGTAGGCCATTTCTAGCAACTTCGGGTTGCAATGTGGATTGTAAGAACGCCAAATTGAGGTTCAATATTGACGAGATGAAGTGGAATTCGCATTACTTGCGGCTATGAAAGGAGAGCAGCTAGGAGATGATATCTTCAACATCTATGATGAAGAAGAATCAAGAGAATTGGTGAGCTCTATCCTTACTAAAGATCCACTTGAGAAAGTTATTAGTTTTAGCTTAATGGAGGAAGGTATAGATGCTTCTTGTGATGCAGATATACGGAGCTTAAAAGCACTGGAAGAAGATCCAGGAGCTAAAACTGAGAAACTAATCTAGGAGACGAAGATCTCTAGTGTTAGTTCCAGTTACAGTACCTCGACCGAGGCACTTTCTGGACCAAGCGAGGCGACTGAAGAACACCTCGGTCAACGCCTCTGCGCCTCGACCGAGGTCGAAGGCGAGATTATTTCAACTGATACTTCCGAAAGTCCAGTTTCTAGATCTACTCCACTAGAAGGAGGAAGCAAGGATCCCCCTCAGAAAGCACCCCCAGTTGTGGAGCTTAAACAACTCCCTAGTCACTTGAGGTATGTCTTTCTTGGACCGGATTCTACTTATCCTGTAATCGTTAGTGCTTCCCTCTCCGAATCTGAATTATCTAAACTAATGCATGTTTTGAGAAAGCATCAAAAGGCTTTGGGTTATACTATAGATGATTTTATTGGCATTAAGCCTTCTTTCTGCATGCATAGAATTCTAATGGAGGACGATCATAAGACTTCACGGGAACCTCAAAGACGGTTAAATCCGATCATGAAAGAGGTTGTGAAGAAAGAAATTCTTAAGTTGTTGAATGCACGTATCATATATCCTATCTCGGACAGCAAATGGGTTAGCCCGGTGCATGTAGTTCCGAAGAAAGGAGGGATGACCGTTGTGACGAATAAGAACAACGAGTTAATCCCAACCAGGACCGTCACGGGCTGGAGGGTTTGCATTGATTATAGGAAGCTGAACACGGCCACTCGGAAGGACCATTTTCCACTTCCCTTCATTGATCAAATGCTCGAACGGTTAGCCCAACATTCACACTTCTGCTATTTAGACGGCTATAGTGGTTTCTTCCAGATTCCGATCCATCCGGATGATCAGGAGAAAACCACTTTCACTTGTCCATGGGGGACATTCGCTTATAGGAGGATGCCATTTGGATTATACAATGCACCCGCTACCTTCCAGCGATGCATGATGGCTATCTTTTCCAAGTATATAGAGGAGATCATGGAGGTATTTATGGAGGATTTTTAAGTATATGCTTCCTCTTTTGATGATTGCCAATCTAACCTTGCTTTAGTGCTGCAAAGATGTGAAGACACTAATCTTGTTTTGAATTGGGAGAAGTGTCATTTTATGGTTAATGAAGGCATCGTGTTAGGACACCTCGTTTCTAATCGAGGTATTGAGGTCGATTGCGCTAAGATCGAGACTATTGAGAAACTCCCTCCCCCTTGTTCTATTAAAGGTGTGAGGAGTTTTCTCGGGCATGCAGGTTTCTACAGGAGATTCATCAAGGACTTCTCAAAGATTTCTAAACCTTTAACTAACCTCTTGAATAAAGATGTTGTTTTTGAGTTTTCGCAGGAGTGTCTTGATGCATTTTACAGTATTAAGGAAGCATTGATCTCCGCTCCCATTATCCAACCTCCGGATTGGACCTTGCCCTTTGAGATCATGTGCGATGCGAGTGATTTGGCGGTAGGAGCGGTGCTTGGACAAAAGAAGGATGGACGGACCACCGCCATCTACTACGCTAGCAAGACGCTGGATGAGGCCCAGCGTAACTACGCCACCACTGAGAAGGAGCTATTGGCGGTAGTATATGCTTTCGAGAAGTTTCGTTCTTACTTAGTAGGAGCGAAGGTCATTGTCTACACCGATCATGCAGCCGTTCATTACTTGCTTGCAAAGAAAGATGCCAAGCCACGTCTTATTTGATGGATTCTCTTGCTTCAAGAATTTGACCTAGAGATCCGCGATAAGATGGGAACCAAAAATTCTGTTGCGGATCACCTCAGCCGGCTACCTCCATCTTCACGCGAGAAGGACGACCCACCCATAGACGATTCATTCCCTGATGAGCATTTGCACTTGTTGGAGCATTTGATAGACTTATTATCTCACCCCATGATGAAGGTGAAGTATGGGGTGAGGATACCTCCCATCACGCATAGAGATGCCGTACGGTCCAGCTAGCGACCTTAAATCAAGCGCTTCTTGGGAGGCAACCCAAGGTATTGCTTTCTTTTCCCTTTTTCTAGTCTAGCTTAGAAAGTGTGCTTTTGCTTTGCTTTGTTTTGTTTTTGGCGTCCTAGACAGACAACAGGTGACATCTAAGGAAGGAATACAACCCAGGAGCACAATTGGAAGGACAGAAGTTCGAGAATTTGAGAAGATGGAGTTTGACTGAGACACATCTCGGTTGCTATCACAGCACCTCGACCAAGATGATTCTTGAGCAACCGCGGCAACTAGGGTTTTTGAAGATCCACCTTGGTCCGTACACCTCGGTCCAGTCGAGACCACCTCGACCGAGGTGACAGCAGTTCCAAAAAAGGGTATAAAAGGGGCTGAAGAATTCTCTCTCCTCTCTTTACCTTCTCCTCGACAATGGCACACTTCTCGCATCGGTCCTCCGTTTTTCGCTCGTTTTCGACGATTCTTGCTTCCAAACTGAGAGGAAAGCATCGAGGATCGCATTGCAAGCACCAATCTGCAGAAAGAACGAATCGAATCGACCGAATCTGGGTAATTATCGAAAAAACCCTAACCTCGTCTTTCTCTACTGATTTCTCTCGTTCTGGGATTTGGTTGCCCCTACATTTGCTAAGAAACAGATTAAGTACCCCATAGGAACCTGTGGTAGTGATTTTGGGGGAATAGAACTGGATTGTTGAGGGAATCGATCGAACAGCTCTTCGCCTCGGTCCAGTCGGCCTGCGCCTCGGCCAAGGTGTTCTTCAGGGTTGTCAGAGCAACCGAGGTGACCTGACAGATTACAGAAAGATGAGTTCTGAGACACAGTTGGTCTTGAGGGACAGATCTTCTCCTTCCCCTTCTTCTTCCTCTCGACGTACTAGACCGGTGATCCACGAGAGACACCAGGTCGATTATGACCGCATAGCGGCCCGTCCAGTGATTGCACCCCGCTTCTTGGACGTTTTAGCTTTTGACTGCCTCCACGTTGATGATGACCTGATGCGTATGATTTCTGCTGTGGGGTTGGAGTAGTTCACTAAGATCTGAGCTCCGGCCTATCTAGAGCCTACATTAGAGTTTGTCAGCACTTACTTGCCCACCGAGCAGGCCGTGAAGTACCGGTTGATGAACCGGAACTTCATAGTTCCCTTAGATCACTGGCGGGATATCTTTGGCTTTCAGATCCCGACAGTTGCTGATTTTCCCTCCCGAGCTGTAGCTAGGGAGTTCTGGGGACAGATTGTTCACGTGGTTGAGCATGCAGATAGATGGCGACTTGGAGACTCCAGGGAGCAGATCATATTTCACCTTGCTTTTAGGCTGGCTCATAGGATATTCAGTGAGACTCTTGTGGCGCGTACTGAAACGCCCCAGAAGGTCAGACAGGGGGCGCTTCTGAGCTTGTATTGCATGGTGACGGGAGGGATCCCAGATTTTGGTTTGATGCTAGCAGAGGATCTGCATAGGGTAAAGGCCAAGGCGAAGGGGGACATCTGCTGCGGAGGCATTGTGACTCATATAGCGAGTTACATGGATATGGACCTCAGTGTTTGTACCATGGTGGCAGCTGCCAAGCCGCTTGGACTTCAGGAGATGATCACTCGGAGGATACTAGTTCCCCGAGGACTTACTACACCATATGTGGCGATGCCATGGGAGCCGATTGCACCGCAGGGGATCAGATGGTCATATCAGTTCTCCGTGTTCGATCCACATTACTAGCAGACTGCGTGGATCCCATTTATGGAGGATGCTAGAGAGGCAGCAACTGCACCAGATGAGGAGGATGAGGTTGAGGAGGCTTATGATGATGAGGATGGTGGTGTTCCTATGGATATGGGTACAGATACGGTTGGGACTAGTGCGCCGGTCATCGATTTAGATGATGACGAGACTGAGACCGAGCCGGCTGCAACACCAGCACGTCCCGCTAGGCGTAGGGTACGCCGACAGAGGGATCTAGATGCTCACCGCCGGATCGATGACCTCACCGAGCAGATGATACACTCCTATGTTACCCTGACTGTGGACATCCAGGAGAGATTTGACGACCAGCGCCGAGAGATCGAGAGCTGGACTCATCAGATGCTAGAGGGCCAGCACTATCAGCGACGGATGACGGATATCTAGTTTGAGCAGGTCATGGGTTATCCATTTGACCCATCCCAGTACCCGTATGTGCCACCACCACCATCACCGGATCAGGATTATTGAGAGCTTGCAGGATTTTCTTTCTTTATATATTATGCAGCTCAGCTATGTCCGGTGAGTTTTTTATATTCTAGACTTATTTGACCCATTGGGATAATGTGTCCCAAGTATGGGGTATTTTATGTATTACTTGACTATGGATGATTGTATGCTACTTTGATGGATATTTATGATCTTATTTTGCTCTATTTGCTTATCTGAGATTACATGCATGCATACAGGTTATTTGATTGAGAAAAACGTCAAAAACTGGACAGAAAAATTTTTTTTGACCTCGACAGGGATGGTTCTGGCCAAACGAGGTTGACCGCATCGGTTGACTTAGAACACCTCGACCGAGGTTGTTTTCCAAACTGAGAAATTTTGAAACGTTTTGTCCTTCTTTTTTGGATGTGACCTCAGTGAAGATTTTGTTTGCAGATTGGTTTTGAAATCTTTATATGTTTGAAGGGTTTTATAATATGTTTAAGTTGCTAAATGCTTTGTTCGAAATTTGTGGCATGTTTAATACTTTGTTTTTATTCAAAATTATGTTGAATTTGAAGGTTGACACCACATGATGAATTCTCTCACTTTCTTCTTGGAAAGACCAAGGCAATTCATTCTCTTCTCTTCTTCTTCTTGATCATGCTTAGCCCCTCATATACATATTTGCCTCCCTTTACCTATCCGGGAATTTGGAAGCAAGCAAGTGAAAGAAAAGTTGAGATGTTGGCTGAAAGTTAGAAAGAAACAAATAGGTTTGGGGAAGTCAATCATGATGATGAGTAACTCGGCACCATTCACATAGCCGGATGTTTGTGTCTTACCAAAGTCGGATTGAGCGATATTCCTAACGGGTCATGGTATGTGCATCAAGGGTTTGAGGCATCTCGAGAAATTGATGATTGTTGATCTCCTAGGCTTCGGTTATTGTGCACCTCTGTCCATGCATCCCAAAAAGTAAAGTAAAAAAAAAAGTAAATAAGCAAAGCTTATTGGTGGAAGATGTGAAATTCAAAACAAGTGAAGTGAAGATCCTTTTCCCGGATTCTAGCACCACATTCTCTATATACATCTCACCCTCACACGTTTCATGACCTTCTCTCTTGAAAAGACCTTGAGACCTCGAGCTTGTTGATTGACTTAGTGGTTTAAACTGGATTATACATGATTAATTTCGATGATTATGATTTATTATGCATTCTATCATTTTATGCAAAGATGAACAACTTTCTTATATTTATAAAATGATTTGATCATATTTTGATTTTAAATTCCATGAAGCATTCTCTTACAGTGATCTATGATTGTAGCACACCATTAAAATGTTTTGAAAGACTTTTTCATTGATCTTTATGACTTATAATCCATTCTATCTTGTATTTAAGATTTGGAACTTGCTTGGAGACAAGCAAGGGCTAAGTATGGGGTATTTTGATAGCATGAATTATAGTCTATATTTTGGGACATGTTTAGACGTTTTATCTTCAATAATCTACATGTTTGGATTTATATTATGAGATTATATTGTCGTTTCATCTACCTTTGCGGGAATCGAGGTCTACACCAAGTTTCGTTGTAATCGTAGGTAAAATGGCACATTTTGGACCAAAATGGAGCAAAAAGGAGCTAAGGAGTCATTGGAGCTACATTTAGGAGCTTAAGGAAGAATCCAGGAATCATGGAATTGGATTAGGGATTCACTTTGGACCAGATTTGAGAGATTTCACATTCAGTTGTGATTCACCTCGGTTGACTACAAAGTCACCTCGACCGAGGTGATCCCGAGGAGCTAACTCGACCGAGGCAAACACCTTGGACGCGGCAAGGATATTTTATTCTTGGCTGAGATCTTTTATCTTTGGAAAGTGGATCTTATATTTTTGGGCTGGATTCATGGAAGGAAGAAGATAAATTAGCCCATATATTTTACCTATTTTTATGGGAAAAGATCTTTCTAAGATATCTTATCTTTGGAGGATAATTTTCCTATAAAAAGGGTTGGATTTTCCACAAATCCAGATCATGCTATACCACCGATTGTGCCTAGAGAAGCCGTTTTATCCCACTATAGTTGGGAGATTTGAAGAACCTTTTTGAAGATTGAAGGAAGGAAGTTGATAGCTTGTTATAGCTTTTTAAGGGGATTTGTAAGACTTTCTTAGATTCCCTTTTGTTTGATTGTCTCGTTGGATTTGTGATCCAAGGAACGCTGATTTTTTTATTTGATTCAGTTATTGAAGCCTTTTTCTTAAGGTTTTTGTGTTCAAATATTCATTCTCTTCCCTTATATTTGATTATTGCTTTCATGATGATGAGTGGCTAATTTCCTTATGCGATTCTAGGGTGATTGGCTGAAAATTGTGGGAAAAACAATGATAGAATAATCTTAATCACAGTAGGACCCTGAAAGCTCGAGTCTTTATCCTTAACCCTAAAGCATCTCGCTCAATCGATGAACATCTCGGCCGGGGTGGAATTCTTCTGACCGAGGTGACTTTTCTGATCCAAAACTGAGAGTTAAGTGTTAGAGTTTGCAAAATCCTATTTTTATTATACCTTTCCTGGTTCAATGCAAGCCTAGGATGAGACTTACCCGGTAATTCCTTTGTTTGTTTACCAAAGATCATAAGTGTAGGTAATAAAGTTTAACCTTTATTGGGGTTTGAGTGTGCTTTCATTCCATCTTTGTGAGTTAGCCTGAGACTTACCCGGTAAAGGTTGATTCTATTCCCTTAGTTGGAGTGTTAGTTTGAGGTTATAGTTCTTTACCTTAATTCCTTGAGACTTACCCGGTAATAGGAGTTACGGTTTGGGATTAGTGAGTAGTGAGACTTACCCGGTGATCTATTCTACTTTAGTAACACCTTCCCTTTCCAAAATCTCAGCTTTGTCCGCTTATCTTTAGATCTTGAGTTGGAACCACAACTAGATGCTTTAATCCCTAGAATTGCATATTTCCTTAATTGACTTTTTATCATCTTTGATTGTTTTAATCGCGTTCGTGGTTAGTTGCGACATTAGCTTACCTATATCGACTTTGTTTCACTAAGTCCCTGTGATCGACCCCTGGAATTCCTTGCTTTTACTACGATTGACCCGTACACTGCGGGTTCGCATCCTTGTCTTAAGCTTACATCTAGGGTTATAAATTTAAAGCTTGCACACACCGTTTGGAGCGAACAATCCCTCCAACGAAAGTTATGTTGGTCACGCCAGTTTGGCATGAAGTTGTTAGCATAGGGATCGTTCCTAGGCCTTTGCTGCTGTGGTTGTCCATAACCCATTGCGTTCACCTCAGTATCGTCATCCTAGACTTGGGGACACATGTCCTTTGGATGATATGGGTCAGCACATACTCCACAAGCTTTGAGCTGCTGTGGCGTTCTCATAAGTGTTAGTCTCTTCACTATTTCCTTCAACTCCGCGAGCTCAGTGGAGATCTCACTCTTTCCGGTATTTACAGCATGGACTCCTTTCTTAGCCGGTGTCCTTCCATAGTTCCGAGTTCCTACCGCTAGTTCATGTATCTTTTCCAAAGCAAGGTCAGGAGTAGACTTAAGAATATTACCTCCGCAAGCCGCATCGACGATCCTCCTTTCATTGTCTAGCAAGCCATTGTACAAGTACAAGACTAGATCTTGAGTTGAATATCCGTGAAAAGGACAGCTGGATCAGAGGCGTGCAAACCTTTCGAAGTACTCGTAGAGAGTTTCGTTCGCCTCTTGCTCGATGTTGCTTATAGCTTTCTCCAAGCTGTTTGCATTCTTGGCTGGGAAGTATTTCTCCAAAAACGCCTTGTGAAGGTTCTCCCAAGTGTCGATGCTCCCGGATGGAAGGTGGTAATACCAATCGTCCGCGGAATCTTTGAGTGTGAAGCCGAATGCCCTCATCTTGATTTGTTCTTCGGTAATGTTGGCCGGCTTCATGCTCATACACATGGTATGGAACTTCCCAAGGTGTTTGATGGGGTCTTCACCACTTAGCCCATGGAATGATGGAAGCAAGTGAATGAGACCCGGCTTTAGCTCAAAATTAACTCCTCCCCCTTATGCCGGTATAGTGACAGCAAGGGGGTTTGAGCCAAGGTGGGCTGCATGAGTTGACGAAGTGTACGGTCAGCCATCTCTTGTTGAAGTTGTTGTTGTCTTCGTTGCCGGATGTGCGTCCTCTCAATTTCTGGATCAAAAGAAGCAAAGCCGGAGTTAGTAGCACGGGTTTGAACCATAAAAATGGTTCAAACCAATAATCAATAATAACAATAAAACACTAAACTCCCCGGCAACGGCGCCAAAATTTGATCGAAGGTATTTCTATGGTCGTCTATACCCAATCAAAAGTAAATCCCGACTTAGCACTAAAACAAGTATAGTGGTTAAGGGTCGAACCCAAGAGAGTTAAGGTGTCTTATTAGATGCAATTATCGATTATAGTAACGAGTAACAAAGGGGGGGGGTTTGGTTGAATTGATGCACACAAAACTTATGAAAACGACTAATGCGATAAGTAAGACAATGATGGGTGAATCTACACTAGGTTGATTCTAAGCATGCAATTGCTACTTTGGTGAGTTCCTTTCACAAGTTTTCAAGTAATCTCCCGTCTCGATCATATATATGTGTTAAGCCAACCGGCATCAACACAACTTAACAGGTTAGTGTTCCGTAAAACTACAAGAACAAACAACAATTTAGCTTTCAAACAAAGACTAAGGGATATAAAGAAAAGATTAAAATCGTTAAGCTTATATTTATATTTGTGTTCCTTTTCTTTAAGTAATTACAACCCGTTATCACTTTAAGTTTACTAATAGATTAAAGACCCGAACCTGGAACCTATTAATCCTAGTTGTTTGCATGCATTTTAGAACTTAAGGTGATCAATCTCAAGTCATAGTAAAACATGCAATTAGACAATGGAGATCAAGGAAATACAAAGCATTACTGAATAAAAACTTATATTAAAGAAATCTTACAACCGAAGTAACAACGCAACTTCAAACCAACCCAATGTAGCAAGAGAGTTAGCAACTCATTACGAAGGTAGCAAGATAAGCTAAATGGGAAAGTGGATAATTTGTTGGCTAAAAAGATGGATCAGTCTAACAACCAACCAAGGACTATTTATACTACAAAAGACACTAAATAGGAGTAAATGGCCGGCCCAAAACAACCACCTTTAATGCCATAAAGGTGGTGTAAACAACCGGAGTAAAGCTTTTATCGTTACCTTTTGTCGTTAAACCGCAGGGGCGGCCTTCAGCTCCGCAGGGGCGGTGAAGGAAAAAAGCTTGGTCTTCTTCATGGCCGCATGAGCGGCTAGGCAAATCCGCAGAGGTGGACCTTTAATGCTCTTCAAACGTCTGACGCTTCAACTTCCTGCCGTTTCTGATGCCAAGCCGCCGGGGCGTCCCTATGTCAACACAGGGGCGGTGACACAGCCTCTTCGTCTTCCAGCTCCTAGGTTGAGGCGCAGGCAGAGGCGCAGTGGAAGCAGCAGGGGAGCTGGTCTTCGTTTCTTCAGGGCAAGTCACCGCAGGGGCGCCAAGGAGTGGCGCAGGGGCGGTGACAGCCTTCATGGTTGGCATTGGCGAAGACGTAGGGAGCGCTCCGGAGTAAAGTGTCACCCGCAGGGGCGGTGACAAGGCTCCGCAAGGGCGGTGAGGCAACAGAAGCTTTGCTTCATGAACGATCTTCACTCCTAAGTGCTTATAACTCCTTCCTTATCTTCTTTTAGTCTTCTTCTTCTGGACCAAGGAGTTAGTAGCATAAACCGACACAAATGCAATGAAAAGACTCTAAAAACTATCCTAAATGATAGTGATTCCATCACCTATCACCATCTACCAAAGAACGTGATCTCAGATCCAAACGCATGAGTTCAAACCCGATCTAGGGTAAAAACAACTTGTGTGATTTTTCTGCGTTCGTGTCTCTTGTAGAACCCAAGAACTACGTTCAAGCACTTCAAGAACCTGATTGGATCATGATCATGCAAAATCAACCGAATGAATTCGAGAGAAACAAAGTTTGGACTCTCACAGCTAGAACTAAGCAACAATCTGTCATTGACACAAAATGGGTATTTCGAAACAAGTTGGATGAAAATAGCAAGGTCATTCAAAACAAAACACGACTTGTAGCTCAAGGCTATAACCAAGAAGAAGGTATTGATTATGAGGAGACTTTTGCTCGGGTTGCCAAGTTAGATGCCATACGTATGCTACTTGCTTTTGCATCCTTCATGAACATAAAGCTATTTCAAATGGATGTTAAATGTGCTTTTCTTAATGGCTTCTTAGAAGAAGAAGCCTACGTTGCTCAACCTCCTGGTTTTGAAAATGATGAATTTCCGGATCATGTTTTTAGATTGGACAAAGCTCTTTATGGTCTTAAGCAAGCTCCTCGAGCTTGGTATGAAAGATTGTCCAAGTATCTTCTTGAAAATGATTTCAAAAGGCGTTTGATTTGGTGAAAACTCCACCTTGATTGAAATGGTTTATAGGTGTTGATGATGGAAGAATTCACACTAATATAGCAGTTGGATCTCTAGCAATGTACTTGATTATATTTCTAGATGTTTGGTTTGAATTCAGTGCAGGTTATATATTTACATGTCAAGGGCCTTGAAGTTGGATTGAAGAACAAGTTCAAAAAGATGAAGATCAAGGGCCTTGAATTTAAAGTGCACGGAACAAAGGATTCAAATATATTGAAGATCTTCGTTGAAGATTTGGTAACAACAAAGATCTTATCAAACAAAGATTTTGTCAACCGAAGGAAGATCTCAACCGAAGGATAGAGAATCATTTCGAGAAGATTCTCTAAACAAAGAAGATCTACAACGGCAAAAATATCTTCTCTCTTATCCAACAGAAGACGAGAAGATCAAGGAGTAAAAGACTCAATGTGTTCGTAGGATCGAAGACGTGCAACGTCTATCTTACGATCTTTATGGAACAGAAGGTTAATCTTCAAACGGTCATCTCTACAACGGCTAGAAGATCTTTCCATAGAAGATATAAATGAAGATGATGATCGAAAAAGAAAAATACACAAGCCTACATCGGAAAACATCTTTGCATCCTTAAGCAACTTAATCATCTTCATTCGTTGTTTTTCTTTCTGACAATCACGTAAAAGCTTTATCCCCTTAGAGAGAGAAAATACAAGAGCTCTATTGGAAGATCTAAAAAGTGTTATACAAGAGTGTGTTACTCTGCGAAGTAACTAGGCTATTATAGCTAGGTTAAGAGTTGGAGCGAGATCGTAGCATTGGCTACAAGTGACAGAAGAAGGGAATTTCTTCTAGTTTGTATCTAGGACTCTTTGAAGCTGATAATAGATAGTTAGATCCTACGGATATGCCCTGGGACGGAGAGTAGGCTATTTAGAGCCGAACTTCGTAAACATCTCCTCGTGTCAATCTTTTCGATTCCGCACCATATAAGTTTTACTGTGACTAACTTTCTTTTGCAGGAGCAAGAAGTCAAGGCCCTTGAAATTGAGTTTCAATGCCCTTGAAATCGAAGTTTCACTAGTAACACAGATTGACATCAAGGCCCTTGAAAGAAGTTTCAAGGCCTTGAGATTTGTTTTGCGAAAAGTTCTCATACTCTATTCAACCCCCCCCCCTTCTAGAGTATTATCTATATTATTTACATCACCTAACGGTTCTTCAATTGGTATCAGAGCTAGACTCACGTTTATTGATTTAACCATCAGTGAGACTAATCATGAATCCGGTAGGTGATGGTGGATTTGCTCAAGGAAGATCCTCATCTCGACCACCACTCTTTTGTGGCAACAACTTCGCTCATTGGAGATGACTAATGCGTATGTTCCTGATTGACCAGGATATGGAACTTTGGAGCATTATTCAAGATGGACCAAAAGTTCCAAAGACAACGGTTGAAGGCGTCCAAGTCCCGAAAAAGGAATCAGACTTCACTCAGGCTGACCTGGACAGTGTGTCAAAGAATTATAAAGCAATGAATCTACTTTACTGTGGATTAGATGCTAATGAATTCAACCGCATCTCATCATGAAAAAGTGCAAAAGAAATATGGGACAAGCTTGTTGTCACTTATGAAGGAACAAGTCAAGTCAAGGAAACAAAGATTAGCATCTTTCTTAGACAATACGAGCTATTCAAGATGAATCCAAATGAACCAGTCAAAGAAATATTCACCAGATTCACTGGGATAGTGAACAATCTAGACTCACTCGGAAAGACCTTCACAAATGAAGAAAAAGTGAGAAAGGTTCTAAGAAGTTTACCTAAAGCCAAGTGGGGACCAAAGATGACTGCTATTGAAGAAGCTCAAAATCTTACTACTCTTCCTCTTGATGATTTAATTCGAAAACTCATCACACATGAAATGATCCTTGGCGAAGAAGATGGAGAACTTCCATCCAACTCCAAGAATTTAGCATTAAAATCCAAAAAAGATGAGTTACCTTCTAAAGAAGAAAATAGTGAGGATGATAATGAAGAAGATGCTCTCGCCATGATCTCTAATGGTTTAGCAAGAATTCTCAAGATAAAGAAACAATCTGCAAACCGAGAAATTCCACGAGCATCAAAACCCCGAGGTAAGTTTTCTAACTCTAATAAGAAAACGAAAGTACTGACTTGTTTTGAATGTGGTGAAACAGATCATTTGGTGAAGGATTGTCCACAAAAGAAGAGGACCAACTTCAAGAAAAATGATCGAAAGAAGAAAGCCATGGTTGCTTCATGGAGTGATTCAGATTCAACTAATGAATCAGAAGATGAACAAGAACAAGCAAACATGTGTCTTATGGCCGATCATGAAGATAACTCAAATCTTTACATCGACAATATGGTAAATACAATCTTGTCTCAACCTGAGATTGACCTTAAACAATTTCTCAAGGATATTATCTTAAATGATAAGGAACTATTACTCAGATTTAAAGAAGCAATCATGTGGAACTATTACTCTTGGTGATAAAGGAAAGTGTGACATAATTGGCATTGGTAAAATTTGCTATGATTCGTCCAACTTTATTGATGATGTTCATTTGTTGATGGTTTAAAATATAATCTACTAAGTATTTCTCAAATTTGTGATAAAGGCAATAAAGTCATGTTTGATTCAGAAAAATGTGAAGTTCAAGACATAAAGACAGGAGAAGTAAGAAGTATTGCTTACTGCTCCTAGGTGCAATAATGTTTATTCTTTGAGTACTAACCAAGTTGTAGGAACTAAGCTAAAATGTCTAAAGTCCTTGACTGATGATCCAAGGCTTTGGCATAAATGACTTGGCCAGGTAAGAATGCACACAATGTAGAAGCTACTTACAAAAGATTTGGTACGTGGTTTGCCAAACCTAAACTTCAAGGTTGATGACCTATGTAAAGCTTGTACACAAGGTAAATAAACAAGAGGTTCATTCAAACTTAAGAAAGCTGTAAGTTCTTCTCGACCTATTGAACTTTTACATATGGATCTTTATGGACCTATGCGTGTCAAATCACCCGGAGGAAAACAATACATCCTTGTTATAGTAGACGATTTTTCTCGGTTTACATGGATATCCTTTTTACGAGAAAATTTTGAAGCCTTATTTTAGTTTTCAAAATTATGTAAGGAGTTACAAAGTTTGAAAGCCTACCAATCGTTTCTATAAGAAGCGATCATGGTAGAGAATTTGATCAACTTAAGTTCGATTTATTTTGTGAAAAGTACGGTATTTCTCATAACTTTTCAGCTCCTAGAACTCCTCAACAAAATGGAGTTGTAGAATGCAAGAACCGCACTCTTGAGGATATGTCTAGGACAATGCTTTTAGAAAATCATTTGCCAAAAAGTTTTTGGGCTGAAGTAGTAAACACAGCAAATTATATTTTAAATCGATGCTTAATTCGCCCTATTTTGAAAAAGACTCCTTATGAACTCTTCAAAGGAAGGAAATGGTTCATCTCGTAAAATAAAACAAGTAAACAACATTTCCACAACGCTCTCTTTCACCCCTGCTCCCACCCCTGCCTTCCCTTGCCGGAGGTCGGTCGTTTGTTCGGCCTCCACCCCTGCACAGCGCCCAACTGTGCCCCCACCCCACTCCCCACCATGGGAGTCCCAAAGAAAACCAAGAAGCAGTCCCTAAAGCTTTCTGAACTGAACCCCAACCATTGCCTCCCCCCCAATGCAAACAGCACATCTAACCCACCAAGTCCCATCGACTTCGTCCCGGAGGAGTTCATTCGATCGAATAATGTCCGACTCTCACGAACCTTGAACCCCAAACACACTGAATACCCAACCATGTCGCCGGCTACTCTCTCCTTGATCGAACTCTTTCCTCCCCTATCCCCACCGAAAGAACCCTCAGAGATACCCCCAGTAACCACCACACCCCTTCCGCCTCCCTTTGACATCACCCCTACTGCTGCCCCCCTGAGTTCCCCAATCCCAAACCCAGCCCCTTCCAACATTCCCCTCGAGCCGACTCGCCTTCCCGACACCCCCCCTGAGCTGGTTCACTTTCCCATTGAAAATACCACTAATGAGTGTGCCTCGGGACCTACCACCAATAACTACCCCATACCACACGTTTCAACTAGCCCCCCTTCAACTTCCTCCCTGCATGCCAAACCTTTGTCCCCTCCTCTCTCCCCTTTGCATGGCCCCGTCCCCTCACCTCCTCGACCATGCACGGATGAGACTAACCCCCAGGCATCCTACAAAGAAATACTCTCCACTGCACCAACCTGGAACCACGTTCCCCTCCATTTCTTTCCTGGCCTGGATGATGGCATCATCCCCTTCACGACTGAAGACATTTCCGATTCCCTTGCTAAATGGAACCGATCCCTGATTGGCTTTCCCTTGGGCAGTCCCTTGGCATACCAACGCATGAAAACCTTTGCTGCACACTCTTGGAACAATATCTCAATGCCTACCATCCTGAAGAATGAAAAAGGGATCTTTGTCTTCCAATTCGCTTCCGAAAACGACCTAAATGTTGTACTCCACAACAGTCCTTGGATCATCAACGGTTCAACCTCGCTGTTGCTCAAGCGCTGGTACCACGGCATGCAGCTCGACTACTCTTGTGTATCTACTGTCCCGATCTGGGTCACACTATTCGACCTTGATTACCGCTTTTGGTCTCCTCACATGCTTGCAAAGATTGGTTCGGCTATCGGAGTTCCCATTCTCACTGATTCCTGCTCCGCAAACCACGAAAGGCTTGGATTTGCTCGAATCCTTGTTGAGCTCTCTGCGTCGAAACCCATTAAACGGGTATTCACCTTTGTTGGCCCAAATAGAGAGTCCATCTCACAAAAGATTACCTACGATTGGATCCCCGAACACAGCCCTACCTACCTCCTGTTCGGACATCGCTGCAAAGCCGCAAACACCACCCGGACCCGACCAGCCAAACCTCGTAACCTTCCCCTCTCAACCAAACCCCCTCTCCTCCCAACCCCTGACCAGGGGCTCCTCCTGGATAAACACCGCCCGGACCCGACCAGCCCAAACCGGAAAACCCCCGCTACCACTACAACTCAAACTGATACAACCCTAAACCCTCCCTCTATTCAAACCCAAACCCTAAACGACAACCCCTCTCCCCCCTCATCACTCTCCATTGTAACCCCACATCAAACCCTAACCCTAAATGACACCCCCCCACCACTCTCCACTATAACCCCACATCAAACCCTAAAGGCAATGCCTACTGCCAATAACTCCCCGCCCTTACCCCCTGAGTCCAACTCAGGCACCCCATCTTCCTCTACCCTCCCTCCCAATCCCTCCCTAACCCTAACTGAAACAAATCAACACTCATCTACCCTCTCGGCAAGCCTCAAGGACGCTTGTTCCGATCATGTGACTCATCCATGAATTTAAACATCTGCGCCTGGAACATTAGGGGCTTAAACCACCCTAATAAACAAAGAGCCATCCGCGACCTAGTAAGGCGCCACCACCTTGATATCATTGCTATCCTCGAAACGAGAATGAGTAACTCAAAGATGACAAAGATGTCTTCCCTCATTCCGAACTGGAACAATTACTCAAACCTTCCCCCTCTTCAAAAATGCAGAATCTGGATCTGGTGGGATCCGAATGCTGTCTCCCTCACCCCTATCTTCTCCAACGATCAACTCATACACTACAATCTCACCTCTCCTCACCTCCAAAAAAATCTCTCATGCACCTTCATTTATGCCCATAACCTTCCGATCGATCGAGACCCCCTCTGGAACAACATTTCTACAATCAGGCTTCTCAACGCTGATGAACCTTGGGCACTGCTGGGCGATTTTAACACAATTCTCAACCAGGATGAAAAAATCACGAATGGAACCCCTCATTCTCCTACTCCAACACCTGAACTCGCGAACTGCCTCTCCTTAAATGCTCTCTCCGATCACCCCTTCTGGGGCTGCAAAATGACTTGGAATAACAAACAAATCCGGAATAGAATATGGTGCAAGTTGGACAGGATCCTCATCAACCCCTACTGGCAACTCACTTTCCCAACTCCTCCGCCCTTTTTGATAACCCCTCTATCTCAGACCATTCCCCCAGCATACTATCTCTTCACCCAACCAAAAATCACCCCAAGCGCCAATTCCGGTTCAATAATTGTTGGGCATCCCATGAGTCTTTCATGTCCTCGATATCCTCAGCCTGGACCTCAACCGTCTCCCCAAACCATCCCTGCAGGAACTCAATGGAACTGCTTGCCTTGAAGCTCAAACGCTCTAAAACCCAACTCAAAAAATCCGCTAGTCAAAAAGTCGAAGATCTCTTCTCCTCTGTTGAACACCACAAGACCACACTGGCTTCCATTTAATCGGATCTCCAACTCGACCCTTTGGACCCAGCCCTCCTTAATGCCGAAAGAACCACCACTGCTACCCTTAACATATGCCTGGACTGTCTGCGGTCTACCCTTGCGCAACTTCACAAAGCTTCATGGATTAAATACGGCGATCAGTGCAGTTCCTACTTCTTCAAATGTATAACCGCCAGAAGAGCCTCAAATCAGATTAAAATCCTCCATGATCCCAACAACATCTCAACGGGCCCTACTTATGATGCTGATGAGATTGCAAAAATTCTAGTTACGCATTTCTCTGACCTTCTCAACCCAACTGCTCGCCACAACCCCTCAAACCTATTTCCTGACTGCGATCTCCCTACTTTACCCCCTGATTTCCTCAATACCTTCAACTGCGAGGTCTCAAACGAGGACATTGAGAGAGCCCTCTTTAGCATCGGAAATCAAAAGGCCCCTGGCCCGGATGGGTTCAATGCTTTCTTCTTCAAGTCTTCCTGGTCTATTACGGGCTCTGATTTCTCAAATGCCATTCGGGACTTCTTTCAGTCAGGAAGTCTCACAAAACAAATCAACCATACGTCCCTCTCCTTGGTTCCAAAAAAGGCTAACCCCGTTCTTCCCGCAGACTACCGACCTCTATCATACTGTAACACATCCTACAAGGTCATTGCTAAGCTCCTTGCTGAGAAACTGAATGATGCCCTCCCCTTCATCATTAGTAGATCCCAGGGTGCTTTTGTAAAAGGTCGATCCATCAAGCACAATGTGCTCATCTGTCAAGAACTGTTCAAAAAATATAATCAACGCCGAATCTCTCCCAGATGTGCCCTTAAGGTTGATATTTCAAAAGCGTTTGATACCATAAACCACAGATTCATCCTTCACTGCTTGGAAAGGATGGGCTTTCCGGGAAATTTCATTTCTCTGATCGCGTCCTGCATCTGTTCCCCTTCCTACTCGGTTAACATCAATGGTTCCCTCCATGGATTTTTTAAAGGCTCCAGGGGCCTCCGACAGGGATGCCCACTATCTCCACCCCTTTTTGTCATCGCCATGGAAGTGTTATCCTCTATGCTCACCACAAATACATCCAATCCTGACTTCAATGCCCACCCCAAATGCTCCTCGCCTAAACTCACACACCTTTGTTTTGCTGACGATTTGTTACTTTTTTGCAGGACTAATATCATTTCTGTTAACATCCTTAAGAGTACCTTGGATCATTTTGGAAGATATTCTGGACTTCTCTTCAACGCATCAAAGTCTTCCCTCCTCCTTGGGGGTGTCTCGTCGGCTGCTTCTGAGCATCTATCTGGTTCTTCGGGTCTGCCGATTGGATCCCTCCCCTTCACCTACCTGGGCATCCCGATGGGCAGCAAACGCCTAAACATCCGTGAATTCTCTCCTCTCATCTCAAGAATCACTAGCAAAATCAACTCTTGGTATGCCAAATGTCTCTCCTACGCTGGCAGAAAACAGATCGTTGCTTCAATTCTCATGTCAATCCACCTCTACTGGAGCTCCGTTCTACCTATCCCCATGTTCATCATCCTCAAGATACAAGGACTGCTTCGCTCCTTCCTTTGGTCAGGTAAATCATCCTCTAGCCGATCCCTGGTGGCCTGGAACACTATTTGCAACTCCTACGCGAATGGGGGTCTCGGTTTCAAAGAGATCCTTTCCTGGAACAAAGCTTGTATCTCAAAACAAATCTATGACCTTGCCTCACTCAACCCTACTGCAAACCTCTGGACTGAATGGACCCACAACAATATCCTAAAAGGCACTTCAATATGGCTCTACCCTCCCTCCTACAAAGACAGCTTCGTCTGGTGTTCGATGATCAAGATCAGAGACGAAATCCTGAATACCATGCCTGGACCCCAATTCGTTCAACTCACATGCGCTAACGGGCGATTCAAAACCTCAACCGCCTACAACATTGTTTGGAAAGCCTCTCCGCCTACCCCTCCTTACGATCTACACCGCATCTGGAAGGGACTAAATGTCCCCAAATGCAGTTTCATAACTTGGATTGCTAGCCACAACCGACTACCCACCCTCTCAAAGCTCCTCCTGTGGAACATCATTCAAGATGACACTTGCAAGCTCTGTAACTCTCAAAAAGAAGACCAGGACCACCTCCTTCATAACTGTAGGTTCTCCACTCTTGTCCTTGACCTCATCTCCAGATGGACCCGAACACCTCCCCCCTACCCTTACTCTCAAAACATTTGGGCATGGCTCCGCTCCCTCAAGCCTAAGAAACATGACCTCATTACACACATCTGTATCTCCTCCATTACTAGCTTTATCTACTTTGTTTGGAAAGCTAGGAATGATCTCATCTACAACAACTCCCCCACTCACCCCTCCGTATGTGCGATGTCTGCCATAAGTGCCACAAAAACCTTTGTTCTTGTAACTGGAAGGATCGCTCCGACAACTCCAAAATGTGGAGCAATATCCTTGGTATCCAACTTATGTAACTGATAGCATGAATTATAGTCTATATTTTGGGGTTTGTTTGGACGTTTTATCTTTCATAATCTGCATGTTTGTTTGTACATTATGTGATTTTACTACCATTTCATCTACCTTTGCGAGAATCGAGGTCTACACCTAGTTTCGTTGTAATTGCAGGTAATTTGGTACGTTTTGCATCAAAAAGGAGCAAAAGGAGTCATGAGTCATTTAGAGCTACATCCAGGAAGCATAGCCATGGATTAAAGATTTACTTTGGACCAGTTTTGAGATATTTCACATTCAGTTGTGACTCACCTCGGTTGATCAGAGGTTCACCTCGACCGAGGTGATCCAGAGAGGCCGACTCGACCGAGGCGAACACCTAGGACGCGGCGAGAATATTTTATTCTTGGCTGAGATCTTTTATCTTTGGAAGGTGATCTTATATTTTTGGGCTTGGCTCCTGGAAGGAAGAAGATCTTATATTTTACCTATTTTTATGGGAAAAGATCTTTCTAAGATATTTTATCTTTGAAGGGTTATTTTCCTATAAAAAGGGTTGGATTTCCACAAATCCAAAACTCCGGCTTACACCGAAAAACACGCAGCAGCAGCAGCATACTCCAGTTGGGAGTTTTGAAGAACCTTTTTGAAGGTTGAAGGAAGATAGAAGTCTATAGCTTTTATAGCTTTTTGAAGGGTTTTGTAAGATTGTCTTCAATTCCCTCAATTGTTGTCTTGTCTTTTTGGATTGTTATCCAAGGAACGCTTTGTTGTGATATTTGATTCAGTTATTGAAGTCTTTTCATTAAATTCTTCTTTGTTCAAATATTCATCTTCTTCCCATATATTTTAATACTTTCATTATGATGATGAGTGGCTAATTTCCTTGTGTGATTCTAGGGTGATTGGCTGAAGGTTGTGGGAAAAACGATGATAGAATAATCTTAGATTCCAGTAGGATCCTGAAAGTTCGAGTCTTTAACCTTAACCCTAAGCATCTCGTTCAGTCGATGAACACCTCGGCCGGGGTGGAAACTGGCTGACCGAGGTGACTTATCTGATCCATAACTGAGAGTTAAGTGTTAGAGTTTGCCAAATCCTATTCTTATTACACCTTTCCTGGTTCAAAGCAAGCTTAGGATGAGACTTACCCGGTAATTCCTTAGTTTGTGTACCAACGATCATAAGTGTAGGTAATAAAGGTTTATCCTTTATTGGGGTTTGAGTGTGCTTCCATCCTATCTTCGTGAGTTAGCCTGAGACTTACCCGGTAAAGGTTGATTCTATTCCCTTAGATGGTATGTTAGTTTGAGGTTATAGTTCTTTATCTTGATTCCTTGAGACTTACCCGGTAATAGGAGTTACGGTTTAGGATTAATGTGTAGTGAGACTTACCCGGTGATCTACTCCACTTTAGAAACACCTTCCCCACGCAAAAATCTCAGCTTTGTCCGCTTATCTATAGATCTTGAGTTGGAACCACAACTAGATGCTTTAATCCCTAGAATTGCATGTTTGCTTTATTGACTTCTTATTCATCTTTGATTGTGTTAATCGCTCTTGTGGTTAATATTGACATAAACACACCGTATTGACTTTGTTTCACCGAGTCCCTGTGATCGACCCCTGGAATTTTCTTGCTTTTACTACGATTGACCCGTACACTGCGGGTTCGCATCCTTGTTTTAAGCTTAAGTCTAGGGTTATAAATTTAAAGCTTGCACACACCGTTTGGAGCGAACAAGTTTTTGGCGCCGTTGCCGGGGACTTGGTCTAGACCGAGCCGGTTACGGTTTGCTTTTGGGGCACTTGCCCCTGTTGCTACTAACTACTCTTTCTATGAGTTTTGTAGTTTTCAGGATTTCCGATAACTACATTTGATCCAGCCTGGATAGCAAGGCAAAGTGCTAGGGCGGACCATTATGAATACTTGGAGGAGAAGTACTCCTTCTATTGGTTCAGCAATGAATGGGAAAGAGACGAGGTCATTCAGTGTGAACTTGCGATATGGGATGAGAAGAATGTCCCTAAAAACATTTATGAGCAACCTTTTGAAGACTCTCTCGAATCAAGATTGGAGAAGTTGATGAAGAAGGTGGAGGAGCTCAAGGAAAGCACCCTATCCTATGCTAAGCCGAAAGAGGAGCATAAGGAAGTGTTGCACGTTCCAAGCATTCCTTTGGTCGAACCGGAAGTTTCTCCTGAAGCTTCTGAGGAAGAGGAAGATATGGAAGGTCTCGATCTGACTGTTGAGACCTCGGTCGAAGTGGAAGAGATCTCGGCCGAGATGGAAGAATCTGCAAAACTGGAAGCAGAAGATGCAAAGAACCTTGGTCAAATTACTGAGATTGTGACCAAGGTGAAAGAAAGATCAACTGAGTTGAGAGAGATTTCATGTGTTGGTTATCAACCTAACATGAAACCTGATCCGAGCTTTGGAGAACTTTACAAGGTAAGTTCTCTTGCTCCATTCGAAATCCCTATTAAAATTTCTGAATTTTTCAGGAAAGCACCGGAGAGTTGGAGGTCTCTTCCGAAAGAACCTCCAAAGATCAAGATGAAGTCTTCCTTGATATTGTTGGAAGAAGAAGCTCCTCGGATCATGAGGAGTGGAGTTGGCAAGCACTACACCGCTAAGGCGATGAAGAGTCTCTTGTTCAAGTATGGGGTCCCTCGCATGCTCAGGACCCTGTACCATCCCCAAGCTATAGATGGGGAAGCTGCTATAATTCTCGAGAAACTGTTTTCTCGATCAAGGAAAGGATGGGACACGAGGAATGTCCCATTGAAGTGTAGGAAGTCTAGACGAATTCCGGTGAGAATCAAACCGTACAAGCTTGTACGTGGGAGATCTTACCATTTGCCGGTAAAGTTAGGAACCGGAACCTTCTTGGAAGATTTTTACGGATGTGATGAGCACTCCACGACATTCGAAGTGCATTGAGTAATCCCATGCCGTATGGTCCAGCTAGCGACCTTAAACCAAGCGCTTCTTGGAAGGAAACCCAAGGTATTGCTTTCTTCTCCCTTTTCTAGTTTAGTTTAGATAGTTGCTTTGTTTTTGTTTTCCTCTAGACAACAACCAGGTATTCCAAAAGGAAGGATCACAGTTCAGGAGCTACACTGGAAGAACAAAATTTCGAGAAGTTGAGGAAACGAGCTTTACTGAGATACATCTCGGGTACTGTCAGAACACCTCGACCGAGATGTGTTTCGCCAACCGAGATGGTCATTTCTGGGAGTTGTTTCTTACTCCTTCATGCAGTTTAGCTATGTTCGGTGAGTATCCTGTCCTTAGACTTATTTTGACCCACTGGGACAGTGTGTCCCAAGTATGGGGTATGCGGATATGTTATTTGACTATGGATGATTGTATGCTACTTTGATGGATATTTATGATCTTATTAAACTTCACTTTCGCTTCTATATCTTTATCTGAGATTACATACATGCATACAGGTTATTTGATTGAGAAAAACGTCGAAACTGAAAAAAAAAAAAAAAAAAAAAAAAAAAAACTGGTTTTAAAATATTTTTGACCTCGACCGGGGAGGTTCTTGGCCAAACGAGGCATTTCACCTCGGTTGAACCAAGAACACCTCGACCGAGGTGTGTTAACTGAGAGTTTTCGAAAACGATTTTGTGTTACTTATCTGGATATGATCTCAGTGAAGATCTTGTTTACTGACTGGTTTTGAATCCTTTATGTGTTTGAAAGGTTTTATAATATGTTTAAGTTGCTAAATGCTTTGTTTGAAATTATTAGCATGTTTAATACTTTGTTCCTATCCAAGTTATGTTGAGTTTGAAGGTTGACACCGCAGATTAAGTTCTCTCACTTTCTTCTTGGAAAGACCAAGGCAATTCATTCTCTTCTTCTTCTTCTTGATCATGCTTAGCCCCTCATATACATTTTGCCTCTCTTTACCTATCCGGAAATTTGAAAGCAAGCTAAGTGGTGAAAGCAAGTGAAGTTGAGAAGTGGCTGGAAGTGAAAGTGTTAGAAAGCAATAATAGGTTTGGGGAAGTCAATCATGAAGATGAGTAACTCGGCACCATTCACATAGCCGGGTGTTTGTGTCTTGCCAAAGTCGGATTGAGCGATATTCCTAACGGGTCATGGTATGTGCATCAAGGGTTTGATGCATCTCAAGAAATTGATGATTGCTAATCTCCCAGGCTTCGGTTATTGTGCACCTCTATCCATGCATCCCAAAAAGTAAAGTAAAAGAAAAGTGCGAAATAAGCAGCGCTTATTGGTGGAAGATGTTGCAAGTCAAAGTGGAAGTGAAGTTCATCCCTCTTCCCGGATTCTAGCACCACATTACCTTACATACATCCCTACCCTACACGTTTCTTGACCTTTCTTTTGGGAAGCCCTTGAGACCTTGAGCTTGTTGATTGACTTAGCGGTTTAAACTGGATTATACATGATTAATTTTGATAACTATGATTTATTATGCATTCTATGATTTTATGCAAAGATGAACAACTTTCCTATATTTATAAAATGTTTTGAGCATATTGAGTTTTTAATTCCATAAAGTATTCTCTTAGAGTGATCTATGATAGTTGCACACCATAAAATGTTTTTGAAAGACTTTTTCGTCGATTTTCTTGACTTATAATCCATTCTACCTTGTCTTCTATATGAGGAACTTTCTTGGGGACAAGCAAGGGCTAAGTATGGGGTATTTTGATAGCATGAATTATAGTCTATATTTTGGGGTTTGTTTGGACGTTTTATCTTTCATAATCTGCATGTTTGTATGTACATTATGTGATTTTACTACCATTTCATTTACCTTTGCGAGAATCGAGGTCTACACCTAGTTTCGTTGTAATTGCAGGTAATTTGGTACGTTTTGCATCAAAAAGGAGCAAAAGGAGTCATGAGTCATTTAGAGCTACATCCAGGAAGCATAGCCATGGATTAAAGATTTACTTTGGACCAGTTTTGAGATATTTCACATTCAGTTGTGACTCACCTCGGTTGATCAGAGGTTCACCTCGACCGAGGTGATCCAGAGAGGCCGACTCGACCGAGGCGAACACCTAGGACGCGGCGAGAATATTTTATTCTTGGCTGAGATCTTTTATCTTTGGAAGGTGATCTTATATTTTTGGGCTTGGCTCCTGGAAGGAAGAAGATCTTATATTTTACCTATTTTTATGGGAAAAGATTCTTTCTAAGATATTTTATCTTTGAAGGGTTATTTTCCTATAAAAAGGGTTGGATTTCCACAAATCCAAAACTCCGGCTTACACCGAAAAACACGCAGCAGCAGCAGCATACTCCAGTTGGGAGTTTTGAAGAACCTTTTTGAAGGTTGAAGGAAGATAGAAGTCTATAGCTTTTATAGCTTTTTGAAGGGTTTTGTAAGATTGTCTTCAATTCCCTCAATTGTTGTCTTGTCTTTTTGGATTGTTATCCAAGAAACGCTTTGTTGTGATATTTGATTCAGTTATTGAAGTCTTTTCATTAAATTCTTCTTTGTTCAAATATTCATCTTCTTCCCATATATTTTAATACTTTCATTATGATGATGAGTGGCTAATTTTCTTGTGTGATTCTAGGGTGATTGGCTGAAGGTTGTGGGAAAAACGATGATAGAATAATCTTAGATTCCAGTAGGATCCTGAAAGTTCGAGTCTTTAACCTTAACCCTAAGCATCTCGTTCAGTCGATGAACACCTCGGCCGGGGTGGAAACTGGCTGACCGAGGTGACTTATCTGATCCATAACTGAGAGTTAAGTGTTAGAGTTTGCCAAATCCTATTCTTATTACACCTTTCCTGGTTCAAAGCAAGCTTAGGATGAGACTTACCCGGTAATTCCTTAGTTTGTGTACCAACGATCATAAGTGTAGGTAATAAAGGTTTATCCTTTATTGGGGTTTGAGTGTGCTTCCATCCCATCTTCGTGAGTTAGCCTGAGACTTACCCGGTAAAGGTTGATTCTATTCCCTTAGATGGTATGTTAGTTTGAGGTTATAGTTCTTTATCTTGATTCCTTGAGACTTACCCGGTAATAGGAGTTACGGTTTAGGATTAATGTGTAGTGAGACTTACCCGGTGATCTACTCCACTTTAGAAACACCTTCCCCACGCAAAAATCTCAGCTTTGTCCGCTTATCTATAGATCTTGAGTTGGAACCATAACTAGATGCTTTAATCCCTAGAATTGCATGTTTGCTTTATTGACTTCTTATTCATCTTTGATTGTGTTAATCGCTCTTGTGGTTAGTATTGACATAAACACACCGTATTGACTTTGTTTCACCGAGTCCCTGTGATCGACCCCTGGAATTTTCTTGCTTTTACTACGATTGACCCGTACACTGCGGGTTCGCATCCTTGTTTTAAGCTTATGTTTAGGGTTATAAATTTAAAGCTTGCACACACCGTTTGGAGCGAACAGTAACCTACTTAGACTCTTTAATCTTTCACTGGTCTAGTTGACCCCCTCTGTAAATATTTTTGTTACTAATACAAAAGTTTCAAAAAAAAAACTCTTCAAAGGAAGAAAATCAAACATTACATACTTCAAACCTTTTCGATGTACTTGTTTTGTTCACAATAATGGAAAAGACAATCTCGGGAAATTTGATGCACGTAGTGATGAAGCTATATTCATTGGATATGCTTCAAATAGCAAAGCTTATCGAGTATATAACAAACGTACCAAAGTTGTTGAAGAAAGCATTCATATTATTTTTTATGAAAGCAATGATGGTACTTTGAGTGAGAGTTTTGCAGATTTAAATCTGAATCAAAGAGAAGATCACATTTCGGATGAAGAGGAAGATCCTAAAGGTCAAGACAAGAATATGCAAGAAAAGATTCAAGATACCAAAGAAAATCCTCAAGACCTTGAAACACACCTTCAAGACCTTGAAACTGGAAACTATGAAAACAGAACTCCACTTCAAGGGCTTGAAACCCGACTTCAAGGCCTTGAGACTGGAACAACAGGTAATACACAAACAGTACCTGAATCAAGTCAGACATATTCAGCTCAACCTTCTCGATCTACACCATCTGTCAAAAGAAGAAAAGTTCAACACTCCTCGTATCATCCACAAAAAAATGTGATCAAACTCGATCAAAAGTGAATAATCTTTGTGCCTTCTCCGCTTTTGTATAACTTGTCGAGCCAAAGAACTACATTCAAGCTCTTCAAGAACCAGACTGGATCATTGCCATGCAAAATGAATTAAACGAATTTGAGAGGAACAAGGTATGGACTCTTACTTCAAGAACAAAGCATCAATCAGTTATTTGCACGAAGTGGGTTTTTCGAAACAAATTGGATGAAAGTGACAAAGTCATACGAAACAAAGCACGACTTGTAGCACAAGGCTATAACCAAGAAGAAAGTATTGATTATGAGGAGACAAAGCTCTTTACGGTCTTAAGCAACTCCTCGAGCTTGGTATGAAAGATTGTCCAAATATCTTCTTGAAAACAATTTCAAAAGAGGTTTGATTGATAAAACATTGTTTATCAAAACTAGGGGCAACAACATCTTAGTAATACAAATCTATGTTGATGATATTCTATTCGGTGCTACTAATGATTCTCTTTGCAAGGAATTTTCAGATATTATGTGCAGGGAATTTAAGATGAGCTTAATGGGAGAGTTAAATTTCTTTCTTGGACTTCAAGTTACACAAGCAAAGAAAGGAATTTTTCTCAATCAAAGCAAGTATACTAAAGACTTGCTTAAAAAGTACAAAATGGATCAATCTAAGGTTGCAAAGACTCCTATGAGTTCAACACTTTTGCTTGATCATGACAAGAATGGCAAAAGTATAGTACAAAAGGAGTATCGAGGTATGATCGGTTCATTGTTGTATCTAACTACTAGTCGTCCTGACATTACGTTTAGTGTGTGCATGTGTGCAAGATTTCAAGCTGATCCTAAAGAGTCACACTTGATAGATGTGAAAATAATTTTTCGGTATCTCAATGGCACTAAGGATCTAGGGTTATGGTATCCACGTCAAAGCTCGTTTCATCTTGTTGGCTATTCAGATGCAGACTTTGCAGGTTATAAGGTCGATAGAAAAAGTACTTCAGGATGTTGTCAATTCTTAGGGTCATCCCTAATTATGGCACTCCAAGAAGCAAAATTTTGTTTCCCTATCCACAGTTGAGGCCGAATACATAGCTGTTGGATCCTGTTGTGCTCAAATTCTTTGGATTGCTCAACAACTTTGTAACCTTGGGTTTGACTTAAGAGGTATTCCTATAAAATGTGATAATACTAGTGTTATTTCAATAACCAAAAACCCTGTGTAGCATTCAAGGACTAAGCATATTGATGTAAGGCATTACTTCATACGTGATCATGTTGAGAAAGGTGATGTTTCGATTTCTTTTATCTCAACTAACTTGCAGCTTGCAGATATCTTTACCAAGCCTCTTCCTGAGGAACAATTTAATTTTTTTAGATTGGAACTTGATATGTTGAATAAGGAAGCATTAACGTAGGGGGAGTAAACGAGTTTTAATCATCCTACGTATGCGAGCCCAATTGATGTTTTCAAGGACCTTGAAATAAAATTCAAGGGGCCTTGAAACATTTTTCAAAGGATACACAAATAAAGCGGATCAATTAGAAATTCATATCTTTTAGATATTGAATTATCTAATATTTAAAAGGGATTTCAAAGGTTTTGTTTTCAGATTTAAATAATTTTGAAAAGAGGTTACCGAAATTTATGGATGGAATTTTTATCACTCAAGATCTTTAAAATATTTTGATCGTATGTTGATTGGACTTCTTTCCTTAAATACCTCCTCTCTTCCCTCATTCTTCCTTCCGTTTCCCTTTGCTTTCGAAAGAACGGTGCTTTAGTTTTCAAAATTTCCAAAACCCTCTTCATCGTTTTCTCAAAATTTCTCAATGGCTCCCAAGAGATCTTCAGCCAACGACGCATCTTCATCAGCACCAAAAAGGCTAAGGGTCGTACAAGTTTCATCAGACTCTGACTCTAGTTTTGAATCTGGGTCAAGTTCAAGCTCGAGTTCGTCAAGGTTCTCAAATGACGCCGAAATTTTTGCTAGAACAGGGCTACCATCAAGTTGGTTCATCAACCCCACAGCTGCTAAAAAGTGGGTCAAGGAATATGATGACCATCCTCAGTACATGTGTGAAGAAGTGCACTGTGAACTGTTCACCTGCTCGTCTGTGCCAAGGATGGAAGCACTTCAAGCGAGTTCAATATGGATCATGCTGAATCCAGGGGAATCATCTTATCCTCGATTGACAAGGTTGTTCTACGCCAACTTGTCAGTCAGACGTGAAAGAGGGGAATGGATTTTAAACACGGTTATCAAAGGTAAGAAAATCACCCTCACTCCTGAAATCATAGCAGATATTTTTGGGATTCCTTTGTATAATGATTCAGACGATTCAAACCCTGCTAGAACTTTAAGGCTAGCAAAAGAACAACTCCTCCTTCCTAGTGCCTTATCACCTCCAACCATTACCTGTTTAACCCTAGAAGCCAGAATAGTCTATTCTATTATAGATAGATGTATTGTTCCTAAAGTTGGCAACAAAGAAATCTTAAACAATTTTGTGCTGATGTTGACTTACAATGCCTTGAATGGGTTGAAGGTGAATCTGCCTGAAATTATTTTTTCTCGTATGGTAAATGTGATAAATTCTCCAAGTACCGGTCATCTACCTTATGGGAATTTGCTTCTTATAATCTTCACACATTTTTCAGTAGATTATTCTGGTGAAGTGATGAATCTTTACAATGATGGATTAGATGAAACCTTCTTTGAGATAATCGGAATCGAAAAGACTAAAGTGGGCTTTAGTACTGTGTGGGTGTTAATGGATCAACCCGAATGAAATTTTACTACTCAGTAGAGGCTGAATTTTGTGGAAGGCTCGTTGAAATCATTAATTTTTTATTTTATAGAGTTTAGAGTGTCAATGACTGATCAGATGGACAAAGCTCAAGATTTGCTGGGAATTTTGAATCAGAAAATTAACCAGTTATTTCATGTGAGTGTTATGACCTTAACAACTGCAAGTAGTATCAAACCATTGTCGGAGGAAGATGGCAAGGAAACCCATCAGGACGTTGAAAAAGTTATGGATCAGTGTCATAAGGTTGTCAAAGATAAGCCCATTCGACAGCCTATGCCAGAGGATCCAGATATTTTGACAAATGAAGAGTTTGGGGTTGTAAAGAAGTAAGCCAAGGATTCTACTCAATGAGGAACAGACTTGTCTCTCAAGGAACGTGATCTTGCTGATGCAAAAGATCGATGGAGGGATACGTGCCTCCGAGATTACTATGGAAAAGGAAGTTCTTGTAAGTGGTACAAGGAGGATTGAAGATCTTGGCATATCATGAGTTTTTGAGAAATTTTTATGGTTTTTGAAATACATTTGTTCTGGGTTTGTAACCGTTTTTAAGACTTCCCGTTTTGACATTGCTTTTTTCTCCCTTGCTAAAAGACAAAGGGGGAGAAATATGATCTGACATTTCCAATATACTGCATTCTGTATTTTTAGTTTTGAGATTGTTATAAGCATTGCTAAACTAACAAATGCATGTACGAACATTTGTGTTGTCTTCCATCAAGGGGGAGATTAAAAACTCCACCTTGATTGAAATGGTTTACAGGTGTTGATGATGGAAGATTTCACACAAATATAGCAGTTGGATCTCTAACAATGTACTTGATTATATTTCTAGATGTTTGGTTTGAATTCAGTGTAGGTTATATATTTACATGTCAAGGGCCTTGAAGTTGAATTGAAGAACAAGTTCAAAAAGACGAAGATCAAGGGCCTTGGAATTTAAAGTGCACGGAACAAAGGATTCAAATATATTGAAGATCTTCGTTGAAGATTCGGTAAAAACAAAGATCTTATCAAACAAAGATTTTGTCAACCAAAGGAAGATCTCAACCGAAGGATAGAGAATCATTTCGAGAAGATTCTCTAAACAAAGAAGATCTACAACGGCAAAAATATCTTCTCTCTTATCCAATAGAAGACGAGAAGATCAAGGAGTAAAAGACTCAACGTGTTCGTAGGATCAAAGACGTGCCAACGTCTATCTTACGATCTTCACGGAAAAGAAGGTTGATCTTCAAACGGTCATCTCTACAACGGCTAGAAGATCTTTCCATAGAAGATATAAATGAAGATGATGGTCGAGAAGAAAAATACACAAGCCTACATCGGAAAATATCTTTGCATCCTTAAGCAACGTAATCATCTTCATTCGTTGTTTTTCTTTCTCACAATCACGTAAAAGCTTTATCCCCTTAGAGAGAAAACACAAGACCTCCATTGGTAGATCTAAAAAGTGTTATACAAGAGTGTGTTACTCTGCAAAGTAACTAGGCTATTATAGCTAGGTTAAGAGTTGGAGCTAGATCGTAGCATTGGCTACAAGAGTGTGTTACTCTGCGAAGTAACTAGGCTATTTGGTGCTACTAAAGATTCTCTATGCAAGGAATTTTCAGATATTATGTGTAGAGAATTCGAGATGACCTTAATGAGAGAGTTAAATTTCTTTCTTGGTCTACAAGTCACACAAGCAAAGAAAAAAAATTTCTTAATCAAAGCAAGTATACCAAGGACTTGCTCATGAAATTTAAAATGGATCGATCCAAGGTAGCAAAAACTCCTATGAGTTCCATACTTTCACTTGATCAAGACAAGGATGGTAAAAGTGTAGTTCAAAAAAGGAGTATCGAGGTATGATCGGTTCTTTGTTATATCTAACTGCTAGTCGACCTGACATTATGTTTAGTGTGTGCATGTGTGCAAGAGTTCAAGTTGTTCTTAAAGAGTCACTGACGAGGCTAAAAACCTATGGTTGTTGTCTTTTAGCTTTTAGCAGTAGAATACCTAACGTTACTCTTAACCGAATTGTATAGTGTAAGTAAGGGTCGAACCCAAGATAGTTTAGTGCAGTTTTGATTATATTCAATTACCGAATTGTAACCAAAGGGGGAGGGTGGATTGTAGCAAAACAAGACAAAAGCGATTAGAATGTAAGCAAACATGGTGATAATATGTATGATAAAAGATGTACACTTGGTTGGATCTTAGCATGCATAGTACATGGTTGGTTCTTTTAAAGGCAATTCACCAATGTTCTCATCTTGATCTTAGATATGTGTTAAGTCAACCGGCATTAACACAACTTAACTAGTTTATTGATCCGTAAACCTACAAGATTAAAATAAAAGTTAGCATTTTTGTAAAGATAAAGAGATATAAAAAAGAATAAACAACCCGTTAATCTTTCTTTATAGTTATTTTCCTTTCCTATAGATAACCACAACCAGCTTTTACCTAAAGTTTTACTACTAGATTAAGGACCCGAACCCGGAAACAATTATTCCTAGCACTTTTCATGCAAATGTACACTTAAGGTGATCAATCTAAGTGAATAAAAGACATGCAAACTTAAGTGAGAGATCAATGAAATATAACACAAAGCATACAGAATTAAACTTATAGTAAAAGAACATGCAACCAAATAGCAATGCAACTTCAATCAACCCAATGTAGCAAAGGAAGCTTAGAAACTCATTACAAAATGACACTTAGAAATATAGAGCTTTTGGGGAAAATGTGGATGATTCTAGCAATCAGCCAATGGCTCTATTTATACTACAAATTGCATTAAAAGGGAGTAAATGGAATTCTAAACAACCACCTTAAATGTCATAAAGGTGGTGCAAACAGCCGGAGTTAAGTCCTCTGGCGCTAAACCGTGGGGGCGGGCTTCAGAGCCGCAAGGGCAGTTTAGGCCAGAACGTTCCAACTTCTTCTTGGCCGCTTGGGCGGCTTGGCAATCCCGCAAGGGCGGGTTCTTTAATGTTCTTGAACGTTTGACTCTTCGTCTTCGTGTCATTTTTGATGATGATCCGCATGGGCAGCCTAGTGTCACCGTAGGGGTGGTGACACTGGCTCTTCGGCTTCACAGGTCCGCTGACAAGGGCGCAGGCAGGGGCACTAGGGCGCCAACTTTGCTTCTTCAGGCTGAGTCACCGCAGGGCCGGCCAGAGGCGGCCGCAGGGGCGGTGACAAGCTGATTTCGGGTGCTAGCGAAGGCGCAGGCTGCGTTGCCGGAGTGCAGTGTCACCGTAGGGGTGGTGTTGCACCAGAAACTTATCTTCGTTGCTTTTCTTCAACTCCCAAGTGTTGCCAATACCTTCTTTTTCTTCATTTGGACTTCTTCATTTAGATCAAGGTATTAGTAGCACAATATGACTCAAAAACATTAAAAGGACTTTAATGACTACCTAAATTGATAGTGATTCCATCACCTATCAAACTCCCCCATACTTGGACTCTTTACTCGTCTCGAGTAAACAATACATCACACAAATAAGCACACAAAGTATCAAAAAGTATGGTGCAGTAGACAAGATGAGGAAACCAAAGAGAAAAGCTACCAAATGAAGTGAGAAAAGAGAGAAAAGAGAAAAGGTGAGAGATTACCATCCTTATTGCTCCAAGAGTGACTTATCTAGACATCCTCCTTATGACTCCCCTTCTTATGTCACCAACGCCGGAAGGAGAACTGACACTCGGTATCGCTCATTTTTCCAAGGAGCCCTTTTGGGTTTTCACCTTGCCACTCTTCTTATTTTCATGATAGTCTCACCAAAATCTCACATCCCTCAAGCCCAATTTTGCACCAACCTAGAGTTGGTCGGACTACCTTCTTTTTGCCTAAACCGCCCTTTTGGGTTTTTGGTTTATGCAACATACAATAGTGGAAGGTCCTTGAGAGCGACCTTGTTCTCCTCCTTGTGTCCACAATAGACACACATGATGATTTTTGAGAGCAGCCTCAAGCAGGGTTGAGTGAGCTTGTTGCTGTACTCACCCCCGCATAAAACTTGGAGCCGGTAGCTGTTTGCCAGAATTGCACCAAATCCGGTGTAGGGGCTGACTCCCACCATTTGTCATAAGGGCTCTTAGTAACCCCAAAAGCGTCCTGCAGCTCAGAGACGTTCACCGTGTACTTCCTCTTGTTGTATTTGAAAGTGAGGCTGAAACATATTTGGTTCTCCTTCTCCATATTGAACGTAGCCACGAACTGTCTGGTGAGCTCAAGATATGTTAGGGCACTCTTGTTAAGGAAATCCCCGAGCCCAGCATTGTCGAGGAAGGACTACATACTTTCCAACATGCCCAACTTCTCCAAGGTTGGAACATGCTAGAACCGTGTTGCAAAGATCGCTCGGTCTTGCACAATGTCATATTGTGCCTTCTCCCTTTCATTTATCTTGTCTTTCCTTATAGAATCCATTCTATCAGCCAGTTCAAGCAAAAGAATTAGAATTCACAAACAAAGGAAAGAAGATCGACCTCTCTGTTTTGATTTCCGCAGGGGCGGTTTATGGACCCGCATGGGCGAGAGGCGCAAGGGCGGGTGGTAGCAGGCACGGGGACGGGCGAACTTCTGGAGGGCGATTTTGATAGCTTCGTTGGTGGCCGTTCCTCTGGCGCTTTTCTGGAGTCTGTTGGTGCTGCGTATGGTGGCCAATGGTGGTGTGGGTGGACAGTTGGTGGCGGAGGAGAGTGGTGGTGGAGGGTGGTTTAGGGTTTGTGTGTAGAGGGTTAGGGGAGGGTGCAGCAACCTGTAGAGGAGAGAAGACAATGGTGGTGGTGCAGGGGCGTGGGGAGGGCGGCGAAGTCTGTGCTTGGGTGGTGGTGCAGGGGACGTGGTGGTGGTGGGTCATCGCACAAGCTCACAACATTGTCCCTCTTGCTTAGGTTTTTTTTAAAGTTTGTGTCATGTAGAATTTTTTGTCTTTGAAACTAATCATGTATGTACATTCTTTTCTCTTTTTTTGAAAATTTACGTATATTGAGCAAAGGGGAGAATGTACATAAAAGGACTATAATCATACAAAATATCAAGCATAAAGGGGAGAGAGAAGGGGAGGAGTTTAAGCTAGGTGAATTCCTAGAATTCTAGCCCAAGAAGTGGATTCATTAGACCGGTTCTTCAATTGATGTGCAACGAAGTTTTAAACAGCAAGGATAGCTTCATTGGCACAGGTTGTTGCATGAGTGAAGGTGTTATTGTAGAGGATATTGTTCCTTGCCTTCCAAGTGAAGTACATGAATTCCGAATAGAAGAGGTTCGGATGTTATCATTGAGGCTCTTTTTTGGTCTTCGTTGGGAGCATAACCAATTCTAGGGGTTAGGAGAGTAGGGGAGGGGGTAGGGGGTTCTTGTACATCGAGAAATGATGTCCAGCACAAGAGTGGTGTAACTACAGTTCGCCCACAGATGGTTCTCATCCTTCTGGTGATTATGGCAAAGCTTACACATTGTATTTGTGGTGATGTTCCAATGAAGGAGCTTAGCAAGAGTTGGTAGTTTTTGATGACAAGTAATCCAGGTAATGAAACTGCACTTTGGAATATTGAGGTTACCCTAGATAGCTTTGCAAGTGATGGTCGAATGGGGGAGAGTAGGCCTCTAGAAGAAGGAGTACGCTTTCTTGGTGGAGAAGGAGCCATTAGGGTTGGATAAGAGTCGAACATGGTTCTTGACAAGTCTAGAAATGATAAGCTCATCGCGGGTCTTGATGATCATATTCCATCTTTGGCTATTTTTGTGGCTTTACTTGCAGCTCCAAATGGTATGTCTCTTGAGAATGTTTTTTGTGATCCACTCACACTAGAGATTGCTAGAATTTGAAACCAGGTCGTAGTTGAGGTGTGAAAGTCATTCTTTGGTCCAAGAAAGAAGTTCTTTTAATCCAAGTCCTCCAGAGTTCTTTGCAGAGCAGATGGTGTTCCAAGCAACAAGGGATCTACTACTGCAGTCTTTGCCGGACTAAAGGAAGGATCTAAGCATGCTTTGAAATTTGTGCATAATTGTAGTGGGAATAATGATGACTTTACACCTGTAGATATGCATGGACATGAGAATGGAGAAGATAATTTGCAATCTACCAGCATAAGAGAGAAGCATGGCACACTAAGAATTGATTTTTTTTTATGATGTTATTGATAAGCAGTTGCAAATCAGGGTGGTTAAGTCTTTTACTACCAATCAGAACACCAAGGTAATGGAAAGGAAGGGATCCAATGGGAAAGCCGGATTCATTGTTGATATGATCTTGTCAAGAGTGATTAAGGCCTCCTAGGAAAATGTTGGACTTGGCAATATTTACTTTGAATCCAGAAGAGTCACCAAAATCATCAAGTGTACGCTTAAAGGTGAGAATTGAAGAATTGTTACACCTACAGAAAAGCATAAGATCATCTGCAAAATAAAGGTGAGTAATGTGTGAGGTGTGGCATTTAGGGTGGGCATTAAAGTTTGGGTTTGCGGTATTAGTAGTGATCATAGAAGAAAGGACCTCCATTGCAATCACAAAAGAACGGAGGGGAGAGAGGGCAACCTTGCCTTCGACCTTCCATACTACGCAATGCTTAGATGATGTCGATATTGAAATGCCTCTGAATTTTGCTAAATTGAACCCTCCATACTACGCAATTGAATATATAAATAAGTTTATTCTCACCATGATCATGAAATATTTACATGATCATCGAGGATAAACAAGCTAGTAAAATGATATATTTCCAATTTTTGAACAATCAAATTGCCACAATAAAGTTGTCTTTAGGATTAAACAACTCTTGTAATGCACGTTGAACAATCGAATTATACCAACACACATACCTTGGAATGCAAGTTGAACAACCAAATTGATAAAAAAAATATGTGCATACGCATCTAGGATAAAAAAGTTAGTAAAATAATATTTTTGAACAATCGAATTGCTATACCAAAAACAAAATTTCATGTTCTTTTCGCCCAAATTACCGTTAAAAACCACATGAGTCTTGTACCTCCACAAATAAGATTGCATGCTTTGTAGCATCCGAGTATTTCGTTGAATTGATTCACGGTAGTTTGCATGATTGACATGAATCGCATGGATCTCTTCTGGCATCTTGTACTAGTCTTGTAATTCGTCTCCATTTTCCGCCATACATTCAATGAGGAACCTCTCCATCTCCTTGTCTTGTTGTTTAAGTTGACACAAATAATTGTCAAACTACCTCCTAAGATCTAGTCAATCATATGATGCCTGCAATTCTTGAAATTTGTCTTTAGCATCATCATCTCGACCCTTCTCGGGATGCAATTTTCGGGACTTATGTTTATAGGCCGAACGAATATCTTTGACTCAAGTTTTTCCCTTTCTTCTTCATACAGAATTTCCAAGACTTTGTAATGATCTACTTGTGACTCCATAACCCTAAACAAAAATACGTGTTGAATAACTTGAAGATTAACAACACAACTACGCAGAGAGGAAGAAGATATGCGTACAGAGAAACAATATTATACAAGGAGTTGTCGTAGAGACAAATGTTAATATATATATATATATATATATATATATATATATATATATATATATATATATATATATATTACTCATGCTGTCATAATATTTGAAGGCAGTGAGGTATAAACAATCCAGTAAATTACCTCATTCTTTGAACAATCTTGTTGCGGCAGTAAACCTTGAATTCAAGGATCAATCGATCTTTCATTTTATTCATTATTAATCCAGATCCGTGATACCAGATTTGAAAAAACCTAAAAAGATAGCAAATACAGTATTGTATTAGCTTCAACATATAATTTGAGGACATTAGAACAAAAACAACTAAAAAGATAAAAGAGATTTCAAGATTCAGTAGTTACCTTATAGTCAGATAACAACAGTGGGCAATAAGGTGAATTTGGCCGGCGCTGAGTTCCGACAATCTCATCTTAGACCGTCCACGTCGATCGAATAGAAACTCTCTTCTTCTTAGTTGGGTCGAAACAGGAAGAGAAGAGTCTTCTTCTTAGTTGGGTCGAAGAAACAGGAAGAGGAATGAACTTGATCCCCAGATCGGAGAAAGTTGCGGGATTAAAGTGATGACTGCTGCGAGGAAGATGGGTGAGAAGAATGACTGTGTTGTGTCTGAGGTACGCATAATATATATAGCATTATATCTAGGTTAAAGGCTAGAATCGTAAATACAATTTTTTATTTATTAAAAACTACTTAAAACCATTACTTAATAAAACCATACAAACTATTATGAAACAAATTTTAATCAAAGTCTAATACGACTTAAATATTGAGCGACCGGATGTCGTTTTTGTCAACAAAAGATCAAATAATATCGGTCAAGATCTCGAACAAGTTCAAAAATATCGGTTACTCTCTTTACTTTTTTAATTAACGGTATTCATATCACTTTAAAATTTTCTTGGATTATACCGACTTGGATGAGTAATATCTATAAATTATAAATTACTTCAAAGGGTCAGAAGCAGCTCGCTATAATAAAATCATGTTACGTGATTCGTTAAAAGTAGTTAATTGTTTTATTTTGTTCACAATCAAAGATCAATGATTTAATCATAAATATAGTAAATGATAATCGACTTTAAATTTTTAAATATATATGTTATACGGTATCTTTTTATACATTTAAAAAGTTGTATTAACATTACCATTGAGAAAAGAAAAAATAACTCGAATATAAATAGTTTATTCAAAGGCTAAAGTGAGGCAAATCAACTTATTCTATTTGATATATGTATAACGTTTTCCCTAGATTTTTTGAGAAATTTAATTGAGATTCAAAGCATTTGTTAGAAGTATTTTTAAAAATATTATATATGTGGTTCTATTAGAGAAAATGTATTTTGCAATTATGACGATTTAGATTATATTTTTTAGAAATTAGAGTACCGCCTAAATGATTTTAAATTAATCTCACTATATTCGCCAACATAAAATAGAAGAAAACAAGCTTCTCTCCTGATAGGTCAACTTGCATTGTTAGAATTTCCTAGCTAGTATAATTACGACACAGGCGATTTCAAAGAGGGCATTTAATTGATTATTATTTGTATCTTTCACAACAAAAACTGATGTCTAATAAACATCTGTGTCGCAAAGTTCCTGCAAAGTTACAAGTATATCTCAAAGGTGCAGTCGATCTACAAAATCTCATAGCAATTTTTCAGCGAGTAATTTCTCATAGAAGTTAATTTAAGCCATTCAACAAAGCATGAGCACTTTTAAGAAAGTTTGGATATATGTCCATAATCAACTTTCAGAGAAACTGAACATTTGTTGTATGGATACAAATTCTTCAAAGAAACTGATATTTGCTGCATAGAAGAGATTGGGTGACAAGTTAGCATGGATTGATAGAGAAAAAACTAAAATAATGTGTACCCTATGGAGGTACAAATGAAATCCTTTATACTGTATAAATTTATGTTATGCGAATGAACAATACGGCTTTTTTCTCACTTAACCGGGCATTCGCTTATCTAGGCTTTTGTTTGTATTACTTGGCCCTTTTTCCGCTTACCTAGTACATCCTACAAGCCAACGCCGACTCTCTTTCTATGTGTCTCCTAGGTGTGTCAAGTTCTCCGCATGCCACCACAGTCTTAACTTGAACGGATATTCTATGTTTGCTAGCGACGATTCTCTTCCAACGTGTCTCTTCTCCTTTCATCTTTTTTCTTCTATTCTAATGGCGGTGATTCGCTTTCAATGTGTCTACTTGCTTCTCTCGACAGAGGTCTTTCTCACTCATCTAGCAAGGAGTGACGTGAACCAAATCCAAGCAATGCTTGAATTTGTTTGCGGTAACCGGTTTGGTCATCATATCAGCCGCATTTTGAGAAGTGTGTACCTTCTCCAGGATGATCTCACCAGAAGCTACTAGCTCTGTAATCTTGTGAATTCTCACGTCAATATGTTTAGTTTGAGCATGGTACACTTGGTTCTTAGCCAGATATATAGCACTCTAACTATCACAATGTACCTCAACTCCACCTTGCTCAACGCTCAATTCCTCAACAATTCCCCTAATCCACAGTGCCTCCTTAGTTGCCTGTGCTAAAGCCATGTACTCTGCCTTATTAGTAGACAGGTTACTACACACCGTAGAACTGATCTCCAACATATAGCCCCCTAGCAAGAGTAAAGACTTACCCTATGGTGGACCTCCGGTTGTCAAGATCATCACCATAGTCTGAATCAACATACCTTGCAACTGAAGGATCACCTTCTTGACCACCAAACATAATTCCACGGTCAGCAGTACCCCTCAAATACTTGATAATCCACTTGACGGCCGCCCAGTGTTCTCTCCCATGCTTAGACATATACTTTCTCACTTGGCTAACGGCTTGAGTCAAATCAGGTCTTGTACACACCATAACATACATCAAACAACCAACTGCACTAGCATAAGGAACTTTGGACATATCTTTGATTTCTCCATCAGACTTCGGACACTGAGCTGAGCAAAGTTTGAAGTGATTCGCCAGAGGAGTGCTAAAAGATTTGGAGTTGGCCATATCGAATATGTCAAGCACTTTCTCAATGTAAGTCTTCTGAGACAATCATAACCTCCTAGAACTTCTCTCCTTGCGAATCTCCATACCAAGGATCTTATTTGCAACACAAAGATCCTTCATATCAAATTCCTTGCTCAACAAGGTTTCTTAACTCAACAATATCATCAACATTCTTTCCAGCAATCAACATGCCATCAACATATAATATCAGGTACAAGGGAGATCCATCATCCAAATATTTCACATAAACGCAAAAATCATAATCACATATTTGGTAGCCTATCCGAAGCATATAAGAGTCAAACCTCTTGTGCCATTGCCTAGAAGCCTGCTTCACACCATACAATGACTTTGTCAACTTGCATACTAGTTGCTCCATGTAGATCTCCTCCTCGAAATCACCATGAAGGAAAGGTGTTTTCACATCCATCTGCTCCATATG